>OX465581.1:126438665-127185883 GCA_950022655.1 Alentia gelatinosa
CAAAGAGAACGGGAGGAGGTAAAGGTGGGAGGGTAAGAGGAGGGAGGAGGGGGGAGGGAGGGGGGAGGACGTAGGAGGGAGGAGGGAGGAGGGAGGAGGGAGGAGGGAGGAGGAAGGAGGGAGGAGGGAGGAGGGAGGAGGAAAGGGAGGAGGAAAGGGAGGAGGGAGGTGGGAGGATAGAGGAGGGAGGACGTAGGAGGGAGGAGGAGGAGGGAGGGAGGAGGGAGGAGGGAGGAGGGAGGAGGGAGGAGGGAGGAGGGAGGAGGGAGGAGGAAGGAGGAGGAGGGAGGAGGGAGGAGGAAAGGGAGGAGGAAAGGGAGGAGGGAGGTGGGAGGATAGAGGAGGGAGGACGTAGGAGGGAGGAGGGAGGAGGGAGGAGGGAGGAGGGGAGGAGGGAGGAGGAAGGAGGGAGGAGGGAGGAGGGAAGGAGGGAGGAGGGAGGAGGGAGGAGGGAGGAGGAAAGGGAGGAGAAAGGAGGGAGGAGGGAGGAGGGAGGAGGGAAGGGAGGAGGGAGGAGGAGAAGAGGGAAGAAGGGGAGGAAGAGAGGAAGAGAGGAGGGAGGAGGGGCGGCGGAAGGAGGAGGAGGGATGAGTGGGAGGAGCGGGAGGAAGGGGGTTGGAGGAGGGGAGGAGGGGAGGAGGGAGGAGGAGGAGGGAGGAGAAGGAGGGAGGAGGGAGGGAGGAGGGAGGAGGGAGGAGGAGGGAGGGGGAGGGGGAGTGAGGAGGGAGGAGGGATGAGTGGGAGGAGCAGGAGGAAGGGGGTGGGAGATTGGGAGGAGGGGAGGAGGGGAGGAGGGAGGAGGGCTTCGGCACTGAGGAGGGTGTTGTCGGGTGTAGAGGAGTTCGGGCAGGCGCGCTGGAGATGAATTTATATTGAACGTTCGCGCTGCTGAATGCGCCTCATTTTGTAAGCAACAAACATCATGTTATTGGCAATTACCAAAGGAACGGCGCCTGCCCCGCCGCCCGCCGCCCCGCCGCCCCGCCGCCCGCAGCCCGCCGCCCTCCGCCCTCCACCCGCCGTACACCGCCCGCCGCCCCGCCGTACACCGCCCACCGCCCGCCGTACACCGCCCGCCGCCCGCCGTACACCGCCCGCCGTACACCGCCCGCCGTACACCGCCCGCCGTACACCGCCCGCCCTACACCGCCCGCCGTACACCGCCCGCCCTACAACCGCCCGCCCTACACCGCCCGCCCTACACCGCCCGCCCTACACCGCCCGCCGTACATCCCCGGCCGCCGTACACTGCCCGCCTCCCGCCGCCCTCCGTACACCGCCCGCCGTACACTGGCCGCCGCCCGCCGCCCTCCCTACACCGCCCTCCGCCCTCCGCCCGCCGCCCCGCCGCCCGCCGTACACCGCCCGCCGTATACCGGCCCCCCCGCCCGCCGCCTCTCCCCGACAACCCATCGTCGGCCGACGAACGGGGAGCGCCGATTATATTTACCCCGACACAAAGTGATTCCATTAACCCGCGCGCGGGAGCGACTCGCCCGAGTCCTAATTGGAGATTTAAAGTAGTTACAGTCTGCCCAGATAACGGCAGCCGTACAGCCGCAAACCGGTAATGGGAAAACGGAAACAAAATTCCACCCATTGCCAGCCCCGTATATGGCATTAAGGTATGAATGTTTGCATATATATGTCGGGTACAATGCATCATGGGAGTTCGATATATGAGCGCGCATAGCGGTGGTGACGGGAACTGTTCAGTAATGCCGGATAGAATGATCTATGCTTTTATTATACACCTGTGTAATTCATACTTACTGACCTTTGCCCTCTATATCGTATTCGGCATACTGTTGGGTACTATCGTAAAACTGGATGAGTATTAATCTTGACCACCGTCAGCATGGAGTTGTCCCATTACGCTAAGTCCATATAAGGAATAGAGTAGACCGAGTAGCCAATGACTTCATTCGCAGCAAACCCCGACCTTGACCCTGACCTCCTTACATGATATTTTCTAGCGCCTTGGGACTAGACATCAGTCGAGAGTTGATCTCGAATCTTTTTTTTTTTAATTTTGAAACATCTATTTACCCTGGGATTTGCTCAGTCTCACGACTGGTTTCAATGCACTCCCAGCTAAAGTATACTCTTAGGGGCCACAACCACCCTCCCGTATGCCACGACTGGAGTTTGGCATAGTGACTTCATGAGGCGAAGCCGAGTGAAGTCCGGAGCCAGAATTCCAGGAGTGGAATGCGGTGGCCATAATTAAAACAAATCAGTTTTTGATTTTATCCTACCCCGTCTTCTCTATTTTGGAATATTACAAGGTAACAATTTTGTATGCCACTATAGTGGCATATAAAACTCTGTATGCCAGTCAGCATGGCATACAGAAACTCAATGTTAAGCCTATGGGATTTTATTTTAGGGGTAGGATAATATCATGAAACATCACGAAATTTCATATGATTGATTATGAGTTGTCTTTGCGGAATGATATCACGAAGCGGAGCTATGTGCTATCTGTAGCTGAAGACAATGAATGCCATGTAAACAATTATATTAAATTGAGTGATGTTTAGATTTTATCCTACCCTGTCACATGTTTTTAACTTCATATGTCACCACTGGCATATAAATATTATATGGCATAGCCGTGGCATACAGGCCCAGCATATTAAGTCTATGGGGTTTTATATTAGGGCTACGATAAACTATTATACAGCCCAGGGGCCTGTTTAATAATTCGGGCTCATACATGAAGACTCTTTTCTGTATGTACTCGAGACCCATGGACGATGTGCGTCAACTTTATTCAACACTTATGGGCGAACTTTTGTCAGGTAGAACAGCATTAACTCCTAGTGTTGTGGAACACATATCGGCGTGCTTATGTTTACTTTAGAGATCAATATTATGATAAATATTACCAAAGAATAAATAGAAATTCTAAAAAGTAGATTTTTGCATAGTAAAACCCCTTTCGTTTTCTCCAAACTTTCACAAAATATAGTAAATGAGTTGTACACATATCAATTTTAAAGTACAAATGCCACCATTCTTTATTTTGAAAGAATTGAAGAGACCCATATTTTTCGATACATTTCCAATGTAAATCAAGCAAATGTAAAATGCTCTATTTTACCTATTAATATTGGATAAACTGAACAAAATGTTAAATTTGCACATTTGGCATTAAAATGAAACACGAGGAACCACCGCAGTAAACAGACCACCCCAGTTTTGACTGCTAATTGACGATGTTTAAAGATGATCAGGTGGCGCCACCGTGAATTGTCCGATATGCCCTTAAGCCCAGACTAGCACAGGTATTATTACATACCTATGTGCGAACGTCAGTCAAATACTACCCGCTCAGGGGGGTGTAGTATATCGCGACTACGGCCCACTATGGTGTGCTTCGTCGTACTGCAGGATTCTACCGTGCATCGAGCCTAGACTCTGCTATTCGATAAGCGTGTGTAATCGACGTCATCTCGACCAAAAACAACGTCGTCGAATCGCAACTTTGAACTCGTGATACACGCCCCCCGTATCAACTCCAAGTGCGTATTGACCAAATATCGAGGTAGCCAACGTGTGGCTCTCACCTGACACCGTTTAAATTGCTCAAATATGCGAAATTCATCGATAATAACAACTCGCCCTGGTCCGCAACGGGCGACGCACAGACAGAGCGGATGTATTTGTAGCGCATGCGCAAAGTTATCTAGGTTAAAGTCACTCTCCTAATCGTAGGAGCTTGCCGCATTCCGCCAGCCGCTTACGTCTAGGACTACGGTTCGGAGAGTGAAGCGTATTATCGCTCATGCGCTACACTACACTACATGGATCGGTTGTGACTTAAGAACTCAATAAATGGCATCTTCCTGATCGGATAAAAGTATGTAATAATAAGAAAACGCCCTTACTGTGGCCAGAACTATGTCTAAGTTCTCGGTCACCTATCGCCGACGTGCGGCTCGACGCCTACGGCGTCGGGGCGAACGTCGGCGATAGGTGATCGAGAACTAAGACATAGTTTGGCCACAGTTAGGGCGTTTTCTCCTACTACTTCCTGATACACTGACTACTGAGACCTTCATAAATAGCTGAACATTAAGCAAGTAGATGTTTTATCTGAAGTCTTTATCCCATCTAACAATTTGTCCAGGGTCCCGACAAATTAATGAGTTCCATGTTTTAACGCCAATTTCTGAACGATTATTTTCCTCCTGGCTACAAATAAGACCAGCTTGTGTCTGGTGGGATGTTGATGGTAGAATTTGTCTTGTAAGATGTCGGGGCGGTTCACAGCTGAGGTCTGGCCCAGATTTCTGCGATATTTATTTAACATGCTTGGCACGTTCTGCCCAGAGCAGATCTCATTTACCGCCAAGCGCCGACACAAATTGTCTCATCATATATACAGCAAAATCCAGGTTAAGGGGGTGTTCCATTGGCCCGACGGTAGCCGATTCTGTAGCCAGACAATCGCCGATCATTATCGGATGCCCTAGAATTTCTCAAATCTTTGAAAATGGTCATTTATTAAATTATTATTATCAGAATTAAATAAATTACAATACCTGAGCTTCCTTTACCAAGTGTTTACACTAAACGATTTTGGCATTTTGCACCTCCTGACGTCTTTCAGCAGTAAAATGATAGAAATCGTCTAATGTAAACACCAAGTGCGTGGCGACTTCAGATCGTCTGATTACGTCTGATTATGCAATATGGCCCCATCTGACGACTATTGGACACGCTCTGACACCGGCAACTATTTCAAGGCACCTTGAATTAGTCGTCTACACAGGCAGCGATTCTATGAAACCCTAGTCGTCAGTGTAAATGCTCGAGTACATTCTGAGGTTAATGACTTTTGCAGTGGACATTGCCACCACCTGACTGGCTTGATATCTACAGTTGCCATGTAATTAGTTGTCTAATGTAAATGCAGGGTCAGCAGACCACCCCAGTAAGCAGGTCGTATTTACCCAAAATCACTGATAGAGAATGGCTCAACATATATACAACTAAATCACCTTAGCAGATTGCCCCAGTAAACAGACCACCCCAGTATACAGACCATCACAGTAAATAGACCACCCCAGTAAACAGACCACCCCAGTAAACAGACCACCCTAGTAAACAGACCACCCCAGTAAGCAGACCACCCCAGTAAACAGACCACCACAGTAAACAGACCACCCCAATAAACAGACCACCCAGTAAACAGACCACCCCAGTAAGCATACCACCCCAGTAAACAGACCACCCCAGTAAACAGACCACCCCAGTAAACAGACCACCCCAGTAAACAGATCACCCCAGTAAACAGACCACCCAGTAAACAGACCACCCCAGTAAACAGACGACCCCAGTAAACAGACGACCCCAATAAACAGACCACCCCAGTAAGCATACTACCCCAGTAAACAGACCACCCCAGTAAACAGACCACCCCAGCAAACAAACCACCCCAGTAAACAGACCACCCCAGCAAACAACCCACCCCAGTAAACAGATCACCCCAGTAAACAGATCACCCCAGTAAGCAGACCACCCCAGTAAACAGACCACCCCAGTAAACAGACCACCCCAGTAAACAGACCACCCCAGTAAACAGGCCACCCCAGTAAGCAGACCACCCCAGTAAACAGACCACCCCAATAAACAGACCACCCCAGTAAACAGACCACCCCAGTAAACAGACCACCCCAGTAAGCAGACCACCCCAGTAAACAGACCACCCCAATAAATAGACCACCCCAGTAAACAGACCACCCCAATAAATAGACCACCCCAGTAAACAGACCACCCCAATAAACAGACCACCCCAATAAACAGACCACCCCAGTAAACAGACCACCCCAGTAAACAGACCACCCCAGTAAACAGACCACCCCAGTAAACAGACCGCCCCAGTAAACAGAACATCCCGTTTAGCAGACCACCCTGAAAGAATTGTCCATATTGCTTGATACAGAATTCTTGAATGATTCACTTTATGAAGCGACCACCTCGATCCGGGGGGTGGTCGGCTTAGTGGGATCCCACAGTAATCATAGACACACATCCTCATCTAGAAGACTCCAAAGTCGCACGACAAACCGCAATCTAGAACAAACCAATGACGGTGGAAGAACTGGTCAACAGTTAGTGTGATTTAGTAATCAAGGTTCGCTAATTAGTAATGTCCGTGCGTACAGGGGGGTGTTTAGTTCCGGTAATTGCCGCAGATGAGATTTCCCGTCAGCCAATGAGATTACTCGCTCGTACTGCGCATGGGCAAGGGGAACCTAAGACGCTGTGACGTCATGCGACGGTAATTTAGTCATCACTCGTAGAATCTTAAGTCTGGACTTGAGAAAGATTGAGAACGGCTTGGTTCTAGCTTTTAAGAAATTTAGAAAGGATGAAGAATATATACAGCCAAAGGCCATTTCCCATTGGCCTACGAAAACGGCACCTTTAGAGATTATCATATATTCAAGTTTCAGGAAAATGACATGGGTTTAAATTTTTAAGCCATATGTCCGATATGCTTTTAAAACCCATGTCATTTTCCCAAATATTGGATATGATGGTCTCTAAGTGTTGAAGAACACAGATCTAACTTGTTATTGGTCACCATGTTAGATTTTGATTTAGAGATGAATATTGAAATAAGACTATGAAGGAATATCTATATAGAAATTCTGAAGAGTCGTTTTTCACAGTTGTAAAACCCATGTCACTTTCCTAAAACCCACACAGAATTAATTTTTCAAAGAACCGGAGAAAACCCTATTTTTTCAGCATATTTTATAAGGAAATCAAGCCAATGTAAATTGGCCGATTTTACCTACTACTATTGGATAAACTGGAAAAAACGTTAAGTTTACTCATTTTGAATTAGAAAGAATCACAAAGAACCAGATTTTACTGATAACTGACAATATTTATAGATAACCAGGTGCCGCCACTGTGTATTGCAAGATAGGTAGTACTACACATCTACTATATTCTGCTAAAGTTTGAGGAAACTGACTTGGGTTTTACTCTGTGAAAATTAACTTCTTAGAATTTTTATATTTTCTATCATAATTTTTTTTCATAATATTGAGCTCTAAATAAAAAAATAGCACGGTGATCCCAATTTTTAAGTTAGATATATGTCCTACAATACTTAAAGATCATCATATTCAATTTTCAGGAAAAGGACATGGGTTTTAATTTTCAAGGCAAATTCTCCAATATGTCTTTAAATCAGTGTTGAGTGCTCTATCGTGAAGCTTTCCTTCTCTGTCACCATTCCACATCACATCTCTCCAAACTCTTCCTGCGACAACTCCATGAGCGAGAGGAGTGAAATCTCGCCAATTCTCGTCATTTCTCGTAGCTCTCGCGATACGGACATTAAGGAAATCAAGCAAATGTAAATTGACCGATTTTACCTACTACTATTGGATAAACAAGGGAAACATGAAATATATCATGTAGAATTAGAATGAATCCCAAGAAACCAGTTTTGACTAATAGTTGACATTATTTTAAAAACACCAGGTGGCACCACTGTGTATTCTAAGATATGCCTTTAAATCAGTGCCTAGTGCCCTTTCATGAAGCTTCTCTGTCACTATTCCCCATCACATCCTCTCTCCAAACTCTTCCTGCGACAACTCCATGAGCGAGAGGAGTGAAATCTCGCCGATTCTCGTCATTTCTCGTAGCTCTCGCGATACGGACATTAAGGAAATCAAGCAAATGTAAATTGACCGATTTTACCTACTACTATTGGATAAACAAGGGAAACATGAAATATATCATGTAGAATTAGAATGAATCCCAAGAAACCAGTTTTGACTAATAATTGACATTATTTCAAAAATACCAGGTGGCACCACTGTGTATTCTAAGACATGCCTTTAAATCAGTGCCTAGTGCCCTTTCATGAAGCTTCTCTGTCAACATTCCCCATCACATCTTCTCTCCAAACTCTTCCTGCGACAACCCCATAACGAGCGGGAGGAGTGAAATCTCGTCGCTTCTCGTCGCTTCTCGTCCCTTCTCGCGATACGAACTGGTGAATTGGCCTCACTAGGACACAGATTAAAGGCGTCACCCGCCCCTGAAAGGCCGGAGAGGTTTTCTCACCTTGTATTCAGCCTCGTTTCCGTCTGTGGGCGATATTAGCACGATTTCTGAGACAGCACGGAGACAGGGACACGCTGGGGAACAGCGCAGGGCAGCGTCCTGATGGCGTCCGACGCGCTCCGACACCTCCACTGACGTCATCCACACCTCACGGCCCGGATTGAACCTACATTGGGTTGTGTTGGCTTGCATTGGTCTGCATTGGGCTGTGTTTGCCTGTGTTGGCCTGCATTGGCCTTACATTGGCCTTTATTGGCCTTGCATTTGCCTGTGTTGGCCTGCATTGGCCTATATTGGAATGCATTGGGCTGTCTTGGCTTGCAATGGTCTGCATTGGACTGTCTTGGCTTGCATTGGTCTGCATTGGGCTGTGTTGGCCTTTATTGGCCTTGCATTGGCCTGCATTGGCCTAATTGGAATGCATTGGCCTGTCTTGGCTTGCATTGGTCTGCATTGGGCTGTGTTGGCCATTATTCGCCTGACATTGGCGTTTATTGGCCTTGCATTGGCCTGTGTTGACCTGCATTGGCCTATATTGGAATGCATTAGCCTATCTTGGCTTGCATTGGTCTGCATTGGGCTGTGTTGGCCTTTATTGGCCTTGCATTGGCCTGTGTTGACTTGTATCTGCCTGCCTTGCTCTGTGTTGACCTGTGTTGGGCTGCATTAGCCTGTGTCAGCCCCATATCGGCTTGAGTTGGCCCATGTTGGCACTGCATCAGCCAAATGTCTCTCCCATATGGGCTGTAACTTTGGCCTACATCAGCCCTCGGTCCGCTCTGCGTTGGCCTTTGTCGGCCCAGCATCAGTTGCGCATCTGCCCAGCATCTGCACTTCATGTGCCCCTGTGTCTGCCCAATTTTGGTCAATGTTGGCCCCGAGTTGCATCGGCCCTGCATTGGTCCTAGACTTTCAAGTTTCACCATATTTGAAAAGCAGCATTATCGTTATATATTCTAGGTATCCTGAAAATTTCATAATTTTCCTTTGATTATTTCATTGCGTTAATTATAGTTTCCCATTAAAATGAGCCGGACATGTCCGATTCTTCCAGACCCCTATGATACGTTTTTTTTATTGGGAGCGGGCCCTTCAGGCGTATCGGTGTTCGTCGGTGTGTGCCAGTAGCTACGATTTCGCTGCGATTTCGATTTTGTATCGGGAGGTCAATATCTGCGTGTATCGGTGTTTATCAGGAACCCGGTGGACACCCCCAGCCCCTTAAGCTTGACTTGATCATCAAAATGTTAAGATTAATAGATAAATTTGGTGGGAGATTGATGTCCATGCATCATACCCTCTTTGTCGGATCAGAGATGGCGCCCGATCTACCCCATTATAAACTGTCGCCGCATACCCCCAGAGTGGAGACGAAGATGGGGGCCGATCTACCCCATTATTAACTGTCGCCGCATACCCCCAGAGTGGAGACAAAGATGGCGGCCGATCTACCACACTATAAACTGTCGCCGCATACCCCCAGAGTGGAGACAAAGATGGCGGCCGATCTACCCCATTATAAACTGTCACCGCATACCCCCAGAGTAAAGACAAAGATGGCAGCCGTTCTACCCCATTATCAACCGTCACTGCATACCACCAGAGTAAAGACAAAGATGGCGCCCGATCTACCCCATTATAAATTGGCGCCACATACCCCCAGAGTGGAGACGAAGATGGCGGTCGATCTACCCCATTATAAATTGTCACCGCATACCCTCAGAGTAAAAACAAAGATGGCGGCCAATCTACCCCATTATAAACTGTCACCGCATACCCCCAGAGTAAAGACAAAGATGGTGCCCGATTTACCCCATTATAAACTGTCACCGCATACCCTCAGAGTAAAAACAAAGATGGCGCCCGATCTGCCCAATTATAAACTGTCACCCCATACCCTCAGAGTAAAGACAAAGATGGCGCCCGATCTGCCCCACTATAAACTGTCACCGCATAGCCCCAGAGTGGAGACAAAGATGGCGGCCGATCCACCCCATTATCAACTGTCACTGCATACCCCCAGAGTAAAGACAAAGATGGCAGCCGATCTACCCCACTATAAACTGTCACTGCATACCCCCAGATTGGAGACAAAGATGGCAGCCGATCTACCCCATTATTAACTGTCACTGCATACCCCCAGAGTAAAGACAAAGATGGCAGCCGATCTACCCCATTATAAACTGTCACCGCATACCCCCAGAGTAAAGACAAAGATGGCGCCCGATCTACCCCATTATAAATTGTCGCCGCATACCCCCAGAGTGGAGACGAAGATGGCAGCCATTCTACCCCATTATAAACTGTCACCGCATACCCCCAGAGTAAAGACAAAGATGGCGCCCGATCTACCCCATTATTAACTGTCGCCGCATACCCCCAGAGTGGAGACAAAGATGGTGGCCGATCTACCCCATTATAAACTGTCACTGCATACCCTCAGAGTAAAGACAAAGATGGCGGCCGATCTACCCCACTATAAACTGTCACTGCATACCTCCAGAGTGGAGACAAAGATGGCGGCCGATCTACCCCACTATAAACTGTCACCGCATACCCCCAGAGTGGAGACGAAGATGCGGCCGATCTACCCCATTATAAACTGTCACTGCATACCCTCAGAGTAAAAACAAAGATGGCGCCCGATTTACCCCATTATGAACTGTCACCGCATACCCCCAGAGTGGAGACAAAGATGGCGGCCAATCTACCCCATTATTAACTGTCGCCGCATACCCTCAGAGTGGAGACGAAGATAGCGGTCGATCTACCACATTATAATCTGTCGCCGCATACCCTCAGAGTAAAAACAAAGATGGCGCCTGATCTACCCCATTATAAACTGTCGCCGCATACCCTCAGAGTAAAAACAAAGATGGCGGCCGATCTACCCCACTATAAAGTGTCTCCGCACACCCGCCTGCCACCAGGGGGCCACCCACTTCCGGTCCCATCAGCGCGGAGACGGGGAAGTCGCCCTATTATCGGCGACGTAAGGGGCGATCCCTCATCCGTCTGGTCACGTGACAGTCCGGAGCCCGGGTCTTATCGCAGCGCCCCCTGTGAGAGAGTGGCGCCGCCTAGCGGGCGGGGGTCGGGGGCGGGGGGGGGGTCTGCCCCTTTATGACGTCACCGCCTCGCTATAGGCACATAAACGCCGCACCTTTAGATACACATCATATAGGGCACAGAGTGCTTGCTTGTTCTGCCATCATCCGCCAGGAAATTGTAAGCACCATTGTTGTCGGGAGACAATCCCTGTTGTTACAATCTATAGAAAATATTGAGATGAGGTTGAAATTTCTCCATGGTAAGCCCCAACAAATATTATTGATAAAATCAATAGATGATTGGTCCCGCCACCTAGTGTTTTGGATGGCGACGGGGCAAGATGGCCGCCTCCATGGCACAATAAATGATGGTTTTGTCGACAGGTGGCCATAAACTCTGAATGGTTTATGGCCACAAACCATCGTGGTTTACCCAGTCCCCATACATTTTCAATGGGGTTCTTGTATACAATGGATGATAAATATACTGCATACACACATACTAAAATGGAACTGCATAGATCCTTAGTCACAGAAAGTATGAAGAACCCTATCCCTATGAATTTCAAATTGAAGGTGCATGATTAGATATCATAGATGATAATGTTGATATTCAATTACAAGTTAATTGTGTCAAGGTGATTAAAAATTATCTTAAGGTGGATAAATCAATAACATAAATGATATTGAATTACAATGTAATTGTGTTAAAATGACTAAAAAATACCCTAAGATCCTGTCTATATCCTATTACTAGAGTATAAAAACACAGCCGACACACCCAATTTGCCGGCCCACAGACAGATACAGTTCTGTGTTTGTGTTGTCTTTTTTCTCGTCGCCCGTTTATGGGAGTAGATTTCTACTTCATTTTCCGCCTGACAAGTTACGATGATTCAAACCCGATATTGCCGCTAGTCGTGGCCGTTCTTCTGTTATCTTATCTCTGACTGTATACGGCTCAAAATGGTGGAGAGTTTTCAGTGTATACAGTAGGACACACTTATAGGGCCCAAAATGGTGGAGATTTTTCAGTGTGTACAGTAGGGCACAGTTATAGGGCTCAAAATGGTGGAGAGTGTTCAGCGTATACAGTAGGACACAGTTATAGGGCTCAAAATGGTGGAGTGTTTTTATTGTATAGGGGACAGAGCCACTTGTTAGTTCATAAAACAGTCACTAGGTGGTCGGGGACAGAACCTGTATTCTGACTCTTTGTTCTTACAAAATTCAACTGTCTTTCAATGTTTTACCATGGTTCATGGTGAAGTGTTTTCAGTGTGTACAGTAGGACACAGTTACAGGGCCCAAAATAGGGTAGTGTTTTCATCCACAAGTCACATAGCTATTGTGCTATGGAACAGCCATCTTGCCCCTTGACCCCATCTAAAACATCAGGTGGCGGGACCAATTATAAAAGGATTTTATCAAAAGTATTTCCTTTTTTTGGGGGGGGGGGGGCGGGGGACTTGCCATGGAGGAATTTTGGCCTCGCCTTTATATCATCTATAGATTATAACAACTGACAACAGGTTACCCCCCTCCTTACTACAGTAACCCTATATTATAATTTCCTGATGGATGATGGTCGAACTAGCAATCACTCTGTGCCCTATACAGTAGGACACTGTTATACGGCCCAAAATGGTGAAGTGTTTTTTCAGCATATACAGTAGGGCACAGTTATAGGGCTCAAACTGGTGGAGTTTGTCCAGCGCTTACAGTAGGGCTCCGTTATTAGACCTATAATGGCCACTCCACAAGATGAGGTAGAGGTTTGTACTGGAGGAGTGTCCACTTAGTTGTGTTCTACTGTATATTCACATCGCAATCCGTCGCCTAGCCTTCACAATTTGATGTATCTAAATTAAGATATGATACCTATCATACACCACTGAATTCATTCAAATAGTCTAGCTAAACTACCAGCCGTTGCTTAAAATGAGACAATTTGAATTTGTGTTTATTCTTTATACATAAATATAGTATAGAAGAAACTAACTAGTTTTGGTCAAAGTCGTCGCTCTCCACGAGTTTGATGCGGAGTGATATGAACGAGGCGACAGCTGAGTGAATATCACTTAGCATTCAAACGAGTTGGAGAATGACTTCTTCGACCAAAACAAGTTGCTTTCTGTATTTATCTTGCCCCTGTACACACTAAAAGAATGGACGACAAACAGGATATAGACCATGGAGAACGGACTTCAATACTCATAGGGGCATAGAGAACAAGTGTTAAGTGCCTATATTAAAAATACCAGGGGTGCGATGTATAAATAATAGCAGATCCAGTAGACCTGTCATAAGTCTTCCTATTCTTTTTTTTAATTTGGTCAAGATTCTCTGTCATAATACCTCCCTCTTCCATCATCCAGTTTCCATCCATTCACGTATCTGCCAGATTTTAGTTACATATATTTCTGGTTTATTACTGTATATAATAACAGAATAGCTTTAGCAACTAATCTGCATAGGCATAGTCCCTTATGAATGAGAATATCATCAATGATGACATGGACATGGATAAATAAGCAATTGGCACATTATTACTGCAGAATAAATAACAATAATAGGTATTGATGATTATAATGACAATAGGCACATAAGCCAGGCCTTACATTCTGGTATACAGGCATACACTCATGAAACAATCCGCAAAATCTTAACATGATAAAATCATTATACATAGGGCAGGGTTATTGATAGTATAACAGTTAGGGACCATCCATAAAGTACGCACTGGGTGGGTGGAGGGGGTGAAACAATTTTGGAAATTTTGCGTATGCTCCCTCTTTGTTCTATTGCGTACAAAATCGGGAGTTGAAGCTGGGGTTAAAAATTGCGGGAACTCTGCGTATATACTTTACGGATGGCTCCTTAGCTATTATCCTACCCCTAATAAAAAAACCGCCATAGACTTAACATAGGCAGATTTTGTGTGGCAGGCCGTGACATTAAGTGTGTTTTATGCCACTAGAGTAATAACAATATTGACCAATCAGAGAGCAGGATGTCAGCTACTATGAAAAAAGTTCTATAGGTCGTTGAGTCGATATTTATCTTTTTAGTAATACAAAAGCATAGGCGGGATAGGATAAATACGAAACTGAACTCGAGTTAGACTTGTCAGTGTCTATGCCACTCTGGTCAGGTCTGCTCCTCACTACACTCGGCTACGCCTCATGTAGTAATACACGACCTGCCCATCGTGGCATAAACATTATCAAGTCTAACTCTCGTTCGGTTTCTACTAATTATAAGAGTTTTATATACTAGCGTAAGGTCCTATTTGAACCAGTTCTGACAGACATACCCTCCCTCCCCCTCCCCTCACCCCCTTACTCCACGCCTCATGTATGACGTCCCTGCTGTGGATATTTCCTATTCGTTTAACTTGAAGTTCCCTAATGGGAACTCACTGAAGCGCGAGACTGTTAAACAATACGCCGCGGTCCCTACAGCTTCTACGGTTTGTAAAATCAATGTGAGGCTTACTCTCTCTACAGACATGGCTTCGTTTTTTTTTATATCTGTGGCTTCCCTCCCGATACCGCTCGATACACGCGAAGCAATTGTCCTGGAACTAGATTCCCTCATTGGGATCTGCAAACTATACGTCAGTCATTTTAATGGGTTTTATTTTTCACCGTAGTTATATCATGAGACGTCATTGGAGGATAAAGGTTTATCACACTAAGAAGGTTCGCATGTTACACTATTAGGAACAACTAGTTATAACATGGTTGTTACAATGAAATTATATAACCTGATAAGTGCTTGAACCCTTATAACATGCTTAAAGCTGATGAGGTTAAGTAATGTGAAACGCTCATATCACTGACGTAAGAGATAAACATTATGTCTTAATATGAAAAATATAATACGAGGTTACACAAGGGACATAGAAGGCCAAAATATATAATACTAAGGTTAATTAGACCTATATAAGGATAACGGATATGCTAATTTGTCCATATGAAGCGTAAGCTCTTGCGCTGTTCAACTGTGTGAAGAAAATCTGTTTGGCGGTGGGGAGGGAGGTGGGAAGCGTGTGCTGCGCGCGGGCCCCTGCAGGAAAGTGTCCGTCTCCCTGGTCTATATGCTAGAGACAAGCCTGGCGTCCACCTACTACGATATGGCTCCGATATGGTCTACGATGCACCTCCCGATAAAAAATCAAAATCGCGTCGGAAGGTCCCCTAATATCGGGGCAGTTGACCACGTTTCTGCGATTAGACACCGATAAAAGCCCTATGCAATGCGTGGTTGATTGGCATGTCAAGACATATGTCTACGATTTTGTACCTTCCCGATAGGTCTCTGATATTTGCTTTTTGTATCGGTGCCATATCGGTAGGTCTAAATTTCTATCATAGAAGGTGGACGCCAGGCTGGCCCCTGCAGGAAAGTGTCCGGTCTCCCTGGTCAGTGCGCGTGAGGGGCCGGAGTTGACCGTGGGAGGTTGACCGCTGCGCCCTCTCCCGTCTTTCATTTAAACCTTTATATATACACAATAATGACTGGTTTTTTGTACAAAAGGCCGTAATCTCTGAGAAGTTGATGCGTAGTAATATCCGAGCGATAAGCGAGGACGGAGTGGGGGATCTTCCACTGCGCCCTCTCCCATCTTTCATTTAAACCTTTATGTATACACAATAATGACTGGTTTTGTGTACGAGTGGCCGTAATCTCCGAGAAGTTGATGCGTAGTAATATCCGAGCGATTAGCGAGGACGGAGTGGGGGATCTTCCGCTGCGCCCTCTCCCGTCTTTCATTTAAACCTTTATATATACACAATAATGACTGTTTTTGTGTATGAGTGGCCGTAATCTCAGAGAAGTTGATGCGTAGTAATATCCAAGCGATTAGCGGGGACGGAGTGGGGGATCTTCCGCTGTGCCCTCTCCCGTCTTTTATTTAAACCTTTATATATACACAATAATGACTGTTTTTGTGTATGAGTGGCCGTAATCTCAGAGAAGTTGATGCGTAGTAATATCCAAGCGATTAGTGGGGACGGAGTGGGGGATCTTCCGCTGTGCCCTCTCCCGTCTTTTATTTAAACCTTTATATATACACAATAATGACTGTTTTTGTGTATGAGTGGCCGTAATCTCAGAGAAGTTGATGCGTAGTAATATCCAATCGATTAGCGGGGACGGAGTGGGGATCTTCCGCTGCGCCCTCTCCTGTCAGTCATTTAAACTTTATATATACACAATAATGACTGGTTTTGTGTACGAATGGCTGTAATTTCTGAGTAGTTGTCGAGTAGTATTATCCGAGCAATTAGCGAGGATATTACGTTGTCAACTATAATGCCCCAGTCACACTGGCGTAAAATTTGGCGTTTCTTCTACGTATTTGAATTGATGGGGACCACGTATTAGCTACGGATTTGGAACGGATTTAGAACGTATTGTTTGCTTTGCTTTAACGTTTTAGAACGCTTCTCAACGTTCATCAACGCTTCTTTACGCTTCTGTACGTATTGTGGCGTTTTTCGGCGCATTCCGACTTTCATTTACGCATCTCCGCGTTTTCCCGCGCATCGCCGCGCATTTGTCAATTTCAAAATGCGTAGAAGAACGTAGAGGTGCGTACACGGAAAAACGCCGTTTTTTACGCCAGTGTGACTTGGGCATGAGGAGATTACAGTCATTCGTATACAAAACCAGTAGTTATTGTATTTATTACCAACCTACAAGATGAATAACAAATCTATTGCAATTAAACAGTTTCTGCAAGACATTTAGTTCCAGATACCACAGCACTGTCAAGCCTGGCAGTAATTAAGTGTAGACTTACACCAACTCTATAGTTCACCATTACCCTGTGATCTTAGCTTGCAAAATGTGTTATGACAGGGATTTCTGATGGTAAATGAGATTATTATGATTGATTCTGAATAATTAGCATTGAATGAACATTCAAGAAACTTATTTCGAAGTACATGATGATTCAACCTCATTATAGACAGGACTATTTTTCCGTAATCTCTTGCAGGAGATTCTGACATGCCAGAATCTCCAGGTAGCTGTTTCCAGGTGCCCTATACATTTCCTATGGAGACTCCGTAACAGGTGGGTAATATATGGAAACAGGGTTACTCTAGCTATACATGATAAATATGCGGTAAAATTGACGATAAAGCGAACCGATGCCACAGAGGTTCGTTTTATCGTCAATTTTACCAAGTATTTATCACATACAGGCACAGTATGCCTGTTTTCGTATTATTGTATACCCTAAAATATCCAATTACTATCTTTGCTTCTGGGAGAGTTTTGGATTTCGCCGCCGTACATGCCCCTTACGCCACATACATACCCGTACGTCACCTAGGTGTCGTACGGATATAAATACGACATGGGTAGGAGCTGGCCGTATGTGTAGTATATACTACCACAGGTATATATAATAATACACCGTACGTCACCTAGGTGTCGTACGGATATAAATACGACATGGGTAGGAGCTGGCCGTATGTGTAAGATATCCTACCACAGGTATATAATAATGAATACTATATACCTCCATGTATAGTTGTAATGATATTCACCACAATGCATGCCTTCAGCCCACAGGAGTTTGACTGGAGGCTAGCGGTGTATGATTTAGATCTCGCTACGGGAGGTTTAATTGCAGGCAAGTGGCACTAATGGGAAGCCCGCCCAGGTCCAGGTTTCAGCATGAAAGATGCAGCGCAGGCTTGAGGCGGGTCCCTGGGGAATCTCACGGCTGTGATCCCCAAGATGAGGGCCGAGTGATTCTCAATTAGGCCTGTCTTCACATGCCGATCAAATGTTTTTTCGGGAAACACTTGTTTCAACATTTGTTTATTTTTGGGGATAAATTGGGTCAGAGGTGATTTTTTTTGCTGATCTGAACAAGTCGGCGATTATTTGCATATTTGAACAAGTTATTTCTATTAGGTCAGCGATTATTTACATATGCAGGCTGAGTAATTCTGTGTTCACCCGCCGACAAAATAATCGGCGACTTTTAGGCGGGGGTTAACCATAAAGTACGTACGCAGAATTTCTGAAGTTATGTACCCCTACACTTACTTCCAATCGTATACGCAATAGAACAATGAGGGAGCATACGCAGAATTGTTATCGTTCTTAGTTTTAAAAACACCTCCCTGACTTTTAGGAGAATTAAAGAAGAAACAAACAAAAAGTCATTCTCCAACTCGTTTCAATGCTATGTGATATTCACTCGGCTGTCGCCTCGTTCATATCACTCTGCATCAAACTCGTGGAGAACAACGACTTTGACCAAAACGAGTTGCTTTCTGTATTTATCTCACCCCTGTACACACTATCAGAATGGACAACACACAGGATATAAACCATGGAGAACCGACTGCAATACTTGTAGGGGCATGGAGAATGAGTTCCCAATGTTAATCCTATGGACATCTTTTCCAGGGGTGAGATAATAAAATAATCTCCGCCGTTTTCGTCGGCCAATGGAAAGGGGGCTTATATGAGAAGGAGCAGGAGGAGGGGTTGGCATCGAGGAGACGCCAATCGATCACGTCCGTTGGTGTTCTGTTGTTATAGAAAAACGTCATTATACAAACTCCCCTGGAGATGGGAAAGAGTGGAGAGATGGGGCATTTATTGCAGCTATTACTACGGTCTTAAAAAACACAGATGATTTGATATTTTTTATAGTATACATGGCATACGGCCAGACAGTTGTATATCCATCCTTAAATTATTCTTACTTGTCTTTATGTTGCAGACATCTGGTAGCACACATTTTTGACATGCAATACTCGATGGTTTTGTAGACCGCCAGCCGTATTGGACGCGTAGTAATGCACAAGCGTTAACGAGTGTATTACGACTGAGTGGTTTAAAGAGCTGCCTTTCTACAAAACCATCGTTTACTGTATTCACTATCCATATTCTCGAGTGAATTAAACCCACGAATCTAAGGGTATCAATAGGGACTATTTTTTGCTCTATAGCACAAAGGGACCTTTTCCAGTATACCATGGATTTGAGGCCGTATACAATGGCTACGGTATCTTACAGTTTCTAAACAGTGTGTAGTGGTTTACTGAGTTCCCATACATTTTCAAGGGGGACTTTGTATACGATAGACAATGAAAAGGCAATATATGTATCATACTCTTCTATCGGTTTGGAGTATTATAGAGAAACAGGCTTACTGTTTCCGTACGAATAAAATACGCGGTAAAATCGGCGATTTTACCAAGTACATGCCCCATACGCCACATGCATACCCCGTACGTCACCTAGGTGTCGTACGGATATAAATACGACATGGGTAGGAGCGGGCCGTATGTGTAGGATATACTACCACAGGTATATAATAAAACCCCGTACGTCACCTAGGTGTCGTACGGATATAAATACGACATGGGTAGGAGCGGGCCGTATGTGTAGGATATACTACCACAGGTATATAATAAAACCCCGTACGTCACCTAGGTGTCGTACGGATATAAATACGACATGGGTAGGAGCGGGCCGTATGTGTAGGATATACTACCACAGGTATATAATAAAACCCCGTACGTCACCTAGGTGTCGTACGGATATAAATACGACATGGGTAGGAGCGGGCCGTATGTGTAGGATATACTACCACAGGTATATAATAAAACCCCGTACGTCACCTAGGTGTCGTACGGATATACATACGACATGGGTAGGAGCGGGCCGTATGTGTAGGATATACTACCACAGGTATATAATAATACCCCGTACGTCACCTAGGTGTCATACGGATATACATACGACATGGGTAGGAGCGGGCCGTATGTGTAGAATATACTACCACAGGTATATAATAAAACCCCGTACGTCACCTAGGTATCGTACGGATATAAATACGACATGGGTAGGAGCGGGCCGTATGTGTAGGATATACTACCACAGGTATATAATAATATTTTTATTCACTTACAAAGATCGGCATGATTTCTGTGTCCCTCCTTTTTGACGATGGTCAGCAGCCCTGTGCTATACGGTCACAGTAGCCATGTTTCCGTATAGTACAGCACCCCTCTTTTATGTCTTTGATGTTTACTGACCGATTTCCTGATACGTGCAAGCCTTTCTCAGGGCATTGCTATCAGTAGAAATTGGCTTTTACTGGTTCAGAAACAGGTCAGGATGTCTCAAGTTTCCTAGTTTATTTTTTCGAAAATGTCATAAAGTCTCTCAGTGGTTCCCGATAAATTCATCGGTTCCAAAAGCCGGTCAATTGAAACCCCACTTAAAGGAGTTTCTCGATATAAATGGCGCCATTTCCCGGAGATCTGACATATAAAAACTGCCTGACATGATTCCCCCCAACTCAAGAAATCTGAAAACAGAAAGATAAGCAATGGTCTTTTGAAGCCGGCCGCCCGCCCGTTCAGCCGGAGTTTAACTGACGTATGTCTTTATGGTCGATAACTCTGACGGAAAGGTGCTCCTTTGAGCTGCTCAAAGTAGGTCAATGCTCATCTATATTATCCACCTAATACAGAGTCTCCATACTAAACCTATAGGGAGTGTGTATTATCCACCTAATACAGAGTCTCCATACTAAACCTATAGGGAGTGTGTATTATCCACCTAATACAGAGTCTCCATACTAAACCTATAGGGAGTGTGCATTATCCACCTAATACAGAGTCTCCATACTAAACCTATAGGGAGTGTGTATTATCCACCTATTACAGAGTCTCCATACTAAACCTATAGGGAGTGTGCATTATCCACCTATTACAGAGTCTCCATACTAAACCTATAGGGAGTGTGTATTATCCACCTAATACAGAGTCTCCATACTAAACTCTATTGGGCACATAGCTATTGTGTTATGGAAGCAGCCTCCGACACCTAACAAAAGGGCAGTGCTGCTCGGTGCTTTTCGGTGCTGCTCAGTGCCGCTCGGTGTTGCTCTGTGCTGTTCGGAGCTGCTCGATGCTGCTCAGAGCTGCTCAGAACTGCTCGGTGCTGCTCGGTGCTGCTCGGTGCTGCTCGGTGCTGCTCAGTGCTGCTCAGTGCTGCTCAGTGCTGCTCAGTGTTGCTCGGACCCCCTCTTTTACAGAAGAACTCACTTAGACAGCCAGGTCCTGATCTATCGAAATTAAGACGTTCACAGACTCCTGTCACTGCCGACTTACGGCCGCAGACACGGCGGGCAAACGATCGTTATGTCAGATGACGTCAGGGAGCTTCACAAAGTAGTCGTTAGATTACGTGAGAATATAGAAAGTTGGAATCTACTCAGTAGACTACGGCTTTTTCTGTCATCTGACGGTGACTATAGGAACTATTTTATGTAAACAATGCCGAGAATATGGCCATACAGATCCAAATCATGGTAATATTATTCGTAAAGGACCATCTAGGGATGAATTATGTGTAATAAGAATAGTTAAAGAAAATAAAAATGAAATATAGATCTTCCTTCAAATTTTACTATTAGTGACAATGGATGATGAAATGATATCTCCCTGAGATAAGGAAATCCTCACAGTAAAACCTGTGTCCCCGGTCTATGGGGTTTAGACATTGTTCACAGTTTGATTGTGTAGACAGGAGGGTGAGTGGAGGGGATTGAGACAGACTTGGAGTGAGATCTGGTGTTTAGTTGATGATATTAGCGCCACACTCAGTCTCAGCTGATTAAACACAACTTAATATAATAACATCTCACAGTGCCAGTTCCACCCTCATACTCCCCGTTTACACATGCCCACTTTCGGGCCGTCGATAAATTGTTATCTCACCCCTGGAATAAATGCACATAGGCTTAACATTGGGAATTCATTCACCATAACCCTGCAAGTATTGCCGTCCGTTCTCCATGGTTTATATCCTGTAGATTGTCGATTCTTTTAGTGTGTACAGGGGTGAGATAAATACAGAAAGCAACTCGTTTTGGTCAAGGAAGTCATTCTCCAACTCATTTGAATGCTATGTGATATTCACTCGGCTGTGCCTTGTTCATATCACTCCACATCAAACTCGTGGAGAACGACGACTTTGGCCAAAACTTGTTGGTTTCTTCTTTAGTCGGTCACCAACGGGGGGTTTTCTACCTAAAGAATTTTTGCAATTTGTGTATTATACTTCCCGAAAATTTATCGCCGACGAATTTAACATGGGTTGATTTTGTCAGGGAATAAATTGGGTCGTTGGTATTATAGCAAATCTGTCGGCAAGAAGATCCTACGAACGATAATAGCAAATGTCGAAAAGGCTGGGGGCTGTTGATTAAAGGTCGTTCGTTTCTGGTGCTGGGCGATACGATGAACCCAAAGATAAAAGATATCCTGGATGGTGTTTTCCATTCACTGTTGCATGAACAAACTGAAAATATTTCCTGAATGAACGTATTCATATACAACACCTTGTAAGAGCTTTAGGTTACGCTCATCGTCTCACATAGGTTCTACAAAGTGTTGTATGTACAAAAACGTTAATTTAGAAAATATCTTCTATTTTGTCATACAACACTAAATGAAAAAAATTGACGAGAATGTCGTTTATCGTTGGGATTATCGTATCGTCTAGCTCCAGCACCTGAAACTTACTTACTCTTATTTGCATATCCGAACGAGTGATTTCTAAAAGTCGCCGATTATTTTGTCGGCAGGTGGTAACAGGCCTACAGACCTTCCTTCATTATCTAAATGCATGTTTGTATCATCACCAGTAGCTCCGTCTTAACACTCTACAAGTAGGCGGCTTTCCTGTGCTTTAATCTGAGGACAAATCCCCTCATCATATTCTCTGAGCCCTCCATGTAAATATCTCTGATATCGTTAAGGTAAATTAACACAATGTAACCGTCCTACTGGTCGCATATAAGCTATATTAGTGCGCCAATACCACTAGAGGGCGGGTGTGCTACTAGATTTGTGGTATCAATAGAGAAAAACTACGAAATTTAAAGCGTTATCAGACAATTTGGCTTGAAAATTAAAACCCATGTAATTTTTCTGAAATGTGAATAGGATGATCTCCAAGTGTTATAAATACACATATCTAACTTAAAAATCGGGGGTCACCTGACAGTTTTTAATTTGGAGACCAATATTATGACAATTTTACACAAAAAGAATATATAGAAATTTTAAGAAGTTGATTTTACATAGCAAACCCATGTCAGTTTCCGTAAACATTAACAGAATACAATAGATGTACATTACTGTACTTTTACGTTTTAAAATCAACATACTTGTTTTCTTGAAAGAATTCAAGAAAACAACATTTTTCAGAACATTTCATATGTAAATCAAGCAGAAGTTAATTAGCTTACAATACCTATTAGAATTAGGTAAACTGGACAAAACAATTAATTTATTTATTAGAATTAGAATGAAACTAAAGACATCAGTTTTAACTGATCATAAATGATATTAAAAAATCACCAGGTGGCGCCTGCGTGAATTGTCCGATATGCCTTTAAATGGCGACTTCATTTTCAAGATCTCAATCACCAGGGCGAATGATATATGTCGTCAAGTTTCTTGAATAAAATAATGAGATTCGTTTAGCAATAATTAGTGGGTGACAACAAATGTCTGTGCCATCAATAAACTGAACTAAACGCTGATTATCTAAAAGAAGAATAAAAACCCACGACCGACATGCAGGCTTGAGATTGTGGATGTAATATACAGAGACATAGTTAGTGTGATTGAATGGAATCTGTTCCTCGATATTTTGTTCAGAAAAACTCCCCGAGTATGGAAAACGAGGTGGGTATTTCTGACTAAACTCTCGAGGAACAGATGGAATTCAATCGCACTCACTGTGTCTCTTAATTAATATATACCTAGAAATCATTGAAAATGCCATTCTACAACACCTCAATAAATAGTAGAATGAGTGGTCACGTGGTACGGAGGGACGTATGAATATTATTTCGTCACTCAGAGACGAATGGAGTTTGTCCTCCTGGTCTGTTAAAGTAAGACATTCCCCTTTAGGTATATAGTCATAAGAGAAAACGTAGTGACTGAGCCCGAAGAGATGGCCGTTCGAGGTCTTTTTATACCATAAATACGTCCCGACGCCTTAAGCGGAGGGACGTATTTATGGTATAAAAAGGCCGAGAATTGCATCCCTTCGGGCTCAGTCACTACGTTTTCTTATTATTACATACCTAAATATAAAAAAAATCTGCCTTTTATGTACTTCTTAAATGTACCAATTGACCCAATGGTCATTATTGAGCCCGAATATTCACTACGGGTGAAGTGCGGCCGAACATTTTTTATACTGCACCCCTTCCAGCGGGTAGTATTTCATAGACATTCGGCCATAGGTATGTAATAATAGTTTACTCTGACTTTAATACACTCATACATCCCTACATAATACGTCGGGATGATTCTCAAACAGTTTCCAGGATCCAAAACTAATACTCCAAAACGGGAGCCGTGGCACGAACTGAGCCCAGCAGTAATTGCCAATTAAGAGATGTTGCTTTAGTGCTCATCTTGTGGCAGATAGTTTCTCCAGGCAATAGCCGCAGCGAGGCTTGCTGTATAATTACATCGCGCTAATGAATTCATACCAGTGCCACTGTCATTGGGTCGGAAAACGTTGTTAGGGGGGATACTATTCCCTGTGAACACGAACCCTGCAGAGCTTGTGCTTGGCGTGTGTCAGCGTCTTTAAGGCTGGTACCCAGGCAGATGAGCAGGGCTTAAGCTAATCGTAAAGAGAATTAGTTACCCGGGTGCTTCCTGGGGTCTCGGCAATGCTGTCCCTTGTGGTGTGATTCGTGGGATTTTCCTGTGGGATTCGCGTGCTATTCGCGAGCTCCCCCCATGCGACTCACGTAATCACCCCATAGCACTTCGAGCTCTCTCCATGTGACTCATATGCACACCCCATACAACTCGCAAGCTCTCCCGATGAGATTCATAATTTCACCCATATCACTCGCAAGCTCTCCCCATGCGACTCACACATTCACCCCATATCACTCGCAAGCTCTCCCCATGCGACTCACACACTCACGTCATATCTCTCACAAGCTCTCCCCATGTGATAGACACTCACCCCATACCACTCGCAAGCTCTCCCCATGTGGCTCATACACTCATGCCATACCTCTCACAAACTCTCCCCATGCGACTCATGCACTCACCCCATACTTCTCACAAGCTCTCCCCATGTGGCTCATGCACTCACACCCTTTTACTCGCAAGCTCTCGCTATGCGACTCGCATAATCACCCCATATCTCTCACAAACTCTCCACATGCGACTCACACACTTTCCCGATAGTGCTCCCCCATGGAGGTCATTCACTCACGCCATACCATTCGCAAGCTCTCCCCATGTGGCTCACACACTCACCTCATATCTCTCATAAACTCTCCCCATGCGACTCACACGCACCCATACCATTCGCTAGTTATCCCAATGCGACTCCCCTAGTTCTCCCCATACCACTCGCGAGCTCTTCCCATGCGACTCGCACACTCACCCATAACACTCTCAAATCCTACCCATGTGATTCACCCCATACCAATCGCAAACTCTTCCCATGTGATCCACACACTCACCCCATACCACTCATGAGCTCTCGCCATGCAATAGACACTGACCCCATATCTCTCACAAACTCTCCCCATGCAGCTCATATACTCACCCCATATCGCTTGCAAGCTCTCTCCATGCGACTCACAAGCTGTCCCCATGGAATAGACCCTGACCCCATATCACTCGCAAGCTCTCCCCATGTGACTCAGACTATCACTCCATGTCACTCACAAGCTCTCCCCATCAAATAGACCCTGGCCCCATATCTCTCGCAAACTCTCCCCATGCGACTCAAACACTCACACCATATCACTCTCAAGCCCTACCCATGTGATTCGTACACTCACTCCATATCATGCGCAAGTCCTCTCCATGTGATTCATACTCACCCCATATCTCTAACAAGCTCTCCTCATGTGACTCACACGCTCACCCCATACCACTCGCAAGCTCTACCCATGCAATAGACACTCACACCATATCTCGCAAGCTTTCCCCATGCAGCTCACACTCACCCCATATTATTTGCAAGCTCTCCCCATTTGACTCATACTCACCCCATATTACTCGCAACTTTCCCCATGCAACTCGCACTCACCCCATACCCCTCACATACCCTCCCCATGGGGTGAGACTCATTTGTTTGGTGCGTGTTCCACGGAAAGCTGCTTCACACTTTACATAATCTAAACAGTGGCTATTATCTACATGGATGGTCCTGAGACTATAGAATAGCACACTCCACCGAAACCCACTCTACCGCATATATTGAGGGCCTTCCGTATCCGAACATCGCAAACTGTTCCATTTCTCCATCAATGATAACCATTTTTATTCTAGAATCACCAGGCCATATGATAATTCATTTGATACTTTCCAATTTGCTAAATTGTTTCACAAATTTCACTAAACCTCTGGTTATACTTCTGAGTGATACACTCGCTTGTCAACACTGATATCATTCCCAAGTATATATCAAGTGAATGAGGCTACTACATTCACTGCACAAAAACCATCATTTTACATATAAATGCGCCCGGTGTCTAAAAGTAGGTATTTTGCGTCTACAAGATCGTCTCAATCCCCATGTGTATACACCTCATCTGTGGGCGTATATATTAGCGTCCAGTGAACAGGGCTTCACTGAGAGCGGGCGTGGGGAGGTGGCGGGGGTGGGGGAGGGGGGCTTCCTACTGAGGACACCTGTACTTCTACCAACATATACGCTGGGTGTGAAATACAGCCAAGACGCGTTTGTCACATATAAGGCCTGGGCGTATATAAATGAAAACAAGTCAATATTCAGCCAATACATGCACTTCCGTGATGGTGTATATATGTGAATAAAATGGTGGTTCCGTACAGTGATTATAAATGCACTAGTTCATTAGCCGCCTGGCCCTCCTCCATCACCAGATCGCTAACGGTGCCATCGTACTACATAGCTTTAGGTGTTACATCACCAGATGACTGATGGCACTGCCTTCCCACATCGCTAGATCTTTCCTAGTGCATTATTCCCACATCATAAAACACACTTGATGTCGCTATCACTCTCCCAACGACTCCATGAGGATCACACATTAACAGCAACAGGGACCTGGGACCTGGGACCTGTTTCAGTAGTTTCGTGACATGTCTAGATGGCGTCTGTGACACCATACGGACAGATCACAAGACTGCAATCGATGACATGCGTAATTTCACTCACTTCCCGTAGGAATTAAGTGATGACATTTTAACACGAGTAGGGGCTATATATAACCTATTATCGTTCCAAATATGAAGAAAATTGGCTGCTCCGACCCTCTGATATTTGCTAGACTTTTTCCACTGTTGCTTGCACTGTTGGTGCCGCTATTGATGTCTGTCTAGGCCTAATGTCACGAGACTACTGAAACAGGTCCCTGTTTCACTAGTTTCGTGACATTTCTAGATGGTGTCTAGATGGTGTGTCCGGTTTCATAAGAACTAGACATTATACTTCGTTTATTCCGTTCTTGCTTGCACTATTGGTGTCGCTTTTCATTTCTGTCTTACACTTTTGTCACGAAACTAGTGAAACAGGTCCATGATGTGTAGATTTGTCTAATTCTTATGTTTGGGTATGTCTTTACCTAAGGGCAGCTACTTGGTTTGTCATGAAACTAAACAACCCCAATCTCTATATGGTGTCACAGACATGTCACAAAACTATTGAAACAGGTCCATGATGTGTAGATTTGTCTTATTCTTATGTTTGGGGTCTGTCTTTTCCTAAGGGCAGCTACATGTGTTGTCACGAAACTAGACAACCCCAATGTCTGTATGGTGTCACAGACATGTCACGAAACTAGTGAAACAGGTCCCAGAACCCTTGCTGTAAGCTACACAGAAAATGGGATGACTTTAGTGTGCCCAGCCAATGGTCTTCAGGTGGTGCTTGATGGCGCAAGAATCGTCCACCCTCGACTTTACTTGGCGTTTACACTAGACGACTAAATATGTGGCGACTGTAGATCATCAGGTCAATAGTGGTCAGGTGGTGGCAATGTCCACCGCAAAAGTCATCGACCTCAGAATGTACCAGAGCATTTACACTGACGACTAAGTTTTTACAGAATCGCCGCGCATCTAGATGGCCAATTCAATCTGGCTTGAAATAGTCGCTGGCATTAGAGCGTGTCCAATAGTCTTCAGGTGGTGCTGAATTGAGTAATCTGATGTAATCAGACGATCTGCAGTCGCCACATGCTTGGAGTTTACACTTGACAATTTCTATCATTTTACTGCTGAAAGTCGCCAGGGGGTGCAAAATGCCAGTATCGCCGCCATAATCATCTCGTGTAAACGTCGGGTGAGCTTGCCAAGCCAATAGTCTTAAGGTTATGGTTGATGACGCAATATCGTTACTAAGGATCGTCAACCCTGGAAGCACCTTAAGTGTTTACACTAGACTATTGACGTTTAAATGAAGTATTAGTGTTAGTTATGTTCACATACACTCTCCAAGGATAGGTTCTGCACTAGCCATATATAACTAAAGAGATATTCTGATACTGCCCAGGTTGACGTTTACTGCCCAGGTTGACGTTTACTGCCCAGGTTGACGTTTACTGCCCAGGTTGACGTTTACTGCCCAGGTTGACGTTTACTGCCCAGGTTGACGTTTACTGCCCAGGTTGACGTTTACTGCCCAGGTTGACGTTTACTGCCCAGGTTGACGTTTACTGCCCAGGTTGACGTTCTGATATTCTTTATTATCCAACTACATAGTGCCCATAGAAAACACATAGGGCAGCATACATCTACATACCAAGAGCATACAGATATGTTGTATGCTCCAGGCTGCATAAAAAAGCGCACACAGAAAAATTGTGCGTATGAAAAAATAGCACGAACCTTAAATGAACTAATATGTCGCTAATACGTTATATATACTTGTCGGAAAAGGTGGATGATAAACACAATATAGACTGGTTTCAGATAAAAGCGATTGTATGCTCCTCAAAGTTGTATCTGCTCAATATCATTGCATGCACTCGGATATTACTACGCATCAACTCCTCGAATCATATGACCGCTTGTATCTGAAACCTGTCAATGTTATGTGGGTATTTAGAGTGTGCTGTCCAATATGTCCTAGTTATAGCTGTAGTTTACTTAATCAATAAACGATAGGTCGTAATTACTGCTTCCGATACATTTCCAATGGACACCTGGTAATTTGTGAGTAATACATTGTCATATCAATACTCTATCCGACATAAAGATTATTCCTATATACATATGAGCGAACAACCTATGGTAACCTAATGCTGCTGGGGGTGGAATAATATTTATTTACTGCCCAGGTTGACGTTTACTGCTCAGGTTGACGTTTACTGCCCAGGTTGACGTTTACTGCCCAGGTTGACGTTTACTGCCCAGGTTGACAGTTCCGGGAGGTTTAGACCAATCAGATTGTCTCTTACATAATTTTATGAAAATAGTAGAGGGGAGAAATAATATAGTGTCAGTTTACTTGATAAGGTTGGATCTGGCTTCAGGTTTGATGGTGGGCAAGTAAATAACGGGTTTTATCGATATTAGCCGACAATTCCAGGTATATAAGAGTAGGGAAACCATGTAATGGTGGAAATAAGTCAAAGTTACTCGGTAAGGCTAAAAGAAATTCTGCCCGCGGCTATGCCTTGAGCAGTAGTTTTTCCACGCCTTACCGAGTAACTTTGACATATTCCCACGGGAACATAGTTTCCCTCTATTCTCCAAATCACCAGTCCATCCAGTCAATATTGTGTATATGTATTTACAGTGCTGTACAAAATGTCCTAGTTATAGCTGTGATTTACTGAATAAATGGGCGATAGGTAGTGGTTACTGCATCCCATACATTTCCAATGAAGACTTAGTAATTTATGAGTAATACATTGTCATATCAGTATTCTATCCAACATAAAGATTATTCTCCCACATCACTATATTGATAATTATTCTCTCATGGCTAAACATGGGCCTCGTATCAACATCAAAATAGGAAAGACGCGAAACATAGGCTGAGGCTGAAACAGAGCTTACATCTGGAGGGATCTTCAGTCTCCCCCCACCACCCCAACACACCCACACTCACACAACCAGGGGGATCTCCACTCTCCTCCCACAACCTCCCAAACACACACTCTCACCACGAACCCTGCGGAGACAAGGGAGCTTTTAATCTTGTTGAAATCAATGTGCATTTATCTATTTATTTTTCACACAGCGGAGCCCGGATAAGAATAACAAACATGTAAGAAAACGGGGGCCTGTTTCAGAATCCCCAATCAGCTGGAGATTACAGACCAACACACGCTACTTCGGGGAATCCCATCGGAGAGGGAGAGAGAGAAAGAAAAAAATGGGGGCATTTGGCGGGGCATTTGGACCCCGGCTCAGGGAGGGACAAGGGACTGTGGTCGAAGTCTCCGATGAAATTATGACGATTGGATTATGCCTGGGCTTGATTGGATTTACACATTCGGAGGATAATGATATTGGTCCCCGGAGATACAAACTTGTCCTCAGCAAGTCCCGAAAGATATTAACAGGAATGAAGCCTTTACTCACTGACAGTCCGGCAGATGTATACTCAAACGTATGCCTTTTACGCTGAATTTGATTTGATACACAGATTAAAGGGCAAAAATCCACCAGGCCGATTTCTCACCCGATCAATTGTTCCTGGGCCCTTAAGAGGAAGCTCACGTATTGTAATTTATTTAATTCTGATAATAATAGTTTAATAAATGACAATTTTCAAAGATTTGAGAAATTCTAGGGCATCCGATAATAATCGGCGATTGTCTGGCTAAGGAATCGGCTACCGTCGGTCCAGTGGAACACCCCCTTAAGAAGGAAACTAATGGGTGTTTGGTCTGTGTCTTCGTTCGCCATCGAGTTTGGAGTCTGCAGTAATATGAATGAGGCGATAGCCGAGTGAATATTCTGAAGCACTCCAAACGAGATGGTGAACAGGGACTCAGACCAAGCACGAAAATGTTTCTGATTTTATCTTAGCCTGGAAATATTTATCTCTTTATCGCCGGTTGAGAATGAGTTCCTAATGCTAAGCCTATGGATGTTTTTTCAAGGCTAAGATAATAAAGAGTATTTATGAAACTCCCCTCCCCATCTCGATGTCAAATGAATCCCACAATAAAGTTTTAATACCCAAATCAGCTTGTCTGGTTTGTTTGTGGACCGTGAACCAATTTGATAATAAAGAAGAAACCAACAAGTTCTGGTCAAAGTCTTCGTTCTCCATGAGTTTGATGCAGAGTTATATGAACAAGGCAAAGATGAGGGAATATCAAATAGCGTTCAAACGAGTTGGAGAACAACGACTTTGACCAAAACGAGTTGCTTTCTGTATTTATCTCACCCCTGTACACACTAAAAGAATGGACGACACACAAGATATAGACTATGGAGAACAGACTGCAATGCTCGAAGGGCCTTGGAAAGCGAGTTCCCAATGTTAAGGCGATGGGACGAATATACCAGGGGTGAGATAAATTAAATTGCGCGAATGGGTCTGAGGAGGGTTGAGGGGACGGAGGCTGGACCCTCATGAATATTCATCGACTCGTGAGTGTCACGTGGGATCAGTGAGTGCCCGGATGAAGGGTCGTAGATGACCTTGATCAATGTCAGGGGGGTGGGTGTGTGTTAGGTGGTGGTAATGAGAAGAGACGCGGCGCCCAGCTCTCTCTACGACACCCCCCGCCCACCCCCCAAACATGTCCTCCAGGGTGGGTGGTGCGTCAACACAAAACTAGGCATATATCGTGAAGGATTGTGGTGTGTACATCAGGCACATATCGTGGGTTGTTTTTGTGGGGATTTTTTGTTTGTAAAATTTCTTTATTGAGCCATATTTTACAGTCTTTTTTACACAATAAAGTATTTTCACTCAATAAAGAGGGGAAGGACCTCAGCCTAATCAAGGCTGCTCTTCTTGGTCCTGCTGTGACAGGCGTCCACCTGCTACGATTTGGCTCCGATATGGTCTACGATGCACCTCCCGATAGAAAATCAAAATCGCGTCGGAAGGTCACCTAATATCGGGGCAGTTGACCACGTCTCTGCGATTAGACACCAATAAAAAACCCATGCGTTGTTGATTGGCATGTCTAGACATATGTCTACGATTTTGCACCTTCCCGATATGTCTCCGATATTGACATTTTGTATCGGTGCCGTATCGGTAGGTCTAAATTTAGTAGGTGGACGCCAGGCTTTAGATTAACATTTTATAAAACAAACGAGAGAGGGTCATCTTAACTCTAGGTTAATCTAACTTAACACATACCATTACCGAACGCATATATATGGCACAATTTGGCTTGTCTATGGTTACTGGAGAACTTTAGATTGTTGATAAACTAGATTTTAAATTTCAAATATTTAAATTGTTGATAAAAAGCTCCTTCCCACATTGGTATATGATATAACTACGAGATAACTGGGATTAATTGTCTCACCTACTAATATTTTAGTGTTTTTATATTAATGACCCTTCAGATTGCGTTGCGACTGAAATAATCTGATTTCTGGAATACCTCATTTGTAATTTGTATGAATAAGTTGATTTCATACCACTTTGGTCAGCAACTGCCTCTTGCGATTACTGTTTGCAAACGATTAGAATGTTAACATATGTTCAATTTGAAGACACTTGGTAGCTACTTCTAGTACTGTACGGTATCATATCACCTCATATCACCCTCAGCCTTGTCTCTATTGTAATCGTGTAAACCAGGGCCCTGTTTTTCAGTCACGACATTATCTTAGTCTTGTAAGCTGAGATGTTTCAGCGATTGTAAGACATTTTGCAAGACAAAAGATGGCCGGTGTGCCATAGACAGTATCGTAATGCTCTCTGTGAGGGATACTATAATCGTACCAAATATGAAGAAGATCGGTTGCACCGTTCCGCCGTTATCCGCGTTTGAATTTCGTCATTGCATTTGTCTGCTCTGGTGGCCAGTGTACTCTTCTGTCAAGGTCGCCGCATAAATTAGCGAGGCGTGCTCTGATTGTCTGTGATAGACACTGGCCACCAGAGCAGACGATTGCTAGGACGAAATTCAAACGCTAATATCTTCGAATCAGAGCTGCCGATTTTCTTCATATTTGGTACTATTATAGGTTATATATGTATCCCTCACTTGCTTTAAAATTTCATCTCTTAATTCCTATGGGAAGTGAATTTTCGCATTCATTACGACATGTCCATAATTGTCTTGGGTCTATCACACTTTCCAAGACATTTTCAACCATGTGACCCTAAGATTGTCGTGACTATAGCACACCTCAGACCACCCTAAGTGTCTTAGACCTAAGATCTTAGGCATATCCTCTAAGATATCACGTCTATAGGACACTGATGCCTCAAAGATATCTTCCATAAAACTTGTCGTGACTGTAAAACAGGGCCCTGGGCCCTGTTTTACAGTCATGATATCCTATAATATGAAAGATATCTTACAGCGGTCAGTGTACTATAGAGAAGACATCTTTGGGGATCGGCCAACGATTGTCCCTCAACAACACTTAGGCTGCAGCCAGGTGTGCTATAGTGACGACACTTTTAGGGTCACATGATTAAAAATGTCTTACAAAGTGTCGTACACCTGAGACATCTATTGACATGTGGTAACGAATGCGCAACTTCACATACAATTCTATACCTGTCTTAGACAAGGACAATTTTCGCGGCGATCGAACGTGCCGCGTTGAGACACTGTCTATAGTACACCCGCCATTTTTTGTCTTACAAACTGTCTTCCATTCGCAGAGATGTCTTAGGGTATCGTTGACAGATTATGTCGTGACTGAAGAACAGGCCTAAGTTGATAGTTATGTGTGCCATAAATGCTACAGCCATAACATCCACACTGTGTAATGACAACATATGACTGACGTTGTGAGACCTTGTTACCAATGAGAACTACATCTCCCTCTCGATGAAGAATATGTTTTATCTTTCACATCTCTCTGTCTGGGTCTAGAATTCCTCTGACGATATCAGCTTGTATAACAGCGATGAATACATTCCCTCACTGAAATATGAATTAATCGCTGATATCCTCGTGTTTTCAGTCACTCGCTTTGAACATTGTGTAATTTAACCTTATCATTATGACTTGTTCTATTAACAGTATGCTGTAGAGAAATAAGGGCAATACTTGGATATTCATGAGCGTTAAAGGTTATTCCTATAGACCCATTATTGAACTAACTAGAGTTACATACCGCTGCTGGGGGGTGCATTAAAAATAAGTTATGTGTCGCAGTTGACGTTTTTGACGTTTTCGTCCCGCTCTCATGTTTTCGTCCCGCTCTGACGTTTTCGTCCCGCTCTGATCACGTGATACAATACAGCAGCGGGACGAAACAATAGCTGTTGTGGTTACTTGATATGGGTGGCCATTTGCTTCGGTAATGTTTCAGGTAAAGAATTAAGCGTTTTTATCGATATTTAAAGGTATATAGGAATAGGGAAACCAAGTACTGGTAAGCAAAAGTCAAAGTTACTCGGTAAGGCTTGGAAAAATTACTGCCCGCGGCTGACGCCTTGGGCAGTAATTTTTCCAAGCCTTACCGAGTAACTGTGAACTTTTGTTCACCGGAACATAGTTTCCCTTTATTCATTAGAACGTGGTAGAGGTGCCTCATGTCATAATGTGAACTGTGAAGATGAACTAATTCTCCACTCTGAGTAACGTACAGAATCTGATATACACTACCTGTGGCGTACGTCAACTAATATAAGATACTGCACGTTATGATCACGAATACACTCTCCAGGATGCATTTGATCTGATATTTACTATATACCCATGCCGTATTTACTGTAAATACGTACCGTTTTGACATATAACGTAAAAATACTGTACTGACCGCTGGTCCGTACACTAAAATACGGACCACCTTGCCAAACACGTTTATTAACATATCGGTTGTTAAAAATCAAATTAATTTTTTAAATTTTGGGTATACATAGTAAATATATAGCATCCGACCATGCTTGTACAAGTCACTCGATAATAATTTACGGTTTGTACGGAACTCGGCATAAATGCCTCATTCTGTACAAACCGTAAATTACCATTTCGTTCTGTGACTTGTACTGCATGGTCAGGACGTTCTATATAATTACTCCCAATAACATATGGAATCTGATATACACTCCCAGTGACATATAAGATCTGATATACACTTCCCAGGATGTATGTGATTTGATATTCACTCTTCATGACATATGAAATCTGATATTCAGTCCCTGTGAGATATGTGATCGGATATACAATCCCCATGCCATATGAGATCTGATATTTACTCCTAATAAGATATTGAATTTGATATTCACTCCCAACGATTGAATCTGATATACGCTCTCAATGACGTATTTGATCTGATATTCACTCCCCATGACGTATGTAATCTGATATAAACATCTAATGAAATATGATATCTCATATCCACTCCCCATGACATATGAAATCTAATTTACACTTCCTGTGACATATAAGATATAATATACACTCCCCTTGACACATGAATTCTGATATTCACTCCCTATGACATATAAGATCCGATATTAACTTCACATGATATATATGTAATCTGATATACCCTTCCTGTGAGATATGAGGATTACCTTCCTCCTGACATACACTCCCTTTCACCTCCACATTTCATCATACATCCACTGCTGCCCCCTGGTGGTCGGGGAGAGAGAACACTTTGATCACGTGGCACGAGGTGTGATCTCTTGAGACGGTCACGTGACTGGGTGAGGTGCTCGGAATGACGAATGAGTGTCTCGGTGCTGGTCGGCAGTATCTCAACGACACTATCTCAACGACACTATCTCAACCACACTATCTCAACCACACTATATCAACCACAATATCTCAACGACCATATCTCAACAACCATATCTTAAAGACCGTATCTCAACAACTGTATCTCAACGACCATATCTTAACAACTGTATCTCAATGACAGTATCGCTACGACCGTTTCTCAACAATAGTATCTCAATGACTGTATCTCAACAACTGTATCTCAATGACCTTATCTTAAAGACCATATCTCAACGACCATATCTCAATGACCATATATCAAAGACTGCATCTCAACGACCGCATCGCAACGACAGTATCCCAATGACTGTATCTCAACTACCGTATGTCAACCACCATATCTCAATGACTGTATCTCAATGACCATATCTTAAAGACTGTATCTCAACAACTGTATCTCAACGACCGTATCTCAACAACTGTATCTCAACGATAGTATCTGAATGACCGCATCGCAATGACAGTATCTGAACGACTGTATCTGAACGACCGTATTTCAAACAACCATATCTTAACAACCATATTTTAATGACCATATCTCAACGACCATATCTCAATGACCACATCTTAACGATCGTGTTTTAAGGACCGTATCCCAACGACAATATCTCAACGACCGTATCTCAATGACCAAATTTCAACGACCATATCTCAATGACCAAATTTAAATGACCATATTTCAACGACCATATTTCAACGACCATATCTCAATGATCATATCTCAACGCCAGTATCTCAACAATTGTATCTCAATGACCATATCTCTAGAGTGTATCTCAACGACCATATCTTAACGATTGTATCTCAACAATTGTATCTCAACGACTGTATCTCAGCAACCATATCTGAACGACAATATCTCAACAATTATCTCAGCATTATCTCAACGACATTATCTGAGAAACAGTATCTCTATGACAATATCTCAACATCAGTATATCAACAACACTGTCCCAACAACAGTGTTCCACTTTCCTATTGACTTATTTATTAATAGGATCTTTGTTTGTCGTGACTGAAAAACAGGGCCCTGGAGTTTAGGCTCCGGACTTCACTCGGCTTCGCCTCATGAAGTCACTATGCCAAACTCCAGTCGTGGCATACAGTGGCCAAGATTAAAACTCATCCAGTTTACGATGGTATTAAACCCCAGAGGAGCCGCTCACTGAGAAGACCAGGCACCAGGAGGAGAGAAGCCTGAACAGCAGCGCTGTGCCCTGAGGGAACAGAAGGGTTGTGTTTCAATTGTTAATACAGGGCGTGTTTCTGTGTCTGTTTCTGTAACTGGACCCCAGGTGGGGCGGCTGAATGCCCCGAGCGTTCCAGTGACCTTTCCGAAGGTGATTAGTAAGAGTTATCGCCGTTAGAGGTCATCCGCTAGAGGGCAGGCCTGGCGATGGTATGTGTCTCTGAGGTACTGGAAATCTGTATGAGGAATTCATTAAAGGCATATCCTACCATTCACGGTGGCGCCACCTGGTGATTTTTAGATTTTGTTAATTATCTGACGAAACTGGTTTATTTATGATTCATTCTAATATTAAATGGGTAATGTTTTTCTAGGTAATCTAATCCTTAGTAATTAAAATAGGCCAGTTCACATTTGCTTGGTTTACATAGGAAATGCACTAAGGGGTTTCTTTGATTCTCTCAGACAAGAATGGTGACCTATGAATTTTAAAACTTAACCCATTCAGGGCGAAAATGCTTACAGGCATTATGTACATTGGGGGCGAGAATGCCTACAGGCATTCATGATATATTCAGGCATTTTCCAATAGATACAAGAACATATTTAAAGAGTTTATATAAAATATGGAAAGATATAAAAGGAAATCAATTCATTTTGTATACTGTTTAAAAAAAAAAACTATGGCAATAAAGAAGTTCTCTAGGTCACATGACAAGTGAAACACTCCTGAATGCCTCAAGGCGTTCTCGCCCCCAGAGACATACAGCCCAGGGGCATCCTGGCCCCTGTAGCCACTGGTACCCACCAACCTGCTCGCCTGGAAAGGGTTAATTCAGCACTAGATATTATTATTATATACCTATGTGTGAATTTCTATGAAATACTGCCAGCTGCTAGGGGTGCAGTAATAATAATGTTCGTGCCCACTGTGAGAGTGACATAATAAGTCATTAAAATGGCGTTTTTTCATCAATTTAAGGTATATAATAAGCAAACATCCTCACTGTGGACGAAACGCTTTTCGTTCTCGGTCAGTCTTCAATTTCATACTGCCTTCCGCCACACGCCACACACCACACCACACAGCCCGATGGTCTATCTGTAACTGTCTCTACCCGCCAGATAGTCTACCTACACACCACACACCACACCACACCACACAGCCTGCTGGTATATCTATACCAGTCTACCCATGTACCATACACAACACCACACCCCACACCACACCACACCCCACACCCCAGTAGTCTATCTATAACCCGTCTCTACCCTCCAGCTGGTCTACCCATACACCACACACCACAACACAAACCACACCCCACACCACACCACACCACACCACACCACACCACACCACACCACACCACACACCCCAGTAGTCTATCTATAACCCTTCTCTACCCTCCAGCTGGTCTACCCACACACCACACACCACAACACAAACCACACCCCACACACCACACACCTCACACCATACACCACAACACAAACCACACCCCACACCCCACACACCACACCACACCACACCACACAACCCGGTAGTCTATCTATAACCCTGCTCTACCCTCCAGCTGGTCTACCCACACACCACACACCACAACACAAACCACACCCCACAACCCCGCACACCACAACCCCATACCACACAACCTCATACCACACAACCCCATACCACACAACCCAACACCACACAACCCCATACCACACCACCCCACACCACACAACCCCACACACCACACAACCCCACACCACACAACCCCACATACCACACCACACACCACACACCACACACCACAACACAAACCACACCCCACACCCCACACCACACCCCACACCACACACCACACAACCCCACACTTCCCCACACCCCACACCCCACACACCACACCCCACACCACACATCCCGGTAGTCTATCTATAACCCGTCTCTACCCCCCAGCCGGTCTACCCACACACCACACACCACAACACAAATCACACACCCCACACCACACCCCACACCCCACACACCACACACCACACCACACCCCACACCCCGGCAGTCTATCTATAACCCTGTATCTCTTCCCTCCGGCTCACCCCTCATTCCGCTGGTATCTCTCTCTCCATCTGTGAAGTATTGAGCCTCAGTCGGCGGATGGTGGTCATTGTGGTAGGGGGCCCGTCCCTGATCCATCAGCCAGGGGCCGCTTATGTCCTGTATGATTACACGTAGAGACCTGCCCTCTGGTGGCCAAGCCTGTCATTGCCGGCATCCTGCCCATCAGCGACTGGGGGAGGGGGGGGGGGGGGCAGGGGGGGGGGTCCCCCACTCCCAGCATGCCCCGCGGGGGGGGGGGGCTGTGAAAGTTTGACTTCACAATAGTCTGACCTTGACCGCCGATGACGTCATGGGTCTCTTTTATTATTCTACTGAAGTGTTCTTACTGTAGTTGTTTTCTGATGAATGTACGGAGCCTCGGCGCTACTCTCCTTTTGTGGTTTCAGTTTAGGAGAAGGGTGAATTCCAGGAATAATGCTGTAGATATAACATGGGTATTCCACGATATATGGGATTATGTCTACATGTATATTGGAATCTAGTCTAGATATATCTATGGTAGAATTTAAATAAGCAAAACATGGGTATTCCACAATATATAGGATTATACATGTATATTGGAATCTAGTCTAGATATATCTATGTTAGAATATAAATAAGCAAAACATGGGTATTCCACAATATATGGGATTGTACAGGCATAATGGAACCTACTCTAGATTTATCTATGATAGAATATGAATAAGCAAAACAAGGGCACGATACACGAATATTGAAAATCTAATCCACATATATCTATGATAGAATATAAGTATAAGCAAAGAAGTGAAACTTTATTTTCGACACATATTTTTTATGTACTTTACTGTTGCTTATACCGATGTCAAAGCGATAGACAACTTCGGTCACTTTGAAATAACGACATAATCCATAATTTTTGTAGGTGAGTGGACGGTGCGGCAGTCTGAGTATGAGTGAGGCCCGGTCCTATGTCGTCCTGACGCTCGTCAACTCCTCTGGGTCCCAGGGGTCCCTCCGCCTGCCTCGCCTGGCACTACCTCTGACGCCTGACGCTTATATATCGATATTCCTGCCGCCCTCTGCCGGTATATCTTCTCCATAAGTAAGCAAACCTTACTTGTTAAAATAAACCCCATTTATATTCTTATTGATTCTAAACCTTTTTTTTCAAAATATTCCCCATCAAAAGTCTTACTGATTCTAAGGCCCGGCGTCCACCTACTACAATAGAATCGTAGACCTCCCGATATGGCACCGATACAAAATGTCAAAATCGGTGCCATATCGGGAAGGTGCAAAATCGTAGACATATGTCTAGACATGCCAATCCACCACGCATTGTATGGGGTTTTTATCAGTGTCTTATCACAGAAACGTGGTCAACTGCCCCGATATCAGGTAACGTTCCGACGCGAATTTGATTTTTTTATTGGGAGGTGCATCGTAGACCATATCGGTGCCATATCGTAGTAGGTGGACGCCGGGTCTAACAGCAAAGACTAACATTTACTCTCTAAGAACCACTCGTTCAAAAATGAAAATGAGGGGGGTTGACACTTGAAGGACGAATGATGCCTTGAGCCATCAACCAGTCCAGGCCGAATGATATTAAGTAAGACTATAGAATTAAGCGTCCATACTACAATATGTTCGTCTCCTCGTGATAGACACACACTCTAGCCCTGGGACCTGTTTCACCAGTTTTGTGACATGTCTAGATGGCGTCTAGATGGTGTATCCAGGATCATAAGAACTAGACATTAGACTTCGTTTTGTCTGTTCTTGCATGCACTGTTGGTGCCGCTTTTCATGTCTGTCCAACACTTTTGTCTCAAAACTAGTGAAACATGTCCACGATGTGTAGATTTGTCTAATTCTTATGTTTAGGGTCTGTCTTTTCCTAAGGGCAGCTACTTGTGTTGTCACAAAACTAGACAACCCCAATGTCTGTATGGTGTCACAGACATGTCACAAAACTAGTGAAACAGGTCCCTGGCCCTTATGTATTTTGTGCTGCCACAGATATCCGTCCTTAAACGGTTAACAATTAAATATAAGGAAGGGAGGTACGAAGAAATCAGCGATTTTCAATATATTCACTGGGGTGTTGCCTAATTCATATCACTCTGCATCAAACTAATGGATAACAACGACTTTTGACCAAAATTTGTTGGTTTCTTCTTGAGTGTCCGATAGAGTTATCGTGAGCCCAAAATCCGCAAATGGAAACTAGAATTATGACCGATCAACCAGATCAAAGTCAACCTACTGCAATTAAGTAGAACAAAACCTATTATCGAACCCCTAATATAAAATCCCATAGGCTTAACATTGAGTTTCCGTATGCCACGCTGACTGGCATACAGAGTTTTATATGCCACTAGTGGCATACAGAATCGCATTTCAAAATTGAGACGACGGCATAGGATAAAATCAAAACCTGATTCATTTTAAACGTGAGCACCGCATTCCATTCCTGAAGTTTTGGCACCGGATTTCACTCGGCTTCGCCTCATGAATTCACTATACCAAATCCAGTTGTGGCATACAGTGGCCAAGATTAAAACTCATCCAGTTTTACGATAGTATTACTTTGCATCTCGACTTGGAAACCAAAATAAGAATAGTTCCCGTCTACACCGCTAGGGTTATACGATTTATAGTTTGTTCCCCGAACAACCACTCTGGTCTATAGTCAGTCCCCGTCAATCCACTCATTATGTTTACCAACAAGGGAAAGCTTTCTCTGCCAAAACCACGTCCTTTCAGGTAAATGGCCAAAGTGTGTCAAGTCCGCCATGATGCAACTCTCGTGCCACTCGCCGAGATCTCGCGTTAAACGGATGTGCGCTGCTGGGACCCGGCGGTAGCGTTCTACTCACAGGAAACCAGCGACCATGAGACCGGAAACGCTAGGTTTGATGGGAAGATACATAAAAGACACGAACAACGAGAATCACATTACCTCGTCTCGCGAGAGTTCTGCGTGTCTCGCGAGAACTCCTTACATACGGGTACTCAGGGAGAACACAGGCAGACATGTTTTTTTGTCTTGTATAAATAGAATTTCAAAGCAATCGAAACGTAGCTTCAGTATACGCGAAGAAGCTATTTATATATATATATATATATATATATATATATATATATATATATATATATATATATATATATATATAGTTGACGCGTAGTAATATCAAAGAGTATGCGGGGATATTGTGCAGAGTCAACTCCGAGGAACATGCAACCGCTTTTATCTGAAACCAGTCTATATTGTATTTATTATCCACCTTTTCTGGGCAAGTGGCATGTCGATATCAGCTCATTTTAGTTTTGCACTATTTCTCCGTACCAACTATTTTTCCGTATGCGCCACAGGAGCATACAACATATCCGTATGCGCCGGTATGTCCATACAAACTCCCTTTGTGTTTTCTATGGACACTTTGTATTAGGTGGATAATAAATATATATTTATGTATATATTCATATTTATATATAATCATAAAGGTAGAAATATAAGCTTTTCTGTGTTGTATACACATGTCTCTATATTCAAATAGAATTTCAAAGCTTTAAAAATACAGCCTCGCTACATGTAAGGCTATGAGATTTGTTGTAGTGTTGTATTTTCCCTCAGGCTTTCGCTCAGTATCCCCCAACAAAGCCCACTACGTAGATATGTTCTATAAATAGAGCATAGCTACAGAAAGAGGACAAAAATGTATCCCTTCAGACACACCAGTTCTGAGCTAAAATCCAGCGTTCCCGGCTTTGCTGTGTCAAGCCAGGGGCTACACGCATGCGCGGGAACGCCACCCAATCACATCCGGTGTGTGAGTAGTGTACATAGAGGGCGCTTTGACGAGGGCCATAATAGATACGCTGTATATACCCCTGAGGGGGAGATACGACGTGTCATTAATCTTTGAGGTGTTGGGTGACCTTGGGAGGTGCTCATTAAATCTGTCAAGGTCATGTCGGTAATTTTAGAATCATTATCAATTCATGTCTTATCAAGCAGCGAGATGCTATTTTGTGAGACTTTAGAGTGACCTCGATATGATACTCTAGCGGTGTCAGCTTTCTTTAAACTCTAGATTGTAAAGGAATATATAGAACCGGCTTTGTTGCCACCTTACAGGTTGGTTACACCAGGGACCTGTTTTACTAGTTTCGTGACATGTCTAGATGGCGTTTCTGACACCATACAGACCGACTGGGGTTGACTAGTTTTGTGACAGCACAAGTAGCGCTGGCACAAGTGGCGCTGTAGTGTCACTGTTCGCAACACTGATATTGTGACACAACATGCGACAATAGATGTGACATACGTTATAAAACTTGAATTCGTTTTGTCCGTTCTTGCTTGCACTGTTGGTGCCGCTTTTCATGTCTGTCTAACACTTTTGTCACGAAACTAGAGAAATGGTTTCAGAGGATCCGTTCAAGCAAGACTACTCGGATATGTTTAGAAAACCGTAGTAAGTAACTTTACAAATGGACAGAGGCAGAGGTTTGGATAAAAGGATTTTACTAAAACAACATAGAGTAACTGTTTCACGTTATACTTCAACTAGGAGCAAATAGTATGTTCATCATTGATGAATGAGCGTGCAATTATTTATGAATAACAATGAACAGGTTTGCGTTAAACTCAGCCTATGGATAGTTTTCTGTAACCCACTTTCACCCAGTCAACTTGTCATTTGTGCAACTGCCTATCTAGGATCTAAACACATCAAGCACCAGTTGGTATTGAGGTATTTTGGTCTTAAGTGATTGGTCAAGGTCAGCTGGGCACACTTCTAAGACCCTGAGACACTGGCTCCCTGCTCTGTTCTCACTATCACAGTGAACAGCATCCAGATAGTAAAGGGATAGTTTGTATACAGTACCCTGAAAGTCTATATCGACCCCTCTAACCTCTAGATGATGTATCTAGCGCATGCAAGCATGCTGTAATAAAGAAAAGTCGAAGCTGTTTTCGGGTGATCTACGTACAAGTATGAGATACCGGTTTATCAGTCTTCTCTTGGGGGAGTTGACAACCGATTAGAGCCGGTGAGTCAGATCAACCACGAAGGCAGTCCGCACTGTGCGCAAGACCTAAAGTGGGATTCACACAGTGAGATTTATGTACCTCACAGGGTGTTTGTCTAAAGTGAGATTCATGTACCTCACAGGGTGTTTGTCTAAAGTGGGATTCATGTACCTCACAGGGTGTTTGTCTGAAGTGGGATTCACACAGTGGGATTCATGTACCTCACAGGGTGTTTGTCTAAAGTGAGATTCATGTACCTCACAGGGTGTTTGTCTAAAGTGAGATTCATGTACCTCACAGGGTGTTTGTCTAAAGTGAGATTCATGTACCTCACAGGGTGTTTGTCTAAAGTGGGATTCATGTACCTCACAGGGTGTTTGTCTGAAGTGGGATTCACACAGTGGGATTCATGTACCTCACAGGGTGTTTGTCTAAAGTGAGATTCATGTACCTCACAGGGTGTTTGTCTAAAGTGAGATTCATGTACCTCACAGGGTGTTTGTCTAAAGTGAGATTCATGTACCTCACAGGGTGTTTGTCTAAAGTGGGATTCATGTACCTCACAGGGTGTTTGTCTGAAGTGGGATTCACACAGTGGGATTCATGTACCTCACAGGGTGTTTGTCTAAAGTGAGATTCATGTACCTCACAGGGTGTTTGTCTAAAGTGAGATTCATGTACCTCACAGGGTGTTTGTCTAAAGTGAGATTCATGTACCTCACAGGGTGTTTGTCTAAAGTGGGATTCATGTACCTCACAGGGTGTTTGTCTGAAGTGGGATTCACACAGTGGGATTCATGTACCTCACAGGGTGTTTGTCTAAAGTGAGATTCATGTACCTCACAGGGTGTTTGTCTAAAGTGAGATTCATGTACCTCACAGGGTGTTTGTCTAAAGTGGGAGTCATGTACCTCACAGGGTGATTGTCTAAAGTGGGATTCACACGGTGGGATTCATGTACCTCAAGGGTGTTTGTCTGAAGTGGGATTCACACAGTGGGATTCATGTACCTCACAGGGTGTTTGTCTGAAGTGAGATTCATGTACCTCACAGGGTGTTTGTCTGAAGTGAGATTTACAGGGTGAGATTCATGTACCTCACAGGGTGTTTGTCTGAAGTGGGATTTACAGGGTGAGATTCATGTACCTCACAGGGTGTTTGTCTGAAGTGGGATTTACACGATGAGATTCATGTACCTCACAGGGTGTTTGTCTGAAGTGGGATTCACACAGTGGGATTCATGTACCTCACAGAGGGTTAGTCTGAGACAAATTCTGTTGAGATTCGGTACTGGAAGACAATCTCCTCGTGTGAATGACAGGGTTCCTTTTTGCTGAGTCAACTTTTCTCTCTTGCAACTGTCAGCGACAATCACTCCTAACAGGGAACAGAATCTCATAAGATTTTGACTTTAAACAGGTTTAAAATTCACACGGGCATTTTGGTGAGACAAATGTATTTCACATGCTCTCCCCCAATCTTTGGAGTCTGTGAGTCTCAGTCAAATAACACCTATTTACATGGGGAAGAACCCTGAGTCGGTGACTGAATACCCTGTGTACCATGTGTAGGGGTGAGACTATGTACCTATTAAGTCTTCCCTTTTGTGAATTGAATCCACCATGTTACCATGAGACTGCAGAACACCCAAATCTGTGAAACTTTGTACCCTGCTGAAAATAGTAGATTTGCTGAAGAAATTTCCCAGCAGGGTGCCCACTCCTGTTGTGGTCCTCTCCTTATATTCTGGAAAGCTTATGTAATATTGGTGAACCCATGGCACATTCTGTGGGTTAAACCATGTGGCCCTTTAACCCTTTAAGGACGCATAAAGGCTGGAGGCATCACCGCACTAAAGACGCATGATGCCTTGAGGCATCATTGTCCCAATATTAACAAAAATGTTTTAACAAAGAAATAATAGAGCAATATTCATGAAATCTTCAGAAAATGTAGATATAACATCATATTTAGTATTTCTATTAAAAGGAAATATTTATAATAATGTATCATATTGCATGATTGCAAACTTGGATATCAGTTTCAACTATTATGTGGCCGTCCTCTAGCCAGACAAACTGCCACCAGCACCCGTCCTTATGGGAGTAGCTGGGCCCCAGGCAGCCGTCCTTAAAGGGTTAATATCTGGAAGGATTCTTATAAGACTGTCATGTCATCAGATAGTGAAAGGTTATTCTGTGCAGCATTGTTAATCTGTGGTTTTAAAGATCGTGCCATGCAACCTCAAAAGTGTCTGATCTAAGTACCCTATCATGTTGCTCATGCGATTTCCATTGACCTCAGTATGTCTAAACACACCAAAACATCTCAGAAAAGATTTTATTCAGGCACCCTAACCCGGTCTCCCTATAAAAGTAATAGCATACGCTCAGGGGGAATTTCACTAAAAGCCCATTATAAAACACCTGCATTTTACAAAACCAAAACTTCTATTTTATGTCTGAGCATCATAAGTATCACCAGAAACCATGCCCGGGGCGGACTGGAGTCGACGAAAAAGGTGTAGACTGTATTCAGTTTTCTTAATAACCTATTTAGTGTTACTATCGGTTGTGAATAGTAATCTGAATGAATGACTCCAAGGCTTCGTCCCGTTACAAGCTTTATTGCTGATGATGCGCTGTGCTGACCAGATGGACTAGAATTCATCAAGATCAGGATTTTATGCTGGCTCCGTGTTTACCGCGTGGGGGCGACCCTGTTGATCGTAACCAAGGGTTGCCTCCAGTGGCATGCCACGCAGCCGGCTTGGTCAGTTAGGCCAAGGGATAGAATCAGATACCGATATTTTGGATCGTAACATTACATTGGCCCTCACTGATCTACAGCCAGGCACCACCGACAAACTATTAGTACTACTTAGGCAAAATGGAAAAGGGCTATATTATAAGAACTCTACACCATTTTTGTCGGCCAATGAAAAAGGGCCTTAACCTGCGGGGACAGTCGCTACACACAGACACGGTAACCACTGGGGGCATCAGTGATTGCCGTTATATGAGAATCACTCTGCTAGAGGGTGCGTGTAGGGGGTGGGGGGTGGGGGGGGGGGGGTGAGGGGGGGTGGTCGTACACTACATGACAGTCGCATACAGTCCCCACTTTCCCTTGTCTGTCGCGTGCATTTTGTTCTACCCTGAGGGGAATGGTGCTGTCACAGGGTGTATACTTAATTCATGTCAACGGTATATATATCCATATATATATATATATATAGATATATATCCATTTATCAATTCATATTTATCCTTATATATCCATATATCCATTCATATCTCAATATATATCTCCGTATATATATATATATATATATATATATATATATATATATATATATATATATATATATATGTATATATATCGGTCTATATCCTCTATATAAATATTTGCACATCTTCATGGTTATATTCTGATATGTATTTATATAAATATATATATGGACGCCATGCTTCTGTGTTCCTACTTCTACGCATGCGCATAAAAGCCAGCGTCGCAAGATGGCCGACCTGCACGCGCGCTGGTTCCTCGCTGGTTCCTCGCTTAATTTACACCATTCATTACGCCCCACCACCATCTAGCAATACTGGACTCCTGCGCCGCTACTAATTGGTGATTAATTCTCACACGGAGACACCACAACGCCCACGGACTGCTATACAGTATACACGTGTGGAATACGTACTGCCTGGAGAGGAACGTGGAGATGGGAGCAAGGGTGGCACTGTGAAACAGTTTACTGTGATTTCTACAACTACTGGTGTTTAAAGGTCAAGGAAGGTCAAGGACACACTCAGCGACCTATAAAGTACATTGTCTCTTAGTTGATGGTGTTTTATGCAGTATTACTGAAAACCATCATTAACTCGTGGTAATCATTTCGTATGACACAGGTGCTTGAGCTGATCATCAGCGATCAGAACAGTATGGATTGACACCAGCTAAAGGGTATAAGTATATCTGTGTATAGAAATACAAAAAAGAGTAAAAGGTTGCAGTTTAACACTACACGAGAATCTCACTCTCGTGGCCCTTCAGTTTCCATGCAGAGGTCTGGTTCACTCTGTCTCTATGTGCGGGAGACACTCCAAGCGGATTCTACCAGAATTGTAGTTTTTTAGATATAGTAGGTAATCAACAGACAGGGTAAGGCCCGGCGTCCACCTACTTTATATGGCTCCGATATGGTCTACGATGCACCTCCCGATGCCAAGCATGACACATGTGACTCATAGTGTGCTTTGATAAGATTTCATAAATTCATTACTCTATCAACTTGGATGTGAGCAGGATCCGAACCCAAGAAACAGAACATCCGATACACGCGTCCACATGCTTCATGATATCTAGTTCTCGGTTAATTAAGGCCCGTTTCCATTGGCCGATTTCCCGTCACGGATCTACAGTCAGGAACCACCGACAGACTTTTGGCACTGCTGACCCAATATCGGTCAATGGAAACAACTATGGTCATGAAATGATCCATGACTTTTTCTGTTTAGATTATGCAATGTGGCACCACCCACCACTGAGTGAAAGCTTGGTCACCGAGTGAAATCTACAACCCTCAGTGACTTTTCAATACCAAAAGACAGTCTCTGTCACCACCGACAGACTTTCCGGGTGAATCAAAGAATTCATTTAGGGAAATCTACTACGCTCAGCGATTTTTCTATACTGACACACAGTCAGTGGCACCACCGACAGACTTTCTGGGCAACGCCCCAGGACTTCTTATGCTTAGATTATGCAATGTGGCACCACCTACCACTGAGTAAAAGCTAGGTGACTGAGTGAAATCTACTACCCTCACTCTCAGTGGCACCACCGACAGACTTTCTGTGTAACTCAAAAAGTCTGAGCAATCTTCGTCGGCCAATGGAAACGGGCCTTATCTAAATTAACTTAGATATGAACAGAATCCAAATCCAGGCAACTGTACATCCAATACAGTGTTCCATATTTATATATATGTATACTAGGAGCATATGATATGTTCATCGTTGATGAATGAGCGGGCAATAATAAATGAATAATAATTAAAGGTTTTAGGTTACATTGAGTGTAGGGATTGTTTTCTGTAACCCACTTGCACCTTCTTGGCATTTCTGCAACCGCCTGAGTATAGGATCTAAATATATCTAGCACCAGTGGGTCTTGAGTTAGTTCGGTACGGAGTGATTGGTCATGGTCAGCTGGGCATGCGTCTAATCTCTAAGACCCTGAGACACTGGCTCCCTGCTCCTTTCCCACTGTCACAGTGAATAGCACACAGATAGTGAAGAGATCTCTAAAACTCTGAGACTGGCATCCTGCTCTTTTCCCACTATGACATGAATAAATAGTACGTAGATAGTGAAGGGATAGTTTTCTAGGAGCACGCTGAAAGTCTATATGTGACCACTCTAACCTTTAGAAGCTCGTATCTAGAACCTCGCTCGAATAAGATCATTGGATTAAGTCTAATCCAAACTTAATCCATTACATAGTCAATGACTTTATAATCAGGCATTATCCCCAGTAAGATAAGCCTTGTTTATTGACTAAATTGTGTATTAATACCTAATTCCCTCACAACACACCAGTCTCCATTGGACACCTCTGACACTGACCTTTTACACGACGGACGACTTAAAGGTTGTACTCAGTGGGAGTTATTGTTAAAGCACTGCAGTGTGAGGGTTCAATGTCGCAGTGTCTCAGACGTGGAAACTATTTACGGAATATCACCTCGCTGAGACTTTATTTATCAACGATGGCGCTGCGCTACGGTAAGAGATTTGATCGTAAGTACCCTACAACATATTGTGTTTAGTATTCTGTTTTTATCTATGGCGATTTACGGTATTTGGATTATTGTTTTTAATTGTCACCGAATTATGCTTGATAATGAAAAGATGTGATTTATGGCATTTTGCATCGCCGACCGATTATGTGACACATTCAGTTGTTGTTCAATCACACTTTTGTCGAAAGGAATTTCCCATTGGCCACTGGAGTCTACCAAATATAGGGTCTTATACCCTAGTAGTGAATCTCCAGTATAAATAAAAACTGTTAAAGAAGGAGATAAAATGGTATTCCTGCCATATTCTGTACTGGAACACCATTTATTTGTTTAAATGGTAGGGTTACATTTCCCTGCTACAAGTCTTTTTTCTCCTACAATTGTCGGCGACGATTAAGTGGGATTCACGTGGTGGGATTTATGTACTTCGTAGAGTGTTTGTCTGAGACAAATCCTGTTGAGATTCATATACTTCACAGGGTGTGTGTCTAAGACAAATCCTGTTGAGATTCTGTACCCTGTATAGCGGGATTCACACGATGTGATTCATGTACCTCACAGGGTATTTGTCCTAGACACATCCTGCTGAGATTCTGTACCCTGTAAAGCGGGATTCACACGATGGGATTCATGTACCTCACATGGTGTTTGTCTGAGACAAATCCTGCTGAGATTCATGTACTTCACAGGGTGTTTGTCTGAGACAAATCCTGCTGAGATTCTGTACCCTGTAAAGCGGGATTCACACGATGGGATTCATGTACCTCACATGGTGTTTGTCTGAGACAAATCCTGCTGAGATTCATGTACTTCACAGGGTGTTTGTCTGAGACAAATCCTGCTGAGATTCTGTACCCTGTAAAGCGGGATTCACACGATGGGATTCATGTACCTCACATGGTGTTTGTCTGAGACAATTCCTGCTGAGATTCATATACTTCACAGGGTGTTTGTCTAAGACAAATCCTGTTGAGATTCTGTACCCTGTATAGCGGGATTCACACGATGGGATTCATGTACCTCACATGGTGTTTGTCTGAGACAAATCCTGCTGAGATTCATGTACTTCACAGGGTGTTTGTCTGAGACAAATCCTGCTGAGATTCATGTACTTCACATGGTGTTTGTCTGAGACAAATCCTGCTGAGATTCATGTACTTCACATGGTGTTTGTCTGAGACAAATCCTGCTGAGATTCTGTACTCTGTAGAGTGGGATTCACACGATGGGATTCATGTACCTCACAGGGTGTTTATCTGAGACAAATCATGCTGAGATTCTGTACCCTGTATAGTGGGATTCATACAGTGTGATTCATGTACCTCACAGGGTGTTTGTCTGAGACAAATCCTGCTGAGATTCTGTATCCTGTATAGCGGGATTCACACGGTGGGATTCGAGTACCTCACAGGGTGTTTGTCTCAGACAAATCCTGTTGAGATTCATGTACCTCACAGGGTGTTTGTCTGAGACAAATCCTGCTGAGATTCTGTACTCTCCTCGTCTGAATTATAGGGTTCCATTTTCCTGTACCAAGGTCCCCCCTTGCAATTATTGGCGATTGCCCCTCTATCCAATAATAAGGGTACTAATATCATCCAACAAGTGTCCCTGAAGGCTTCCTTGTCTTTATTATCTGCCAAGACACCCTATGCTCACAGATACATTTACTCATCCCTTTCACAACAAAAAATAGCCTCCCTCTTCTTACAATCCTCACTATAAAGCCCAGCCCCCACCTACCACGATGGTCTACGACACCCTTCCCGATAGCTACGATTTGAAATGCCCACATCGCGACTTATCGGGAGTTCCCCGATTGTTTCAAATTGTTGAAATCGTAGAGCGCAGAAACGCCTTGGTTGGACCAAAAACATAAACCATGGTCACGATTGCCTCACGATTCAATTGGTGATTCAAAGTAGATCTCAGGCATGATTTTAATATTGATATATACTATACTTTTGGAAACATTGAATGAATCCAAATAATTTTGTACAGCTATTTACAATATCTTATGATATTATTTTCAAACACTAAAACAATCAAATTGAACAATATAACTGTGGTAGAATAATAATTCCGATATAAAACTATTATTTTCAGACACTAAGACTTCATCAAATAATATCATATTTACATCGATCATATATCTATATATATGCGCCCTACCTAATTCCAAAATTCTCTGTTAATCATTTCATCCACAAGAGGTATTTTCCCGTAAAATCACCTCCAATAGGCTACGACAGTCTACGATATTTCCAACATGTTGGAAGTTATCGGGACCTCTACGATTGGCGTTTTCTATCGCAGCCTATCGTGAGCTGTCGTAAACGGAATCGCAGAAACCTGTCCCACCTACCACGATTCTGCCCGACCTCACGATAGAATCGGAATGGTGTCGGGAAGGGTGTCGTAAGGCCAATTGGGACCCGGGGGTCGTTTTATTTTCTGCCCGAGGAGACTTGAAATGCCCAAGGAGAGGTCGTACGAGGGTTTGGGTTTGATAATTCAATGTATCCTCGGGAAGGAGAGTTGTAGCTCACGATGTAGGACCTCTCGTCCATTCACGTTTTATTTTTTATCCTCGGGCGGGGAGACCTCCTGAAAAGTGTCCTGCAGCTCTCCTAGCGGGCGACACCTCTAGGGGTATCGTGGGTGATTCAAAATAACAAATTTAAAGCTCTTTAATTCATTTGAACTATCGGAAATATATTTATTATGATTTTAATAAAAACTGGAGGTCTCAGATGGAGAATTACTGTCCCATTTACTTAGATTTACATACATTCATAAATGATGAAATTAGTTCCCCAAAATACCACTATGTGTCACCACAACGCTGACTAAAGAAAGAGTCATTAGCAACCAATAGGAGACCAGTAAACAAATGAATCTGGCCAATAGGAAGAGACTGGTTACAAGACCTCGTTCAAGTCTCCTCCAAACTCTCCTACAGACCTATTTTGTCCTGGGCTTCTCTCCAATGACAAGGATTTTCTACCTACGGACGACAGGGTAAATCGAACGCGATTGACGACCTCTCGTCCAATAGGTCGCCCGTGGAGGTCTCCTTCGTGCGAGCTCTCCTCACCAACGAGAGTTGAAAATAAAACGACCCCCAGAATCGTGGTAGGTGGAGGCCCGGCTTTACGGGTTGCTCTCCGTCATCTGAGGCTGTATTTATATAAATGTTCGTCATCTGAGGCTGTATTCATGTTCGCCGAGACTCTAAGGAGGCAGACGGGAGACCGGAAATAGATCGGGAGAATGAGACAGAGTTTCCTGACCGTCTTTACGTCCACAGGCTCGGCGGAAACACGCGGAAACACGGTTCGCGATTTACTGCTCTGTTTACCTTCTGAGCGACCAACCTCAAAGGCGTTTTAATCTCCCTTTAAAGGCATATCCTATAATTCACAGTGGCGCCACCTGGTGCGTTGTGAATATTGTCAACTATCAGTGAAATTTGGTTTCTTGGTGTAAAGTTCGTCTATATTAGTAATATACGAGCGTATCTTAGGTAAGGATATTCACAGAGGAACTCGGAGAGAATTTGTGGGTAGATTGAAGATAGGCTGGCAATAGACTGCCGAGGACCCTCTATTTTATTCAATATTGAAAAAGGGGAGGTTCCTTGGGGGAGGGGCCTGAGGCGCCAGAGGGGAGCCTCGATCTCGAACCTCCAATGGCATAAGTCATTCTAGGAGTGTTCTTAAATGAAGATTACCTCAGGGACCTGTTTCAGTAGTTTCGTGACATGTCTAGATGGTGTCTGTGACACCAAACGGACAGATCACAAGATTGTAATCGATGACACGTGGAGTTTCACTCACTTCTCGAAGAAATTAAGCAATGAAACTTTAACATGGGTAGGGGATACATATAACCTATAATCGTTCCAAATATGAAGAAGATTGGACACTCCGATTTTCTGATATTTGCTAGTCTTTTTCCACTGTTGCTTGCACTGTTGGTGCCGCTGTTGTTGTCTGTCTAGGCCTAATGTCACAAGCCTACTGAAACAGGTCCCTGATCTTCACATTGGGATTCATTCTGTTTCTGACTGAGTAGATTTAGCATTTTATCCGGTTTATTCAATTTATGGTAGGTATAAAAGGCACATTTACATTTGCTTGATTTACATTGGAAATATGGTTTTCTTTAATTCTCTCAAAATAAGCGGACGGTGACTTATAGCTTTCAAAATTCAAATGTCTAGTACTATACATCTACAATATTCTGTGAAAGTTTGTGAAAAATTACCTGGGTTTTACTATGTGAAAAGCAGATTCTTAGTATTTCTATATGTTTTATTATAAAATTGCATTATATTGATCTCTTAATCAAAAACTAGCAGATGAACCCCAATTTTTAAGTTAGATATGTGTACTATAGACTAGCCTCAGTCCCTGTGTCCTACTCCTACTGCTGCCTACCGCCACCGCACGCCCTCCTTACCCCTCCACCTACTCTCCCCTAATTTATTTTATTCATTGAATTTATGTTCATAATCAAAGATTTGAGCAAGTCTATGTGTACTACAACACTTAGAGATTATCATATTCAAATTCTAGGAAAATGGCATGGCAATATGACACAACCGACTGACTCCTGCACCCCCCAATGAAATCAAAGCTCATTAAATTAATCGGTGATGCTATGCATTTCACTACTAAAAGTCGGTAAGCATCCGCTGCATTTTTGCAATGAAGGTCACCGATTATTTACCCCCGACCTTCCACAAGGAAACCCACCGACAGACTTTTGTACAGCATGAAAATCAGGTTTTTAATCGGCAGGTGGAAACGCCAAAAAAATATTTAAAAAGTTTGTATCGCCCAATTGAAACGGGCCTTAAACAAGGAGAACTTCCGCCCGACTTTTGTACAGCGTTTAAATTATCGGTCAGGTTTTATATCGGCAGGTGGAAACGCCATATAACTAAAAAAAGTTTGTATCGCCCAATTGAAACGGGCCTTAAACAAGGAGAACTTCCGCCCGACTTCTGTACAGCGTTTAAATTATCGGTCAGGTTTTTAATCGGCAGGTGGAAACGCCATATAACTAAAAAAAGTTTGTATCGCCCAATTGAAACGGGCCTTAAACAAGGAGAACTTCCGCCCGACTTCTGTACAGCGTTTAAATTATCGGTCAGGTTTTTAATCGGCAGGTGGAAACGCCATATAACTAAAAAAAGTTTGTATCGCCCAATTGAAACGGGCCTTAAACAAGGAGAACTTCCGCCCGACTTTTGTACAGCGTTTAAGTTATCGGTCAGGTTTTTAATCGGCAGGTGGAAACGCCATATAACTAAAAAAAGTTTGTATCGCCCAATTGAAACGGGCCTTCAACAAGAAGAACTTCCGCCCGACTTTTGTACAGCGTTTAAATTATCGGTGGGGTTTTTACTCAGCAGGTGGACACGTCACATTAGGCTGGTTGCACTAATCCTTCCTTCTAGTCCCAACTCCAGTTCACATATATCACCAACAACAAAAAACAACAAAAACCCACAGCAACAAAGCAGATAAGTAGGAACCGGAAGTCACCTCACACCGAGACCCAGCAATCAGCATGAACTCACTTCCGGTGTCGCGCGCACACATTCCGCGGAGACCGGAAGTACGTCAGCCCCAGACGGAGGCTGCCCCCTGGTGGTGGCGGGGCGCACTGTAAGCGGGGGAGGGGTGTATAGTGATGGCCGTCTGTTTTACGGTGAAGGTCAGGTGCGGGGTTTTAATGGTACACAGGGCGTCATTACTGGGAGGCCCGCCCTCTAACGGCCACGGCGCCAGATACAAATGAGGCGCCACCTCTCGACGGCCACATTCACCACTCTGCCCCCCCCCCCACCCCGCCGCCCTCATCACCAGGTCCACAACCCCCTCCCACCCCCTACTTCTGCCCACAGTCACTGCAATCTGTCTATAAGGCCCGTTTCTATTGGCCGATAAAAAAGCAATCGAGTCTTTTTTAGTTATGTGGCGTTTCCACCTGCAGACTAGAACCCATATGATTTAAGACGAAAAGACATATATTTCAGTCATAAATATGGAAAAAGAAATGACATTTTGCACTTTATAAATATAAAAATACACATAGCTTACAAACCGCTAACCATTAGGTAAGCATCATTTATCGAAAAATCGGCGAACTGCCATTGACGTCATGACGCAGCACATGGCAACCTGCATAAGGCCCGTTTCTATTGGCCGATAAAAAAGCGATTGACATTTTAGTGGAGTTTCCAGGTGCTGACTAATACCCCAACGATAATTTTCAAACTGTACAAAAGTTGGTTGGTGGTTTTCCCTGTGGAATGCCCCATTTCTATTGGCCGATTTAAAGCACAATTGACTCTTTTTCAGGAATATGGCGTTACCACCTGCCGACTAAAACCTTACTGTTGATTCTCACGCTGTACAAAAGTCGGTCTTTAGTTCTCCTTGTGGAAGGCCCACATCTATTGGCCGATAAAAACACGATTGACCTTTTTTAAGTTCTTTTGCATTTCCACTTGCTGACTTAAACCCCAACGATAATTTTCACGCTGTGCAAAAGTTGCTCTTTAGTTCTCCTCGTGGAAAGTCCTCTTTCCATTGGCCAATGAAAAGCAGAATCGCCTCTTTTATATGTGGTGTTTTTCAGGGTGCATCTTCCATTGGCAGTTTTTTAAAAGGTTTTTTTTATTCAGGTAAGACAAAAGCGGACAAAGGTACAATCACTTCCAATGAAAGCGCTCTTCCCTGCACGAGTCCAAATAACAAAAATGGTTATTAGATGACAAATGATAATATTTTTCTATATAAACAGAAACAATCATAATATTTTCGTATATATTTTCGAAGACAATATATTTTTCATTCTTAAGCTGGTCATTTGACGCTGTTATAGGACCGTTTTCCTTTACCAACGAAATCGGCATTGATAATCTTAGTAATCCGAAATATTTGTCAGTCTAGATCATTTCCATTCACCGATCTTGTGTAGGTTTACACAAATAAGGTCGTGTTTTATTAGCCAACGAAAATGGCAGCGCTTATTTGAATTACCCTAAAAGTCTGCCGGTGAAGGCTCCTGACTGCACGGCAGTAACAATTAATCGGCGATGGTGCAGTGGATGCCTTAGGCCTGGCGTCCACCTACTACGATAGAAATCTAGACCTGGCACCGATATGGCACCGATACAAAAAGCAAATATCGGAGACATATCGGGAAGGTGCAAAATCGTAGACATATGTCTAGACATGACAATCCACCACGCATTGTATGGGGTTTTTATCGGTGTCTAATGGCAGAAACGTGGTCAACTGCTCCGATATTAGGGGACTTTCCGACGCGATTTTGATTTTGCATCGGGAGGTGCATCGTAGACCATATCGGTCCCATATCGTAGTAGGTGGACGCCTAGCCTTTTATCCTACCCCTAATAAAAAACTCCATAGGCTTAACATTGGGTCACTGTATTCGGTCTGGAGTTCAGAAAAATGAAAAATATTGCTCTAGTGGGATACACTTGACAAATGACGTCATTTGTTAATGTAAGAGTAATTTAGAAGGGCGGGGTAGGATAAATTCTAAACCAAACTCGAGTTAGTCGTGCTATTGTTCATCGCACTCCGGCAAGATCACATATTACTGCTCTTGGCTTCGCCTCGCGCAGTAACACGCGATCTTGCCGTCGTGTGATAAACAACAAAACAACTAACTCTTGTTTGGTTTCTCCATAATACTCACTGCATTGTCTATACCAGTGGAATCTTTAGACTGGTTCCCTGCCACAATGAAATCTGGGACAGGTAATGCCCATCTAGTGAGCGACTTTGAACCTTATCTGGTTCCCTGCATATTTGCAGTGGCAAGGATAACCAACATAAGCTCTCTGCCACTCTCCCAGCAGATCTTTTGTGGTCACCTAGACTCTAGTACAGCCTGATGTCGCAAGGTTTATAACAGATATCGCCACGCCCTGTAGCAGGGAAACCAGCATAAAAAATGGAGGCGATACCCACAATTCTCAAAAATAAGGCTGGCGTTACCTGGCCTATTATGGAATATAGGCCAGGCTTCCCAGCTATGGAATGTTAAGGATACAACTTTAAGCGTCACTGATGGATCAAAGTGTTTAGATTCTATGCCGGCCTCGATACGTAATCTTCCCAATATAATCGGTTCGTCTTCCAATCCTTGTTTTATTTTAGGGAAAAGAGCATTTCTGCTCCGGGCAGATCTTCCACTGTTTCACATCTAGATTTCCGTGTAATCCTCAACATTTCAAACCGCAGATAACAATACTAATTACGGAATATATTAGATGGATGATGAATGGTAATGAGAGTCTAGACACAGTAAGTGAGCTCACAATCATGACCTATCTCCAGGCATTCGTATAGCCTGGCAGTTTCCATTCACTCATCTTGAATAGGTTTTCATAAAACTTTTTTTTTTTTCTTTTTTTTTAAACATTTATTTCTACTCGGTTACACTCAGTCCGAGGACTGGTCTCAATGTGTGCCGAGCTTGTCTATATCATATATATTCACATTCTCTTTTTTTTTCAAAGTTAAAGTTACGATGGAGAATTTCAATAACATATTTACATATACAAATTTTTTTGTTAGAATGGTGGTCATGATTCGATGGTAAGGAATTCAGGTTGTTGTGTCAATGGCAACTCCCAACGCTTCAATGTTAAGCTTATTGTCCCTATACATAGTAATAGATGTGCTTGGTCTGGAGTTCAGAAAAATGAAAAATATCGCTCTAGTGGGATACACTTGACAAATGACATCATCTGTCAATGTAGAAGTAATTTAGACGGGTGGGGTAGGATAAATTCTAAACCAAACTCAAGTTAGTCGTGTTATTGTTCATCGCACACTGGCAAGATCGTGTATTACTGCTCTCGGCTTCACCCCGCACAGTGATACGCGATATTGCCGTCGTGCGATAAACAACAACAAGACTAACTCTTGTTTGGTTTCTCCATATTATTTGTATTCAGACATAAATTTATTAATTATAGTATTCGTCATACAGTAGACGATCTTCCATACAATAGTCACATTGAAGATGACATCACATTTACTAAAAGCAAGACAATATGACGCTAATGCGCTATACAATTACAGAAAGACTCAATAGAAGTCTCAAGACAGACATAGGGCAGACAGCAAAATTCGTAACTGTAAAGGAACTTATACACATGTAATGGAACACCAAATCTAATTCAAATAGACACATATTTTCAACAGAGAATTCTATTCATATGTGATTCATTCCAAATTTCATCATTTCTTAACGATTAAATTGTTTTTGAAAAATATTTGACCATTCGCATGGCTTTACAGGGACTGCACCACTCGGCCCGCTTGCCTCAGACATACCACTGCATCGCTCTATGTGTATCAGTGTATATCTGCGTTTATCTCACCCCAGATATTTTTTCTCCATAGACTTAACATTGGGAACTCGTATCTAACGCCCATGAGATATTTAGGAAAAATATCCAATGGGGGATTATGTCACAAATGTTAGTCCATTTGTCAATGTGAAGGGTGAGATAAATTCAGAAACCCATTCATATTTAGGGTTAAAGCTCAATCCCATCTCGTTTGAATCGCTACATAATTCACGCGGCTTCGCCTTGTGAATTACTACGCGATTCAAACTCGATGGGATACGAGCTCTGACCCTAAACCTTCAAGGGTTTCCTCTATAATATCTAGGAAATTTATACTCACTCTGAAATAGGCCAATTGTACGACAATTTGTAACGACGATAGTATTGACGCCCATGAGAGGTTTTATGCTACCCTGATTCGTCCAGGATGTCGTTTATCTTTCGATTTATCTCATCTTCCAGCCTCATTTGCGAGAAAATATTATTCAACGGCTCCCTGGGTCTTAACCCTTCGCCGATCTTGCGACGGTTGTTCTTGACTGCAGATCGGTACAGAATAATCGGCCAATGAAAACAGGCCTGAAATATACCAGTTCCCAACTCTCATTCTCGTTGGCACCTCAATGCCTCCTCATTCGGCTTTATGCCCACCTCTCAATCTCACTCAATCTCGACCATTATCCGCTCTATCCCCAACTGTCACTCTCTCTCTACACCCAGGCCACATTCAGTCCCATCTATACAGTCCCACTATAACTCTTTATCTCACCCCTGGTATTATCTTAGCCTGGTATAAACGTCCATAAGCTTAGCATCACAAACTCGTTCTCAACGGGCTTGCGAGAACGGTAACTCGTTCTCAACGGATGATACAGAGATGAATATTTCCAGGCTAAGATAAAATCAGAAACATATTTGTGCTTGGTCTGAGTCCCTGTTCACCATCTCGTTTGGAGAGCTTCAGAATATTCACTCAACTATCGCCTCGTTCATATTACTGCGCACTCTAAACTCGATGGAGAACGAGGACACAGACCAAACACTCATCAATTTCTTTCTTTTTTTCTCCATAGAATTACCATTGAGAACTCGTATCCAACGCCCATGAGATATTTAGGAAAAATATCTAATGGGGAATTATGTCACAAATGTTAGCTCAGTATAGTCAATGTGAAGGGTGAGATAAATTCAGAAACCCATTCAAGTTTAGGGTCACAGCTCATCAAACCTCATTTGAATCGCTACGTAATTCATGTGGCTTCGCCGTGTGAATTACTACGTGATTCAAACTTGATCGGATGTATAGACAATAATCGATGGTTTTGTGGATGGGCGGCCGTAAACCACGAAAGTTTGACACCTAGTAATACATGAGCGCTAACGAGTGTATTACGACTCCAACCTCGGGTGGTTTACAGGGCCGCCTGCCCACAAAACCATCGTTACTATCCCTCTTTCCGAAATGAATTAAATCCAGTAATTGCCGCATTAAAGGGTATAACAATAGGGACTATTATTTTGATCTAAAAATGGACTATTTTCTCCCGTATACCATAGTAGTAGGCCGTATACCACAGATGTGAATCCGTTTACCACAGTTATGGTATCTGTTATAATAGGTTGTGGTTTACTGAGTCCCCATACATTTTCAATGGGATCTTTGTATACGATAGATAGTAAAAGCTCTGGCTCTATACTTTATTAGACTTCCTCTATTTCCTTCCCTTTCTAAAGAGGAGTCTTTTGAATCTGATTGCTATCTCACACCTTTCATTTCACACTCAAATCACGCCTTCCGATCGCCACCAGTGAAGATCAATATCTTTCAGTATTGAATGTTGGACCTAAATGTGGACCTGATTCTAACAGACCGTTTCCTGCCATGTCGGAAGTGGAGTGTGCTACTGATAGATACCCATCAGAGTTGGCCAAACACCAACTGAGCCAGGTATTCTTTGTCGTTAGAAAATAAGATACACAAACCAAAGGCAGGTATATATATATATATATATATATATATATATATATATATATATATAAATTTGTTGGAGAAGTGGCGGTATGCGGTGACGCTAGTAACAAACTGCGTGACCAGTGGTGGCGCTTGTGACGCCAGTAGTTCAGAGGAGTCCGTTCGGTGGCGCCTTTGTTTATAGTTAGATATAGTTGGGTCTGTATCTCAACAATATATATATTCTTTGTCGTCCTTTGGTTATTCAGAGAAATCCATTTTATCGGATTCTATTGGCTTCTAGCTTTGATTTAGTTGTCAAGGCATTCATCTCTGAATTGTGGTTCCCCAGGGACTTATTGTGGTCTAAATCTGGGACCTGTTTCACTAGTTTTGTGACATGTCTAGATGGCGTCTAGATGGTGTGTCCGGTTTCATAAGAACTAGACATTAAACTTTGTTTTGTGCGTTCTTGCTTGCACTTTGGGTGCCACTTTTCATGTCCGTTTTTGTCACAAAACTAGTGAAACAGGTCCATGATGTGTAGATTTGTCTAATTCTCATGTTTGGGTTCTGTCTTTTCCTAAGGGCAGCTACTTATGTTGTCACAAAACTAGACAAACCCAATGTCTGTATGGTGTCACAGACATGTCACGAAACTAGTAAAACAGGTCCCAGGTTTGCGTTTGTGTAGTTTATGATTGTACACGCTTAGATTTAGATAAGGTCTAAAAGTGAGTAGTTTTAGGTGGCTACCTTCATTTTCATCGAAGACAATTTATTTTACTGGCCACTAGCGACTTGGTCGCATCGAAGTTGACTGGTCCTCAATTACAGCTCTTCTGGAGTGGAAACGGTATATTCCGCCGTGCCTCCTAGCGGAGAACCAGCGTACCATGGACAGGTTGGCTATCATTTCGCATGGCACAGGTACATAGCTGGTCACCAGCGTTTAGAACTTTATCCAACCCCTAATATAAAATCCCATAGGCTTAACGTTGACTTTCCGAATGCGCCCGTATGTCGCATACGGATAAAAAATCGCTCCTTGGAGCGTACAAAAAATGGACCAATCAGGGATCAGCAGCTGAAAGTAGTTCCAAGCGCCTTCAGAGCAGCAAGGAGAGCTATATGGAGGACTTCAGAAAGTTTTTATCGTGTTTTTTTGTTATTATCCTCACATAAAGATATCGTTCACAGGGGGTAGGATAAAATCAAAACCTTATTCGTTTTAATCTGGGCTCCCGTATGCCACTCCTGGAGTTTTGGCTCCGGATATCACTCGGCTCCGCCTCGTGATATCACTACGCCAATCTCCAGTCTTCGCATACGGGGGCCCAGATTAAAACTCTCCGGTTTTACGATAATATGAACTGGCAACACAGGATCGTACATGAAGACTCTTTTCTGTACCTCGTACAAGGGTTATCGTTTAATAATATCAAAGTCTGTTCGCCAAGACAGTATTAGCCGTCCATAATGTCGTCCATAAGCGTTGAATAAAGTTGACCAATATCGTCCCTGGCTCTCTATGGCATGCAGAAAATGGTCTACATGTACGATCCTAGATTATTAAACGGGCCCCAGAATGGTAGTTCTTTTAGCTATGGTAGGTCACCACCGCTTTCTATGTTAACCCTACATGCTTAGACATAATTTTCATGTTTGTCATACGGATACATTCTCAAGGAGAACCACTGACCGATTTTCGTGCAGGGTACCCGTAATCGGCGGGTTTTTTTGTGGAAACGCCGCATGAGTCACACTGAGTATCTGCTTGGAGATGGTCGATCAGGGCCTGCCGGGTTCATTCATTACGTCCTTTTTTTTATAGATCTGTCGGCTCGTTGGTCGATGCTGGAATAGACACATAATACGCATTGTAAGACACACTTTAATACACACTGTAATACGCAGCGTAATACACACTGTGATATACACTGTAAAGGGGGGCGTCCACCAACCACACAAGTCTATGACAAGCGCCGACAAGAAAGTTCCAATCGGTGCCTTGTCACAGCCTTTTCGTGAGAAGGGGAGCTCTGCGACAGTGTTGTCGGGGCGTGTCGTGGGTTGCACGCTCAACCTAAATATTCTATCGTAGACCTCTGCAACAACCTCCCGACATGCCACAACACGCCACGTCAAGGCTCCAGTATTGGCAAAAATCGAACATGTTCGATTTTGTCATATCCTTGTCGGAAGGCCCCCGACAGGCCCCCGACAAGCTTCCAGTCGCAGCCTGTCATGGCCTTGTCATAGCCTCTTGTCAGGAACTAGGGTCCACCAACCACGACAAAGCTACAACAGGCCTTCCAATCGTAGGCCTGTCGTGGACCTTGTCGGGAATCCATTGTTGTAGCCTTGTTGTGGTTAGTGCACCCCTGCTTTAAAGGGTTGGGTCCACCAACCACGACAAGGCTACGACGATGGCTTCCCGACAAGGTCCACGATTGGCCTACGATTGGAGGCCTTGTCATGGTTGGTGGACCCCAGTTCCAAACAAGAGTCTATGACAAGGTCGCCAATATCACATATCTCGGTAGTTGTACTAGATTCTTCTTTAATAAGGCTATGTCTACCTTGTGCATGAAGGTGAAAAATCGGGACAGAGACAGTGATGCAACACTCACTAGGGAAGTTGATGAACCCTCATCTCATCTTAAGGGGGTGTTCCACTGGACCGACGGTAGCCGATTCCGTAGCCAGACAGTCGCCGATTATTAACGGATGCCCTAGAATTTCTCAAATCTTTGCAAAATGGTCATTTATTAAACTATTATTATCAGAATTAAATGAATTACAATACATAAGCTTCCTCTTAAGGGCCCAGGAACAATTGATCGGGTGAGAAATCGGCCTGGTGGATTCACCCCTTTAAAAGTGGGATTCACACGAGAGACCTATGTACCTTCAGCAGGGTTTGTCTGAGACAATTTCCCTGAGATTCTTTGCTGGTACATAGTCTCCTCGTTTGACACCCCCAGGTCTTAATTCTCTTAGACTGAGGGAGAGCAGGGAAAATTGCCAACGCCTATTAGTTTATTCATAGTCTCAAGCAATTTCGATTTTTAAAATGTTTACAATTTTCAGGGCATTTCGGTGAGACTGGTGTAGATCTTCTAAAGAGAAACACATGAAGAGTAACACACATCTTACACTGATGAGACGGTGATGTATGAACGACGGGGGAAGCTCCCGCTGATAAACACTAATCTCATCTAAAGAGAAACAAATGAAGACACATACGAACCCCCAGGAGTTTACACTGATGAGGCAGGAATTAAACTGTAGCGCAGAGTGGGTCTGAATTAGTGTTGTCACTGGTGTACAAATAAAGAAATTGATGAGTGTTTGGTCTGTGTCCCCTTTTACCATCGAGTTTGGAGCATACAGTAATAAGATAAAACGTGGTTACTGAGCCCAAAGGGATGGCCATTCGAGGTCTTTTGATGCCATAAATACGTCCCGACGCCGCAGGCGGAGGGGCGTATTTATGGCATCAAAAGGCCGAGAATGGCATCCCTACGGGCCCAGTCACTACGTTTTCTTATTATTACATACCTAAATATTAAAAAAAACGCCATTTTATAAACTTACTATATGTACTAATTGACCCGATGGTCCCAGTGCGCCCGAATATTTACTACAGGCGCCCGAACATTATTTATACTGTATCCCTAATAGCGGGAAGTATTTCGTAGACGTTCGGCCATAGGTATGCAATAATATTAGGAAACGTCCTTACTGTGGACGAAACAGCTCTCGTTCGAGGTCAGTCATCGATTTCATACTGCCTGACACCATAGGCGGGAGACAGTATGAAATCGATGACTGGCCAAGAGCGAGAACCGTTTCGTGTACAGTAAGGACGTTTCCTTATCATTTTATATCTAAAATCGATGGAAAAACGCAAGTTTAATGACTTAATAAGTCACAGTCACAGCGGGCACGAACATTATAATTACTGCACCCCTAGCAGCGGGCAGTATTCGATGGACTTTCGCACACAGGTATATGATATGAATGGGGCGAGAGTGAAGCGCTTCTGACGTGAACAGGGACACACCAAATACAAATATGTTTCTGATCTTATCTTAACCTGCAAATATCTATTCATTGCCCATTGAGTATGAGTTACCTGTATTCGTAAGCCTGTTGAGTACGAGTTCCTGACTATTAGCCTATGGACGTTCATACCAGGCTAAGATAAATATGAGAAACTAATCGATAGACATTGACGAAATACAAAGAAGCATTGGGAGTGAAAACAGATTTTTATCCGGGACAAGAATGGTGAAGAGACAGTGAGAGAGACTCAGAGAGAATGAATGCACTCCTTGTCTTTTTGATTATGGGTGTGGCGACTTGCAGTTGGCACTACGCAATATCCTCGATATCGCGCGGAGTTTTGTCTCACCCCTGGAATAAATGTCCATAGGCTTAACATTGGGATCACGTTCTCCATGCCCCTACGAGTATTGAAGTCCGTTCTCCATGGTCTATATCCTATTTGTTGCCCATTCTTTTAGTGTATAGAGGGGTGAGTTAAATACAGAAAGCAACTCGTTTTGGTCAATGAAGTCATTCTACAACTCGTTTGAATGCTACGTGATATTCACTCGGCTGTGACCTCACACTGCATCAAACTCGTGGAGAACGACGACTTTGACCAAAACTTGTTGGTTTCTTCTTTAATACTTTATATCAACTACGGCCATGCAGATCCAATTCATGGTAATATTATGTATCTGTATTACGGTGTGTATTAAAATGTGTATAAAGGGGGGCGTCGACCAACCACGACAAGGCTACGACAAGAAAGTTCTAATCGGCGCTTGTCGTAGCCTTGTCGTAAGATGGGGGGTTTATGACAGCGTTGTCGGGACATGTCGTAGACGTCGCTGGTTCCCGTAAAAAAGACGCCCATGGTACTGTGACACTACGACAGTGATATTGAGGAAACCACGCCACTTCATGACAAGGGTCTAGTACTGGGAAAAATCGAACATGTTCTATGTTGTCATAGCCTTGTCGGAAGGACTTTTACAGAACCGATGTTTCGACCTTCAAGGGGGGCGTCCACCAACCACGACAAGGCTGCGACAAGTCCCTCCATGAAAGTTCCAATCGCAGCCTTGTCGCAGCCTTGTCGATCAGCCTTTATAATATTCTTTTATTAGAAACAAACACAAACCAAAGAAACAGCAATGAATTAGTTAATTGTGGGTTTAGATTATGATAGAGACATCTGTCCTATATAGATTCATATATTCCTTGATACTATACTAGCAGTCGCTTAAGCGGATCGCTCGTCTTTTTTCCATATTCCTTGATACTAGTTCACATAGGGAGGTGTAACTGGGGTTTCATTTATCGGCTTGCCATACCTCACACAGTGTATCCCATAAGTCACAAATTTAACTGATGACGTCACTAATATACTACATCACGTGATTAGTCATTTAAATACGAAATCGTTTTGAAATTCTAATACGCATCTGATAGTCACGTGAGACAACGCGAGATCACGCGATAATACGCGAGAACATGCGAGATCATGTGAGATCACACGAGAAAATGCGAGACCACGTGAGAACTGACGAGAACTCGTCCGCCCTGGAATCTGTGCGTACTCCACATCCGTGATTTATTTTCACGTGGCGTATAAATCTTATAAACGAACACAGTTCCGCCCGGAACTACTTTTTCCCCCGAAGGAACCGCCGCGAGCGGAGCAATACTGCGTTGTTTGTATCTGCATCCAGATTGCATCCATATATTCATGCGCACTAAAGAGAAATAATTCCTCGGAGCATGTCCGCCTTAGAATTTCCCAGAAACGCCATCGCCGGAAACATCCCGAGCTGGTACCCAGCCTACAGACTGGGGACACGTCGATACCAGCTCCAGTTGGCGCCAGATTTACGACATATTTGTTGTGGCGCGAGTCGCAATGTCGTCTGCCACTGGGCGGCGCCATTGTTGTTGCTTTGATAGAGAGTCTAGGGTCTGACAGGTGAGGGGCATTGTGGGTCCGATCTATATCCGGCCTGGCAGGGGCCAATCGGCGAGATCCTTAGTGACTAGAGTCGGCGGATTGGGTCGGCGATTGAGTCTGGCTGGGTGGGCGGGGGTGCCGGTGTAATGCGAAAAATGGTCACCCTGCGGAAAAACTTGTTTTATCGCCCACTAGTATTTTGTGCGCATGCGCGGACATGCGCAGCGTTGAAGTCCACGATTGGAGAGTGAGAAGTTCATCGGTGCTTGATTCCCTATGTTGTCAGTATTTAGCGTAATCTCTGTTAGGAGTTTTAGTGTAATTTGCCGAAATTAAGAATGTCATAATGAACGTAATAACGCAATTTTACAACATTTAAGATCCTATCATAGAAGAAATAAAACATATTTCCAACTAACTTCTATTATGTAAAACTATTACCTCTAGTCGTGAAATCTGAGCGGAAGAGCATGTGCAGACGCATGCGCGTATAGACTGGGCAATAAAACAAGTTTTTCACAGGGTAACCGTTTTTCGCATTACACCAGTGGGGACTTGGAAATAGGGCAGGGGAGTGTTTCTGAAGAAGTATGGATCTGGTCGGTTTTCTATATACCCACCAGCCCCTCCACGCCTTAACCATTCAGACCCTCACCCCGACCTTCACCTTCAACTCTGACCCAGCCTCGCTCCCGCCTCAACTTCCGCCGTCAGCACCGGAAGCCGCCTGCCCGCTCCGCCGCTAGGGGACACCACGTGCGCGTGTCACGTGCAGAGGGCAGGCGTGACGTCATTACGGTTCGGTCATACTGTGACGTATGGGGAGGTTTTACGTTTCTATCTTTGACCCTGGTATATATTGTCGGAAGTATAGGGCGCATGTCTATTGTGCTATGGAGGTAGCCATCTTGCCCCCCGACGCCATCCAAAACACCAGGTGGCGGGACAAAATGTCGATGAATTTGATAAAAGTATATTTTTTTGTTATATTTCCAGAGAGAAATTCTAACCTTGTCTCAATATCATTATATGTGGCTGAAACAGCAACATGCTCTTAAGTTATAAGAATTGTTGAAATCTTCTATGTATTGTATTTCCATCCTCGTAGTGTCGCTCTCAGATGAGCAAATGAAATCTGTATAATATTACAATTAATTGTATGTTCGGTGTAAAATGATTGGTATTGTATTGTTCTGTTTGTATTTTTAGTAGTATCAAAGGGATTATTCCTTGTCACTCTTGTTCTAGACTTGAACACTGCAATGAAACTCTTACCTAAAATAGGATCCGATCTGTGAAAAACTTTGTCATCTCGATGGGGCAGTGGAAGACCATTGTCTGTACGATAAACTGCGTCAATTAGAAACAGGAATTGAACAGATAGAATGTCGGTAATAAATAATCAGTGAGGGTGCAGTGTATGCCTTGTTTTCATGTGTCCATATAGATGGAATCTTCACACTAAAATCTTGAGCCTCACCAATTAAATCAAAGTGTTTCAATATGCTTTTTTCCACTGGCCGGTCTCACACATTATCTGCTTAGTTACGCCACGGCTGAAGCCAAACATTCACCTGCCAACGTATCCTTTAGCATTGGATCACTGAATGTATAAGCGTAATACGTTCATACTACCCGTCTATATTATTTACAGAGAATTAACAGCGATTGCATCGTATTCTATGGTATTCCAACTCCACTTTGATGTGTATTACATGTATGCATATCACCTCAATAATACTTCAGATATACCTTAAATAACAATGGGACACTGAAACTGGATATACACTAATACACTTCAGGCCTATCTATAGTACGCTTATCTTTTCTTTTCTTCTTTTTTTTTCTTCTTTTTTTTATTGACCACTAGTATCTGTTGACAATCTGTTTACAGTTCCATACATAGGTTGGTAATTGTAGTCAATAAAACCAGTTCCTGTCAGCTTCGGACATTCCTATGCTGGTTTTCAGCAGGTACCGGATGTTTAATTGTTAACATGCTTACTTTCGAACCTGTTATACCATAACCTTGGGTATATTAAAGTTATACATCCAAACAAATTATTCAAGTTAAAAATTAAGATTATTATCAACTATAAAGTTTAGATAGTCCAGACTCATTGATACAATGCCCTTGATTGTTCTAGCAGTCTAATCTGTCTAAAACCGACACTCCTGCAATCACACCCATCGTTCCCACTCTAGGTGTGATTGCTATATATTTCTATAGGCATGTGACCGGACTCGGCCGTGTTTTTCTGAGTAACGGCCTAACTAAGCAACTCACCATTAGGTGGCGTTGAACAGAAATACCTGTATTCTGTCGGTCGTTGACCAAGTCAGTCAGCCTCATTGCATAATCTTTGCCATAAAGCCAAGGCATACCAAGCGAGACAAGCAGCGATTTCCGGAATCGCCAATACAAAATGGCCTATATGTGAGCTTTTATTTCATATTTCACCTGATTATTGCCTCTGAGATGCTGATTCATGGGCGGTAGATATTCCTGTGAAATAACATCTCACATACATAATATTTTGTATTGGCGATTCCAGAAATAGCCGCCTTGGCTTGCTTGGTGTGTCCCCGGTATTATTATATACCTGTGTCCGAATGTCTATTAAATACTGCCCGCTGCTAGGGGTGCAGTAATAATAATATCAAGAGACGTCACGAGTTTGAGTCTGAGTTTATTTATGCCACGCATTTTGTTGGCTCCATAATTTCACGAGTCGAAGACGAGTGACATTACGGAGCCAATAAAATGAGTGGCATAAATAAGCTCAAACTCAAACGAGTGGCGTCTAGATTTTATCATACTCCGTTTCCATATTTTTTCAGTATCATAAAGTAGTGGCATAAACAACACTTTATGTCACGCCCGTGAAATAAACAAATCCCATGTTAAGCCTATGGCGTTTTTTATTAGGGGTAGGATAATGTTCGTGCCCGCTGTGACTGCAACTTTCTAAGTAATTAGAATAGAGTTTTTAATTATCTTAAGGTATATAATAATGAGCTAACGTCCTCACTGTGAACGAAAAGTTTATCGTTCTCGGTCAGTCGCCGATTTTATACGGCCTTCCGCCTATGGCGTCAGGCCGTATGAAATTGGCGACTGACCTCGAACGATAAACGTTTCGCCCACATTAAGGACGTTTCCTAATATTATCTTAGGTGACGATTTCAAATACCGGGCTGTTTTCGTTCACTGATCTTACGTCGATGCATCCAGGTAATCTATCCGCGGTACCCGAATGCAGATCGGTGGAGAATAGTCAGCCAATTGGAAATGGCCTATAGGAAGCAGACCTATAGTGGGACTGTGGACAGGCAGGCACTATGAACCAACCCTAGTCCGTCTATAGGGAGACAGAGTGTGGCGAGCGATGAAATATCACCCTCACAAGTCTCCCCGCACCTCCCAAAGCCGTCTCTCCGAGCAGATTAGTGGCTCCGCCTGGTGGGAGTGTGTGTCAGTGTGTTGGAGGCAGGGGATAAGCAAAGACCAGGCCTCAGTGTCCCACACATGTCTGGTTTCAATAATACCCACCTGAGAGGATTGGTAGATGTGCGGTGGCATTCGGCGATTTTCTCCCTTGATTGATGTGTTTGCAATTGTCAGCACTATAGTTACCAGACAATGGTCCTGGTTCTGGCACCCTTTATAGCTCGTTTCCATTGGCAGACGAGAATTGCTTGATGGCGCCTGGAGTGAATGTCGGTATCAAAGAATCGTTGTTGGTTCAGTGTATGCATTGTTTCTATGGTATATTCCTGGACCATACAGATTTAATCTTATCAATAATACCTTGAGGATCATTGATAAATCAAAATGTTTCGAATCTGTCATTCTGTGAGAAAATCAGTCAGTTATGGCCGTCTACAATTACAATCAACCAGTTTTTACTAATAGTCGATAATCACCAGGTGGCGCCTCCGAGGAATGTAGGATATGCCTTTAAAGACAAAAGCTGGTAGTTGGGGGGGGGGGGGGGGTTTAAATTCTATTGAGATTTTCAAATAACCATTTAACCGATTTCTGACAAACTTTTATTTATCAAAATCTGTCGGCCGACAAATTCAGAGGCCAAAGTCAGCGGTGGAGAGAGGCTAAATGGTGGTTTTCCACTTGCCGACAAAAATGGCATGTCACCATGTTAACTTCTATGGGAGGGCCATCTGAAAGTGCTTAACTTTTGGTGTCTATGGGAAACTGCAATATTTCATTTCATCTCCCACCCAATTCATCCCCAACAAAATCCACCATTGTTGAATTAATTTATGGCGAATTAGTCGGGGAGTGGTAGCAGAGAACGCCAAAAATCGCAACAGAGTTCGGTCGCCGACTTTTCAAAAATCGGTCGGTGGTGGGAGACAAATATCGGATCCGAAAATGAAAACAGGCCTCATGTCCACAGAGCAGCTGCCTGTACTTCTTTTAAGCGGAACTGCTTGAATAGAAACCCCCTTGCTGGGTTCCCTCTGAATTCCCACATACAAACCCACAGCTCAAAGGGTATTATCCCAGTCCACAGCAGATTCTTCGCGCTGTTTACACTTTCCATCGCTCCGGGATATCTGCTGGGAGAGTGATGTAATCCCTCAGCTGGTTCCCGGCATTTGAGGCAGTTATAATCCATTTATCGCCGGGGACTTTCAATCGCTAAAGCCTATCCCCGTTTCCCATACGCCGCCTTAGATGGGCGGGGATTGGAGGGTCCTTGAAACCGCTTGAGTTGGCAGGGCTGGATGGGATTTTCACAATGCCTTGATTATCGCTCACAGTGTTAGACGCCAGAATCTATTTAAAGTGCTTAGCGCCACATCTGTGTCATCATTGATCTACATGCCGTTTCCCGTTCAGCCAATATTTACTTTATGTATGGCCCTTTACCCTCAGATCTTCCGTTCACACACTGCCTGCAGTTTTATTTGTTATATCGTGGCAGTAGTCCATAACAGTGGGAGGAAAACTGGGGCCCGTTTAATAATCTCACATGTGTGTCTTGGTGTAAGAAGGAACCCCAGTTATCTGGGGCCTGTTAAATAATCTAGGCTCGTACAGGAAGACCCTTTTCTGTACCTCGTACAAGGATTATCGTTAAATCATATCAAAGTTTGTTCTTTAAGACAGTATTAGTCGTCCATAAGGTCGTCCATGAGTGTTGAATAAAGTTGACCCACATCGTCCCTGGGTCTCTATGGCATATAGATAATGGTCTACATGTACGTTCCTAGACTATTAAACCGGCAACTGGATGAGATTTTCACAATGCCTTGATTATCGCTCACAGTGTTAGATGCCAGAATCTATTTAAAGTGCTTAGCGCCACATCTGTGTCATCATTGATCTACATGCCGTTTTCCGTTCAGCCAATATTTACTTTATGTATGGCCCTTTACCCTCAGATCTTCTGTTCACACACTGCTTGCAGTTTTATTTGTTATATCGTGACAGTAGTCCGCTACAGTGCGAGGAAAGCTGGGGCCCATTTAATAATCTCACATGTGTGTCTTGGTGTAATAAGGAACCCCAGTTATCTGGGGCCCATTAAATAATCTAGGCTCGTACAGGAAGACCCTTTTCTGTACCTCGTACAAGGATTATCGTCAACTCATATCAAAGTTTGTTCACTGAGACAGTCTTAGTCTTCCATCAAGTCATCCATGAGTGTTGAATAAAGTTGACCCACTTTGTCCCTAGGTCTCTATGGCATATAGAAAAGGGTCTACATGTATGATCCTAGATTATTAAACGGGCCCCATGATGGGATCTTCACAATGCTTTGATTATCATTCACAGCGTTAGATGCCAGAATTTATTTAAAGTGCTTAGCACCACATCTGTGTCATCATTGATCTACATGGCGTTTCCCGTTCAGCCAATATTTACTTTATGTATGGCCCTTTACCCTCAGATCTTCCGCTCAAACACTGCTCGCAGCTTTATATGCTATATTTCACTCTGGCAGTAGTCCCTTACAGTGGGAGGAAAGATGGGGCCCATTTAATAATCTCACTTGTGTTTCATGGTGTAAGTAGGAACCCCAGTTATCTGGGGCCCGTTAAATAATCTAGGCTCGTACAGGAAGACCCTTTTCTGTACCTCATACAAGGATTATCATTAAATCATATCAAAGTTTGTTCTTTAAGACAGTCTTAGTCATCTATAAGGTCGTCCATGAGTGTTGAATAAAGTTGACCCACATCGTCCCTGGGTCTCTATGGCGTACAGAAAATGGTGTATATGAATGAACCTAGATTATTATTAAATGGGCCCCTGGTAGTTCATGATGAACTTATCATTCATTACTTTCCCTAGAACAGACCGGCTGTTCAAACACTGCTTAATCTATCATGGGAAACAACCAGAAGAATTATGAAGAAATGGGGTATTTTGTCACAGACCTTTAGACAATTTACAATTCATAAGTTTCTTATCATTATGTTTACTGAAATAGAGTTGCCCATTATTGAGTTCATTAAAACAGAGATGCCCACAATCATCTTTATCAAAATAGAGTTTCTCATTATACTGTTTACTAGAACGCAGTTGTTTATTATCACATTTATTAAAATAGAATTTCTCATTATCCCGTTTACTAGAACGCAGTTGTTTATAATCACATTTACTAAAATAGAGTTGTTTATTATCCCGTTTACTAGAACGCAGTTATTTATCATCACATTTACTAGAACGCTGTTGTTTATTATCACGTTTAATAAAACATAGTTTCTCATTATCATGTTTACTAAAAAACAGTTGTTTATTATCACATTTACTAAAACACAGCTGCTCAGGTGCCAGTATCACGTGACCACACCATTCAGTATCACGTGACCACACCGATCAGTATCACGTGACCACACCGGAAGTGTGGCGCTTGTTAGTACGTGACACACTACATAGAGGGCGCTGCCGCTATTCTCGCGCTAGGTCTGCGTCTGATCGGCCTTGACCTTGTTCTTGTCCCTTTGACCTTTGGGAATGACCTTGATGTGTCGCCCACACTTCTCTACGACGGATGCAGATGGGATGTAGGTCAACAAGGAAGGACTTGATTTTCGTATTGAAATGACAGCACTGTAAGAGAAGATTATAAAAGTTTCTAGCCGAATTTAGATTTATCGACCAGCATATATATACAAATTTTTTTCCTCAAAGAGAAAATCTCTCGATGGGATACGAAAAAAATCTTTTATACCAAATATTGAACTAATCTCCTTACCATGACAACTGGAGTGACTGGGACACAAAAAGCTGCATGACATACGGATACCAGATATCTAGGATATAGTATCCGAAGCCTTGGCAAAGGCCTGAAGAGATTTTCATAATCGAAACTACTGAGATTGCCGGCACACACTAATTGTCGACAAACAAGAGAAAACTCCTAGTAAGGAATTACAGGAGTACTTCTAGTACTGTTTCTAGAAATAAAAAATGACATTTGCTCCTAGTATATAGAAATGACATAAACTCTGTGCATTTCTTAGTGTCTCCACCCCTCCTCCATGCCAGCTCCTGTGTAAAGCGGACATGAATTTAAGATGACGCGGGACTGACCTTGTCCAGCATGCTTGAGGTGTAGCACACCTCATCCTAATAAATGTAAGTGACCAGGACACACAGTTTCTTTACTGACCTACATTCAAAATCATGATTTATTTCATTACGATCGGCCCAGTTCAATTTTCTCACAGGCCTATTTTATCAGTCTGTGATGAAACAGTGGTTACCCCATGTGACTTTTGTGCTAATTATATTTGCTGTTTGGTGATGCTAAATTTTGAAATCATCGCTACTGAAACAGGTCAGCATATCTTAGTTTTCCCTGTATGCATTAAAAGATACTTTGCCGAAAGTTAGATATAACCAGTTGCTAGCTAGCAATACATCTCTCAGTACCCAGGACTGGCCAATGGAAACCCAATTTACACTCGTTTCCTGACTTTGCACTGACTATATATAGCAATGACATAAACAGTATATAGAAATGACATAAACTCTGTGCATTTCTTAATGTCTCGACCCTTCCTCCACTCCGGCTCCCATGTAAAGCGGACATGAATTAAAGATGATGCGGGACTGAAATTTCGAAGAAAAAAATTACATGAACTATTTGTTCCTAGTAAATGAAAATACCCTAAACTCATTGCATTTCCGCCTCTGTCCTAGCTCCTGTATAGAGCAGACATGAATTTAAGATGAGACGGGACTGACCTGGTCCGGCATGCTGGAGGTGTAGCCCGCCTCATCCTAATAGATGTATGTGACTGGGAGACCCGGTTTCTTTTGTAATTTATGCAAATTTCTTGACTTTGCACTGACTATATATAGCAATGACATAAACAGTATATAGAAATGACATAAACTCTGTGCATTTCCTAATGTCTCCACCCTTCCTCCACTCCGGCTCCCATGTAAAGCGGACATGAATTTAAGATGAGACGGGACTGACCTGGTCCGGCATGCTGGAGGTGTAGCGCGCCTCGTCCTAATAGATGTAAGTGACGGGGAGTCCTGGAGACAAATGAGCCACTCCAGGGCGAGCCGTCCCTCCAGGGTCCTTCCAGGAGCAGCTCAGGGAAGCGGAGGGGGGCGGGGTGGAGGGGGAAGATGGACGACCTTCTCAGGCCGCAATGCATTATGGGTAGCAGCGGCCATTGTATGGTATGTATGTGTCTGCAGCAAAGGTAGGGTCCCAAGATGGATAGCTTCTCTCTCTCTTCTTTTCAATGTCTTTCTTTTATTTGTTGGGGGAGAGGGGATCTTAACATTGCATTATGGGTAGCAGTGGGGGGATGAAGGGGTGAGTAATGGGAAAGATAAATTCCTTTGGTAATTGTCCGTAATTTTGATTGATACGACAGGATCTAATTTCCTGTAGTATTAAAAGTGGGCAATTTAATGGTTGGATCTGTCATGGATCATTTTATTCACAGGTTCTTCAACTTACTGTTTCACTCCTGCCAGCTGTCACCATCTGCTGCCTAACATTACCAAATACCATAAACGAACACTCTGGAGTTATATACCGTAGCTGGGATCAGTGTGAGAAAACATAGTTACTGAGTCCGTAGTGGTGACCATTGATGAGGAGTTGTAACTAGTTTTACTACCAAAATTGACGTTTTCTTCATATCGAGGCTGACATTTTCGTTCCAAAGTTAACCATATGATCTATACCAATCAGGTTCAAGATTGGGTATTAAGAAGACATGCAAGTTGATGTTGGTTGAAGTTAGTTGATGTAAGGATGGACCGATTGGAGGCCGTTTCTAAAACATCTTTCGAAGGTACAGTATACATAAAACCCCGCCTAAAAGACACCCCACGTAAGGAGACACCCCGGGTAAGCGGGCACTTTTGCTCGGAACGGAAATGTTCCCCTCTATTAGATGTTTGATTTAACCTGTGTAAGCGGGCACCCTGCGTAATGATTTCTCATCTGGTATAACCTCTGTCTCCCCTACATATCGATATATAACACTTGGATATCGGACCGGAGGAAACCCTGCATAAGCAGAAACCCCGTGTAAGCTGACACTTTGGCCAGGAACGGAGGGCGTCCGATTATGCGGGGTTTTACCGTAATAATAGGAAAACAAGTGATATTTTAGATCTTTGTAAATTTGATATTCTTTCACCCGGGACCAGTTTTCGGGGCAATGGTTGAGCTGCATTCAAGGTCTCGAGTTTTCTCAGATTCGCTCAGTGAACCTATGAACAGCTCGAAGCACCTCTCACGGATCATGCTCAGCCTGGGTTAGTGGTTGAGCTGTATTCAGCTAACCTATGTACAGCTTCGAGTATCTCAGATGGATCATGAACATCCCGGGGCTGTGGCAGCGCTGCTCAGAGCTGTTCAGAGTTTCTCAGACTCACTCATCTAACCTATGAACAGCTCGGACCATCTCACACAGATCATGCTCAGCCCGAGGCAGTGGTTGTACTGCTCAGAGCTGTTCAGAGTTTCTCAGACTCACTCATCTAACCTATGAACAGCTCGGAGCATCTCACACGGATCATGCCCAGCCCGGGGCGTCGGTTGAGCTGCTCGGCGACTTATTGCCGTCCGGACTGGAGGCATCCAGGCGTCGCCTCGATCAGCGGACAACGAAGTGTGATTACCGCCCACAGACGGCGCTGATTCGACAATCAGTGCGGGACCTGGGGGCGGGGAGTCGCCGGGTTATGTCTGCCCGACTTACTGCCCAGAGAACCCGGCATCGTACCCTATGTCATAGTCTGCCCTCCTACTTAAAGGGCAGCATGCCATTGTGTTATTTGGGTCGGCCATCTTGCCGCTAATGGCAAAAAGAACCACTAGGTGGTGGGTTGAGTAATTGACGGATTGTTATTTAGGGTTACTGCTGCCTACCATGAAATCACCATTAAACCATCTGTCTGCCACCCAACTCAAGCTCCCCACCTACCTGCCACCCACCTGCTAACTGCTGCCTGCTGTCTTTCACCCAGAAGCTTCCTCGTGCCGTACACCAAGTGTTGCCACCCACCTGCCACCCACCTGCCACCCACCTGCCATACCTGCCATCTGCTGCCTGCCGTTCACAACCCGCCGGCCACCCTGCCATCCAGAACCCACATGTTACCCACATGCCCCCCACATGCCCTCCACATGCCCTCCACATGCCCTCCACATGCCCTCCACATGCCCTTCACATGCCCTTCACATGCCCTTCACATGCCCTCCACATGCCCATATGCCACCCACATGCCAACTACATGCCATCTTCATGCCAGCCATAATGCCATCTACATGCCACCCGCTTGCCGCCTGTTATCTGCAGCCACCCACCTGTCACCATATCCTAACAAACACCTCCACCTACCTGCCCGCCGCCTGCCCGCTGCCGATCTGCAACTCACCTGCCACCCGGCTCCCACTGACAACCTACACCGCCCACCCTACACCGCCCGCCCTACACCGCCCACCCTACACCGCCCACCCTACACCGCCCACCCTACACCGCCCACCATACACCATAAACCGCCCACCCTACACCATACACCGCCCACCCTACACCATACACCGCCCTCCCTACATCACCCGCCCTACACTGTACACCGCCCACCCTACACCGCCCGCCCTACACCGCCTGCCCTACACCGTACACTGCCCGCCCTACACCGCCCGCCCTACACCGCCCGCCCTACACCGTACATCGCCCGCCCTACACCGTACACTGCCTGCCCTACACCGCCCGCCCTACACCGTACACCACCAGCCCTACACCGTACACCGCCCGCCCTACACCGCCCGCCCTACACCGTACACCGGCCGCCGTACACCTCCCACCCTACACCGTACACCACCCGCCCAACACCGTACATCGCCCGCCCTACACCGCCCACCCTACACCGCCCACCCTACACCGCCCGCCCTACACCCTACCCCGCCCGCCCTACACCACCCGCCCTACACCGCCCACCCTACACCGCCCACCATACACCATACACCGCCCACCCTACACCATACACCGCCCACCCTACACCGTACACCGGCCGCCGTACACCTCCCACCCTACACCGTACACCACCCGCCCAACACCGTACATCGCCCGCCCTACACCGCCCGCCCTACACTGTTCACCGTACACTGCCTGCCCTACCACGCCCGCCCTACCACGCCCGCCCTACACCGCCCGCCCTACACCGTACACTGCCTGCCCTACACCGTACATCGCCCGCCCTACACCCTACACCGCCCGCCCTACACCGCCCGCCCTACACCGTACACCGCCCGCCCTACACCGTACACCGCCCACCCTACACCGTACATCGTCCGCCGTACACCGCTCCCCGCCCGCCGCTCGCCCTACACCGTACATCGTCCGCCGCCCGCCGCCTGTCCCCCATCACCTCCCGGCTCTTACACCGTACACCGCCCGCCCTACACTATACACAGCCCGCCCTACACCGCCCGCCGTACATCGCCCGCCGCCCGCCGCCCGCCGCCCGCCCCCATCACCTCCCGGCTCTTACACCGTACACCGCCCGCCCTACACTATACACAGCCCGCCCTACACCGCCCGCCCTACACCGCCCGCCGCCCGCCGCCCGCCGCCCATCACCTCCCGGCTCTTACCCTCAGGACCGGGAAGTGATTGATAGGGACGGATGTCAGAGTGCCCCGTCCCTCTAATGGCGGGCGGGCCGCGCGATGTGTGCCGTAAAGACCCGGCCATTCCCGGAGCAATGTAACGTCGTGCCGCAGGCTCCCTCTCTAAAGCCGTTATCAGTACTTACCGCAACGACTTGCCTCCTGCTAACCCCCAAAATACCCACCCACCCACCCCAAAAAATAAATAAAAATACAAGTATCAATCGGGCCGCCACTGATCCCCCGGAAGTCCCTATTCTGTGGAGTGTATCAATGTCAGTACGATGGGTACCAGTAACTGACGAGACTTAGGGGGGGGGGGTTAGGGGGGGTTTCCTCACCCCCCCCCCCCGGCCCGCAGAGCCATCCAATGAGCCATGAGGCAAGAGCCGACGGTCGAGTGATTGGTTGACGGAGAGAATAGAGGAGGGGAAGAAAGCAGAACCGGAAGTGGAAAAGGGATGGGGCCAGGGGCCGGGGGGAGGGGGGGGAGATGAATGGGGACCCCCCCCCCCCGCACCCCAGCGCCCTCTATACAGACGGTACGCCACCATAACTCATTCAGCAAACGGTCTGCCATGGTAACGGGACTCTACAAACAGTCTCAGTGTATGTCTATACGTGTGTCTCTTCAGATAAGGAGCCAATGTGAGCAGGGTGATTTTAGAGCGCGCTTGTACGCCCTATATACGTTGCCTAAAAGGTTAGTAAGGTCACAGATAATATCTCAGCGTACTATAAAAACCTATCCCTTCGCTATGAGACACATAGCTATTGTGCTATAGAGGCGGCCATCTTGGCCCCCGACGCCATCTGAAACACCAGGTGGCAGGACCAAGTATCAATAGATATACAATACAAATACAATACTTAGAGGTTAGATTGCTAATATATAGACTTCCAGTGTGCTGCCAGAAAGCTATCCCTTTACTATCTGCATGCTATTCACTGTGATACTGGCAAAGGGTCAGAGTGACAGTGTCTCTGTGTATTATAGAAGCGTGCTCAACTGACCATGACTAATCAAGACCAAAATACCTGATTGATGCTTTATCTGTTTGGATCCTAGACAACCCTCAGTGATCCTTTTGTTGTTTATGTCGATTACTGTTTCCTGTCCTAGCAGAAGGCATATAATGACGGTAAAACTTGTGGCCTTTCATCAAGATCTTACTTCTTGATCGTCTTGCAAGACTTTCCTCCATAAAGACGGATCACTTTATGTAACAAGAATGCAATAAAACCCATGCTATTAAAGATCAATTCTTTTATCTCCTTAGTTTCAAAAGCACCTCCCAGAGGTGTTATGAGGGATCGAACCTAGCAAGGAACCTATAGAGACAGTAAAACAGTCAACTGTAACAGTAAATACACATACCCTGCTTAATATTAGGAAACGTCCTGACTGTGGACAAAAAGGTTCCTGTTCGAGGTCAGTCGTCGATTTCATACTGCCTGACGCCAAAGATGGAAGGCAGTATGAAATCGACGACTGACCGAGAATGAGAATCGTTTCGTCTATCGTTGTATTTCTTACCCAAGGTCATTTATAATAATTTCTATTCCTAGGAATTCGAGATTGGTTTTGGAAAAGCCGTAACCCATGGGTGTGGATTATGGTCACTAATTAACAATGGGTAATGGTGTACTGCAGTCCCATACATTTTTCAATAAGTTCCCCAAGTTGGATGAAAGGGTTCTTCATATAGGATCCTAGATTATTCAACGGGTCCCAGTATCCTTCACTGTATCCAGGAGTGTCCAGCTGACCATGACCAATTACTGCTGGCCGAAGTACTTCCTACTGAGGACACCTGTACTTCTACCAACACAAACGGGCGGGAGGCGGTGGGGGGGAGAGGATATTTCCTCTCATATACGCCGGGTGTGAAATACAGCCAAGACGCGTCCGTATATAAGGCCTGGGCGTACATATATGAAAACAAGTCAATATTCAGCCAATACATACACTTCCGCGATGGCGTATATATATGAATAGAATGGTGGTTTTCGTGCAGTGAAAGCGAATCTGAGTGAATTACTCTGCGGTCAAACGAGATGGAGTGCAGACCGAGGTATTTTCATCGAGTGGGTTTCTGATTTTATTACCCACCTAGTACGGAGTCTCCATACTAAGCCTATGTAGCTTACAGATCGCTACTGAGTAGGATACGGAGCTGCGTACCCTCCTAGGAGGATACGGATTTTTGAGATGAAAGTAGTCCCATTATGATGAAAGTAGTCCCAAACTTAACTTCTTAACTATATTGAAATGTTTTCTAACGATCATATTTATTGCTTAAATCAAAAAATAAGTGAGTAATAAATACAATATAACCATGATTTGGATCTGCGTGGTCGTATTCTCCTCGTAGTTGACGCTACGCATTACACCTCGCTATCGCTCGGAGTATTACTACGCGTCAACTACTCGGAGAATACGGCCACTCAGATCGAAATCATGGTAATATTGCGTATTTATCTCACCCCGTAAAACATTATTTATTGGTAAAGTGAATCAACTAATTAGCCATTGAGTATTGGGTACACGAACCTCACGGCCGTGGAGTACGAATTCCTAATGTTAAGTCTATGGAGAAAAATACCGGGGTGAGATAAGATGTAGAATGACTGGTAGGCTCATAGCAAGTACTTTAAAGCCAATGCCCATCTACCGATTTTGGAACATTTATGTACGTTTGTCGGCGACAAACGGGCGGTAATTTGTCTCAGACAACCCATCCTAACGGAGTCGGTAGATGTAGCATAGCTAGGCAAGGCTTCCCACCGATTAGTGAACCTCCGCCTTCAGACGTCCTTTTGTCGCCGACAAGTTGTGGTTTCAATGTTCCAAAATCGGTGGGGATCAGTTTATCAACATGTTGATAAATGTAGTCGGCGACAACGGAACGTTGGGAAAGGAGGGTTGATAGGTTGACCGACGCAGTAAATACAGTAATCGCTTGGTGAGGCTTGTAGGGGGTGCCACACTCGGTTTCTTTGGTTTTTGCCCTCCCCTAGCGTATACGATTTGGGAACTAATCGTTCATACCGAAATCGGTAGATGGACATCCGGCATTAGAGCAAATGACCCACTGATTGGAGGCAGCCAACCAGTATAGTTGAACAATCCCGAACCATTCAACTGCTCATTCGTCAAAGATAAACATGCCCTGAATTCCCAGTCACAGGGGTTTGCTTTCCTGTGTTCTCCACATACTATACTTGCACTGAGACAAAGGCAGTACACCCATGGAGGCACTGTTGAACGGGCTAGTGCTCCCGTAGTTTATATACGATCTATATAATCGATATATTGTATAGAGATGACTTCTGTCCGTTTACAGTTAGATATGCATGCCCGCACACATGTATAGCCTATACATAATTACACACGCGAAGCCCTATATTATACATAGACCCTATTGAGGTATCTCATAATTCAGTCTGTTTACAGGATCCGATGTTAGCTGGTTCCCGCCGTTGTACAGTCATGACCATTGGGCCATATCACACAATATTGCAATTAATCGGTTATATATGTCTTCAAATCGAATATATTATTCCAGAAATGGAAATTTCTGATATTTCTAGATGTATATGCCAAATTATACTCCGTTTCTTTAGTTATAAATCGGAGAACAGTGGTTCATCAGGGGGCAGGCGTATGTTGTCTTCGGCTACAGATATCACTCAGCTCTGCTTCGTGATATATCATTCTGCGAAAACAATTATATGAAATTTTGTCACGTTTCTTGATAATGCATATATATATATATATATATATATATATAGATATACATACAAACATACATATATACATACATACACACATACATACATACATACATTTATATCCACACATACCCATACATACATACCCTACATACTAGACTGGCTCCAGTCCCTGCATCCTATGGCTACCCTCCTCGTTGGGATACAGGATTCATGGGCCAGTCAGAGGAGGATACATACTATAATGAACCTTATTCTGATTGTGATTAATCACTTAATGAATGTTCATAACCAAAGACTTAAGCAAGTCTACCTACCTACCTACCTACCTACCTACCTACCTACCTACATACATACATACATACATACATACATACATACATACATACATGCATGCATACATACATACACACACACATACCTTTATATCCACACATTCATACTAAGACACACATACATACATACATACATTCTGACACAGCCACTTGACACAAACGCACGCACCACACACGCACACACTCACACTCACTCACACACGCACGCAGGTACGTACTCGCGCACACGCTGCACAGATACCGAGGCGACCTCTCCCGGCGCACGTCAGTATCAGGAGACATTCCGTCGTTCCTCGACCGTGCCTTCCGACCCCGGGCGCCGGACCTCCCTCCTCCCGGCCTCTCCGGCTCCAGGCCCCGTCACATCCCCCCGGGTCCTCCCGGTCTCCCGGCAAGTCACCCTATTATCGCCTCCCTCCTCCCGGCCTCCCCGGCTCGAGACCCCGTCACATTCCCCCGCCTCCTCCCGGTGTCCCGGCAAGTCACCCTATTATCGCCCGGGCCTCGCCGGACGTCGCAGCATTACCCGGCAGCCTTTGAACCCTGGCATTATCACCACCCCTCGTTACGGCGCATGCGTGGGACGACCACGTGACATGGGGCGGAAGGAGGGGTCCACGCATGCCCAGTGATTTCTACCGCGTTGGATTTCGGGTGTTTTGTATTTTTCATTCCTGGATTACTGGATTTGGATACGAATGGAGTGTGTTTGGGATTAAGAGCAAGGAGGGAGATCACCATGGATTAATGTGATTGAGATTATGCACAGGAGGGGCACTGGAGGCTTAATCCGGCACAGAAGGATTTAATGGTTTATTTTGTGTTTTGATCTGAATTGATCCGAAGGGTGGACAGCACCATGGTGTTGTCCCATTACCTTAATTCCATATAAGGAATACGAGCCAATGACTGCATTCGCAGCAAACCCCCACCTTCACCCTGACCTCCTTACATAATATTTTCTCGCGCCTTGGGGTGGCTCTGCAGTCAACAGTTGACCTCGAATCTTAGGGGCCACAACCCTCACAGTGTTAAAACAACTCCAGCATTGAGATTTTACATTCAGCGGATGAGCACGTACTTAAAAATGCAGGATCAGGCACAACACATGGAGAATATTGTAACAACGACATATCAGCGATGATATCGTCCACTTGTCGTAATATGTGTCAGTATCTTAAAAAGCTCGCTACATAAGCCGGGAAAACAATAACCAGACCCATACCAGTTACCATGTGCCGGAACAATTAAAACCCGTTTAGTTTATGGCACATTTATAATATCGTCCCCTTATCACGAAATATGTCTTACAAAGCATGCTACAGGAGACATAATTACCAGTCCCATACCAGTTACCATGGGCTGGAACACTTAAAACCTGTTCAGTTTATGGCACATTTATGAAATAATATGGTATCACTGACCTATTGAAAAAGATGTCTGTATCGCAGATTTCTAATATCGTCCACTTATGTGAAATATGTCTCACAAAGCTCACTACAGAAGACAGGAACACAATTATCAGTCCCGTACCAGTTACAACGGGCCAGAACACTTAAAACCTGTTCAGTTTACGGTGGATTTATAATATCATCCACTAAACGTGAATTGTGTCTTACAAAGCCAGCTACAGAAGACATGAACACAATTACCAACAGTCCCATACCAGTTACAACGGGCCGGAACACTTAAAACGTGTTCAGTTTATGGCGGATTTATAATATCATCTACTTATCGTGAAATATGTCTTACAAAGCCCGCTACAGAAGACAAGAACACAATTACCAACAGACCCATACCAGTTACAACGGGCCGGAACACTTAAAACCTGTTCAGTTTATGGCGGATTTATAATATCATCTACTTATCACGAAATATGTCTTACAAAGCATGCTACAGAAGACATTATTACCAGTCCTATACCAATTACCAGGGGCGTACCACTTAAAACGTGTTCAGTTTATGGCAGATTTATAATACCATCTACTTATCCTGAAATATGTCTTACAAAGCCCGCTACAGCAGACAGGAACACAATTACCAGTCTCGTACCAGTTACAACGGGCCGGAACACTTAAAACCTGCTCAGTTTATGGCGGATTTATAATTGAGTTTCATTCATCATTGATGAGATAATCAATGAGCGCCCCCTGACGTGCCTTGATGAGAACTTGCTCTGTACGCAGGCGCTAAAAGCGGCTCCACACATGAGGAGAGATTCAGAGACAGCGCGGAGTGTAGGATGAAGAGAAGGAGAAAGTACGGCCACCGAGGTAAAGACATTATCTACACTGATCACGGTCAAAGCAAGCAAGGCTGGTGAATGTATGAATCTGGTTAAAGTGAGAATGTAGTGATATAAATACTTAATATAGACAATAATCGATGGTTTTGTGGACAGGCGGCCGTAAACCATGAGAGGTTGGCGCGTTGTAATACACGAGCGCTAGCAAGCATGGCTGGTGTATATATGAATCTGGTTAAAGTGAAAATGTAATGATATAAATACTTAAAATAGACAATAATCGATGGTTTTGTGGACAGGCGGCCGTAAACTACGAGAGGTTGGCGCGTTGTAATACACGAGCGCTAGCAAGCATGGCAGGTGTATATATGAATCTGGTTAAAGTGAAAATGTAATGATATACATAGACAATAATCGATGGTTTTGTAGACAGGCGGCCGTAAACCATGAGAGATTGACGCGTTGTAATACACGAGCGCTAGCAAGCATGGCTGGTGTATATATGAATCTGGTTAAAGTGAGAATGTAATGATATAAATACTTAAAAAAGACAATAATCGATGGTTTTGTGGACAGGCGGCCGTAAACCACGAGAGGTTGGCGCGTTGTAATACACGAGCGCTAGCAAGCATGGCTGGTTTATATATGAATCTGGTTAAAGTGAAAATGTAATGATATGCATAGACAATAATCGATGGTTTTGTGGACAGGCGGCCGTAAACCACGAGAGGTTGACGCGTTGTAATACACGAGCGCTAGTACGTCAACCGCGAGTGGTTTACAGAGCCGCCTGTCCACAAAATCATCGTTTGTTGCATTTATTATCCATCTTTTCGAATGATGAATTAAACCCTGTAATTGCCATATTAACGGGTACAACAATAGGAACTATTTCTTTGCGTTATAGCATAAGGGACTATTTTTCCCGTATACCATGGTTTTGAGGCCGTATACCACAGGTTTGAATCCGTATACCACAGTAATGATATCTGACAGTTATTATACAATGGGTTATGGTTTACTGAGTCCCCATACATTTTCAATGGGGGCTTTGTATACGAGGGATAATAAAATTATAGAAATGGGTTTGTCTCACTTCCCGCGATTCCAATACTTTTATAGAACGTCCTGACCATGCTGTACAATTCACAGAACAAAATGGTAGTTTACGGTTTGTATGGACCGAGGCGTTTATGCCGAGTTCCGTACACACGGTTAATTACCATCTCGTTCTGTGAATTGTACAGCATGGTTGGACGTTATATATTTACTATATACCCAAAATTTTAAAAAAATCATTAATTTCATTTACCTTAACAACCGATATGTTAGTAAACGTGTATGGCAAGGTGGTCTGTATTTTAGTGTACGGACCAGTGGTCTGTACATTATTTTTACGTTATATGTCAAAACGGTGCATATTTACAGTACATACGGCATGAGTATATAGTAAAATGGTTTTAATGTTGTTTTCACTGATGATTTATAATCAAGCATGGTGGGTGTATAGAAATCTAGTTAAAGTGAAAATTTGATTATATACAATCAACACCTGATTTATTAGAAGAATAAGGTTTTCTCACTTCCCCCAACTCCAAGACAGTGGTATTAGCATTGTTTACTCTAGTGGTTTATACCAAAGCAATCATGAAAGCCTTTCTTATGTGAAGTCCAATAGAAAAAACGTTGTTGTATTGGTTGCTATAGTTATGACGGGAACAAACCGAGCGAGAAACGCGGCGATTTTCGGAATCGCCAACACAATATGACGTGTATGTTAGCTATCATTTCATATTTCACCTGATTTCTGCGTCTAATACGCTAAATTATCGATGGGAGATATTACTTTAGAATAGTATCTCAAACCGGAGACACACCAAGCGAGAAAGGCAGGGATTTACAGAGACACTAACAAAAAAATGGGGTGTATGTGAACTATTATTTCATATTTCACTAAATTATTCCCTTTTGGATACTAAGTGGGAGACATTACTATGGAATAATTTCTCACATACATGCCAATTTGTGTTGGCGATTCTTCGTTTCCCATTTGGTGTGTATACGAAGTAGAGGGTATACTCCTGTTTAATGTGTTAATGAATGACGGTGAGAATAACACATATTGTCCTACCCCTAATAAAAAACGTCATAGGCTTTAACATGGGATTTGTTTATGTCACGGGTAGTGACATAAAGTGTTGTTTATGCCACTACTTTCTGATACTGAAAAAATATTGAAACGGGGTAGGATAAAATCTAGACGCCACTCGTTTGAGTTTGAGCATATTTATGCCACACATATTGTTGGCTCCGTAATGTCACTCGTCTTCGACTCGTGAAATTATGGAGCCAATAAAATGCGTGGCATAAATAAACTCAGATTCAAACTCGTGACGTCTCTTGATAATGTTGGGCTAATTAGAAAAAAAAGGTATTTTATCAATTATTTTAATAACTGGATTACTGGCCTAGCATACCATCTCTACATATAGGAAACAACAGTTTAGCAAACCAACACCTACACAGTGTACTACGTAGTTATAGACTACGGCAGTCTAGTTCAGTACAGACTCTTTTAGTAGAAAGCCATCTCAAATCCCAGCTAGGCCCTTTATATTCATGTATGCCCGGCAATACTACAATTATGGGACAAGTTTCGACCAGTAATCCCTTGTGCATTGTGGCATAGAGATAAGGCTCTAAAGGCCAGAAGGAGTGATCCACAGCACTCAGTGGTGGAGAGTCACATACAACTTTCTGTTTGTTGAGCGTGGGCCGCACACAAAATACGCTGCATAAAGGTTAGGGTGGCCACATAGACTTTGAGCGTGTTGAGTGTGGGCCACACGCTCATATACACTGCCTGAAGATTAGAGTGGTCACATAGACTTTGAGCGTGTTGAGTGTGGGCCACATGCTCATATACACTGCCTGAAGATTAGAGTGGTCACATAGACTTTGAGCGTGTTGAGTGTGGGCCACATGCTCATATACTACCCATAAAGGTTAGAGTGGTCACATAGACTTTGAGCTTGTTGAGTGTGGGTCACATGGTCATATACGCTGCCTGAAGGTTAGAGTGGTCACATAGACTTTGAGCTTGTTGAGTGTGGGCCATACGCTCATATACGCTGCCTATAGGTTAGAGTGGCCACATAGATTTTGAGCTTGTTGAGTGTTGGCCACACACTCATTATATGCTGCCTAAAGGTTAGAGTGGTCTCATAGACTTTGAGCTTGTTAAGCATGGGCCACACGCTCATATACGCTGCCTGAAAGCTAAATTGGTCACATAGACTTTGAGCGTGTTGAGTGTGGGCCACATGGTCATATACGCTGCCTAGAGGTTAGTGTGGTCACATAAACTTTGAGCTTCCTGCAAAAAACTAACCATTCAGCATCTGCTAACACGATGGCACTGTTCAAGGAGCAGAGGGCGAGTGTCTCAGTGTCTTAGAGGCATGCCCAACTGACTACGACCAATCACCTCAATACCTCATTGACCTAATAGTGCTTGATATATCTGGATCCTAGACAGGCAGTTGTAGAAATGGAAAGTTGACTGGGTGTGCTTGGGTTACAGAAAATTACCCAAAGACTGAATATAACCCAAAATATTGATGGATTTTTGTCCATCGGTTGTGTCAACAATGAGCTTTCAATCGTTTCAAGAGTCACACTAAGTAATTAATGCTATTTAGGAACACAATATGTGATTGATTGTATTGAGGGACACTATACATAATTAATCAAATTGAGAGACACTACTAGTAATCATTTGCATCATAGGGCACTATATGATCAATTGAATTGAGGGACATTATAAGTAATTAAATGTATTGAAGGACGCTATATGCAATTAATGTATCAAGTAGCACTAGAAGCACTCAATTTTATTGAGGGACACTATATATGATCAATTACTACCCACCTAATACGGAGTCTCCATACTAAGCCTATGAAGATTACAGATCGCTACTGAGTAGGATACGGAGCTCCGTACCCTCCTAGGAGGATACGGATTTTTTAGATGAAAGTAGTCCCCAAACATCGGTAAAAAATGTAAACATAACTTCTTAAATACGTTGAAAGGTTTTCTGACGATCATATTTATTGCTTAAATGTGGGTAATAAATACAATATAACCATGATTTGGATCTGCGTGGTCGTATTCTCCTCGTAGTTGATGCTACGCATTACACCTCGCTATCGCTGGGAGTATTACTACGCGTCAACTACTCGGAGAATACGACCATGCTGATCCAAATCATGGTAATATTGTGTATTTATATTGACGGACAATATAGGTAATTAATTGTACTGAGGAACACTATCAGTAATTAATTGTATTCAGGGACACTGTAAATAATTTATTGTACTGAGGAACACTATAAATCAGAGATGGGCAATAATGCATGGATCTTCCCTTTCAGTTTGCAGACCCCACAATATTGAGGGGGTTTCCATTGGGTTTTTAGTGTTTGATTTTCGTTTTTTTTTTTTTATCTATGACATTGAACACACATGTTACAGAAGGACTAATTTGCATATCACGTGACCCACACAGCGTTCCAGTCACGTGACCTCTGACCCCACGTGACAACAAACAGTTGTCAGTGTTTTCTATTTGCAGTTGTCACAGGTTGTGGAGTCAATGACATACTTGAAATAAACCCCCTACTGCGGGGGCACCCCCCCCCTTCCACCCCCTTACAGCGGAATTCCCTCAATCACTTTGCTTTCTTGCAATTTGAGAAGAACTAAACCCGCAAACAGCAACAAGACCGTTCTACTTTATTGAATCTCATTTTTATCCATTTCGTTTTCCTTTCTTTTTTTCCTCCACTGATTTATTATGCAATCATTTCTTGAAATCTTAGCTAGTGATTTATTACGCAATGTTTGTCACTGGGACTAAGAAGACAAATGTTTGTTTAAGAGACGGCTCCATTTTAGGCGTCCTGACATGGGCGGGCCTAGGAGTCTAGGCGGGTGGCCTAAATGGCCTCTAACAGGGCAGGGCGCCAGGGTCGGCCTACAGAGCGTTCCCGTGAGAACTCGCGAGATCCCGCACACACACGAGAGTTGGCGAGAGCTGGTCACAGCGAGGTCTAGCCGACGTGAGGGGAGCTGGGAGAACAATTAAGATGAAGGCTGACAGCACTTTTTTTCTGTAAAATAGCTTTACTTTGAGACGATATCTCCGTAATATACGGAAATAGGGTAACTGTGGCTGCACGTGATAAATACGCGGTAAAATTGACGATAGATCGAACCGATGACGAAGGCAGAGGTTCGTCAATTTTACCAACTATTTATCACGTACAGACACAGTATACCTGTTTTCGTATTATCATATACCTTAAAATATCCAATTTTTAACTTAGCTTCTGGGTGAGTTTTTGGATTTCGCCGCTGTACATGCCCCGTACGCCACATACATACCCCGTACGTCACCTAGGTGTCGTACGGATGTAAATACGACATGGGTAGGAGCGGGCCGTATGTGTAGGATATACTACCACATATATAATTATACCGAAAACATAATTAACAACAATGTCGTCTATAGGGACTCAAAGAAGTAACTGCATAGCTACATAGGGGCCATACATTAAGTACGCACGCACTGAGTGTGTGTTTGTGTGTGTGTGTGTGTGTGGGGGGGGGGGGGTGGTGGTCAACAATGTTGGAAATTTTGCGTATGCCCCTTTTTGTTCTACTGCGTAGCCGTGGTTTAAAATAAATAGATAATTGTATAGATAAATAAGTAAAACTAAGTAGATAAAATCACGGACGTCGCGACTCATGCGATGCACACCGCGCCCTCTTGTGGTGTGTAGGGAGAACTGAATTCGTATCAAACGGAAATACAATAACAGTTAAACCACTGTAATCTTTACTTTATAATCTCTTTTTTTTCATTTAGCGACAGATTTCAATGTTAAGACTTGCATATTCCTTTAAAATGCCCACGGGGTGCTTTAATCTAGGAAAATGGCGCCTTTTTTGTAACAGTTTCAAAATTGGGCGATAATAGCAGAAACAGGCAATACTTTAGATATGCATTCTCGCGTCTCATGCTCTACCGCGCATGGCATTTGTTAATCAAAATGGCGTGTGTTGAGCGACAACCTCGGACACGTCAATATGTGTGTGGGGAAGAAGGAGGTGGGAGGGGGGGGGGGTAGAGGTTAACGATAAAAGAGACTGAATGAATGTGTGTGTGTGTGGCTGGGGGGGGGGGGGGGGGGGGTCATGCCTTAAGCAGGAACACATGACAATAGACGTCAGGTATGTAGTCACAGACCCAGACACGTCAGGAACCAGCGCCAGTGATCCTTATGAGCGTCTTTGGCCAGCGTGACCTTGTCGTGACCTTGGGTGACCTTGGGATGACTTTGACCTGACCTCTACCTCCAGGGAGGTCCAGGGCCCTCTCAACCTGGAGGGACGAAGACAGTGACAGAGGGAGGGAGGGAGGGAGGAGGGAGGGAGGCGGCATTGGGTTTGTTGTTGGGCACCATACTGAATCAATTGTGAGAAAATGTTACCGCCAATCTCTATATTACAGAATCGTAAAGCTGCAATGTCTATTTTGTTTTATTGGACATGATTTGCTTGTACATACATATGCCCCAGTCAAAATGACGTGAAGAGTCTTGGTCGTAGAAATATCATAATTGTACTGGGCTGGGTCGTAGAAATGTCATAATCGCACCACACTAGGTCGTAGATGGGTCATAACCGCATCATGTTAAATCATAGAAGTATCATAACTACATTATCCTAGGTCATATCATAACCCTATCATAATAGGTCGTAGAAGTTTTAAAACCGTATAATACTAGTTTGTAGAAATGTCATAGTTGTTTCATGCTTGGTCGTAGATGTGTTAAAACTGTACCATGCTGGGTCACATATGGGTCATAACCGTATTGTACTAGGTCGTAGATGGGTCATAACTGTACCATACTTGGCCATAGATGGGTCGTAAACGTACCATACTAGGCTTAATTAATCAGTGAACACTTCTCTACATGTTTGTGTCCATTCACAGACCTGGCGTTGGTGGTTCCCGACTGCAGATCGCTGGCGAACAGTCGGCCAGTGGAAATTGTCTTTTCAGTGACGTTCTAAGAATGTTGTATATTGAACCACATGGCTCTGAGATTGATTGCCAATTAACAATCAACGTCTTAATTTGACCTCAATTAGTTTTGTTTGCTTCATTTTGATGGATCCTCTTGTTTCTTACTGCCTTCAGAATTGAAGAAAACCAAATAGAGAATCGTTTACTGTCCAAACAGACAAACCTTTTGATGAAAAAAAACTAAGATTTCTAAGATTTGTTTACCCTTGTCTTTCTCTCAGATTGCCCGGAGTTTTCCTGCCTTTCCTAAGTGGGACAGCAGATTGGAGTCGAGAAATTAATATCAGGCTTAAGCATTTTGCAGGAATGAACTAAGTTCGAAACTATAGTAGAACCCCGTGTAAGCCGACACCCCACGTTCTGGGCTAAAGCAGTATGGGGTTGTCCCATTACACTAAGTCCATATAAGGAATAGAGTAGACCGAGTAGCCAATGACTGCATTCGCAGCAAACCCCGACCTTGACCCTGACCTCCTTACATGATATTTTCTAGCGCCTTGGGACGTAGACATCAGTCGAGAGTTGACCTCAAATCTTAGGGGCCACAACCACCAACAAAGTGACCACTTAAGCGGGATGGCCGCTTACACGGGTTTAAAATAAACATCTAATAGAAGGAGCCGTTCTGAGCAAAGGTGTCTGTTAACGCGGGCTGTCCACTCACGCGGGGTGTCCGTTAGGCGAAGTGTACGTTGGGCGGGGTTCTACTGTACTTTTGGTATATCTCCTTTAAGCAACGTCCACAGAGGTACGTAGACATTTAAGAACCGAGCCCTTAACTTTTAATCGTACTTTTTTTATACCCGTAACTACCTTTTGTATATCTCCTTTAGGCGATACCCCACAGGTTTGTTGAAATAAATAAATCATCACTTAACTTTTAATCGGACTATTTTTTGCCCGGAACTATATATATATATATATATCCCTTTATAAATAGGACGTACACAGGAAGGTACTTCCCGTCACATTCAGTGATATCCTGATACGATTATCTACAGTCCCTTTGTATGGCAGGGTGAGATACGAGAAAGTAGTCCCGGCACAGCACCAGGTGCCATACTCCACTGATGGGAGCGGACAGAGGGCCTGTCAGCGGAGTGATGGCCGACTTTATTACTGTCGCTCGCTCTTTGCATTCAACTCTCGTCCGCTCTAGACGTGACTAGGAGGCCTTTATCGCTCGCTCTACAGAGAGAGATGGTGATTGGGTGTGAGACTTATGACCCAGCCAATCAGCAGCCACCAGACAACACTCTCCCTGTAGGTCTTCCGTGGTACTTACTTATCTCTGCTCCAACCCCAGTCACGTCATATGGTGGAGAAAGCAACTGAAATAGTGGAGCTGTCAAACAGATGTGAATCCTAAAGCCCAATACGCATCTACCGATTCAGGATTGAACGATTAGTTTCCAAATCGTATAGCAGTCAGTGAACTTGTCCCAGGCGATTTACGTATTATTATCCATCGTATACAAAGCCCCCATTGAAAATGTATGGAGACTCGTAATACACTCGCTAGCGCTCATGTATTACTACGCGTCAACCACTCGTGGTTTACAGCCACCTGTCTACAAAACCATCGATTATTGTCTATTTATTACATACCTATGGCCGAACGTCTATGAAATACTACCCGCTATTAGGGGTACAGTATAAATAATGTTCGGGCGCACTGCGCCTGTATTAAATATGTATGCCATAAATACGTCCCTCCGACTGCGGCGTCGGGACGTATTTATGGCATCAAAAGACCTCGAATGACTATCCCTTCGGGCTCAGTAACCATGTTTTCTCTTAATACCTCGGCCCGTGTCTCGGCCACCCAATCAAGCGCCATTTACCGACGTTCTGTTGTCGGCGCTTTATCAACATTTTCTTAAACCGTTCCGAGTTGTTTTGCGGTATTTAGACGTACCGTGTTCAAAGAATGAGCAACATCTAAACACCTAAACGATTTCTAAACACATTCATACGATTCCTTCTCCTCAATGTTTACTCAGATCAAAATCTAAGTAAACAAATTGGACGTTGAACTAATAAAAACAAAAACTTGTATATCATAAAAACAGCCATTATGCTACTTAAAAAACAAGTCCCATAGTTTTTGGTACCTTGGCGCCGAAATACAAGCAGGGCTCAGGGTCTACGCTTGGAGAGTGACTATATGCTACTCGTGGACATAACTCACACCACTCTCCCCCCCGACTTCTACTGCCGGAGGTTGGTGGAAGTGATGAGGGTGAAGTATAGGTTTATAGCATGGAATGTCTCCATCAATCAATAGTGAGGTTAAGCGGGACATCTACCTAGTCCGATACCTCTATGATGTATCTAACACCTAGTATGGTGTGGTCATGACACATCTAACACCTAATATGGTGTGGTCATGATACATCTAACACCAAGTATGGTGTGGTCATGATACATATAACACCTAGTATGGTGTGGTCATGATACATCTAACACCTAGTATGGTGTGGTCATGATACATCTAACACCTAATATGGTGTGGTCATGATACATCTAACACCTAGTATGGTGTGGTTATGATACATCTAACACCTAATATGGTGTGGTCATGATACATCTAACACCTAGTATGGTGTGGTCATGATACATCTAACACCTAGTATGGTGTGGTCATGATACATCTAACACCTAGTATGGTGTGGTCATGATACATCTAACACCTAATATGGTGTGGTCATGATACATCTAACACCTAGTATGGTGTGGTCATGATACATCTAACACCTAGTATGGTGTGGTCATGATACATCTAACACCTAGTATGGTGTGGTCATGATACATCTAACACCTAGTATGATGTGGTCATGATACATCTAACACCTAGTATGGTGTGGTCATGATATATCTAACACCTAGTATGGTGTGGTCATGATACATCTACCACCAAGTATGGTGTGGTTATGACTTTTCTACGACCCAGTATGGTGTGGTTATGACATTTCTACGACCTAGTATGATACAATTATGACATTTCTACGACCGGGCATGGTGCAGTTATGCCCCATCTATGGTCTAGTATGGTATAGTTATGACCGCGATGGTCATCGTGTTTGGAGGACAGTTCAGTCAGTATGGGCCTGTTAAATGCGGCAGAAACAAGACATACACAGTACCCTCACTGAATTTTAGATGCCGAGTCGGTTGTTGGCCAATATCGAACAACTTTTAGGAGCACTCATTAAATCGTTGCCGTTTTCGTCAGCCAGTGGAAAATGCTGGAGGTTACTGGATGAGACCATAAGGTTCTCTAAAGATCGTGTAATTTGGCATTTCCATCTGCCGATTTTGATCACCAAATATGGCGTTTCGCACCACCAACCAACTGGCTTCTTCACCCACCACAAAGCGCATTGAATTGATCAGTGGCTGTCTGCATTTTATAACCAAAAGACGGTCAGCGTCTGCCACATTTTTGTATTGCAGGGACCTGTTTCACTAGTTTCGTGACATGTCTAGATGCCGTCTAGATGGTGTGTCCGGTTCAATAAGAACTAGACATTATACTTCGGTTTGTCCGTTCTTGCTTGCACTGTTGGTGCCGCTTTTCATGTCTGTCTAACACTTTTGTAACAAAACTAGTGAAACAGGTTCATGATATATGTAGATTTGTCTAATTCTTATGTTTGGGGTCTGTCTTTTCCTAAGGGCAGCTACTTGTGTTGTCACGATACTAGACAACCCCAATGTCTGTATGGGGTCACAGACATGTCACAAGACTAGTGAAACAAGTCCCAGATCACTGATTATGTACCACCGACATTTCACAAGGAGAACCACCGACCGACTTTTGTACAGCGTGAATATTATCAGCGGGGGTTTAAGTCGCCAGGTGGAAACGCTGAATTAGGCCCAGTTTACACTTACCGATTTTTGTCAACCGATTATAGAATTTGGCAAATCGATTATTAGACGTTCCCAATCAAATGTGGGTATTAAAGTGTGAACAGCAAAATTCAAAACCCGCTGCATTATTTCTCTAATCTCTCTCCACTGACTGAGTTTTGAGGGCCCCGACGGAATCAAAGCATATTGAATCAATCACAGATAGAATGTGCCATAAAGACCTGTTTTAAATGGCCGACGATGCCTGTTGGTGGTGCCACTGTGCGTCGGTATAGAAAAATCGGTGAAGATAGCAGATTTCACTCAGTGACCTAGCTTTCACTCAGTGATTGGCGGTTGCATAATCTAAGCAGAGAAAGTCGTGGGTCATCTCACGAGCTGGGTCGTTTCGGTTGACCGTTTTTGGGTCAGCAGTGCCAAAAGTCCGTCAGTGATTCCTGACTGTAGATTGTTGACGGGAAATCGGCCAATGAAAACAGGCCTTATAGCTCAGTAACGGGTGAGGACGGATAGAGTCTAAATCGGATTCCCGAGATGTGTTCAACAATGCCCATCCCTCCACTGACCCCGGAACCACCCTCACGCGCATGCCCGGACCTGTCAGCGCCTCTAGCGGGGCACCAGGAACTAACGACCCGGCCACCTGGCGGCGATTCCTCCAAAGACCCTGGAGACACGCGGGGTCAAAGGTCAAGTGCCCACAGGACCGGGGAAGGGTGGGCGTAGACTTGCCCAGGTCTTTGATTATGGACATTATTTAGAAATAGGGTCTGGCGTCCACCTACTACGATAGAAATTTAGAGCTATCAATATGGCACCGATGTAAAAAGTCAATATCGGAGACATATCGGGAAGGTGCAAAATCGTAGACATATGTCTAGACATGCCAATCCACCACGCACTGTATGGGTTTTATTTCCAGTGCCTAATTATTTCAACTGCCCCGAAATCAGGTGACCTTCCGACGCGATTTTTATTTTTTTATCGGAAGGTGCATCGTAGACCATATTGGAGCCTTATCATAGTAGGTGGACGCCGGGCCTAACGCTACTTTGCAACATTTGGACCCCCCCCCCCCCCCCCCCTTACAGGCCCAGGAATCCCAGATATCAATCTCCCGGCAGATATCCTAACCAGTTGCCGGGATATCTGTATGGGGAGTGTTGGGAATACTGGAGCTGAAATGCGCTAGAAATCCAACACCATTACCGATATTCCAAGTCCCTGTATGCCAGCGAGGAGTGTAGCCATAGAATGCAGGGACTGGAGCCAGTCTCCTGTATCCCAGCGAGGAGGGTAGCCATAGGGTGCAGGGACTGGAGCCAGTCTCCTGTATGCCAGCGAGGAGGGTAGCCATAGGATGCAGGGACTGGAGCCAGTCTCCTGTATGCCAGCGAGGAGGGTAGCCATAGGATGCAGGGACTGGAGCCAGTCTCCTGTATGCCAGGGAGAGCGGGTCGTGGCAGGATGGTATCTGCGAGGGTTTATCTTCCATTTTTTATTATTGGTTAAATACCCTCCTGAATCAAGGGTTGGCCCTGTTGACTAATGTCAATGCTATTAGCCTGATTAATATATGCTTGAAGCTTTTACACTCTGTACAGAAATGCACGAATAGTTTCAAGACTTGAAGCCTAAGCCTGATAGTAATTCGGTGTTTTCAAGTCTTTCACTTATGCTGGCTTTCGCTCAGTTACGATTACACATTTTAGAACGTGACCATTGCCGCTTGAATAAAATCACCAATAACTTATACAAACCGGTCTGCAGGAAATGTCATTGAACCATGACTCACGGGTGTGACATAAAGTGTTGTTTATGTCACTACTTTCTGATACTGAAAAAATATGGAAATGGGCTAGGATAAAATCTAGACGCCACTCGTTTGAGTCAGACTCAAACTCGCGACGTCTCTTCATAGTATTTTCATGCAACAATCACTAAACTAGAGCTTTGGAACATACTAAATATATTCAGTGTTCGCTTACATACGACTGAATACTACGCGGTTTATATACAATATAAAATTCCCTTTCAATCCTGACTGCATCTACAATATCAAAAGAAGTCTCCATACATTATTCATATAACAGGACACTGTTGGGATATACTTGTAGATACATATTCGTTACCATGACAACTTCCGACTATATTCCTCATGACTGATACACGCGACTCCCCATTCACATGCCCGACGATCTAATGAAAAACGCTGAGAGAAAAAAAACCGGCAAACATACTTTGAATTGTCCATTGTTAGACTGTTAGACTGATGCACGAAAATATCCCTTCATCATTCTAGAATGTCTATAAGCCATTTTTCCCTGGACGATTATTTGCTACCGATCTGCAGTCGGGAACCACCAATGCCAGATCGGTGAATGGAAACAGACATGCAGAGAAGTGTTCACCGATTGATTGTGCCATCCCGTCTTTAATGCAACATCAAATCCATGGGATTTATATAGGAGACCCATGGAAGTTTACAGTCAGAGCTCGTTTCCCATTGAGTTTGAATCGTACAGTAGGCCCGGCGTTCACCTACTACGATTTGGCTCCGATATGGTCTACGATGCACCTCCCGATTCAAAATCAAAATCACGTTGGAAGGTCACCTTATATCGGGGCAGTTGACCACGTTTATTCGATTAGACACCGATAAAAACCCCATGCAATGCGTGGTGGATTGCCATGACTAGACATATGTCTACGATTTTGCACCTTCCCGATATGTCTTCGATATTGACTTTTTGTATCGGTGCCATGTCGTTAGGTCTAAATTTCTATTGTAGTAGGTGGACGCCAGGCCTTATTCACAAGACGAAGTCCCGTGAATTACGTAGCGATTAAAACAAGATTAGTATCACGCTCTGGCCAAAAACTTGAATAGGTTTCTGAATTTACCTCACCACCCACACAGATAAATCAGCTAACATTTGTGACATAATCCTCAATTGAGTATTTTTCACTAAATACTCCATGGGCATTGGATACGAGTTCCCATGGGAAAAAATACCGGGGGTGAAATAATGGTGGTAAACCATATCACGATATTCTGAGTAAAGTAGGATTCACACAGAGAGACTCATTTACTTGAGACTGGTGTACTTTACATTTTTTCCCCAGTCTCCGATAATTTTCCCTCTGTCCAATATTCTCAGAGCAGAATGCTGAAATTGAGCTTTCCCAGTCTCTAGGGAAAATGGTGGATTTGATTCACATTGAAGGACAAATCCGGTACATAGTCTACCTTTCAGAAGGTACATATATAGTCCCTGGCTTGCAGCATTTTCCCGTGTGAATGGGTTCCTTGAGACACAAGTACCTATGTTCAGGGTACATAATCTCTAGCGCAGGGCCTTCTTCCCGTGTGAACCCGTGAAAAGGCACACCACTGAGACTAAGGGACCCTCATTATCAGCAAGAGGTACGCCAGTCTCCCCAAAATACCCGACAAATTTTTAACAGGTTTAAAATCCAAATGTCTTGAGACTATGTACCTCATCAGGGAAAATTGGCGCCGACGATTTTCCCTGCTCCCCTTCAGTCTCAGGGAATTGAGACTTAAGGGTGTCACACGATGTGTCTGTCATATTGTCTTGTTATGTTTTGTCCTGTATGAAAATTAAAAAAAAAGAAAAAAAATGGGGAGAAGAAATAATATTCCATGGGTGAGATGTGACACATGTATTTCGAAAATCTGTAGAAACAGGGTAGATTATTTACCAGTGCATGACAACCCTATATCATTTAGAAATGTATCTGTTTCTTTATGGCTGCTAAAATACTTGTGTGTATATATCCTGTACAAGTTGAAAATAAAATATTCTCCACAATAAAAAAAAAAGGGTGTCACACGAGGAGACTATGTACCAGCAAATAATCTCAGGAATATTGTCTCAGACAAACCCTGCTGAAGGTTCATGAGTCTCTCCGTGTGAATCCCACTTAAGCTTCAGAACATTTGCCGATACATAGATACCGCAATAGGACTGCCTCATTCAAGGTGTCAGTATTCATCGCATGTGACAGAGAGAGCGAGCAGAAAAATCATTACAGAGAGCACAAAGGTCACTTCTTAGGTGATAGAAGGAATCCCCGGCATGAGATATCGATTCCCCGTCGATTACTGAGCGTTGTTTGTGTGTCGCACTTTCTCTGCTGTTTTATTATCCACCAAAAACAAAGTGTCCATAGAAAACACACAGGGAGTTTGTATGGACATACCTGGAGCATACAGATATATATCTATCTAATACAAAGTGTCCATAGTAAACACATAGGGATCGTGTATCACTATACCCGGAGCATACAGATATATCCACCTAATACAAAGTGTCCATAGAAAACACATAGGGAGTGGGTATAACTATACACGGAGCATACAGATATATCCACCTAATACAAAGTGTCCATAATAAACACATAGGGAGTGTGTATCACCATACCCGGAGCATACAGATATAACCACCTAATACAAAGTGTCCATAGAAAACACATAGGGAGTGGGTATAACTATACACGGAGCATACAGATATATCCACCTAATACAAAGTGTCCATAATAAACACATAGGGAGTGTGTATCACCATACCCGGAGCATACAGATATAACCACCTAATACAAAGTGTCCATAGAAAATACATAGGGAGTGTATATCACCATACACGGAGCATACAGATATATCCACCTAATACGAGGTGTCCATAGAAAACACATAGGGAGTGTGTATCACCATACCCGGATCATACAGATATATCCACCTAATACAAAGTGTCCATAGAAAACACATTAGGAGTTTGTATGGATATATATACCCAGCGCATACAGATATGTTGTATGTTGCGGGTGGCGCATACGGAAAAATAGTGCGTATGGAAAAATAGTGCATAACTAAAACAAACTGATATCGACATGCCACTTGTCCAGAATAGGTGGATAATAAATACAATATAGACTGGTTTCAGATAAAAGCGGTTGTATGCTCCTCAGAGTTGACTCTACGCAATATCCTCGCATACGCTTGGATATTACCGTGCGTCAACTCCTCGGAGCATACGGCATATGATTTTCATATACCAGCAATTATCAGATCAAACCAGTTTTTTTACTTATTCTATGCTAAATGATTGAAGTTTAACATATTATTGCGCTTGATCTATCTCAATAGGTGAATTCAGGCAATTTACATTTGGTTGAATTAGAGAAATAGTTTTCTTCAATTCTTTCAAAAACAATGAATTTAGCACCACCTAATGACTTCTTTGGCGTTTACACAAGATGATTATAGCTGACGATTCTTGAATTTAGCACTACCTGTTAACGGCCAACAACTATTCCAAACCTCCTTGAATTAGTCGTCTAGACAGCTGGCGATTCAGTCAAATCGCAACAGCATAATGTATTACAAACATATATGTATAATATGAAATGTAGACGTGATCGCTTCAGCGACTGCTGGTATGTGACTAGACTCTCTCCCCTGTCCGGTTCAGACTGAGGGAAATATGTTAATGTCTGTTGTCAACCCTTTCCTTATTGGTTGTGTATGGTCTCATGAGTCCATTCCTGCTTCCTTGTTGGTCAAGACAAAGAGAGGCGGGAAAGTTTCTGATCCTATCAGAAGTCGCCTTGTTTCTGTCTTTGGCCTGAGGTAGCTGGTTCCTGGTGTATTTGTCTGTCAGCTGTCAGCCCCCCTTATATCGCCCATCAAAATTTTTTTCCGCCTCCAGCGAACACCTCCACACCTCCAGGAGGAAGCGAGACATAAAACTGAAGGACAGGGAATCATTTTTACCACATATATGTATAATATATTGTAACTTACACACATGTAAACTAAGATATTTGTGCCATGCAGGTTTTTATCATTTTCCATTTCTGAACATTTATCTCACACTCTTTATCGCACCGAGTCTGGCCGAGTCTCCGTGACTGCTTCCTTGTGTCTAAAACATGTGTGACAGGGGCCTGTTTTGTAAACAAGACACATGTGCTCGTTCAGAGTGACAGAAGCACCACTCTCCGTTCCCCACGACACTGACTGTTACTGAACTGTTACTGGCATCAGATTCGGATGACCGCCACAACAGCTGTCTGAAGAGAAACGGCTGGAGCGTCTGAAAAGCACTTTACACCGACGGGTTTTTTCCCTTTTACAATATATCAGTGGGTTTGTTTTTATATTTGTTTGACATTCCATAATGTTAGCTGCATGAATGTAGTCCCACTTCCGGTTCCGGTGTGTGACGTCAGTGTGACGTCAGTGAGTTATCACGGAGATAGGTGAGAAGCACCAAGAATCCGCTAGGAGACCAAGGATCTGCTAGAGACTAAGAATCGGCTAGGAGACTAAGGATCTGCTAGGAGACCGAAGATCTGCTAGGAGACCAAGGATCTGCTAGGAGATCAAGAATCTGATAGGAGACGAAGAATCTGCTAGGAGACTAAGGATCTGCTAGGAGACGAAGGATCTGCTAGGAGACTAAGGATCTGCTAGGAGATCAAGAATCTGATAGGAGACTAAGGATCTGCTAGGAGATCAAGAATCTGCTAGGAGACTAAGGATCTGCTAGGAGACCAAGAATCTGCTAGGAGACCAGGGATCTGCTAGGAGACTAAGGATCTGCTAGGAGACTAAAGATCCGCTTGGAGAACTGATGGGGCGTGTTTTATAACTAGGTGCCAACTGGCTTCGCGGAGCAGCGCGTGGTGACAGGAGGCCACCTGGTGGCGGTGGTGAGAACCTCTGAGTGTGTGTCAGGGTGGTGAGGAATTGTTTCCTCTTTCTGTCAGCTGTCAGCCCCCCTTATATCGCCCATCAATCATACTTTAACACACAACCCCACACCACCCCGTCAGGGAGTGCTGTGATACATGCGGGGAATACATGCACAATATTAAAACGATTTCGATCTGCGTGTTCGTATTCTCCACGTAGTTGACTGGGAGTATTGCGTAGTGTCAACTACAAGGAGAATATGGACACATAGATCGAAATCATGGTATTGTTGTATTCATTACGCAACTTTCGACTAATTACTGGGAAAAAATCTGGTAAATGATTATAAGTTCGACGCAAGGAAAATCTTGGTAAGGGGCACACCACACCACCTAGACATGGTATGAGAAGGACTGGCCTTTGATATAGCAGTAAGTCTACCACTGCTGGGGATGTTGGAGAAAGGTGGCTGAACACCACACCACATAGACATGGTATGAGAAGGACTGGCCTTTGATATAACAGTAAGTCTACCACTGCTGGTGATGAAGAAGAAAGGTGGCTGAACACCACACCACATAGACATGGTATGAGAAGGACTGGCCTTTGATATAACAGTAAGTCTACCACTGCTGGGGATGAAGGAGAAAGGTGACTGTACACCACACCACATAGACGTGGTATGAGGGGGACTGGCTTTTGATATAGCAGTAAATCTACCACTGCTGGGGATGAAGGAGAAAGGTGGCTGTACACCACGACACATAGACATGGTATGAGAAGGACTGGTCTTTGATATAACAGTAAGTCTACCACTGCTGGGATGATGGGGAAAGGTGGCTGTAAACCACCTAAACATGGTATGAGAAGGATTGGCCTTTGATATAGCAGTAAATCTACTACTTCTGGGGATGAAGGAGAAAGGTGGCTGTACACCACATCGAATAGACATGGTATGAGAAGGACTGGCCTTTGATATAGCAGTAAATCTACCACTGCTAGAGATGAAGAAGAAAGGTGGCTGTACACCACACCACACAGACATGATATGAGAAGGACTGGCCTTTGATATAGCAGTAAATCTACCACTGCTAGAGATGAAGAAGAAAGGTGGCTGTACACCACACCACACAGACATGATATGAGAAGGACTGGCCTTTGATATAGCAGTGAATCTACCACTACCACATCGTTTAGGGTTTTGAGACAGCGACGTAGGACAAGGCACAGCCTTCAAGTCCGTTTTCTAACAACCTTCATATTTCGTTAAAGGTTCCTTTTAAGTATTCTTGGGAAAAGAAAGACGTTTCAAGAAGTGGATGGTAAAAAGGGGTTGCTTGTGTTTTTCTTCGATTGTGGGTCTCCGGATGAAAAAACGAATTCATCCGCGAATCATTTGTTTAATTAAGGGTAAAATCTCCAGACTGGAATTCCTTTCTTTTTAAATGTTGCTGTGAACCCGACCATATGGCTGTAAACGCCGGGAAAGAGCAGTTATAGAAAGAAACCCTGTATGTCGCAGGGAAGTGGGTAGACTGGTCTCAGTTCCTGTGTCCTGCCCACCTCTCCCTGCCTGCCTACCGCCAGCCTTACCCTAGACTGGCCTCAGTCCCTGTGTCCTACCCACCTCTCCCTGCCTGCCTACCGCCAGCCTTACCCTAGACTGGCCTCAGTCCCTGTGTCCTACCTACCTCTCCCTGCCTGCCTACCGCCAGCCTTACCCTAGACTGGCCTCAGTCCCTGTGTCCTACTCACCTCTCCCTGCCTGCCTACCGCCAGCCTTACCCTAGACTGGTCTCAGTCCCTGTGTCCTCTCCACCTCTCCCTGCCAGCCTACCGCCAGCCTTACCCTAGACTGGCCTCAGTCCCTGTGTCCTACCCACCTCTCCCTGCCAGCCTACCGCCAGCCTTACCCTAGACTGGCCTCAGTCCCTGTGTCCAACCCACCTCTCCCTGCCAGCCTACCGCCAGCCTTACCCTAGACTGGCCTCAGTCCCTGTGTCCAACCCACCTCTCCCTGCCTGCCTACCGCCAGCCTTACCCTAGACTGGCCTCAGTCCCTGTGTCCTCCCGACCTCTCTCTGCCTGCTTTCTGCTAGCCTTACCCTAGACTGACCTCAGTCCCTGTGTCCTACCCACCTTCCCTGCCAGCCTACCGCTAGCCTTATCCTAGACTGGCCTCAGTCCTTGTGTCCTACCCATCTCTCCCTGCCAGCCTACCGCCAGCCTTACCCTAGACCTGTCTCAGTCCCTGTGTCCTACCCACCTCTCCCTGTCAGCCTACTGCCAGCCTTACCCTAGACTGGTCTCAGTCCCTGTGTCCTACCCATCTCTCCCTGACAGCCTACCGCCAGCCTTACACTAGACTGGCCTCAGTCCCTGTGTCCTACCCACCTCTCCCTGCCTGTCTACCGCCAGCCTTACCCTAGACTGGCCTCAGTCCCTGTGTCCTACCCACCTCTCCCTGCCTTTCTACCGCCAGCCTTACCCTAGACTGACCTCAGTCCCTGTGTCCTCCCTACCTCTCCCTGCCTGCCAACCGCCAGCCTTACCCTAAACTGGCCTCAGTCCCTGTGTCCTACCCACCTCTCCCTGCCAGCCTACCGCCAGCCTTACCCTAGACTGGCCTCAGTCCCTGTGTCCTACCCACCTCTCCCTGCCAGCCTACCGCCAGCCTTACCCTAGACTGGCCTCAGTCCCTGTGTCCTACCCACCTCTCCCTGCCAGCCTACCGCCAGCCTTACCCTAGACTGGCCTCAGCTCCTGTGTCCTACCCACCTCTCCCTGCCAGCCTACCGCCAGCCTTACCCTAGACGGGCCTCAGCTCCTGTGTCCTACCCACCTCTCCCTGTCAGCCTACCGCCAGCCTTACCCTAGACGGGCCTCAGCTCCTGTGTCCTACCCACCTCTCCCTGTCAGCCTACTGCCAGCCTTACCCTAGACTGGTCTCAGTCCCTGTGTCCTACCCACCTCTCCCTGTCAGCCTACTGCCAGCCTTACCCTAGACTTGTCTCAGTCCCGGTGCCCTACCCACCTCTCCCTGTCAGCCTACTGCCAGCCTTACCCTAGACTGGTCTCAGTCCCTGTGTCCTACCCATCTCTCCCTGACAGCCTACCGCCAGCCTTACACTAGACTGGCCTCAGTCCCTGTGTCCTACCAACCTCTCCCTGCCTGTCTACCGCCAGCCTTACCCTAGACTGGCCTCAGTCCCTGTGTCCTACCCACCTCTCCCTGCCTGCTTACTGCTAGCCTTACCCTAGACTGACCTCAGTCCCTGTGTCCTACCCACCTTCCCTGCCAGCCTACTGCTAGCCTTACCCTAGACTGGCCTCAGTCCTTGTGTCCTACCCATCTCTCCCTGCCAGCCTACCGCCAGCCTTACCCTAGACTTGTCTCAGTCCCTGTGTCCTACCCACCTCTCCCTGTCAGCCTACTGCCAGCCTTACCCTAGACTGGTCTCAGTCCCTGTGTCCTACCCATCTCTCCCTGACAGCCTACCGCCAGCCTTACACTAGACTGGCCTCAGTCCCTGTGTCCTACCCACCTCTCCCTGCCTGTCTACCGCCAGCCTTACCCTAGACTGGCCTCAGTCCCTGTGTCCTACCCACCTCTCCCTGCCTTTCTACCGCCAGCCTTACCCTAGACTGACCTCAGTCCCTGTGTCCTCCCTACCTCTCCCTGCCTGCCAACCGCCAGCCTTACCCTAAACTGGCCTCAGTCCCTGTGTCCTACCCACCTCTCTCTGCCAGCCTACCGCCAGCCTTACCCTAGACTGGCCTCAGTCCCTGTGTCCTCCCCACCTCTCCCTGCCAGCCTACCACCAGCCTTACCCTAGACTGGCCTCAGTCCCTGTGTCCTACCCACCTCTCCCTGCCAACCTACCGCCAGCCTTACCCTAGACTGGCCTCAGTCCCTGTGTCCTACCCACCTCTCCCTGCCAGTCTACTGCCAGCCTTACCCTAGACTGGCCTCAACTTTGTATGTTGACTAGGTTAGCTTGTCAACACTCAATTCTAAATTCTGTTTTTCGTTTGAGATTGAAGTAATTGGCCTGCACTTTGAAAAAAAACAATACTTGTCCATAATAATATCTTCAATCTTAAAACGAGACTTCTTCATTTGACGTTTATAAGAATTCTTTTTAAAGAACTGAGCAAGTCTACATGTGGATTCGGGAAACAAATCTTTTCTTATGGGAACTCAATCTGATCTGTGTTGGATTATCTTAGGCTGAAGTCGCCTCAAACCACCCTCCCCATACCCAGTGGTTACACGGTTCAGTCGTTGTGACAGGGAAGTCCCCATCAGACTTCCAATAGAGAGTGGTCAGGAATTCAATTATAATTTCCGGAAAAAAATATTACGCTAAAAAAGTCTACTGGGAGTCTTTGTTTTGTTACCTTAAAGTATAAAAAAAGACTCAGCTATGCCAAAGACATTATAAGGTAATTAAGTAACTGGAACATCGCCAAAGTAATCACTTGCTACACACACAGATTTTAAGAAAATATTTGTCAGCTGCAGAGGCCTGGTTCCGTTGGCTAACGAAACTGGCACCGATCATTTGAGTTTCCTTGATTGATTTAAAGCTGGTATAAAGAAATCTCTCCTAATGATGATTTTATTTTAAAAAGGGGCCAGTGAGGGCAGGTTTGTGTGCAGTAAACACCGACGACTGCCACATACAGATATGTTGTATTATCCACCTAATACAAAGTGTTCATAGTGAACCTATAGAAACTCTGTATGGACATACCCGGCACATACGGATATATGTCTCTATAACCTCTCCCTAAACTAAGCAAGGTATTTGAGCGTGTCGCCGGCACTCAATAATCACTAACGTTTCACACACTGAAGATATTTCATTCAAGCACACTAACCATGTCTGCCTTTATTCCTTCTTGAAAGTATAAAGTGCTATATCTATCAGAGACTAGATACAATCAGAAACAATCCGAAAAAAGCGGTGGAAAAAATTGTGAAAAATCATAAAAAATCATTTTTAAAAATACAGGAACGTATTTTTCTTGTGAAAGAGCACTGTTCGTGGTAGATAGTTGTAATTGATAAGATTTAGTCCACGCCAGATTGGACTTCGCTGAGAGAACTTCTTTCTATCAGCGAAGTCCAATCTGGCGTGGACTAAAAGAATGGGAACAGCTTCCTCCTATGTTACAAAAATTGAAGAATATTGACAATTTTAAGCAAATGATATGAACGTGATATACGATAATCTTGTATGTGTGTACCCGAAAATAGTGACTCTGGTAAAATAACGAGAGGTGTGGCAGTTTCCCATGGTGGTATTCCGTGCATTTCCCGTTCCGTTAGGCGAAAATCATATGATTATTTGATATCATTTATCATATTTTCTAAAACGACTTGTAATTAAACAAAGTGTGCCTTTAGAAATTCTAGTAACCTCGATGTAATTTTGTGAGCTGACTCATATGATCGATAATAAGTGCAAAATACCGATTAAAATCAAGGCCTTGCACTCAGAAACGCCGATGGTCTACGATTGAGCTCCCGATGAGCTGCGATTGGACAAAATCGTAGGCTATCGGGAGGTATTTGAAAGAGGCTTTGGATCGTAGAGCTCTGTCATGATCCAATTTGTGAGTCATGCTCAAGGGCTATGATTAGCTACCAATAGGCTACAAAAGGCATGATAGGCTAAGAAAAATCCTATATGTTGGATCTTAAGGGGGTGTTCCATTGGACCGACGGTAGCCGATCCTGTAGCCAGACAATCGCCGATTATTATCGGATGCCCTAGAATTTCTCAAATCTTTAAAAATGGTCATTTATCTAACTATTATTATCAGAATTAAATAAATTACAATACGTGAGCTTCCTCTTAAGGGCCCGGGACAATTGATCGGGTGAGAAATCGGCCTGGTGGATTTTGTCCTTTATCGGGAGCTCTATAATTGTCGTTTCCGATTGTAGCCTATCAGCATCCAATCGTGGGTTATCGTAGGGTCAATCGCAGAAACATCGTCCACTGCAACGATTTTGTCTGACCTCCAGATGAAATTATATTCCAGTCGGGAAGTCAATCGTAAGACCTATCAGGACAAAAATTAGCGTTGTTGGATGCAAGGCCTGAGGCCTCTATCTCAAGAACTATATCCTTCTAAATGACCGTGAATAGTAATGCAGCCTACCTAAGCAAAATGAAACCTACGATCCTTGTTATACAAGAATACGAGTCATATAGGGAAAACGAAAAAACCATGTAGGCATGGCCTTGGTCATTATCTTATAACACCCCCAGCAGTGGTAGATTTACTTCTATATCAAAGGCCAGTCCTCCTCATACCATGTCTATGTGGTGTGGTGTACAGCCACTTTTCTCCATCATCCCCAGCAGTGGTAGATTTACTTCTATATCAGAGGCCAGTCCTCCTCATACCATGTCTATGTGGTGTGGTGTACAGCCACCTTTTTCCTTCATCCCCAGCAGTGGTAGATTTACTGCTATATCAAAGGCCAGTCCTTCTCATACCATGTCTATGTGGTGTGGTGTGCAGCCATAGATTCGATCAACACCCTTGTGGTGTAACAGAACCTTGAAAAAGTCTGTTGAGAACCTGCAATGGTTAGCTGGACGTTAAATCAAACCAAGCAAACCAAACTATCTCATTACAAAAAATCAAAAATAAAGTCAAGTGAAATATCAAGAGACGTCACGAGTTTGAGTCTGAATTTATTTATGCCATGCATTTTGTTGGCACCATAATTTCACGAGTCGAAGACGAGTGACATTACGGAGCCAACAAAATAAGTGGCATGAATAAGCTCAAACTCAAACGAGTGGCGTCTAGATTTTATCCTCCCCCGTTTTCATATTTTTTCAGTATCAGAAAGTAGTGGCATAAACAACACTTTATATCACTACCCGTGACATAAACAAATCCCATGTTAAGCCTATGGCGTTTTTTATTAGGGGTAGGATAAAGAGTATGAACAGTATCAGCATTGATGGACATGAAGCGTATGGCTCTATCCCAGGTAAAACCGTATCGATCGTGGGTTAATAGTTTTAAAAGATGTATCTGCGTTGAGTGCCACAAGAAGCTTGTTAATTATCGAGAAGCCGGCTTCTAATTTCACATTACATTGATGAGAAAGACACAAATACAAGGTCCCGCGTGACCTTCACATTTCTCCCGACTGACCTTTGAGTCAAACATCTGTGGGAGTAATTGTTTTAGCCGAGATCTACAGCTAAAGGCCTGTTTCCATTGGCTGACGAAAATGGTGTAGATTTTTTGTGTTCTCCTAATAGCCTATTTCGATTGGGCGTCACGGATATACAGTCAGGAACCACCGACGGACCTTTAGCACTGCTGATGCCAAATGTAAATGGGCTTTTAGGACCCGGCGTTTACACTAGAAGATTATGGCAGGCTTTTCTGGCATTTTGCACCTCCTGACTACTTTCAGCAGTAAGAATCGTCTAATGTAAACACCAATCGCATGGTGACTGCAGATCGTCTGGTTGCATCAGATTATACAATTTGGCACCACCTGATGACTCTTGGACACGCTCTGAAGCCCGCAACTATTTCACGGGGTCTTGAATTAGTTGTGTTGTAGATTGTCAGCCAATAGTCGTCAGGTGGTGGCAATGTCCACCGCAAAGGTCGTCGACCTCAGAATGTACCCGAGCATTTTTACTGACAACTTTAAGTTTTGACAGAATCGCCGCCCATGTAGACGAATAATTCAAGCCCACTTGAAATAGTCACAGGCATCAGAGCGTGTCCGATAGTCGTCAGGTGGTGCTTTATTGTGTAATCTGATGCAACCAGACAATCTGCAGTCACCACGTGCTTGGCGTTTATATTGGACTAGACGATTTTTAGCTTTTTGTTGTAAAATTCTTCCCGGTTAGAGTTGTCTCGATCCGCTGGTGAAGAGGGGGGAGGGGGTGTATCTCCTATAATTTCGTGGAATTATTTTGCCATAGAATTTTTTTTCCCAGCTTCCGGGATTTCTACCTTTTTACTGCTGAAAGTCGTCAGGCGGTGCAAATTGCGAAAAATCACCACCCAGAATCACCCCTCTCATAAGATCTCACACTCTCTAGGTGGTATTCTGTACTCTCACTATGCTCTATAGGAGAATAATTCTTAATGAACTAGGCCTAGAGCCTTAAGAAACCACTGGCCTGCCTCCCGTGCTAAAGACGTACATCAGTGCAAACCAAAGATTCCTATAATCTCAATGATGCCACCTAGCGGGAATACCCTGTGCCAGTGGACTCTCAAGGCTCTAAGCCTAATTCCTTAAGAATTATCCTCCCATAGAGTGTAGTGAGGACCTTGTACAGAATACTACTTAAAGAGTGTGAGATTTCATGAGAGGGGTGCCAGAATCGTGTAGTGTAAACACCGGGATATAGATGCCATAATCAATGGTGATAATCTTCAGGGACCTGTTTCACTAGTTTCGTGACATGTCTAGATGGCGTGACATGTCTAGATGGTGTTTAGATGGTGTGTCCGATTTCATAAGAACTATACATTAAACTTCATTTTGTGCGTTCTTGCTTGCACTGTTGGCGCCGCTTTTCACGTCTGTCTTCACTTTTGTCACAAAACTAGTGAAACAGGTCCATGATGTGTAGATTCGTCTAATTCTTATGTCTGAGGTCTGTCTTTTCCTAAGGGCAGCTACTTGTGTTGTCACAAAACTAGACAACCCCAATGTCTGTATGGTGTCACAGACATGTCACGAAACTAGTGAAACAGGTCCCTGAATGGTGTAGTGTAAACGCGGGATATAGATGCCATAATCATTGGTGATAATCTCCAGGTGTAAACTCCGCCTCACTTAACGTCGGAGAAGGTAGAACAGTTTAATTACATTCTCTTTGTCCTGTGACACTGCTCCAAAACCCAGCAGCAATTTCTAAAAACATCTTTGAAGTCTGCAGCATATTTATCAAATAGCTCCAACTGCAAATTTCATAAAGCGCAAATAGAAACTTTCATGTGTTAAAAGCATCCTTGAAGCGAATATTACATTTCATTTATATTGAGTTTGAAAACAGGTAGCTGTTTACGTTGAATTAGAATTTGATTAATTAGTTTCATATTTTATAACAAAATGCCTCCTTAAGAAATTCCCAATACTATCATCATTACTAAGGACCAGTGAACCCTGTGCCATTATACAATGGCGAGACTTGCAGAGCTTCATCTCAGGGCAAAGAGATCAGAAAACTACAGCATTTAACTTTATTTACAGTATGGCTGGAAATAAATCATAAGAGGAAAAAGTACATCTGAGTACAGACCTACAATAAAGAACTTCTTTCTTCATACGAGAATCTCACTCTTGTGTAGTTTCAGTCTCCTTACACAGGTCTAGTTCTGCATGTCTCTATGTGGGGGAGCAACTCCAAGCAGATGTGTTAAAATCATACCCTTTTATATATGGTAGGTAAAAAACTATTCAAATGAATTCTTTGAACCTATTCATTTAACGTTCATCATGGGGTTGAGAAGTCGCGGACTGGATCTGAATTTCATCTATTCACAATTACCGATGTTTCATCTGAAATACGTAACGATCGTTTGGCGGTGTTAGGTTCTCGAATCTGTGGTCAGAATCGGTCGGTGTAAGGTCGGCCTTAGATCGGTTGAGACTCGGTCTCTACACGCTGACCCGGGGTTTACACTGGACGATTCTGGCCGGCGATTCTGGCATTTTACTTTCAGCAGTAAAATGATAGAAATCGTCTAGTGTAAACGCCAAGTGTGTGGTGACTGAAGATCGTCTGGTGACGTCAGATTACTCAATTTGGCACCACTTGACGACAATTGGACATGTTCTAACACTGGTGACTATTTCTAGCCAGCTTGAATTAGTTGTCTAGATGGGCAGCGATTCTGTGAAAACTTAGTAATCAGTGTAAATGCTCGAGTACATTCTGATGTTAATGACTTTTGCGGTGGGCCACCACCTGACAGCTATTCAACACCCTCATCTAGATATATACTTGGCGATTCTGTGTCTTCAGTGTAAACACTCGAGTACATTCTGAGGTTGACGACTTTTGCGGTGGACATTGCCACCACCTGACAACTACTGGCTTGATGATCTACAGTCACCACATATTTTTTCGTCTAGTGTAAACGCCGGGTTAGAGCACCACCTGACGACTATTGGCTGACGATCTACAGTCATCATGTATTTAGTCATCTATAGTGTAAACTCCGGGTTAGGGCACCACCTGATGACTAGATCTACAGTCATCATTTATTTAGTCGTCTAGTGTAAATACCGGGTTAGAACACCACCTGACGACTATTGGCTGACGATCTACAGACGCCACGTATTTAGTCATCTAGTGTAAACGCCGGTTAGGGCACAACCTGACGACTATTGGCTGACGATCTACAATCACCATGTATTTAGTCATCTAGTGTAAACGCGGGGTTAGGGCACCACCTGACGACTATTGGCTGACGATCTACAATCACCATGTATTTAGTCATCTAGTGTAAACGCCGGGTTAGAGCACCACCTGATGACTATTGGCTGATGATCTACAGTCACCATGTATTTAGTCATCTAGTGTAAACGCCGGGTTAGAGCACCACCTGACGACTATTGGCTGGCAATCTACAGTCATCATGTATTTAGTCATCTATAGTGTAAACGCAGGGTTAGGGCACCACCTGAAGACTAGATCTACAGTCACCACGTATTTAGTCGTCTAGTGTAAACGCCGGGTTAGAGCACCACCTGACGACTATTGGCTGACGATCTACAGTCACCACGTATTTAGTCGTCTAGTGTAAACGCCGGGTTAGAGCACCACCTGATGACTATTGGCTGGCAATCTACAGTCATCATGTATTTAGTCATCTATAGTGTAAATGCAGGGTTAGGGCACCACCTGAAGACTAGATCTACAGTCATCATTTATTTAGTCGTCTAGTGTAAATACCGGGTTAGAGCACCACCTGACGACTATTGGCTGACGATCTACAGTCATCACGTATTTTGTCGTCTAGTGTAAACGCCGGGTTAGAGCACCACCTGATGACTATTGGCTGGCAATCTACAGTCATCACGTATTTTGTCGTCTAGTGTAAACGCCGGTCGAGAGCAGTGAATTAGCATTGTTCATTATGAACGGTCACATGACACTAATCAGACCATACAGACCACGTGATGAGGTCTTCCCTTCCCACAACCCCTCGCGCGGCCTCACAGCTCCCAGGATGCATTGCGATGAGCACGTGACAGATAACTGTGGTCTGTAAGTGGCCATGCATACCTGATGTGCCCTGACAATGTCACACGTACTTCAGCAAGTGTACACTTTGCAATAGGTGCAAAATGAAGGTATAATTTTAGAAATCTAAGAAAAAAAAGTATTTACTTTTTCATTTGAAGTTTTATTGCCATGATGATGATTCTCCACTATACACCGGCAGAATTTTTTGGAATTGTTCGCCAAAAGAGATTCAATCCTAATGATAATTCAAAATAAAGGCAAAGGAATCTATACATAGACTAGTGTCTTAGGAAGAAACTGAAAATAAATGGATAAAAACAATTTAAAAAAAGTTAATTGAAGCTGTACACTGACAAGAAAATACCACTCAACCTCTAATGAAGACAAATTTAATCCTCAAGGCTAGTTCACACTGTGCGACTTGAGGGCTTGTGACTGGGTACTTTTAGTCGCCGACTAGCGGAACCAAGCTTGAGACGTTCCCAGCTGCGTACCTCTGGTTTTTTGGTGTTTTTTTTTTTAACACTTTTTATTTAAACTGGAAAAGCTCAGTTTTATACAAAACTGGTATCCTTGCTCGGCCAGTGCCAGGTTGACAAATATCCTTGTGAGTGTAGATAGCAAAGTGATCGACACGATCAAAACATACATAAAAATAAATAACAAAATTCTGTAAGCAGACTAATAAAAGAGCAAACAAACTGCTGATTCTTCGGCCATAACATGGGGTGGTCGCTTACTTGGGGTGTCCGTTAGGCAGGGTGACCATTAGGCGGGGTTCTACCGTAGTTGCACTCAGTGTTATTGTGCAGACACGTCTTCGCAGACTCCGCTTACATGGGGTGTCAGTTATGCGGGGTGTCTGTTCCGCAGAGTGTCCGTTAAGGCGGGGTGAACATTAACACAGGGTGTCCGTTACGCGGGGTTATACTGTATTCTCAGGCGGCATCATGATGCAGACTTGTCACCACAGACCCCATTTAAGTGTCCGTTAATGTGCGGTGTCCGTTAACGTGCGGTGTCCGTTAATGCGCAGTGTCCGTTAACACTGGTGCCCATTAACGCAGAGTGTACGTTAACGCAAGGTGTTCGTTAGGCTGGGTTCTACTGTATTCACAGGCGGTGTTATTGTACAGACACAGATGCCGACAGTGCCTTCCTTTGTGTGGTGTGATTCATTCACATGTGATATTTGATAGGGTGTACCAGAATAACAGTCAGCCTAGGCAAGGTGTTCGCTAACTAGGGTGTTTGCTTCCATGGGGTGTCTTTTTACACAGGGGTCTGCGTACACATGATGTCTGCTTACACCGGGTGTCTGCTTACACAGTAAGACCGCTACACGGGATTAAATCAAACGGAGGGGGGAATTTCTGTTCCGAGCAAAAGTGTCCTTTAACGCGGGATGTTCACTAACGCTAGGTGTCCGTTAACGCAGGGTGTCCGTTAACGCAGGGCGTCAGTTAACGTGGGGTGTCCGTTAACGCAGGGTGTCCGTTAACGTGGGGTGTCCGTTAACGCGGGGTGTCCGTTAACGCCGGGTGTCCGTTAACGTGGGGTGTCCGTTAACGGCGGGTGCCCGATAACGCGGGATGTCCGATAACGCGGGATGTCCGTTGGTTGTGGTGATACTGTAGTTGCGTCATGGTACACACACTCATAGCAAACCCTGCCAGTGCTTCCCTCTAGTGGTCAGAATAAATCATTTACACGCCATATTTGATAGGGTGTACCAGAAAAACTGTCAGCTTATGCAGGGTGTCTGTTAACGTGGGGTGTCTGTTAACGCACGGTGCAGTTCACGCGGGATGTTAACTTACATCGGGTGTCCATTTACACGGGGTGTCCGTTAACGCGGGGTGTCTGTTAGGTGGGATGTGCAGACATGTCGTCTGCCAGTCCCTCTCCCTCTCCCTGTGGTCAGAATAAATCATTCACTCAGCATTCCGGACGTCCACACTCCCACCCTCCATGTGCGCCGCCCCTCTCAGGTCGTTCCTCATTCTAATAGATGTCCTCCCAGTGACGTCACTTCCGCTACCCGTTTCCGGTGGCGTCTGTCGACGTCGGGACGCTGTCCGCTCATCAGGCTCATCTGCAGGCTCCCCGCCTAAAAGCACGCCTCAGATAGGCTTTTGAGAATGTGGTCTAGGCTTGTGTGTCGGAGTCTTTTCTAATATTTGTAGCATTTATTTCTAGATTAGATATCTGAATATTACCAAATTGTTGTGAACAAACTTGTCTCAGGGAAATGAAACCCTACATTGTGTTGGAGTAGAGAATCTCAGCAGGATTTGTCTCAGACAAACACCCTGTGAGGTGCATGAATCTCACCATGTGAATCCCACTTTAGACAGATACCCTGTGAGGTACATGAATCCCACCATGTGAATCCCACTTTAGAGAAACACCCTGTGAGGTACATGAATCTCACCGTGTGAATCCCACTTTAGACAGATACCCTGTGAGGTACATGAATCCCACCATGTGAATCCCACTTTAGAGAAACACCCTGTGAGGTACATGAATCACACCATGTGAATCCCACTTAAGACAAACACCCTGTGAGGTACATGAATCACACCATGTGAATCCCACTTAAGACAAACACCCTGTGAGGTACATGAATCACACCATGTGAATCCCACTTAAGACAAACACCCTGTGAGGTACATGAATCCCACCATGTGAATTCCACTTAAGACAAACACCCTGTGAGGTACATGAATCCCACCATGTGAATTCCACTTTAGAGAAACACCCTGTGAGGTACATGAATACCATCGTGTGAATTCCACTTTAGACAAACACCTTGTGAGGTACATGAATCCCACCATGTGAATTCCAATTTAGACAAACACCCTGTGAGGTACATGAATACCATCGTGTGAATCCCACTTTAGACAAACACCCTGTGAGGTACATGAATCCCACTTCAGACAAACACCCTGTGAGGTACATGAATTCCACTTTACTCTTAGGTCTGCCCTGTCTTAGGTTGGGCTCAAGATTTTACATGATAAATGATTAAAACGTCGCTTCAGAGATTATGATGTCATATTTCGGAGAAGATGACATTGGTTTTACATTTCAAGGCGAAATGCATGATATGCCTTTAAGTCTAATCTCAGATATCGTAGTCCACCCAGCCACACTATGATGTATCGATGTCAAAGAGATATCCCATAATTCCCCAGTCAGAGGCGACGTCATATAAGTCACGTGATTTACTCTGATTACCTGGAAATAGAAGGAAGGGGTTGGGTGTTCAATCCCTCCCCTCTCCTTTCTCAATAATTAATTCCTATGTGTCAAAAGGGGCCAAGTTATAAAAATCCCATTAAGGATGGCAGACATGGCTCAGTCAGTAGGTCTAATCATAAAGCTCTGTGAGTGAGGCTCCAGTTGTATCGGGTTTTTTTTACCCATAAGGCTCTAGTTCCCTTCATCGTTTGAGACCGAGGCAGAAATCCCAGCATGCCCCGGGCGACCCTTACTACTTCCTGTTTGATCTCCTGCTTTGGAGGTGGCAAAGGTGTCGATTCGGAGCTCTCCCGTGCCGGAGGTGCCATTGAGCAGACGACAATTTGATGGATCGTTGCAGGGACGCCGGGGAGGCATAAAAGCGCGGGAAAGTCTGCAAAATTTATGAAGGTCGGGGAAAGAGCCACGTTTGACGGCCCCGGCAGTATTAATCAGGAAAAGCTTACCTCCGCGGAAACTGGTTAAATAATCTACATGTCGCTGTAGAGTTCGCTATCAACGACCGATACTCGCTGAGATGCAATTAGACGTGCGCTATTCTGCAAAGTCATTATTTATTGTCTCCCTTATGTGTATACATTTATCTATTATTACCCACCTAATACGGAGTCTCCATACTAAACCTATGTAGCCTACAGATCGCTACTGAGTAGGATACGGACCTCTGAAATCTCCTAGGAGGATACAGATTTTTTAGATGAAAGTAGTCCCCAAACATCGGTAAAAAATGTAAACATAACTTCTTAACTACGTTGAAAAGTTTTCTGACGATCATATTTATTGCATGTGGGTAATAAATACAATATAACCATGATTTGGATCTACAGGGTCGTACTCTCCTCGTAGTTGACACTACGCATTACACCTCGCTATCGCTCGGAGTATTACTATGCGTCAACTACTCTGAGAATACGACCCCGCAGATCCAAATCATGGTAATATTGTGTATTTATCCGCCTAATATAAAGTGTCAATAGAAAACACAAGGGCAGTATGTATCTACATGCACGAAGCATACAGAATTATTGTATGCTCCGGGCTGCAAAACCCGGCACAAAAATTAGTGCGTATTGTAGTCTGTATCGTGGTCTGTATCGTAGTTTGCATCATAATCTGTATCGTAATCTGTATCACAGTAGTCTGCATCGTAATCTGTGTCGTAGTCTGTATTGTAATCTATATTGTAGTCTGTATCATGGTCTGTATCAGTCTGTATCGTAGCCTCTATCATAATCTGCATCGTAATCTGTATCAAAGTTTGCATCATGATCTGTATCATATTATCATGTAGTCTGCATCGCAATCTGTATCGTAGTCAATATTGTAATCTATATTGTAATCTGTATCACAGTATCACATAGTCTGCATTGCAATCTTATTGTAATCTGTATTGTAATCTGTATTGTAATCTGTATCACAGTCAGTATTGTAATCTATATTGTAATCTATATCGTAATCTGCATCACAGTATCACGTAGTCTGCATTGTTATCTGTATTGTAATCTTTATTGTAATATTTATCGTAATCTGTATCACAGGCAGTATCGTAATCTGTATTGTAATCTATATTGTAATCTGTATCACAGTATCACATAGTCTGCATTGCAATCTTATTGTAATCTGTATTGTAATCTGTATTGTAATCTGTATCACAGTCAGTATTGTAATCTATATTGTAATCTATATCGTAATCTGCATCACATTATCACGTAGTCTGCATTGTAATCTGTATTGTAATCTTTATTGTAATATTTATCGTAATCTGTATCACAGGCAGTATCGTAATCTGTATTGTAATCTATATCGTATTCTGTATCACGGTATGACATAGTCTGCATTGCAATCTTATTGTAATCTGTATTGTTATCTGTATTGTAATCTGTATTGTAATCTGTATCACAGTCAGTATCGTAATCTATATTGTAATCTATATCGTAATCTGTATCACAGTATCACGTAGTCTGCATTGTAATCTGTATCGTAATCTGTATTGTAATCTTTATCGTAATCTGTATCACAGTCTGTATCGCAGTCCGTACTATAGTTCCACAATAACAGAACACGCTCAGAAACTCGTATCAGATGTCCTTAAGAGGGTCTCATAATAACCATTATTGGGACTACTTTCTTCTGGGCGGTAAAAAGTCCGGCGCGCGCAAGGAGACACGGAGGTCGGGGAGAACACGTCACCACCCGGCGGATAATCCTCGGGAGATTACGGACTGGCACGGGGCTCAGTAGTTTTATTAAGCACCAACTGTTTTATTCAATTTCACTAATGGTTCTTTACACCGCCCGGGGACGATGCACAACAAAGCGCAGCGGATGATTAAAAGGAGGCAGAAATTGAGGATTAATGAATCTTTTATACTCATAGTGCGGGGCTTGGTTCTCAAGACAGGGATTTCTGTGTCTGTTTGTGATATATGAGGAATCTGTATGATAAAGTGTAGTGTCTCTGTCTCTGAAATCTGTTCAGTTTGAGGAATATGTATATAAAGATTTGTTTAAGGAATCTGTAAATCGAAGTTCAGTTGGAGGAAGCTGTATAATAAAGATTAGTTTAAGGAATATGTATATTAAAGTTCAGTTGGAGGAATCTGTATATCAAAGGTCAGTTGGAGAAAACTGTATGATAAAGATTAGTTTGAGGAATATGTATATTAAAGTTTAGTTTGAGGAATCTGTATATCAAAAGTTTAGTTAGAGGATACTGAATAATAAAGATTAGTTTGAGGAATCTGTATATCAAAGGTCAGTTTGAGGAATCTGTATATCATAGTTAAGTTTGAGGAGTATATCAAAGTTCAGTTGGAGGAAACTGTATGATAAAGATTGAGGAATCTGTATTATAAAGTTCAGTTTGATAATCACATATAAACCCCTCAGCTTACGGCATCAGGATGTATCTGATCAATGATTTCACCCCATATTTTAGACGTACGAAGATAGTAAGCCAGTTTCTGTATAATACATACTTTACACAATAAGGTCCGGCGTCCACCTACTACAATATGGCTCTGATATGGTCTACAATGCACCTCCCGATAAAAAAATCAAAATCGCGTCGGAAGGTTACCTAATATCGGAGCAGTTGACCACGTTTCTGCGATTAGACACCGATAAAAACCCCATACAATGTGTGGTGGATTGGCTTGTCTAGACATATGTCTACGATTTTGCACCTTCCCGATATGGCACCGATTTTGACATTTTGTATCAGTGCCATATCGGGAGGTCTACGATTCTATCGTAGTAGGTGGACGCCGGGCCTTGAAGGTATATAACAATAGTGAAACCAATTCTGGTGAGGGTGTCGGGATTTACGTCACTCAGCCTAGCGGCCTCAAGACAATGTCCTGGAATCCTAACCTCAAAACTCCAAACTTCCCCAGCCCGCAACCAGTTTTCTTTTATTAGAGCGTGTTTGCTCGCCTATATACGTTGCCTGAATGTTAAAGTGGTTACATATAAACTACCAGCGTACTGCAAAAACTATCCCTTCAGCATTAGCGTGTTATTCACTGTGATGCTGGGGAAGGAGCAGGGTGCCAGTGTCTCAGTGTCTTAGAGGCATGCCCAGCTGACCATGACCAATCACACAAGACTGAAATACCTCATTGACCCACTGGTTTCCGAGATATTCGGAATCCTTTGGAAATGTTCAAAATTTTTGGGAACTCAGAATTTCCGGGAGTTTTCGGGGATATCCGGAGGTATTCGGAGTTGCTCGAGAATATTCGGGGGTCTTCGAAACTGCTCTGCCCTGAATTCAAAACCGGAACTACAACATCACATGGTCCCTGGACCACTTCCGGTTTCCTCCGAATTCCCATGTTGTTTTTTTTATTAATTCCCGATGAAACTCTTATAAAAGTTTCCCTTGGAAGGCATTTTCGCCGACTATGGATTTAAGTTAATTAGAATTGCGTATTTTTCCCAGAGCTAGCGTGTCGCTGGCTGGCCTTTACAAATGTGTTTTGACATCGAGTCAGACGTTTAAAACGTGTCCATGCATAATTTCGCTCACATTCCCAGGACATTAATTGCAGTCACGCAGACGACAATTGAAATAACCATCCATTTCCGATCATCTAACATTCACCGGCACATTCTCATCAGGGTTTATCAGCTTTTATCCACCAGTCATTTCTGCCTCGTTTATTATTTATCTAAACGTGCAATGTATAAATAGACAATAATCGATGGTTTTGTGCACAGGCGGCCGTAAACCACGAGAGGTTGATGCGTCGTAATTCACAAGTGCTAGCGAGTGTATTACGACGTTAACCTCGAGTGGTTTACAGAGCTGTCTGTCCACAAAATGATCACAAAATGATCACAAAATGATCACAAAATCATCGTTTGTTGCATTTATCATTATTATTATTTATCATTATTTATTATTTGTTGCATTTATTATCCATCTTTTTAATTAAACTTTGTAATTGCCATATTAAAGGGTATAACAATAGGGAATATTTCTTTGCTTTATAGTAAAAGGGGCTATTTTCCCTGTATACCATGGTTTTGAGTCCGTATACCACAGCTTTGAATCCGTATACCACAGTTATGGTATCTGACAGGTTTTATACAATGGGTCGTGGTTTACTGAGTCTCCATACATTTTCAATGGGGACTTTGTATACGATGGATAATAAATGTATAACGACGGTGCATTTAGTGTTTCTATATGTTGATAAGTCTACAATCACCATATTTGTTAATGGTTTTTCCAGAAACGATTACGACAAATTGCATGCGTAAATTAAAAGCGGTTATTCTTCCGTAGCTTTTATAGATATTTGCATATCACTTTTAGTATGGCACAATTTTGGGCGAAAAACAGTATAACGAAAACAGGCATTAAAAATGATATTACATTACTGATTGATCTGTTATTTTTGTTTCCTATTTAGTATCATGTTGGATTTTACGTAGCCTATCGTAATCTATCACTAGCTAATCATAGCCTTAGATGATTCACTGATTGGATAACAACAGAGCTCCACGATTCAAGGTCTCTTTCAAATACCTCCCGATAGGCTACGATTTTGTCATTTCTAACCATAGCATATCGGGAGCTCTATCTTAGTAGACCACCGGCGTTGGTGGGTGCCTAAACCTGGGATTTTTTTCCATATTTCATATACTACTTACAAACGTCAGTTACCTACAATAATGAATACCTATGAACACATTCACCATGTGAATCATAATCTGTATCGATTCCGATAAATCTATACCGACTATAAAGAATACGTTGCCAGGTGAATGTTTGGCTTCAGCCTTGGCGTAACTAAGCAGATAAGGCGCGACACCGGCCTACGGAAAAAGGCCTATTGCACGCTCATTCATCAATGATGAACATACCAATTGCTCCTAGTATTTATATACTTATAACACGTCCTCAAAGATAGAAGGTAAAATCTGCTCATAAAACCAGCCGAATTCAAATTTCCCCGAATGTTGAATTTGTGCTATGCCAATACCCTTAAATCATCTGTGGGATTCTGGCAACGAGTTTTAAGGTTAAGGGAGTGCAAGGGATTTTTTTTTCATTTCATCTGGGAACTTCATGAAGCATGTGCTCTTCTCGATCAACAAAGCTAGTACTACTCTCTGTGTGTTTTCTGTTTGAGGGAGTTTTTCCTCTAAAGTGACTATTAGATGCAGGATTCCATTTACCATGATTATGTCCCAATCCTGCTCAGGCCATGTTCGGTCCGTATTTAGATCAGGGCCCTGATTTTATTTTCAACTCTCCTGAGGGAGGAGAGTCCCCACGAGGGATAGCTCCATTGAGGATATTTTTGAGGAGATCTCCTCAATCTCGTTCGATTTACCCTGTCCTCGGGAGGGAGAGAAATCCTCGGCCGAAGTCTCCTTTGAGAGAGCCCCAGGACAAAATAAACCTGTAGGACACTTTTGAGGAGACTTGAAAGAGAGGCTGTGTATACTGCAGGTGGTGGCACATAGTGGTATTTTGGGGAACTAATTTCATCATTTACGAATGTATGTAAATCTAAGTAAATAGCACAGTAATTCTCCATCTGAGACCTGCAGTTTTTATTAAAATCATAATAAATATATTTCCGATAGTTCAACTAAATTAAATAGCTTTTATTTGTTATTTTGAACCACCCATGATACCCCTAGACGTGTCGCCCGCCAGGAGAGCTGCAGGACACTTTCCAGGAGCTCTCCTGGCCCGAGGATTGAAAATAAAACGAAATTTGAGGAGATCTCCTAGATCGTCGCCCACAACTCTCCTTCCCCACAATAAATTGAAATATCGAACCCAAACTCTCCTAGGACTTCTCCCCGGGCATTTCAAGCCTCCTCCAGCGAAAAATAAAACAGGGCCCAGGGCTAGAGCACCCACACGACTAGGGCCCGAATGGTGATCAGTACCAAATTCAACCAAAAGGAATCAAGCCTTTTCTAGCTTCCCTCATATTCATATACTTTACCCTGCCCTCAGCGGCAGAATTTAAAACGCTGTATCCTCATGAAACCCGCCAAATTTAAACTTACCCGGTTGTCAATTCTGCGCTGTGATAATACCCTTAAATCATCTACGGGATTCTGGGAATGAGTGTTGTAAGGTCAGGGGAATGCAAATGGTATTTTCTTTTATTTCGAAGCAGTTGCTCTATGTTTATGAAACCTTTGTGGAACACAAATTAGCAACCCGAGGGCCTTAACGTTGGTCCAGAAATCTAAAAGGGTTATAACCATATTACACTCATACCTCTGGACTCTAATGATCAAGAATAGGTTGCTATGTATTTGTTTGGCCGCATGCGTTGCGTAACCAAGCAGATAAGGCACACTTCCGTGCTATGGAAAAAAAAGTCTATTCGTAATTGAAAGGTTAATATTGCACTGTGGTTCAAAATATTGATACAGTGTAAATTCATGGTAGTGCTATGCCTATTTCTTTATTACCCACCAAATACGCAGTCTCCATAGGACATGTACAGATCACCTGGAATCGGCTACCGGGAGATTCTGACATATCAGAATGTCCTGCAGGAGATTCCGGAAAAAAAAGTCTTATCCAAAATTAGGTCAATTTATCAAAATAAGTTTCAAAATAAGTTTCTTGAATCATCATTCAATATTATTCATTCATAATCAGTCATAATTATCTCATTTACCATCAGAAATCACTGTCATAACATGCTTTACATTCTAAAATCATGGGGAAATGGAGAACTATACTATTGGTGTAAGTCTACACCAAATTACTGCCATGCTTGACAATGCTGTGGTGTCTGGAGCTAAATATCTTGCAGAAACATTTTTATTGCAATAGATTTGTTATTAATCTTGAAGGTGGGTAATAAATAAAATAATGACTGGTTTTGTATACAAGTGACTGTAATCTCCTCGTAGTTGACGATGTAATATCCTTGCTAACTGCCCGGATATTACTACACATTAACTACTCTCAGATTACGGCCACTCATACACAAAACCAGTCATTATTGTGTATGTATCAAAATCACCATACATATATTGAATACGCACACCTCACACATTTATTTACTGTGCCATATTTCCCTCTTTCAGCCGCGGGCGTGGAGTACTGCCGGGGATACGTGGACGAACATGGCCAGTGGAATAACGGATTTACTTGCCCGCAGTGGGGCGGACCGGGCCGGAAGTACTGCTGTGGTACGGACACTCACCGCTTCTGCTGCCCCGAGGAAAGCGCGCCACAAGACAACGGTCTCATGCAACAAAGGTGACCTTCCTCTGCCCTTGTCGTACACCAATCCCTCCTTCTTTTACTGTTTACATTTTCTTCCCATAATGCACTGGGTTTTAATTTTCCTTCATTTGGGTGAATGTCTGAAGCGTTAGCCGAACTTAAAGAATAGCTAATGCCTAAACAATGCCTACACGGTGGAAACTGATAACAGGGAAATGTTAAAAGCCTCACTTTATCTTGTAGCCTCGGTTTGGTAATCGCTTCTATTATCGCTCGGTGTGTGTTTGACCTTCAGTTTAGTGACATTGGTTAAAACACGGCTGATGTGTTCATTGTGGAGCGACCGTTAATGGTAATGCCTCACAATACATCAACGTTTTCATTTTCGCGCCAATTCTGCCTCGTCCAGAAATGTCGTCTGCTTTTGTCGTTTCTGATCATAGAGGGCGTCCTACGTCTACATACGGGAACTTTTAAGACTTACAGGATTGTGGTTTAACTTGGAAACATCAGACAAATAGAAAATACTTTGAGGAGAGCTGCTGCCTTCGGTTTTGATTCTGTAAATATTATTAAATTATTTTGTATATCAAATCTATTCATCATTACTAAGTGCACCAAATTTAAAATCTAACTGTAAGTAAAACAGTGCCATCATATTTGCAATGCATGCAAATGTAATAAAGGCGATTAGTATTCAAAACATTCTGTAAGTTACAAAAGAGAAAAAACAAAACGGTTTTTCTTGTTATCTAAGCGCAGGTTTTCGACAGAATCTGCTTGGAGTTTCACTCCCACATAGACACATAATTAACCAAACCTAGGCCCGGAAACTGAAATGTCATGAGAATTTGAGTGAGATTCTTCTCTCGAGAAATACTCAAAATCTGCTATTTTCTTGTACATCTCCATCATTTCTCTTGTAGTCAATTTCTAGCCACACTAAGAACACCGTTTAATACTAATTTTCTGCTCTCCTTCAGGCTAGCCTATAAATCTTCAAAATGGGGGACATTCCCTAAAGTACCTAAAAGTTTTCATGGTTTTTTACCCAATTAAGCCATTTTCCACTGGTCGACTATTCGCTACCGATTTGCAGTCGGGAACCACCGATCGAATTTTAGGGTATACCGAACCTAGATTAATAGACTTGATCAAGTCTTTGATTATGAACATTCATTAAATGATTAATCGCAATCAGAATAAATTACATTATAGTAGGTATCCTTCTCTGACTGGCCAATGAATCAAACCAGTATCCCAGCGAGGAGGGTAGCCATAGGATGCAGGGACTGAAGCCAGTATCCCAGCGAGGAGGGTAGCCATAGGATGCAGGGACTGAAGCCAGTATCCCAGTGAGGGGGGTAGCCATAGGATGCAGGGACTGGAGCCTGTATCACAGTGAGGAGGGTAGCCATAGGATGAAGGGACTGGAGCCGGTATCCCAGCGAGGAGGGTAGCCATAGGATGAAGGGACTGGAGCAAGTTTCCCAGCGAGGAGGGTAGCCATAGGATGCAGGGAATGGAGCCAGTATCCCAGTGAGGAGGGTAGCCATAGGATGCAGGGACTGGAGCGAGTATCCCAGCGAGGAGGGTAGCCATAGTATGCAGGGACTGGAGCCAGTATCCCAGTGAGGAGGGTAGCCATAGGATGCAGGGACTGGAGCCAGTATCCAAGCGAGGAGGGTAGCCATATAGGATGCAGGGACTGGAGCCTGTATCACAGCGAGGAGGGTAGCCATAGGATGCAGGGACTGGAGCCAGTATCCCAGCGAGGAGGGTAGCCATAGTATGCAGGGACTGGAGCCAATATCCCAGTGAGGAGGGTAGCCATAGGATGCAGGGACTGGAGCCAGTCCTGTATCCCAGCGAGGAGGGTAGCCATAGTATGCAGGGACTGGAGCCAGTATCCCAGTGAGGAGGGTAGCCATAGGATGCAGGGACTGGAGCCAGTCCTGTATCCCAGCGAGGAGGGTAGCCATAGTATGCAGGGACTGGAGCCAGTATCCCAGCGAGGAGGGTAGCCATAGGATGCAGGGACTGGAGCCAGTATCCCAGCGAGGAGGGTAGCCATAGGATGCAGGGACTGGAGCCAGTATCCCAGTGAGGAGGTGGCCATAGGATGCAGGGACTGCAGCCAGTCTAGGGCACCACTGACTGACTTGGTCAACAACCAACAGAATCAAAGGGGATTGAAATTTTCGGTGAAAGTCATTGTGTTTGGAGGACAATTCCGTCAGTATGAACCTGTCAATTTGCGGCAGATACAAGGCATTCACAAGGCATACAATCTAACTGTGTGCACCCTATGTTCCCTCCCAATTGAGCTCTTGGGGTGTCAAAACTTTCCATTTCTGAAATATGACCCGTTGTAGCCACTTTAGATTTTAAACTATAAATGAAGCATAGTGTAACTTCTGTATGGACTATGGGAGTTGCACAGGGCAGCGGTTAAGTCCCTTGTGTAATCATACAAGTGGTATTGTATGACGCTGTACAATATGAACATACAATAGCTATTGTAACCACTAGACAGAACGCCAGGAGTGAACCAGAGTATTTCTATGCATTAGAGAAGTATCCAATTTGATATGGCGGTCCCTAAGTGTGTACATACCCAGAACTGTATTGGGACGACTTTAAAGGCCTTTCTCCACTGTGCGATTTGGGGGGCTTGCGATCCTGTCCCTCTGGAGGTACAGGATCGCAAGCGCGACATTCCATATAGCTTGCGATCCTGGGTACCGCATGTACCTCGGATCGCAAGGTAATATCGATTCTGTGTGGAGACTACCCCGCTTGCGACTGGAGCGCTTGCGATCCTAGCTATATAGGTACGCCCAGTCTGAGATTGGGCGTACCAAATATCAAACATGGCTGATATTTAAAAACACTTGCGATCCGGGGTACATGCGGTACCTCCTGTCTGAGACTGGGTGTACCGGTACGCCCAGTCTCAGACTGGAGGGAAACTTGCTGTCTCTACTATGCGTTTTGCCGCGTTGCGATCCTGAAGGTACGCCAAGTCTCAGACGGGGCGTAACTATTTACCTAGAATCGCACAGTGGAGACAGGGCTTAAAGTGTTACACAATGAATATATGTGCCTAGTTTTGGTGAGGCATGTCACAGAGGAAGGAGGGGGACATGTGACTGGTTTTACACGCAGGTGTCACAGTTAACGTAGTGACACTCTCCTAGCAGAGATCCTGCGCTCTACTTCCTGCGGCTGCTTGTATCTCTGCACCGACCTGCCTCTTCGGGACAAAATCTGGCCCATCCGCCAGTTTTTCAAATATCCTAAATTCTGAGCGCCTTTAGGGGTATTTTGTGTTCTACTTTTAATAAAGATGCACATATTTATATTGTAAATAATGTACACCAATTTCTGTTATTTGTTATTTCAAACCAGACATAATCTCTGTGATTACTTTCTTTAATGGCATGTACCTCTTGCGTTGGCTGTGAAGCCCATTTAACAATTCCTATATTTCCCAACTAATAATATATGAGATGTTTGACTTTCATTACTTTTGACAGTTGCCTTGTTTTGAATCTGAAATGTTGGCTGGTTCCCCTGTTCTTATTTAATAGATACCCGGGGGACCAGGGGGCTGTTAAATAATAATTCTACGATAAAAAAAGTATTGTACAAGTCTCATTTGTGCCAAAACGTAGCATAAAAAAGTATGTTGTAGGCGTGCGAGCCTTTTGACGAGACAAGAAAATGAAATGTCGTAGGTGGTGTAGCACAAGAATTCGTTTATTTTGAAAATGTCGTCCATTTATCGTCCCGGAAGACACTAGAAGCCGATGTCAAACTCATTTTTCATGCCCTAAAAACATTCAAAATGTTAAGATATTTTCAACTATTCATATGTGATACATGTATACCAAATTTCATCATTTTCTAAAGACTGAATCGTTTTTTGACAAATGTTTGACCATTCTCAGCACTGCACCACTCGCCCTGCTGGTCTCAGACATACTACTGCATCGCTCTATAGTGTATCGGAGTTTATATAGGAAATGTATAAGCACTTGGAAATAGGTTGATTGTTCGACAATTGTACGACATATTGTACGAACGATACTTCTGATGCCAACGACAGATTTTATGCTACCCTGAATAAACATGTCGTTCATCGATATGTCGTATCGTCCAGCCTCATGGACGACAAAATATTATTAAACGGATCCCAGTGTTAGGTTGAGGCAGAGACTAGTAAGCGTAAGCGCCGCGAGGGATCTGCTGGGAGAGTGACGCATCGGGCTGGAGGGGGTGAGGTGGGGGGGGGGGGGTGTGTTTCCTAATCAGTATCACCGACGCCACTCAAGACACAAGGCGGCAAAGGAAGCAACACAAGAAGCGCACAGCAGCGATCCTGGCGGGCAGCCCGCGTACCACCCTCTCTAATGTCGTCTGCTTTTAACCTACGTCATAGATCTCACTCGTGACCTCTGCTTGGAGCTCGTGAAATCTCCTCCCGTTGGCAGCCGGTAGTAGATACTTATCATACTGCAACCTCGTTTCCATTGGCCGATGAAAACGGCAGAGATTTGTTTAGATCTTGAAAATACAGTAGAAACAGTGTATAACCTCGTCTTCATTGGCCGATGAAAATGGCACTGACTTTTTTTTATTATTTTTTTTTTTATTGTACCAATAGGAGTACATACAAAGTCGGGCCTCTGCATTGCAGTTATTACGGCCGTCCCAGAGAACAGTTGTAGGGATCTCAGTACTGAACAGGTTTCAATCTTAAATAAATACAGGATTTGTACATTGGTATGCAAATGATGATAATGGTGGTGATAACATTTTGCGGTTGGGATAACCTCGTTCTATACAAAGAACTTTCCTTTCACATACTTTTTGTACTCATGAGCCGAGCTTATCTGAACTTCTTTGGGAAGAACATTCCATAAATGCATTGATGTGTAAATTGGACTCTTTTTGTAGAAAGCGCTTTTTGGCCTTTTAAGCCTAATAATGAGTTTTTCTTGATTTCGTGTTCTGGGATCGGCGGTCTGAACTATCGTACGTGAAAATTTCTTAATGTTTAACAATCCTAAATCTTCTTCTAACTTCTAAAGTTTATACACCACAAATTTTGTGCAGGTTTACAGTCGATAACTCACCCACCAAGGTTCTCGTACATAATTGGAGTCCCCGATTCTGTAGTTTTTGCAACTTACTCGTTTGAGTTGCCCTAAAAGTCTGTTGGTGGTACTACCGACTGTATGTCAGTATCGGCCAATGGAAAGGAGGTTTTAGGAGGTGTGTGTAGTTCAGGGAAAAGGAAAGGGCTAGATCTAGTCACCCGTAGGTCCAGTGTTCACATCTCGACCACCGATTATAGAATCGACCGATTATTGCACACTCGCGATATGATATCGGCATAACCCCGACAACAAATTCGGCTCTCGATTCTTTTAGAATGGATAGAGATGCTCGTGGAAGAAAAGTCGTAGTAGTGAGGTATCGCTACATTTGTGGGAAAAGGAGCATCTATGATATTTATCATAACCTTTTATTCACCTAGTGTTTTTACTGGGAAAGATATATCCATTCAGCTGAAGTACATGTATGGAGGCCCACCACCGACAGACATGAAGTGTAACAGAAAAGATCAGTTTTTTTAGTCGGTCAATGGAAACTAGGTTTCAACTGCTCCGACTTTGGGGCCCTGCCACAGATATCCTATAGGAAGCGGACAGAAGTCAGTGAAAGTCTTGTCGACCAATGAAATTTCAGTTTCTAGAAAGTGTGTGTTTGGTCAGTGAAAAAGAAGGGGATCTACAGTCACGCCACCTTCCTTCCTCACCTCCTACCGCCCCTTTCCACCCCCTCTCTCCCCCTCTCTCGCCCTCTCTCCCCTTCTCTCTCCCTCTCTCCCCTTCTCTCCCCTCTTTCCCCTCTCCCCCCTCTCTCCCCTTCTCTCGCCCTCTCTCCCCTTCTCTCTCCCTCTCTCCCCTTCTCTCTCCCTCTCTCCCCTTCTCTCCCCTCTTTCCCCTCTCCCCCCTCTCTCCCCTTCTCTCGCCCTCTCTCCCCTTCTCTCTCCCTCTCTCCCTCTCCCCCCTCTCTCTCCTCTCTCTCCCTCTCTCCCCTTCTCTCTCCCTCTCTCTCCCTCTCTCGCCCTCTCTCTCCTCTCTCCCCTTCTCTCTCTCTCCCTCTCTCCCCTTCTCTCTCCCTCTCTCCCCTTCTCTCTCCCTCTCTCTCCCTCTCTCTCCCTCTCTCGCCCTCTCTCTCCCTCTCTCCCCTTCTCTCTCCCTCTCTCTCCCTCTCTCTCCCTCTCTCGCCCTCTCTCGCCCTCTCTCGCCCTCTCTCGCCCTCTCTCGCCCTCTCTCGCCCTCTCTTGCCCTCTCTCGCCCTCTCTCGCCCTCTCTCGCCCTCTCTTGCCCTCTCTCGCCCTCTCTCGCCCTCTCTCGCCCTCTCTCGCCCTCTCTCCCCTCTCTCCCCTCTCTCCCCTCTCTCCCCTCTCTCCCCTCCCCCTCTCCCCCTCTCTCCCCCTCTCTCCCATCTTACCCCTCTCTCCCCTCTCTCCCCTCTCACCCCTCTCACCCCTCTCTCCCCTCTTTCCCCTCTCACCCCTCTCACCCCTGTCTCCCCTCTCTCCCCTCTCACCCCTCTCTCCCCTCTCTCCCCCTCTCTCCCCTCTCTCCCCCCCTCTCCCCTGTCTCTCCCATCTCTCTCTCTTTCTCCCTCTCTACCATTCTCTCCCCCTCTCTCCCTTCTTACCCCCTCTCCCCCCTCTCTCCGCTCTCTCCCCTCTTACCCCCTCTCTCCCCTCTCTCCCCTCTCTCCCCTCTCTCCCCTCTCTCCCCCTCTCTCCCCTCTCTCCCCTCTCTCCCCTCTCTCCCCTCTCTCCCCTCTCTCCCCTCTCTCCCCTCTCTCCCCTCCCCCTCTCTCTCCCCTCTCTCCGCTCTCTCCGCTCTCTCCCCCCTCTCTCCCCTTCTCTCCCCCTCTCTCCTCTCTCTCCCCTCTTACCCCTCTCTCCCCTCTCACCCCTCTCTATTCTTTTTTCCCCTTTTCGCTCCTCCCTCCCCCTCTTTTCCCCTCTCTCCCTCTCTCCCCCTCTCTCCCTCTCTACCCCTCTCTCCCCTCTCTCCCCGTCTCTAACCTCTCTCCCCTCTTACCCCCTCTCTCCCCTCTCACCCCTCTCTACTCTTTTCTCCCCTTCTCTCCCCTCCCTCCCCCTTTTTTCCCCTCTCTCCCTCTCACCCATTCTCTCCCACCTCTTCCCCCTCTAACCCCCTACACTCACAATCACCACCACTGCAGACGACAAATTAGGTTGAGACTTGGCCACAACTCCCGCCAATTTGCAGTCTGCTTATTTCCCACTAGGTGGCTGGCTCCCAAACCAATGATCGCGGCGACTGAGGACAATTAGATTCTGCGCAGCGGGGGGCAGATTGTGGGGACCCTCTCCGCCACCAGGGGGGGCTGTGAGGAAGTCGCTGACTGCGGAATCGGCCCCGACACGCCCTCTACCTCTCTGGACGCTGGAGAAATCGGCCCGAAACAATGTCGTCCCAGTCTCTAACCCGGCGTTTACACCAGACGATTCTGGCATCATGAAAAGCAAAAAACCGGCACCTTCTGTTTAAATCTTTGTACCACAGGAGAATTGGCTTCAACTAGGGAAAAGGCGTGAAGTAACAATACACCCTCACCGATAAATTTATACATATATACAGTCAGTGGCACCACCGACAGCCTTTCAAGGGAACTCAAATAATCTGTGCAATTAATCTGTGCAATTTTCGTCGGCCAACGGAAACTTATAGATACAGTAAAACCCCGCTTAAGGGGACACCCTCCGTTCCGCGCAAAGTGTCCCCTTAAGGGAGCCTATGCGGGCCGTTGTGTGGTGTCTGATTGTCGAGACACCAGTCTACCCGCCTCACTCACACTCCATAAACAAGGAATCAAGCAGGGTGCCCCCTTAACCGGGGTTTTCAGTCTGTCGATGGTCAGGCTCTGTCGTATTTTACCTTTATACAGGTGATACTATGGCATAGAGACACTGTTATAACCACACAGGTGCCCACCTTGGGCCTACAGAAGCCTACTTAGGCCGTTGCCTGGTGTCTGATTGTCTAGACACCAGTTTACCAGCCTCACACACACCATAAATAAGGAATCAAGATAATCTGAAGTGTTGTCCCCACACTGTCCCATCAGATTTGATAAGGTGTCCCTCCAAAGTGCCCCCTTAAGTGGGGTTGGAAGCATTTTGTACCGAAATAACTGTCCCCTTAAGCAAAGTGTCCCCTGAAGCGAGGTGACCCCTAAAGCGAGGTGTCCCCTTAATCGGAGTGAGAATAAACTCTTAATAGAGGGAAACATTTCCGTTCTGAGCAAATTGTTCCCTTAAGCGGGGTTCCCCCTTGAGCGGGGTGTCCCAGATGCGGGGTTTTACTGTATTTTATGTTGTTTCGAGACTCGCTCCAGCTTCTTACGTTCACTTTAGAGACTGTTATTTCGTAACATCCCTTACGTCCTGCATTATTAAGATTCATCAGAACCAATCAGTATTTATTACGTTCCGGGGATTCTGTGTACACACACGAATCTCACATCTAATGAAAATATTTCCGACAAGTCAGGACAATTTCCTGATTTAAGTTTGTTGGGAACAGTCAGAAAACCAGCTGGCGAATAAAACGCGGGATTCTGTTTACTTCTGAGATGAAGGAATAATTTGATGAACGCTCTCTCTTAAATGATTTCTCTGCAAATTAATTTTGTGAAAATATTATCGTCTAAATTGAGATGACAGAGACTCACGGCAATAACAGAGTCTGACAACATCACGCGAACAAAATGTCTCAGAATTACGCAACTTGAGATTCTCATAAAACTTTCTTTGTTCACACTGGAGGGAGTGCAGGAATAATTTAAGGTGCCTGAGAATTATCTCACCCAAGATATTTTTTCTCCATATACTTAACATTGGGAACTCGTATCTAACGCCCATTAGATATTTAGGAAAAATATCCAATGGGGGATAGTGTCACAATTGTTAACCCATTAGTCAATATCAAGGGTGAGATAAATTCAGAAACGCATTCAAGTTTAGGGTCAGAGCTCGATCCCATCTCATTTGAATCACATAGTAATTCACGCGGCTTCGCCTTGTGAATTACTATGTGATTCAAACTCGATGGGATACGGGCTCAGACCCTAAACTTTCATGGGTTTCCTCTATAATATCTTCTATTGATTCCTGGAGGCATTCCCAAGGATGAGACAGAAAATGCCTCCAGGAGTTCCCATGGATGAGAAAATGGCTGAAGGCATTCCCACGGTAAAGATGAGACAGAATATGCCTGAACGCCTGAAATGTGTCGGTATGCCCTAAAAATAGATCGGTGGTTCTTGACTATAGATCACAGACGAATAGAGAAATAAAGGCCAAGGGAAAAGAGGTCATAGAACCATTTTCCATTGGCCGACGAAAACAGCAGAGATTTTTTTGAGTTACCCTAAAAGTCTGTTGGTGGTGCTACCGTCTGTATATATGTTGCAATTTAGTGGTGATTGCATGCACTGTTTCTACTGTATTTTCCAGGCACACAAAGATTTTCTGTGAAAAATATCCGTCAGTGGTAGTCTTGTTACATAATCTATACCAAATCAATCTGAATCATAAATTGCCTTTGTGCTTGAATGCGCCTCAATCGCGTTCTAGGAGGTTAAGACATGATAAAGATGAGACTGAATACGCCTGGACACATTCCTATGGTAAAGACAGAGGAAACCTTCAGGCATTCCCACGAAAGATGCCTTCAGGCATTCCCATGGAGGGTATGAAAGATGCCTCCAGGCATTTCCATGGAGGGTATGAAAGATGCCTCCAGGCATTCCCATGGAGGGTATGAAAGATGCCTCCAGGCATTCCCATGGAGGGTATGAAAGATGCCTCCAGGTATTCCAATGGAGGGTATGAAAGATGCCTCCAGGCATTCCCATGGAGGGTATGAAAGATGCCTCCAGGCATTCCCATGGAGGGTATGAAAGATGCCTCCAGGCATTCTCATGGAGGGTATAAATGATGCCTCCAGGCATTCCCATAGAGGGTTTGAAAGATGCCTCCAGGCATTCCCATGGAGGGTAAGAAAGGTTTTCCCCATGGAGGGTATGGGATATACCTCCAGGCACAGTGAGAAAACTAGTCAACACTAGTAACACTCCTCTACATTCACCCAGATCCACTTTTCTCATGTGAATTGTTAGTAGTATATGAAAACAGGGTAAGGGTGGCCGAGAGAAATCTGCTCTGAGTGTCACTTGAATGGCTATTTTATTGTTTACGGCTATAAATGACAGAAAAGGTACAGAGGGACAAACTATATCCATTCGTCACTCCTGAACAAATGAAATCCGTAATCAGTAAATGTAAGACATTTGCTTACAGTCTTAGAATAATTTTTGGGACTTTTTGTTATTGGAAGCGGCTAGTTAGAACCATATAAGGGAATTTTGTAGCATCTCCAGAAAATCTAGTGTTTAATATTACTCTAGTATTTAAGAAGAAGGGAAAAAGCAAAGCTAAAGGAAAAGCCACGCAATGATGTTGATATGTTTGGTAAAATATTTCACGGAGGTGAGAACAGGAAAAAAAGGAAGACCAGCCATTAAAGCGGTTAGAAGGAGAGAATCTACAACAACAAGGGACAGAACTACGAAATCAAAATAACAGATGAAATACAGTTATCTGATGAATCAAATGAAGAAAAAGCAAGTAAAGGAAATAGGAATAGATGAGAAAAGGGTGGCAAAAGGGTAACAATTTTTAAAAAGTAGGAGCAAGAAGAAATTGACCATGGTATATGAGTGCAATGGAACTGTGAGAATTAGTTGATGTAAATCTGGAAAAGAACAAATATGAGATGTACATGTATGGAAACGACCAACAAAAATATTAGCTAAAAGAGTTTTTTTTTAGATAAAACACAATTAAGTAAAGATCGATTTAGTCAATAGACCACAGCATTCTTTGGTGCTTATAGAAATCAGAGCAAAAAAAAAGTATGAATTCCATAAGATCCCACTTTAGCGTATTCTCCAAACATAACAAGAAACGGAAGTTAGCTTGAATACGTTTGCCGATTCCGTATAGTAAGGTTCCCGGATCTTGGTCCCATTTAGTGTATTAGTTTTGCCCTGCGACACCAATGCCATCTAGCGGCAAACCCTCTGGGGACCTCTCTATATTGCCCTGTGTATGACAGAGACCGAGTCTGCCTTGTGTCAATGTGGGCCGCCATGACATATTACCCAGAATGCAACCCTCCCCAAGCTGGTTCCTGGCAAGCGGACATGAGCACTGGGAGCAGGCTGGGCACCAGCAGCGTAGAGATAAGGAACGCTGCGCTGAATGGCATGCTGGGAAGGGTCAACAAGGAGTGAGGTGTACACGGGATATGGAATTGGAAACTAGTGACCTCACCAGCACGGAACTATTGAATGATACGTGCTTATAATTACCTACCTCATATAAAACGTGTAAATTCCGGTAATATCCGCTTGGAGAGTCTCCCGCACATAGAGACAGAGTGAGCCCGATAAGGGGTTGGAGACTGAAGCGCCACGAGAGTGAGATTCTCGTGTAGTGAAAAACTTGAACCTGTTCTTCTATTTTGTGGGACTATACTCAGACAAAGTTCTTCTTTTATGATTCATTTCGAGCCATGTCGAAATCAAAGTTTACTATTGTAGTTTTTTTTATCTACTTTTCTCGTGAGAAACCAATGAGATCTTGACTTTCGCTGGTGTCAATCCAAATAGTTCTGATCGCTGATGATCAGCTCAAACACCTGTGTCTTGCGAAATGATTCCCACAAGTTTATGATAGTTTCCCGTTCACCCTCTAGGGGGCACGACGGCAGTTGCGACAGCATTTTAGTTAGATTGTGGTACATCATGCTGTCGCCAGGGCCAGGGAGAATCGACGAAGTCGCTAGTTCACTTATTATTACATACCTATGGCTGTATCAACTACGTATACTGCTCGCTCCTACCCATGGCGTATTTATATCCGTACGGCACACTGTGACGTACGGGGTATGTGACCACGTGACTGGGTAACATTTCGCCATTTTTAGGTATATAATAGTACGAAAACAGGCTGACTGTCTTCGTACGTCAAAATACTTGGTAAAATTATTGGTCCCATACATCCCTCTGCCTACGGCATCGGGATGTATGGGACCAATAATTTCACCGCGTATTTTTGACGTACGAAGACAGTAAGCCAGTTTCCGTATAATATCCTTACATATTGTCGATGATATAGGGGCCCGTTTGATAATCTAGGATCGAACATGAAGACCCTTTTCTGTAACTTGTACAAGGGTCATCGTTTAGTAATATTTAAGTCTGTTCGCTAAGACAGTATTAGTCACCCAGAAGTTATTCCAGAAGTGTTGAATAAAGTTGAACAACATCGTCCCTAGGTCTCTATGGCATACAGAAAAGGGTCTACATGTACGATCATAGATTATTATACGGACCCTAGACCAGCTGCTCTGTTTCTATAGAGGCATTTTACTGTTCAGAGCTCGTATCCCATCGAGTTTGAATTGCGTAGTAATTCTCAAGGCGAAGCCGCGTGAATTGCGTAGCGATTCAAACAAGATGGGATCAAGCTCTGATCCTAAACGTGGATAGGTTTCTGAATTTATCTCACCCTTCACATTGATTAATGGGCTAACCTTTGTGAAATAATCCCCCAGTAATTTTTCTAAATACTCAACGGGTGTTGGATACGAGTTCCCCATGTTAAGTCTATGGGAAAAAATACAAGGGGTTGGATATGAAATAGGAAACAAGTGACCTCACCAAAATGGAACCATTGAATGATACATGGTTGTAATCTACATAATGTTGTTAGATCTTGTCAATAGATGATTTGATGTATATCCTTTAGAAATAATTGCGGGTTTTAGCACAAGTCACGAGATCCTGTCACATCTAATTGAGTAATTTGCAGTTTACACTAGCAACGTTAAATGTGGTATCATGCATATATTAGGTCCAAGGTTCTTGCATATTGAGACATTAATGCAACAAGGCATAATATGTCCTAAGCTAGGGATGTCTCAAGGCATTATCCATCCTGAGCTTGGGCTGCCTCCAGGCATTATCCATCCTTAGCTGCCTATAGGTAATGTTCATCGTGAATGAGTCAATTCAACGTTTAGCAAATATTTCTTTTAGAATAGTGACTTTCAAAGTATTTGATGAGAAGGGCAAGTTTGCTTTGATTTTTATTCAAAAATAACCATCAATTCCCAGATTGAAAGTTCAGTTCACGAGTAGTACAATCACAATGTCTGTTCCGTACACAAACGGCCCGTTTCCATTGGCCGACGAAAACGGTGTATATTGTTTGAGTTCCCCTAAAAGCCCATTTCCATTGGCCGTCACCGATCTACAGTCAGGCACCACCGACGGACCTTTAGCACTGCTGACGCAAAATGTAAATAGGCTTTTAGGAGAAATCAAACAATCTACACCGTTTTCTTCGGCCAATGGAAACCTTCCTTATGACATATCTCACCCCTGGTACAAGTTTAGCCACAGGGATAACGTTAGAAAAAAAATACTCAACGATCACCCCCGTAAAGTAACGATACTACGCCACGGCCGTGGCGGAGTGAATATGAGATGACGTCATATGCTATTAACCGACAGGATTTGTGAAGTAATTTTAATTATTCTGATATTGTGATGCTATTTAATGTCAGTGAAATCCAGAACTGCGCTCAAATCGAATACTAAACGATTCTCTCACTCAGTTGGATGCACGGTAATCATCATTCGGCTTCACCTCGATGACGATTTAGGCCCATCCTAATAGTGTAATATTGTGTATTTATACGATTCTCGATGCAGTTCTATGGACGTATTCTACCTTAGAACAACCCAATATTCCTGCGTGAATTGCTATTAGACAGAACATTGAAATGAAACGGAGACTAAAGCTTCCTGTCACTGTGTTTTTCTTCATTCAGAACTTCCTTGCTCACAGATTAGCCAGATTATCATAGTTTTATGAAGACTTCACTGACAGAAGCGAATGCCAGGCCGAAGCCAAATAGAACAAATCACAAATCACAGAACAGAATCACAAAACACATGCAAAATGCCCTGGATTTGTCTGAGGTCTTTGTAAGAGACAGTAATGGAGATAATGTCTAGGTTTCAAAGGAGTTAAAGGCATACCGAACAATTTGTTTTGAAAATTATAACCCATGTCATTTTCCTGAAATTTGAATATGATGAGCTTAAAGTATTGCAGAACACATATTTGAATTAAAAATCGGGGGTCACCACGCTAGATTTTGATTTAGAGATCGATATTATGATTATGATAGAATATATATAGAAATTCTAAAGAGTTGCTTTTCACATAGTAAAGTCCATGTTATTTTCTTAATACTTTCAGAGAACTTAGTAATTGTTTTGTACTATATATGTCTGTCTTAAAAAATATGGGTCACAACGTCATTTGGAAATAGAATGGATTTCAAGGAACCAGTTTTGAATGATAATTGACAACATTTAAAAATCAACAGGTGGCGCCACCTTGACTTAAAGGATATGCCGTCAATACACAATATTATCTTAAGTGGGATATACCCGATGGGATTCATGTACCTCACAGGGTGTTTGTCTGAGACAAATCTTGCTGAGATTCTGTACTCGAAAACTATTTTTTCGTCTAAATTATAGGGATTTATTTCCCTGAGACATGTTTTGCTCCCTGTAATTGTTTAAGACATTTCCCCCTAAAAGGGAACAAAATCGCTTGAGATTTTGAGCCCTGTGAGGTACATGAATCCCATCGTGTGAATCCCACTTTAGACTGGTATACACGTCCATAAGCTGAACATTATGAACTCGTACTCAACAGTTTTACGAGTACGGTAACCCATACTCAATGGGTGATAAACAATTAGATATTTCTAGGCTAAGATAAAATCAGAAACATTTTCGTGTGTGGTCTGAGTCCCCATTTTCCATCCCACCTTGAATGCTTCAAAATATTCACTTGGCTCTCGCCTCGTTCATATTACTGCATGCTCCAAACGCGATGGCGAAAAGGGACACAGACCAAACACTCATCAATTTCCTTCTAATCATCATGATTTTCATCTGCGTGGTTGCATTCTCCATGTGGTTGACATGCAGTAATATCCGAGCAAATGCGGGGATATTGTAGTATTGTATAACCAATTACATGGAGAATAAGATTGAACAGATCAAATTTAATGTAATTGTGTACTCATTATTCAGCATTACAAATTTGAGTCATAAAAGGAAAGGGAAAATGGCTGCCAATCTTCTCGCACTACTTTGCATATCAGAGATTTTCTTTCGTGACAGACTCGTAATAGATGGATGATAAATAGAGGTAGAGAAGACTCCGAGTACCTAATTAGTATTCATGTCAGGGCTCCCTGCACATGCGCAGAGCGGGTGCCCGTCACGTGACGTGTGAGTGACGTGTCATCAGTAACACCATCCGCTGACCAATCAGAGCAGCGGACAGAGGGGTCGGGGAATGGACGACTGAGGACTGAACTTAATATAACTTTACACCAGACAATACCACAGACTGAACTTAATATAACTTTACACCGGACAATACCACAGACTGAACTTAATATAACTTTACACCGGACAATATCACAGACTGAACTTAATATAACTTTACACCGGACAATATTACAGACTGACAGGGGACGGAACTTAATATAACTTTACACCGGACAATACCTGACAGTGACAGGGGACAGAACTTTATATAACTTTACACCGGACAATACCACAGACTGACAGGGGACAGAACTTAATATAACTTTACACCGGACAATACCACACAGGGACAGGGGACGGATCTTAATATAACTTTACACCGGACAATACCACAGACGGACAGGGGACAGAACTAAATATAACTTTACACCGGACAATACCACAGACAGACAGGGGACTGAACTTAATATAACTTTACACCGGACAATACAACAGACTGACAGGGGACGGAACTTAATATAACTTTACACCGGACAATACCACAGACTGACAGGGGACAGAACTTAATATAACTTTACACCGGACAATACCACAGACTGACAGGGGACGGAACTTAATATAACTTTACACCGGACAATACCACAGACTGACAGGGGACGGAACTTAATATAACTTTACACCAGACAATACCACACAGGGATGGGGGACAGAACTTAATATAACTTTACACTGGATAATAACACAGACAGACAGGGAACAGAACTTAATATAACTTTACACCGGGCAATGCCCCAGACTGACAGGGACTGAACTTAATATAACTTTACACCGGACAATACCACAGACTGACAGGGGACGGAACTTAATATAACTTTACACCGGACAATACCACACAGGGACAGGGGACAGAACTTAATATAACTTTACACCAGACAATACCACAGACTGACAGGGGACGGAACTTAATATAACTTTACACCGGACAATACCACAGACTGACAGGGGACGGAACTTAATATAACTTTACACCGGACAATACCACAGACTGACAGGGGACAGAACTTAATATAACTTTACACCAGACAATACCACAGACTGACAGGGGACAGAACTTATTATAACTTTACACTGGACAATACCACACAGGGACAGGGCACAGAACTTAATATAACTTTACACCAGACAAAACCACAGACTGACAGGGTACAGAACTTAATATAACTTTACACCGGACAATACCACACAGGGACAGGGCACAGAACTTAATATAACTTTACACCAGACAAAACCACAGACTGACATGGTACAGAACTTAATATAACTTTACACCCGGACAATAACACAGACTGAGTTCCAGACAGAATATAAGACTGACAGGGTGCCAGACTGAATATAACTTTACAGAGGACAATATTACAGACTGGGGTACCAGACAGAACATAACTTTACGTTGAGCAATAAAACAGACAGACAGGGCACCAGACTGAATATAACTTTATAGTGGACAACATGTCTCAATACCTTATGACATATTGCAATGCATCACAACAAACTACAACCTTTTAATCCCACCACCGTATTTAACAGGTCATGTGACAGTCACACAGTGGCTCCACCTAGCGGGCGGGGTCAGTATTGAACGTCGGCTATCCCTCACCCGAACTTGTCTCGTACCTCACCGCACATCGCGATGCATCGTGACAAAATATGACGTCTAAATGCCCCTTCGCTATTTAACAGGTCATGTGACAGTCACACAGTGGCTCCACCTAGTGGTTGGGGTCAGTATTGGACGGGGGCCATCCTCACCCTAATTCAATTTTACAACTTGTCTCAATACCTCACCAGATATTGCGATGCGTCCTGACAAACTTCCACTTCTAAATCCCACCAACGTATTTACCAGGTCATGTGACAGTAACACAGTAGCACCACCTAGTGGGCGGGGTCAGTATTGGACGGGGGCCATCCTCACCCCAATTCAATTTTACAACCTGTCTTAATACCTCACCAGATATTGCGATGAGTCATGACAAACTTCCACTTCTAAATCCCACCACCGTATTTACCAGGTCATGTGACAGTCACACAGTGGCTCCACCTAGCGGGCGGGGGGTCAGTATTGAACGTTGACTATCCCTCACCCCGGACTTAACACACTTCACTGAAGGATCAATGCCACGTTCACCATCTCAGCCCAGTCGCCATTCTCGCCGTAATGAGGTTGTCCTCGGCCTGTCTCCAGGGGCATGCCGGGTAAAAAAACAACCAAAATGGCCGCCGCCGTCCTTGTGGCAGCGGCGTGGAATGGTGTTTGGCCGCGTCCATTTGGGCAGATCACAGTGTGTGTCTTGCCTTTTTCATGTCCCTTTAAACACCAGGCTACCCCCGTATGGTTCACTGGATCCCCGCCAGGCCCCGCCACCGGGTCTACGGTCTATACGCCATAGGGCTAAGTCTCCTGGAAATTTTTATTTTTATTCCACGATATCCTTTTTGTGTAGGGACTAATTCCACTTTTTACCCTTCGTTGTTCTAGATTCACTTTTTATCCCATGACATCTAATTCCTCTCATTTTGTCCACCTTTTTTCTTCATTTTTCCCACTTTTTTTTGGTTTATTTTTTTACCCTTTTTTTATGTTATTCAGGCCGACTGGAAAGAATCATTACCGGTTCGGGTTGGATAAGAAAAAGTAGTCCGGCAGCCTTGGGGTGTTTGAGAAAGTGACGTGTATTTATCCGCGACATTCCAATTACCATTAATGGATCGTTAATGGCGGTATTAATGTCATTCTCGTTCGCCGCTGTAATCACACAAAAAAAGGATTTTATTAGTATCAAGTAGGAGATTTGCACTTTTTTTCTCCTGCATTTCATAATTACATACCGGTGATATTTTATAGGGGAAGAATATAACTGTACCCTTCCGCTCATTAGTCAGTTAAAAAAACTGTTATTGAATTAACTTTACCTGACTGTAAAAAATAATATAGGACTGGGTGGAAATCAAATGAAATTAGAGAAAGTGATAGTTAGAAAGAATTCACTGTCAGTAGTTCTGGTATTATCAGGAATACCTACGATGGGGTTACTTTTAATGAAAAAAAGGTCAGTAAAACTTAAAACGACGAACAAATGAACCTACAACTGCCTAAAGCATAAGACGAATCTATCGATAATTTGATGACGGAATTAAAACCTTTCCATCCTATGTCCGAGGATATAAAACGTTTTTTTCTTAAAAAACCAGTCTGGATAGATTGGAGTCCCTTCCCTCATCAATCTTATTAAAATAAAGTGATGCCCGATCTAACAATGACAGATGGTAAATGAATGTAATTTTAGAGCACATTGCCAATGGCCGATTATTACTGTGGTAAATGAATGCAATCTTAGAGCCCGTTCCCATTGGCCGATTATTTCTGTGGTAAATGAATGCAATCTTAGAGACCATTCCCATAGGCCGATTATTCCTGTGGTAAATGAATGCAATCTTAGAGCCCGTTCCCAATGGCCGATGATTCCTGTGGTAAATGAATGCATTCTTAGAGCCCATTTCCATTGGCCAATGATTCCTGTGGTAACTGAATGTAATCTTAGAGCCCGTTTCCATTGGCCGATGATTCCTGTGGTAAATGAATGTAATCTTAGAGCACATTCCCAATGGCCGATTATTTCTGTGGTAAATGAATGCAATCTTAGAGCCCGTTCCCATTGGCCGATGATGCCTGTGGTAAATGAATGCAATCGTAGAGCCCGTTTCCATTGGCCGATGATTCCTGTGGTAAATGAATGCAATCTTAGAGCCTATCCCCATTGGCTGATTATTTCTTTCGTAAATGAATGCAATCTTAGTGCACCATAGTGGGGGTTTACATTAGGTTCCTTAATTAGTCCTGTAGGTCGCTAGCTCATTATCTTAGATTCTTAATTTTTATCCTTAGTGGTCCATTGTTTCAAGGTAGAACTACTTGATTGACGTGGTCACAGGCACACGGTGACCTCACATCCCTGTGACTGGAGAGGAGGAAAGATGAACAATGTAAATAAAGTTGTTAGTTTTTAATCTCCTGAGAGCAATCTGTGAGTTACAATATCATGTGGTACAGTAATCAATGCGATGTAGCAGTTGCCACAGATATGATGGTACAAACCGTTAATGTAGACTTCAAATTAGGTGTTCATGAATGTCTGATAATAAACTCAAGCGTTATTCGTTCACAAGCTTAGTGGTTCACTCATAGTTCCTAGTACTCTGTCCTGTTTCAGTTCATTGTGTTAGATGTTCCTGTTCAGTTCTTATAAGTTCTGATCATCTGCTCTGTGTACTCTCTACTGAGAGTCAGTTACTCACACGTCGGTCTGTAAGCAACTCACAGAGAGAATGGCTTAACACAGTGAATGTTCATAGTAGGCGGCTTCACTCCAAACAGGGTGAAGCCTCTGGCGCCTAATCCCAAACCTTATTCCAGCGGGAGCAAGTTTGCTCAGTTCTTCCAGATCTTATCCCTTGTACAAAAGTGCTGCTTCTCTGCAGCAGCAGCAGAGGTGTTCTCCTCAGCTGCTTTCATCAGCAAGTCACGTGACCATTCACTTCCTTATACAGGTGATCGCTCTAGGAGCCACTTCCTGCTAACACTCTGTTGCTTTGTATTCATGTATTAGTTCATACCCTCATTGCCTATCTCACAAAGCTTAAGAAACGTAACATAATCATGGACAAGCGTGTAGTGCATTAGAGCCCGTTCTCATTGGCCGATTATTCCTGTGGTAAATGAATGCAATCTTAGAGCTCGTTGACATTGGCTGATTATTCCTGTGGTAAATGAATGGAGTCTTAGAGCCTGTTCCCATTGGCCGATGATTTCTATGGTAAATGAATGTAATCTATAGCACGTTCCCAATGGCCGATTATTCCTGTGGTAAATGATTGTAAACTTGAATAGGTTTTTGAATGTGACTCACCACTATCACTGACTTATTGGCTTACATTTGTGACATTATCACCCATTGAGTATTTCCTTAAATATACTCCATGGGCATTGAGTACGAGTCCTTAATGTTAAGTCTATTGGGAGACAATACCAGAGAGAAGATAAAGAAAATGATCCGCTCATTGGATCAAATTCAAAACCTTTACTTTTGTATTGTTATTCCACACCTATTGATCAAATGATGAATATACCTTTTCTTTCTGGTTTGTCTATGTCTGACACTTGAAAAAAGATAGCAGTTATAAGATAAGAAAGAGACAATTATCTCATCCCCGGTATTTTTTTCCCATAGGTTTAACATTGGGAAATCGTTCTATATGCCCCTACGAATATTAGTCTATTCTCCATGGTCATCTCTCGTGTATTGTCCATCTTTGTGTGTGTACAGGGGTGAGATGAATACAGAAAGCGATTCATTTTGGTCAAAGTCATTGTTCAACTCATTTGAATGCTATGTGATATTCACTCGGCTGTCGCCTTATTCATCTATCACTCTGCATCAAACTTGTGGAGAATGATGAGTTTGACCAAAACTTGTTGGTTTCTTATCTAAACGACTTTGACCAAAACTTTTTGGTTTCTTGATAAATCCCTCAGTTTGAAGGTGACTGATTCTCTCCACCTTGCAGACTTCCCATGATGCTCAGCGTGGTGGTTCGCAGCCTCGTTTTCGTTCTACTTACGCTCGTTGGTGGTCAAAGTCATTCTCAAACTCATTTGAATGCTACACAATATTCACTCGGTTGTCACCTTATTCAATTCACTTTGCATCGAACCCGTTGAGAATGATGACTTTGTCCAAAACTTGTTGGTTTCTTATTCAAACGACTTTGACCAAAACTTGTTGGTTTCTTATTTTATCGCGTATTTTGAAGCTTACCGATCCTCTCCTACTTGCGGACTTCCCATGATGCTCAGCTTGGTGGTGGGCAGCCTCGTGTGCGTCCTGCCCATGCTTGTCAGTGGTCAAAGTCGTTCCGCAACTTGTTTGAATGCTATATCATATTCTCTCAGTTCTCACCTCATTTATATCACTCTGCATCAAACTCATCAAGAACGACGGCTTTGACCAAAACTTGTTGGTTTCTTATTTAAGGAACTTTGATAAAAAAGTATTGGTTTCTTATTCAATCCCACATTTTTAAGCTGACTGATCCTCTTCGTCTTACAGACTTCCCACGATGTTGGGCATGGCGGTTGGGAGCCTCGTTTTCATTCTACTCATGCTTGTCAGTGGTCAAAGTCATTGTTCTCCAACTTATCTGTATGCTATGTGATACTCATTCGGCTGTCGCCTTATTCATATCACTCTGCATCAAACTTGTAGAGAACAACAACTTTGACCAAAACTTGTTGGTTTTTCATTTAAGCTACTTTGAGCAAACCTTGTTGGTTTCTCATTTAAACGACTTTGACCAAAACTTTTTGGTTTCTTATCTAAATGACTTTGACCAAAACTTGCTGGTTTTTTATCTAATCCCTCATTCTGAAGCTAACCGATCCTCCCCTTGCAGACTTCCCATGATGCTCGGCATGGTGTTGGGCAGCCTCGTTTTCACTCTTCTCATGCTCGTTGGTGGTTAAAGTTGTTCTTTAATTCATTTGAATGCTACGTGATATTCACTCAGTTGTCGTCTCCTTCATATCACTCTGCATTAACTCGTGGAGAACAACGACTTTGACCAAACCTTGTTGGTTTCTCATTTAAAGGCTTTGACCAAAACTTGTTGGTTTCTTATCTAATCCCTCATTTTGAATCTAACTGATCATCTCCTTCTTGCAGACTCCCCATGATTCTAGGCTTGGCGGTGGGCAGCTTCGTCTTCGTCCTGCTCACGCTCATCTGTAGTCAAAGTCGTCATTCTCCTACTCGTTTGAATGCTATGTGATATTCAGTCGGCTGTTGCCTCGTTCATATCACTCTGCATCAAACTTACAGAGAATGACAACTTTGACCAAAACTTGCTGGTTTCTCATTCAAACGACTTTGACTAAAACTATTTGGTATCTCATCTAAATGACTTTGACCTAACCGTGTTGGTTTCTTATCTAATCCTTCATTTGGAATCTGACCAATTCTCTCCTACTTGCAGACTTCCCATGATGCTGGGCGTGGCGGTGGGCAGCCTCGTTTTCGTTCTGCTCACGCTCGTTGGCGCGTGTTACTTCTGCCGCTGCTGCTGGCTCTACAGACGCAGGAAACGATTACGTCACGGTAAGTTGTGCACGGGATTCCCTGACGCGGCTCAAGCTGGGGGTTCCCCCGGGAAAACTGAGTGAAATGTAAACAGAACACAAGCAGAGATTACGAAAATATAGGCGGGCAGAGTAAGTGTAGCGTGGAGATAGGGAGGCAGGGGAGATTGGAAAGCAGTATAAACATTCTGTGGTTTATCCTACCCTAATATAAAATCCCCTAGCCTTAACATTGAGTTTCCGTATGTCACGCTGACTGGCATATAGACTTTTATATGCCACTAAAATTGTTATCACATAATATTTTAAAATCGAGGAGACGGGGTAGGATTAAATCAAAACCTGAATCGAATCTTGGCCACCGCATTCCACTCCTGGAGTCTTGGCTCAAGACTTCACTCGGCTTCGCCTCATGAAGTCACTTTGCCAAACTCCAGTCATGGCATACAGTGGCCAAGATTAAAACTCATCCAGTTTTACGATAGTATGGCTTATCGTATATACCTTCTATGGCGCATGACATCTAATATCAACCCTCCATGGCATATTATCTGTCGTATGAGGCTCACATGGTGTACCATATACACCTCCTGTGGCATATGACGCATCGCATAAACATTCCTTGGCGTATGACATATAATATCAACCCTCATGGCATATGGCATATTGTATAAAAATTCCGTGGTGTATGGCTTATCGTATAAACCTCCTATGGCGTACGACATGATATCGACCCTCCATGGCATATGACGTGTTGTATAAACCTCACATAGTGTATGGCTCATCTACAAACCTCCTGTGGTAAATGACATATCGTTTAAGCTAAATGTGGTATATGATATATCGTATAAACCTCTTTTGGTGTGTGATAAATCGTATAGACCTCCTGAGGAATAAGACAAATCATATAAACCTCCGATGATATTTAACAAACCTACAGACTTCAGGCAAACGTTGACGTGTGAGTAGCACCCAAAAAAGGGAGTTTGACGACGGCACGTCATATATAAAGTATGAGAAACCAGAAGATTGCCACTCTCGCCGATTCAGGATAATTAAATCATCGGCCCTTTTATTAACATTAACAATGAAAACAATGAAAACAATGTTTAAACACACACAGAGTTATATAGAACTGCATCGAGAATCGTATAAATAGACAATACTTCACGAGTTTGGATGGGCCACAATCGTCATCGAGGCGAAGCCAAATGACGATTATGGCTCATCCAAACGAGTGGAGTTTTGTCTATTTTACGATTCGAGTGCGGTTCTGGATTCATCTCACCCCTTTTTATGACATTATATATCATCTAAATTTTACAATTATTAGAATACACTTAGGAAATCCATATGACGTCATCTTAAATTCACTACGCCACGGCCATGGCGTAGTATTGTCACTTTACGGGGCTGATTGTTGAGTTGTTTTTTTAACGTTATTCCTATGGCTAAACTTGAACCAGGGGTGAGTTAGACATCCATACTCAATGGCGGACAAAGAACATGTAAGAACGCCAACCAGCATGTAAAGACCACGTGACCTGATTAATATTCATGTGTCCTCCGATATATATATCTATATGATCATTATTACCATTACTCTTATTATTATTATTATTATTATTATTATTATTATTATTATATTATATACATGTTTATTTATGTTCACTGGTGTCCCTATCATTTTTTTCAGACGGCCCTCCTAACATAACAGGCGGCCCTGTGATATTCATGACTTATTTGTAATTATTTATTTTTACAGACGGCCCTCCTAACATAACAGGTGGACCTGTGATACTGATGACTTATTGGTTAATGTTTGTTTATTATTACAGATGGTCCTCCTAACATTACAGGCGGCCCTGTGGACTATGCAGTAAACTACACCGTGTGCCCACATTCTACATATCTACGAGGTGAGATCGAGGCTTGCATAAATTACCATCAATACAAGCACAACTTTATACCTATTCAATTCATCATCGGAAAATTTGATTTTTCCCCTCAAAATTTGTCCTCAGTTACTTGAAATTTTGTATGATATAGCCGTATTATTTTTTTTCTGATTATTGGGATACCAATAGAATAAAGAAAGATACGCCATGCAAGTACACATTTTTCATTTATTTAGTTTAGGAATAGTGTACAAATTGAATAATGGCTTTCTGTATTTCTTCCTGAGAAATTCTGTTCAGTTCATTGGCGAACTATATCAATTTAAAAAAGGATACTTGTGGAGATCCATTTATTGATTTATTTAAGCTAATAATGATTAAAATTAAAATTAACTGGGTTGGCATAGGTGGAGTACGATTCTGTCCTTCCAGTATTAATGAGTCCCACACACGAGCACTACGATTATGAAATACAGTGTTAAAATTGATCTGGTATTTAATCTCTGAATGAATATAAACTCATGCACTAGATTTACTTCTCTTATGAATCATCCTTGTTTCCTCTCTCTCCCCACAGACGGCGCCACCTCGTGCTACCCGCTGGACGACCCTCCACCCTACCCCGGAGAGCCCCCTGGTGTGAGTGAAGAGAAACAACCCCTGAACCCGACCCAGCTCTGTGTGGCCATAGACGGACCCGAAGACGTCACCTCTCCAATCACATTCTCCCTCTCCCGCCGCTCTCCCCCCGGAGTCTCCGATCCTCCAGGTGCCTCAGAGGAGTTACAGGGACGGCGGCACCACCATGCCAACTACCGCACTACGGCGCACCCCCCGCCACACCGCTGTTATCATGATCACGTGACTATATTCAGTAATATTGGAGCGTTAGGGGCGGATGGAGTGCTGCCATCTGGTGATGGGAGGGAGAGTACGGGTAGAAACCGGAAGTTAGGTGACCGCGGGTTGTTGATATCTCACGGCGCGGTCAGTGGCCGCCAGGGGGAGCCGGAACCGGAAGTGGGGTTTACGGAGCATGCGCAGGTCGCAGGGGAGGTGACGGAGGAGCTAACAGGGGAGTTGACGGGGGAGCTTACGGCTTCTACCAGCTCAGCGCACTACAATACCCACATCGGAGACTTCTTGTGTAACACGGAGGCTTTCACACCCCTCACCCGCTCCCACACCTTCTCCCTACAGGAGCGAGGCGGCATCGAACTCACCACCTTCAAGGCTGTGCCCTCCTCCTCCACCCACACACCCAGACCGGAGCCACAGCCCGAGAAATCCAACCGCAGGTCCATAGAGCTGGGCTCCTTCTTCCGGGGCCCGCTAGGGGGCCGTACAGCGCCCGTAGATTACAGCTTCCTGCGGAGGCCACTAGGGGACGCCACTGATGGTGGGAGTTATGTGTATCCGACGTGTCTGCAGAACGGGAACGTGGCGCATGCTACGTGTCTGCAGAATGGGAATGTGCCGCTGCGGTTATCACCGGAGGCTGGGAATGAGGACGAGGAGGAGTTGACTGATCTCACTATCCAGGTTATCCCGCAGGGATGATCAACATGCCTGTCTTAAGCGCGGTTCCCATCAGCTGACTTTTGGTACTGATAAATTAGTTTTGGGCACTTTTCACCAAAAATTGTCAAGTGGAAGAAAAACCTCAGTCACATGCTTACTGATATCTGTACCAATTTTTGGTGAATTTGGCAGCACTGACCAACAAAATACACAATTTAACGCACATTAATTTAGTTGTCAATGATGTCAGTCACCAACATTGATTTTCCATGTAGACATATTTCCATTATCCAACTAAATGTAAATGGAAGCCAAGCATTGTTGAAGATTTTGTGACAGTTAGCATTACGGACTAACAGAATTTCAACCCAGATTTTTAAAATATTGGCCACAGGTCCAAGAATAAGTCAATAAACAAACATAAAACAATGCAATTTATGCTCCAACAACAATTCTCCACTTTTCACACATTTCCATGGTGCAGGCAACTGGCTTTTCTTACGATTTTTATCAGCCAAATGAAAACTCACATGTAGTGAATTATATCTATGGCTGACAAGAATCTAAACAATTTTCCATAAGAATTCAGTCAGTGATGAAGCCCAAGTAGTTTGGTGATAGGAATTATTGTTGAGGCAAAGCCATGCTGAATTCTTGGTCACTTTAAACCAATTTTAGGAACCGTGACCCATTTTAACAACAACATTATAAACCTGGGTTGAAATTGTCGGATGAATATTTTATTGGTTAATTCTGCCAAGTTTATCGGTATTGAATCTAATTGATCAGTGTACATAGCTTCTTATTTCCATTTACTGAGGAGCATGCTTCTGGATCTTTAATTTCTATTGACTTCTATTTTGTCAAAAATGCCAAAAAATCACTGGTTCCCGATAAAATTATCAGTACCATAAGTCATCCAATGGAAACCCTGCATATCCAGGCACCGTACAATACACTTACCTCATAGGATACTACATTCAAGACGGAAGCGGCCCACAAGCTGCTATTACTGTGTGATTTTGGGTTCTCACATCGATCCATTCTTGCCAATTTTTTTGTGATTTCCATGTGGGATCATCATTTTGGTGCCAAATTTTTGAAGAAAAGAAAAAGAATTGCCTCGTTTCTTTGTGCACGCCTGGCTTGCCTTGCACGGCTTCCGTTCTCCGTGGTGCTTCTTATGACACACATCGACCTCATGCAATGCAGGATTTACGGATATGCAATTTCTCTACGTATTTCTTATATACATGAATTATCATAATCCTAGTCTGCCTTTATATGCAACGACTTTGTGTGAATGAGGAAGGTGTGACGACTATAAGGATGTTTTCGTGAATAGATGGCATATATTGCTAAGAGGTGTCGACTATAAGGACGTTCTCGTGATTGGATGGCATCTATTCAGAAGGTGTGACAACTATAAGGGTGTTTTTGGAAATGGATGGCATCTATTCGGAAAGCATGACTACTATAAGGATGTTTTCGTGAATAGATGGCATCTATTGGGAAAGCGTGACTACTATAAGGATGTTCTCGTAAATGGATTGCATCTATCGGGAAGGTGTGACGAATATAAGGATGTTTTCGTTAATAGATGGCTACTATTGGGAAGGTATGATGACTATAAGGATGTTCCCGTGAATGGATGGCATCTATTTGTAAAGTGTGACTACTATAAGGATGTTCTTGTAAATGGATTGCATCTATTGGGAAGGTGTGACCCCTATAAGGATATTCTCGTAAATGGATTGCATCTATTTGGGAGGTGTGACGACTATAAGGATGTTCCCGCAAATGGATAGCTGCTGTTTGGAAAGTGTGACTACTACAAGGATGTTCTCATAGATGGAGGGCTGATATTTGGAAGGTGTGATGACTATAAGGATGTTTCCGTGAATAGAAGGCTTCTATTGCAAAAGTACACAAAAAGAAACAAGGAATACCAATGTGTGATCATATGGTTTATATAATTTTTATTATGAAGGAACTGCATCAAGATCTGTAGCTACCACTGCACGAAAACTATCATTTTACATATGAATGCGCCCAGCGTCTATAAGTAGGTATTTTGCGTCTACAAGATCGTCTTAATCCCCGTGTGTATACACCTCATCTGTGGGCGTATATATAAGCGTCCAGTGAACAGGGCTTCACTGAGAGCGGGCGGGGGGAGGTGGCGGGGGGTTGGGGGGCAAGGGCTTCATCTGAGGACACCTGTACTTATACCAACACAAAGGGGCGGCAGGGGGCGGGGGCAGAGGGTATTTTCTCTCATATACGCCGGGTGTGAAATACAGCCAAGACGCGTCTGTTGTATATAAGGCCTGGGCGTATATAAATGAAAACAAGTCAATATTCAGCCAATACATGCACTTCCGTGTATGTATATGTGAATAAAATGGTGGTTTTCGTGCAGTGTACTGAAAATATGATAAAATCTAAACTGCACTCGATCCCTAGCCACAGAAAATATGCCATTCCTTTTGATTTACAACATAATCTCAATCTGCTTTGGCTCTGAGATTACTCCACAACTAATATTCATGGGATATTTTCAGCTGCTTTCGATCTTGATGCAGTTCCTTATTATCTCACCCCTGGTATTTCTTTCTTCATAGACTTAACATTGGGAACAAATACTCAATGCCCATGGGGTATCTCGAAATATATATATCCAATGGGGGATTATGTCACAAATGTGAAGGGTGAGATAAATTCAGAAACCTATTCAGGTTTACGGACAGAGCTCAATCCAATCTCATCTGAATTGCTTCAAACTAAATGGGATACAAGCTCTGACCGTAACCTTTCATAGGTTTCCTCCATGATGTTGCTCTAACTGAGGTATATAAAAATAGCCAATGCGGGAAAATGTCCTCTTGGAGAAATTTCTCATGAATAACTGAAATAATTTTAGCTTTTAAAGGCATATTGGACAACTTGGCTTGGCTTCAATTTCCTAAAAATTTAATACGATGACCTGAAAAGTATTTTCCACATAGTAAAACCCATGTCATTTCCCTCAAGTTTTCACAGAATATAGTACATATATAGTACTACTTATTTATGTTTTAAAAATCACAGCTCACTCGCCTTGATTTTGGAAGAATTGAAGAAAGCCATATTTTTCAGTAGATTGCCTATGTAAGTCAAGCAAATGCAAATTGGCCTATTTTACCTACTGAGATTGGATAAACTGGACAAAATGTTAAATTTACTCATGTAGAATTAGAATAAATCCCAAGAAACCAGTTTTGACTAATAATTGACTTTTTTTTTTAATCACCAGGGGCGCCACTGTGTATTGTAGAATATGCCTTTGAGTAACCTCACATGAAATAATTCAACAAACCCATTCCTATGCAGTTCCTCACTATTCCATACATCAGGTTGAGCGAAGGGGAAGCATGCCTCTTGACATTACCTGTGGTAGACCTTGCAGTGAATGGTGGTTGAGAAATCGGCCAGAAATCGGCCAGAAATCGGCTCTTCTCCCCACCACAGTATTCCACATGGCGCATCGCCCACATCCGGGACATTTGTACAGACGCTGACCAGGGTGACGCGCTGGTGACTTTATACCGCCATACTTAACCTGTTTAATACGCGCGCTACAAGCAGCAAATAAAACTCTGTATTTAAAACTGACTTCACGTGTCTCTGTAATCATTTATTTAGTTTTTTTATTTTACGTATTGTCAACCATCAGCAACTCTTTCCAGACTCTCTCCAGGCTAAGCTGTTTCTCATTGTTTTTACACCACAAATCTATGAGATGAATTCAGGCCACTAAAAATAAACTTGTTTCTCATCACTAAACAATGAAAAATATGACGAGGGCGCATTTTTTTGTGTTTGTTTGCTAGATCAAAGATGGCTTAAAAGTGTCATAAAATGGGCTTCAGACATACAGTAAAACCCTGCATTAAGCGGTCACCCTGCGTTACGGGCCAAAGTGTCCGCTCATGCGGCGTATCCGCTTTCAGATTTATACTGGTTATAGATTGAATAAATCCTTGACATCAGAGCTTTATTTTGATACTAAATACATATACCTTTCATAATATCTATCAAGGTTCATCTTATTTATTAAAAAACCACAAACAACTTCTAAATCGTTTTGAAAGCGCAGTGATGAGAAAAAAAGGTGGGGTTTTTTAGCAGCCTTCGGTAGAAATCTTAGATATGGTATAAAAAAGACTTGCCTTTGATGTATCAGTAAGTCTACCACTGCTTGGGGTGAAGGAGAAAGGTGGCTGTACACCACACCACATAGACATGGTATGAGAAGGACTGGTCTTTGATATAGCAGTAGGTCTACCACTGCTGGGGATGAAGGAGAAAGGTGGCTGCACACCACACCACATAAACATGGTATGAGAAGGACTGGTCTTTGATATAGCAGTAAGTTTACCACTGCTTGGGACGAAGGAGAAAGGTTGCTGTACACCACACCACATAGACATGGTATGAGAAGGACTGGTCTTTGATATAGCAGTAAGCCTACCACTACTGGGGATGAAGGAGAAAGGTGGCTGCACACCACACCACATAGACATGGTATGAGAAGGACTGGTCTTTGATATAGCAGTAGGTCTACCACTGCTGGGGATGAAGGAGAAAGGTGGCTGCACACCACACCACATAAACATGGTATGAGAAGGACTGGTCTTTGATATAGCAGTAAGTTTACCACTGCTGGGGACGAAGGAGAAAGGTTGCTGTACACCACACCACATAGACATGGTATGAGAAGGACTGGTCTTTGATGTAGCAGTAGGTCTACCACTGCTGGGGATGAAGGAGAAAGGTGGCTGCACACCACACCACATAGACATGGTATGAGAAGGACTGGTCTTTGATATTGCAGTAGGTCTACCACTGCTGGGGATGAAGGAGAAAGGTGGCTGCACACCACACCACATAGACATGGTATGAGAAGGACTGGTCCTTGATATAGCAGTAAGTTTACCACTGCTGGGGACGAAGGAGAAAGGTGGCTGTACACCACACCACATAGACATGGTATGAGAAGGACTGGTCTTTGATATAGCAGTAGGTCTACCACTGCTGGGGATGAAGGAGAAAGGTGGCTGCACACCACACCACATAGACATGGTATGAGAAGGACTGGTCTTTGATATAGCAGTAAGTCTACCACTGCTTGGGGTGAAGGAGAAAGGTGGCTGTACACCATACCACATAGACATGGTATGAGAAGGACTGGTCTTTGATATAGCAGTAGGTCTACCACTGCTGGGGATGAAGGAGAAAGGTGGCTGTACACCACACCACATAGACATGGTATGAGAAGGACTGGTCTTTGATATAGCAGTAAGTTTACCACTGCTGGGGACGAAGGAGAAAGGTGGCTGCACACCACACCACATAGACATGGTATGAGAAGGACTGGTCTTTGATATAGCAGTAAGCCTACCACTACTGGGGACGAAGGAGAAAGGTGGCTGTACACCACACCACACAGACATGGTATGAGAAGGACTGGTCTTTGTATAGCAGTAAGCCTACCACTACTGGGGACGAAGGAGAAAGGTGGCTGTACACTACACCACATAGACATGGTATGAGAAGGACTGGTCTTTGATATAACAGTAAATCTACCACTGCTGGGGATGAAGGAGAAAGGTGGCTGTACACCACACCACATAGACATGGTATGAGAAGGATAGGCCTTTGATATAGCAGTAAGTCTACCACTGCTGGGGATGAAGGAGAAAGGTAGCTGCACACCACACCACATAGACATGGTATGAGAAGGACTGGTCTTTGATATAGCAGTAAGTCTACCACTGCTTGGGGTGAAGGAGAAAGGTGGCTGTACACCACACTACATAGACATGGTATGAGAAGGACTGGTCTTTGATATAGCAGTAGGTCTACCACTGCTGGGGATAAAGGAGAAAGGTGGCTGCACACCACACCACATAGACATGGTATGAGAAGGACTGGTCTTTGATATAGCAGTAAGTTTACCACTGCTGGGGACGAAGGAGAAAGGTGGTTGTACACCACACCACATAGACATGGTATGAGAAGGACTGGTCTTTGATATAGCAGTAAGCCTACCACTACTGGGGACGAAGGAGAAAGGTGGCTGTACACCACACCACACAGACATGGTATGAGAAGGACTGGTCTTTGATATAGCAGTAAGCCTACCACTACTGGGGATGAAGGAGAAAGGTGGCTGTACACTACACCACATAGACATGGTATGAGAAGGATTGGCCTTTGATATAGCAGTAAATCTACCACTGTTGGGGATGAAGAGAAAGGGTAGCTACTTTCTTTCTTGAAACGAACTTTAATTAAATTTGTTTCTATCACAAAAAAGAGAAATAATATGAGGATGTAAAATAACTGGCCATTCTTAAGAAGAATTGATATTGAGAATTTCAAAGAGGAAAGGCATGGATCCAACCGGTAAGGACCGAGGCCTAAACCCCTGGCGGACGGAACATGTAGTCTTAATTATTTCATATATAACCTATCTTTCATATTTCATTGACAAAGAAGAGGTCACAACCTTGGAGCATGAGAAAGATGGAGGTGTTCAACAAATATATGGACTTAACAAGGGTGTTTCTCCGACGCAGTGATGCCCCCTACCGGTATTTGTTCGTACCAATGAGCGCACTCACTGGGGCCATCTGGTGACGAAGTAGGAAACTAAGAATCCATCCTATTTGTAGATTGAGCACCAGCTTACACTTGCCGCCAGTGCTACACTACTTTAGCTCTGGTCGGGTAAAATCTGTGGTCTCTTGTGTGTATTTTTTAGAATAAAACCACCATAAAGCTACACTTAGTTATCAGGTTTTTTTAAGGCATACCGGACAATTTGGCTTGAAATCAAAACCCATGTCAATTTTTTTTAATTTAGGAAGATGATCTCAAAGTGTTCTAAACACATATCTAACTTAAAATTCAGGGGTCACCGTGCTTGTTTTTGATTTATAGATCAACGTTATGATAATTTTATATTAGAACATATAGAAATTCTAAAAAGTATGTTTTCACATAGTAAAACCCATGTCAGTCTCCTCAAATTTTCACAGAAAATAGTACATGTATAGTACTACTTATCTAGGTTTTAAAAATCATAGGTCAACGTCCTTGTTTTTTAAATAATTGAAGAAACCCGTATTTTTCAGTATGTTTCCTATGTAAATCAAGCAAATGTAAATTGGCCTATTTTACCTATCAAGATTTGATAGACTGGACAAAATGTCTAATTTACTCATGTAGAATTAGAATGAATCCCAAGAAACTAGTTTTGACTAAGAATTGACTTTTTTTTTAAATCACCAGGTGGCGCCACTGGGTATTGTAGGATATGCCTTTAAGCTGCTTTTATAGCCTACATAGAACAAAACGCCTTGGTTTGAGGCGCACCCCAAGTGATACCGTGGGATTTAACCCGACCAACCCTTATTTTGTAGAAAGGGGATGTTTGCCAAACTCCCAGCACCTCTCTGTCTCCACTCTGTTCCCACTAAGAGGTTGGTCGGGTTAAATCCCACACGGTATCTGTGGTGTGCGCCTCAAACAAGTATTTATGTTTTCAGAAACCACGTATATTTAATAAAGCTTGGTCAAAGAGTGAGAATTTGTGGACACGATCTGGGTTGAACCATACCTCTTATTTATAAAAAGACAAAAATAAAGAAGAAAAACGAACATGTGTTCTGATGCATATGTGTATCGTGAACTTTAAACTTTCTTTTAGTAGAAACAGTACACTGCGCGAAAACCACCAGTTTATATATGTATACACCCGGCGTATATAGGTATGATTTTGTGTATACAAGGTAGTCCTATTTTCCGTTGTGTTTACGCCTTATCTATAGACGTGTAAAATGTATACGACCCGCGCATACATGTCCCGCCCACGATATTTCTCTTCATATACGCTGTGCAGCAAAAACAGCCATTACAATGACGTATAGAAGAGGAAACGTGATAACATACAGCCGATACATGCACTTACGCGATGGCGTATATATATGAATAAACTGGTGGTTTTCGCGCAGAGGTAGAGACAGGTGGTGGCCAATCTAATTTAATGCTTCCCTCTGTTCTGTCCATTGTCCATTTGATTTTTTTCAAGAAACCTTTGATAGTTTCCGGATGTGAAAATGAGGACCTCCACGGAGCGATGTTTTGATTTAATTAAATCATCAGTAAAAATCGGAAAATATGTAAAGGAATAATTACATTTGAAGATCACAGGATGCTCATAGAAAGAAACTTGCTTTATACAAAACAATATTCATAATTTGATAATTTTCCATTATAAGAAAAGCAGAGACGACGAATTTGTTTTGATCCAGGTTTCAAGAAAACACTTTTGCATCTGCCTGGAGGTTTTTAGTTCTCCATCTCCGCACCAGGTGACAGCACTAGGCGCAGCTCTGAACTATCCGCCGAGATGCCTTGTGGGGAACAGAGGCTCGCGTCCATGATGAGTTATTAGCAATAAAATCTTCCATTTTTGAGATCAGACTTTTTAGTGTCGTTCTCAAGCGTATGTAGCAGGGCTTAGCAATTTTGTAAAACACTCCTGCACCCACCGCTGTTGCGACCATGGAATAGAGAGAGCTGGGGAGAAGGCCCGCGGATGACTGCGTGGCCTAATCTGCATACCCCGAGTTTCGGGGGATCTGATTGGTCTAGAGATCTGTGTTAGATTTTCAGGTCTCACTTCGGTGATTTAAACCTTGTGGCGTGCCGGTCTTCGACCTGCCCGTCACTGATCGGTTTTATGGGAGGCCATATGTTTCACACATGGAAAAGTAGCGAATATTCAAACGCTCCTTAACTCCAGGAAGATTCTCTCCCCAGAGACAGTATATAGACTGTGGTTCTTGTTGAAATCAGATACCGTGCTCCGTTGTAGGTCTACCCGTACACTTCGTGTAGAGTAGTTTTTTGTCTTCGCCTAGCGAGGATATTTCACTATCATGGTTTCGACTCCTTTCAAGTCTCATCAGGCAAGGTGTGGTAGGTATTTCTTCTGTGGTCTTTCTCCCAGACTTTCATTCGTTCTCAAGCAATTCGTTTTCAAGCAAGCTTGCATTATAAGAATGGTTGACAAAATTACAGAGGCTCCATATCTGTGGGCTGATGATTTGCCTATGGGACTGTCGCAGAAGTGCATTTATTGTCAGGCACTACAGCAGGATAGGGGTGGGCTTACTTATGCCAGGAAATTGTACAGACAGAAGTTGGTCCTCCCAGGCCACCCCTCTCATAAGATCTCACACTCTCTAAGTCGTCTTCTGTACTCTCACGGTGCACCCCTCTCATAAGATCTCACACTCTCTATGTGGTATTCTGTACTCTCACGGTGCACCCCTCTCATAAGATCTCACACTCTCTAAGTGGTATTCTGTACTCTCACGGTGCACCCCTCTCATAAGATCTCACACTCTCTAAGTCGTATTCTGTACTCTCACGGTGCACCCCTCTCATAACATCTCACACTCTCTAAGTGGTATTCTGTACTCTCACGGTGCACCCCTCTCATAAGATCTCACACTCTCTTCTCGTATTCTCTACAAGGTTCTCACTGCGCTCTATGGGAGAGGAATTCTTAACGAACTAGGCTTAGAGCATTGAGAATCCACTGGCCTGCCTCCTGTGCTAAAGACATACATCAATGCAACCTTAAATTCCTATAATCTCAATGATGCCACCTAGCGGGAATACTGTTTACCAGTGGACTCCCAAGGCTATAATCCTAGTTCGTTAAGAAGTTTTAGACTTAGAGCCTTGAGAATCCACTGGCCTGCTTCCAGTGCTAAACACATACATCAATGCAACCCAAAGATTCCTATAATCTCAATGATGCCACCTAGCGGGAATACTGTGTGCCAGTGGACTCTCAAGGCTCTAAGAATTCTTCTCCCATAGAGCGCAGTGAGAATCGTGTACAGGGACCTGTTTCACTAGTTTCGTGACATGTCTAGATGGCGTTTCCGGTTTTTTCGGTTTCATAAGGACTAGATATTAGACTTCGTTTTGTCCGTTCATGCTTGCACTGTTGGTGCCACTTTTGCCACGAAACTAGTGAAACAGGTCCCTGATGTGTAGATTTGTCTAATTCTTATGTCTTAGGTCTGTCTTTTTCTAAGGGCAGCTACTTGTGTTGTCACGAAACTAGACAACCCCAATGTCTGTATGGTGTCACAGACGTGTCACAAAACTAGTGAAACTGGTCCCTGATTACGACTTAGAGAGTGTGAGATCTTATGAGAGGAGTGCTCGCTCACCCCATCAGTGTGTGCCAGGTGTGATGATGATAAACTATCGCTTGCCTCATCCCATCCCTGCCCTCATTACGGGTAAGAAAGCTCGTCAGACAAGATGATTGATATATTTTATCACCTGGATCACCCATCTCCTTTCTCACAGGTGTTTCACACAAGTCCCCTACAGGATATGCACAAGTCACGCCATGCGGTGATTGACCAATCAGAGCACGAGCTGCCACCCCACGTGACATGCCGGGGTTCATGGACATGAAACATTCAGAGATCTAGGCCAGTGGCTTACTTTTTTTTTAACTGGCAGGGGAAAAACGTTTCCAAGCTTAAAAGAAACATATCCGATAAGATAAGAGTACTGGGGTGAACCCACCTAGCACGACTTGCTCTAAGGCCACGGTTACACTTGCCGACGGATAACGCACAGATATTATATCAGGTACAGAAAATGGAGAAAATAATTGGACCAAATTTCTGTGGCATTTCAAGAAGTTGAAGCATTTACTCCTGATAATTTTTCCTAGTCGACTTACATGAAATCTTTGCCCATCAAATTATATATTGTGATATTTGGTAAAACTGGTTCATTTGACTTGTTCTAAAACCAAGTGCGTGAAATGTAACATATTATCGAGTTTGATCTAACTTAACAGGTAAATTAGACCAATTTACATTTGACTTATTTATATAGGAAATTACAGAAAAATATAGTTTTAATAATAATAATTGTTCTCAATTCTCTCAAAAACAAGGAAGGTGACCTATGATTATTAAAGCTTAGATCTGTACTACTATACATTACTAAATTCTGTGAAAGTTTGAAGAAAATGACATGGGTTTTACTATGTGAAAAATAACTTGGTGACCCCCGATTTTAAGTTAGATATGTGTTCCTTAACACTTGAAGATTATCATATTCAAGTTTCAGGAAAATTACATGGGTTTTAATTATCAATCCAAATTATCTGATATGCTTTTAAGGAATACCAGTACAGTAAAACCCCGCTTATGGGGCACCCTCCGTTCCGGGCCAAGTGTTCCCTTAAGCGGGGTGGCCCCCTAAGCGGGGTTTTCAGTCTGTCAATGGTCATACAATACAGTGTTTTTGATATGATGTCCTTCCAAACTTGACCCTTAAGCGGGGTTTTTAAGCATTTCTGTTCCGAAAAACTGTCCCCTAAAGCGGGGTGTCCCTTTAAGCGGGGTTAAAATAAACTCTTAATAGTGCGAAAAATTTCCGTCCCGAGCAATTCTGCCCCTTAAGCGGGGTGTCCTCTTTAGCGGGGTGTCCCGGAAGAGGGGTTTTACTGTACTTACAAACCAGTCGTCGCCGCCATATGTCCCTATCAATTAATACGACGTAAATCCCCAACAGCCACCGACGTAATGACGGAGGTAATCCCATCAGGAGCTTCTGAGACGAGTAAAACCCTCCACTCTCTCTAATTAGCCCTCAGATGAAGGAATCCCACAGGAGCGTGTGAGCCCTCTGCCATGTCATGATAGAGAAATCTCTCATTTGTCTCTGTGAGTGATGGTCGCTACGAAACTTCAAAAAATAGATATTTTCTGTATCGAATGAGCGATATAACTTTTCGTAAAATATAATGAAGGTAAACTCACAAAGAACCAGTACTGCGCGAAAACCACCAGTTTATTCATATATATATATATGCCATCGCGTAAGTGCATGTATCGGCTGTATATTGACACGTTTCCTCTTCTATACGTCAGTGTAATGGCTGTATTTGCCGCAAAGCGTATATCAAGTGAAATATTGTGTGCGGGACATGGATACGCGGGTCGTGTACATTTTACACATCTATAGATGAGGCAAATATACACAACGGAAAATAGGACTACTTTGTATATGCAAAATCATACCTATGTATACGTTGGGTGTATAAATATATAAACTGGTGATTTTTTCGCGCAGTGCAGACACAGTAAGTCTTGTTGACAGATCTTATTATTAGCCAAGATGACAATTGGTGTACATGGAAGCATCAAAATAGATCACAATGTTTCGCACATGTTCAATGTGTTTCTTCAGGTGATCAAAATACTCTTTCATCATCCGTTTTATGATATAGATCTCATAGAAGATCTGGTATGCCAAAAAAAAAAGCCCACAACAACAGAGCTGGCTCAAAAGCAGAGAGTTATATATAGGTTTTAAGCTGCCTCAAAAGCAGAGAGTTATATATAGGTTTTAAGCCAAAGCATTTCAAAGTTTTGCTGAATCGTTTGGATGTTTGGTCCAGGTTTGTATGTCTCCTTTACTTTATGCTAAAGACAAAAGTTTATAAAATGATTTGCATCAGCAATGATCAATTGGAGCTTTTTCTATCTATTGATGTTTTGTTTCAATATTACTGGATATTGATGTTATCAAACAAACTATGGTGTATACACTCTGAATATAAAAGGGCTAAGCCAATTAACAAAAAAAAACATTTTTAAAACAAGCATTACTACTTAGAAATCAGCATTTAGTAATAAGATGTATTCTTTATATAATGTTATATAGAAGGAACTTACATAATGTTATAAGAACCCTCTGTGTTTTATAAAGATAACTTTGACAATTTTAAAGAATTTTGTCCTAATCAGAAAACACTAGTTATATGCCAAATATGACCCATTGATTAAAATATAGGTCCAGCAGTCCTAGTTTTAATAATCTACTAGCGACTTCGTCGAGTCCCGAGTCTGAATAATAAAAAAATGAGATGTCGGACTGCCAAAATTGGTAACCGAACTCCCGACACTCGCACTTCCCAGACTGACGCTCTACTGACTGCTCCACAGAGCCAGTTGCCCTGGCTAGGCCAAATACTTAGGGTGATGGTGGGTGGGGTCATCAGTACACTGGCCACCAGAGCAGACATTTGCTACGCACGTTAGTCGTAGCTGAGCGCAGACAGGGGTTGGTCATCAGCGGAGTTTGAAAGGGCTACCAGCGAAAGATGAGATCGCATTGGTTTCTCACGAGAAAAGTAGATCAGAAAACTACAATACTAGACTTTGATTTCGGTATAGCTTGAAATGAATCATAAGAGAAGAAGATTGTCCAAGTATAGTCATACAAAAAAGAAGACCAGGTTCGAGTTTTTCACTGCACGAGAATCTCACTCTCGTGGCTCTTCACTCTCCACGCCCAGGTTTGGTTCACTATGTCTCTATGTATGGGAGCAACTTCAAGCGGATTCGACGGAATTCTAACGTTTTAAATATAGTAGGTAATCAAATCAAGAATCTCCCACTGCCCTAGAAACAACCACTGTCCTAATATACTTATAACCCGCATTAAGAAAAAGATTGAAGACCACAGTCGAAATCATTCTCACATGGATTTTTCCTTAACTCTCCAACGAGAAAAACGAAAAATTTGAAAGGAAAAATATTTTTAAACCATATAACCCGCATTGATATATAAAATGTACCAGAATATAATCCATCTCATTGCTATCAAACATGGCAGATTTGTCTTTCATTTGTCTGCTTCTGAGATTAATGAAGCAACCCTAATCCCCACCAGAGATCATCCGCTCTATACACCCTCTCGGCTACCCGAATCTTGTTCATCTGCTCTACGACTGGCGGCACTTCTGTCACAGCTGCCAGTTTTACATGAGTACATGAGGTTACTCAGTAGTGCATTAAGCTAATTAATGAATAAAGAAGAAACCAACAAGTTCTGGTCAAAGTCATCGTTCTCAGCGAGTTTGATGCGGAGTGATATGAACGAGGCGAGTGAATAAGCGAAAAACTGATAAAAACAATAAAGGATGCAGGAAAAATAGAAACCGTTGTAATATCTTCAAATATAAGTATGTAACACATATTGAATTGTGTAAACGCCGGGTTAGTCGTCAAGTGGTGCTAAATTCACGAATGGTTGCCTATAATCATCTAGTGTCAACTCTCCTTTAAAGTTCATACATATACAATATTGACTGGTTTCAGTAACAAGCGGTCATATGCTCCGAGGAGTTGACACGTAGTAATATCCGAGCATATTCGAGGATATTGCGCAGAGGCAACTCCGAGGAGCATACAGCCGCTTTTATCTGAAACCAGTCTATATTGTATTTATTAGCCACCTTTTCTGGACAAGTGGCATGTCGATATCAGTTCGCTTTAGTTATGCACTATTAATCCGTACGCACTATTTTTTCGTATGCGCCACCCGGAGCATACAACATATCCGTATGCTCCGGGTATGTCCATACAAACAGAAATTTGGTTCCCATGGCAAAAGAATGATTCAAACCTGTGAAAAAATAATGGCAATCATTAGTTCTCTTAGGTACGGTCATTTTAAGGTGTCACATGTCTATATTTGTAGGAAAGAACTAATTTCATGTGTTTTTGTTCTGTTTTTGGCGGCCATTTTGGATTTTGGCTTGTAATTCGAAATTCCCACATTTCCCAGGGGTTGGACCCAGACGGAATGAAAGAGCAGAAAAAACTGCCCTAGAAACGATTCTCAAAAATCGGTAGGCTCAAAATGATTATGGGGCTGATGAAATGACCCCCTACTATATTAGGTGGATAATAAAATAAGAGATACCGTGAATATGTACTGGCCATGGTAGGGAGGTGGTTTGTGGTACAGAGTGAAGAGGATGATTTTGAGGGGCGGAGGGTTCAGGTAAATTGGGTTGTGGTGAAGGGGATTCTGATTGGATGTTACCTGGAACATGACTCAGAGACGACGAGACTGATCAGGGAGGAGGGAGGATGACACAGATCTGTGAATACAGGTCACGGCGCATGCGCAAAGTGGCTGTCTTCAGGTGGTAGAAATCAGTCAACTGTGACATGTTACTCCCAAAACCAGGCATAGGTGGAAACATCTTATCTAAGGATATACAATTTTAGGCTTTGAAAAAAAAGTAAAATACGGATAAATAGGATCCGTATTATCCGTATCTTCTGACTTTTCTCCTTTAGGCAGAGGATATGAGCATGTGGCCCACACTCATAAAGCTCAAGGTCTATGTCACCACTCTAACCTTTATACAGGATATATGAGCATGTGGCCCACGCTCGAAAAGCTCAAAATCTATGTGACCACTCTAACTTTTAGGGAGACTATAGGAGCATGTGGCCCACACTCAACATGCTCAAAGTCTATGTGACCACTCTAACCTTTAAGCAGCGTATATATGGGCGTGTGGCCCACACTTAACAAGTTTCAAGTCTATGTGAGCACTGTAACCTTTATGCAGAGTATATGAGCGTGTGGCCCACACTCAACAAGCTCAAAGTCTATTGTGACCACTCTAACCTTTAGGCAGGTATATGAGCGTGTGGCCCACACTCAACAAGCTCAAAGTCTAAATGACTACTCTAACCTTTAGGCAGGTATATGATTGTGTGGCCCACACTCAACGAGTTTAAAGTCTATGCAACCACTCAATCCGTTATGCACAGTATATGAGCTTGTGGCACACACTTAACAAGTTTAAAGTCTATGTGATCATTCTAACCTTTAAGCAGTGTATATATGAGCGGGTGGCCCACGCTCAACAAGCTCAAAGTCTAAATGACTACTCTAAATGACTACTCTAACCTTTAGGCAGGTATATGAGTGTGTGTCCCACACTCAACAAGCTCAAAGTCTATGCGACCACTCTAACCGTTATGATTAGTATATGAGTGTGTGACCCACACTCAACAAGCTCAAAGTCTAAATGACTACTCTAAATGACTACTCTAAATGACTACTCTAACCTTTAGGCACAGTATAAGTGTGTGTGTCCCACACTCAACAAGCTCAAAGTCTATGTGACCACTCCAACCATTATTGGTAGTATATGAGCGTGTGGCCCACACTCAACAAGCTCAAAGTCTATGTGACCACTGTAAACTTCAGGCAGAGCATAGGAGCATGTGGCCTACACTCAACAAGCTCAAAGTCTATGTGACCACTCTGACCTTGATGCATAATAAACAGTGCATAATAAACAGAGTCACAGAAGCCTGACTTGGCGACATGGGGTCACATTTCTCAGATAATGAACCACCTCACTCCTCCCCCGTCCTCCCGGCTGCTTCCGCACAGCCGCCCTGCCACTAGGCTCTAATTGGCTTTGTTATTTAGCCCCAAACACCAGAGGGCGCCTCTCTCGCGGGGATAATTATCGCCGAGGCGTGACTTCCCTGACCCAGGTCACGTGACTCCCCTTGCCCAGGCCCCGCCTCTTCATCGTAATTGACACTTAGGTCCCACACTTGTTTCTGGAGATCTTGTTTTAAGAGGCCACTGTGTAGTTCGTGTGGCTTCCACTAGGGGGTGCCACTGAGGTTTGGTTTTAGCTGGAAAGTGGGCAGATTTTGAAATGGTTTATTATTCTATAAGCAGGGTTTTTGGAATGCAGGCAGTTTTTAGAGCGTGCTTGCAAGATATATATTCATCACCTAGAGGTTATATATATACAATTCGAGCGTGCTGCCAGTTAACTATCCCTTCACTATCTGCCTGATATTCACAGGGTTTAGTGGGAAGTGGGCAGTTTTGTTAAAACAACAAGACGCCTAATGAGCCATTCCATATGACCAGGGTCTTTGCACCATACCAATGTCATAGAGTTGACTCGGAGAATGAGAGGGGACAGTGTTTGCTGCACGTTGAAGGTCTACTGGTCAGATGTCTACACTGCATGAAAACCACCATTTTATTCATATATATATATACGCCATCACGGAAGTGCATGTATTCGCTGAATATTGACTTGTTTTTATCTATATACGCCCAGGCCTTATATACGACAGACGCGTCTTGGCTGTATTTCACACCCGGCGTATATGAGAGAAAATACCCTCTGCCCCCACCCCCTCCCGCCCCTTTGTGTTGGTAGAAGTACAGGTGTCCTCAGTAGGAAGCCCTCCCCCTTAACCCCCCGCAACCTCCCCCCGCCCGCTCTCAGTGAAGCTCTGTTCACTGGACGCTTATATACGCCCACAGATGAGGTGTATACACAGGATTAAGACGACCTTGTAGACGCAAAATGCTTACTTATATACGCCTGGCACATACATATGTAAAATGATGGTTTTCGTGCAGTGATAGATTTTGTAGGAAATCTGTTTGATATAGTGTGATGAACCATAGGTGATACAACCCTTTGTACCACATGAGTTGTTGTAACAATGACAAAATGGCGCCGTAATGATTTCCAGGGTGGCTAAATTTCACCTGTTCCTTGTAATTTATGTTGTAAAAAGTACCCAACTCATTCCCCGAACTCGGATAGTATTCTCGTCACAAAACAACACAGTAACAGATTCCATTCATCCACCCTAAGTATGTCCCCCTATAGTAGGTCAACGATAACTATGATGTAGGAGGTAGAATAAAGATATAAAAATTACTATATACCCATGCCGTATTTACTGTAAATATGTACCGTTTTGACATATAACGTAAAAATACTGTACGGACCACTGGTCTGTACACTAAAATACGGACCACCTAGCCAAACACGTTTATTAACATATCGGTTGTAAACAAATAAATTATTGATTTTTCTTTTAATTTTGGGTATATAGTAAATATTTAACGTCCAACCATGCTTGTACAATTCACAGAACTCGATGATAATTTATGGTTTGTACGGAACTCTGCATAAATGCCTCGTTCCGTACAAACCATAAATTACCATCTCGTTCTGTGACTTGTACAGCATGGTCATGACGTTCTATACAATTACCCACCTCGGTGAATAATTTCGACACAAAACACTGCAGAATATATTCCATTTAGCCACCCTAACTCTGTCTCCCTATACTACACCAACGATAAGTATGATGCAGGAGGTAGACTAAAGATATAAACTGGCAGGTCCAGGTCTCCCCGCATTAACTGCTGGTGTAGTATCAATACCTCACCCCACACCTGTCACCACCCATCACTCTCCAACCACATGCTCCAATAAAAGCCCTCCTCTCTCACTGCCTGCCCCCTAGCGGCAGCCATTTAAACGTCCGCCTAGATTCCCGCCATTTCGTCACGTGATTACCTGGGAACGCACCTAGCGGTAGAACTGTTCATTTTCTTATCAAAGAGTCCGGTGTGGTGTTGGGCGTCAATGTGTTAACGTAATTACTGCACCGTACAAAGCCGTACGGCACTGTAAGACTCCATACGGCCCTAGGGCTGAACGTACTCGTGTATTGCCTTGTTAAGGTCTCACAATGGTGTCTTCTGTGTTTGTGATGGGCCCTGGTCTGAGTATATTAAAAAGACAAACGGTGCCATGAATATGTATGAGTGGTGTCAGTGTAAGACAAAGGACTGGAGATGACCGTTGATAGAATGGGATGGAATTTGCACAGACTCTTTTACCTGAGATAAGTATGCGATAGTGATGTGTTATTTTATACCTATAGCTGAACAATCCAAGTTATAAACTACTTCTTAGGAGTTTTAACTTAGCCAATTTACTACTTCTGGTAAAAGAACAAAAGTGGCCCCAAGACAGAGCCTTGGGACACACCAAATCTGGTGTCATTATATCCCTATAGCCGAACAATCCAAAGTTATAAACTACTTCTTAGGAGTTTTAACTTAGCCAATTTAGTACTTCTGCTAAACAACAAAAGTGGCCCCAAGACCGAGCTTTGCAACACACCAAATCTGGTCCCTGTTTTTCAGTCACGACCATTGTGGGTCCAGTCAGCCCCACGATCTACCAACGATATCACGACAGTTTGGACGACACAAGATGGCCGGTGTGCTATAGACGGTGTTGTAGTGCGCCACGGCAGATCGCCGCTAAAAGTGTCATACTTAGACAGTAAAAGTCTAAGTAAATGTGCGTATTTAGAGGATCTTTCCACTTCCCGCTGGAATCAAGCGATGCAATTTTCACACGCGTAAGGTATACATGTAACCCATAACTGTTCCAAATATGAAGACGATCGGCTATATAGTCCCGAAGAAATCGGCGTTTGAATTTCGTCATAGAAAACGTCTGCTCTGGCCATTGCACCCTCCAACCTCCAGTGAATGTCGAGGTCACTGCATAAATTGTAAACCCATGGGCATGGCTCAGGGGTAATCATTGCCTCCCCGGTGTCCCCCTCTACCGCGCCTCACGGGCGCCCCTCCTGCCCCCTCGCGGCACTCACCCACACCACGAGGTCACGTGGTACAGCCCGGTCCAGGCCCCGGCCTCACTTCTTCTCCACCCGCTCTGCAGTACGCACGTACTACAAGCACTAATTTCGTCTTCTTGGCCACGTGCTCGCAGCCTATTACTCCACGAGTATAGGCCAGCACACCATACTACGATAAAGTGCGATAGAACGATAGAGGAGAGTGTACCATGCCGAACACGAGGAATACGCCCGTGGCGAGCACGTCTCAGGAACCTCAGGCGGCCGCAGGCTCCGAGGCCACGGCCAGAGGTACGACACAGGCGTCGAACGACCACGTGGACTCAGTGTCGGAAAATGGATCGACGGTCAAGACGTCGAGAATAACGGCCCTGGAGGGGAACGTCGCCTTGATACTCGAGGCGATAAAAGGTCTACAACGGGCTAAATCTCCGTCTAGGGCATCGCAGCCGGCGACCGTTAGGGAGGCCACCGTCGCGGAGGACCGGACCAGGGAATGGGCAAACGACCAAACATCACGTCTCCCGGCACCCCGTCAGCTTCGCGACCGATACCTCCCAGACGAGCTGCTACAGAAAGAACTCGACCGTGAGGGACTACGACACGACCGCACGGCCGGTAGGTTTACTTCAGATCTTCACACCGTTAAATTGCTGTCGAAACCATATATGTATGTGGAGCGCGAGGGCCTCTTCACCGTGAATCAGAGGCTCGAGGTCAGAGGCACGCTCGGTCCGATGGAGTATGTAAGCGCATTTCTGGTGATGATGGAGGACCACCGGGCCGTCCCGGAGGAGGACAGGAGGGACATGTATCGCCACCTGTCCCAGGTATCCATAGATGCCCAGACCCGGCCGTGGGCCGCAGTGAGGCGTTGGTCTCAGTACGTGTTCGACCAGGTCGAGGCCGGTAGGATCTACTGGTCCGACCACGTGCGAATACAGGACGAGCGTGTCCGTCTCGCGATGACGGCAACCACAACGGCGCACGACGGCCAAGACGCGGGAAAGACCGGAGGACGGGAGCTGCCGTGCCGGGCATTTAATTCGGAGAGGGGCTGCCGCCAGCGGAACGGCCACCAAGATGGCGGAATTAAATGGGTGCACGTGTGCTCATTTTGTGATTCCGTTGGCAGGATGTGCACGCACTCCATACACGCGTGCAACAGGAAGCTGTTGTACGGTGGCGGGTATGAGAGTGCTGCACCAACACCTGCACCTGCCCCGCGCCGGATGCCCCAGGCCGGGCACACCATGCGCACCACCGACCTCTCAGGAGTGCAGAAACAACACCCAACGGCTTCAAAAAACGGACCGGACGCGCCCCGCGAGTGAGTGTGGCGCGTGTAACACCCCTCGCTCCCGGTACGAGTGCACTCAGCGAGGTCGACCCGGTCAAGGAGTGCACCACCCGTGACGTAACACCCCACGTGACAACAACACCGCGTGCCGAGCACGTGGGGGACGCACACAAGCAAACAACCCCGCCCCCTCAGGAATACACTCCCGTGTATAGGGGCGACGGCGGGGATATGGAGCAATTGGCTCGGCAATTGCCCCGGGAGGACGGCGACGATAACCCACGAATCGACTTCGCTGCCGTTAGGGAATTCTGCGAGACCGGAATACCCGCTCCCGGGGTACGGACCGACCCCGGCACGTTCGCCGGACATAGGCGGGCCCTCTGGCCCCACTTCTCCGCCCCCGGGCCGCCGGCGCACGCCGACATCTACGACCGGGTGCGGCGCACGGGAATGCCCAACGCCCTCGGGCCCCGGATCGAGATCCCCACTGATCTCAACATACCAGCCTGGACCCGCTACCTCGCGACTATACCCGGGAAGGAGGAACTCACGGATTTCATTAGATTCGGGTTTCCCCTCGGGTACGCCGGGCCGGTTACCGACACGCGGGGGGTGCCCAACCACCCCAGTGCTTCAGGGTACCCGGACCAGATAGCCAGGTTCATCGACAAGGAGAAGGGGTATTCAAACCTTATGGGTCCGTTCGAGGACCCGCCCTTTCAGCCTTGGTGTCACGTGTCGCCGTTAATGACACGGGAAAAGAGGGGTACGTCTGATAGGCGCGTGATCACGGACATGACGTACCCCAAGGAATCCAGCGTTAACGGCTATATCGTCAAAAACTCTGTCTACGGTGAGGAGAGAGAACACGGACTCCCGACCGTGGATGGTTTCGTCGGCCGCCTGGTGGCCTCGGGGCCGGGGAGTTATATGTCCACCATCGACATCGCACGGGCATATAAGAACTTCCGGTGCGACCCCCTCGACTGGCCTCCGCTCTGCTTCGCGTGGGGGGAGGGGTACTACTGTGATACGGCCATGCCGTTTGGTGCCCGGGCCTCCTCCTACCACATGCAGTGCGTAGCAGATGCCATCGTCAAGATACTTGACCGCAAGGGGGTCGATGCCGCGATGTACCTGGACGATCTTATAATCCTCTCCCCGACGGCCGAGAAGGCGGCCGCCGACTTCGAGACAGCGCGGGAGCTCTTCAGAGAACTGGGCCTCCCCGAGGCCAGGGAAAAGGCACAGCCCCCGAGCCGGGCTGTGACGTGGCTAGGGATACTCATAAACTCAGTGGATATGTCCCGCAGTATCCCACGGGACAAACTACGGGACGTGCGAGAACACGTCAGGGCCGTCTCAACCAAACGCTCGCTGACGAAACGCCAACTACAGTCGGTCCTCGGTCGGGTCCTCCACGTGGCGAAGTGTATACGCCCGGCCCGACCGTTCGTCAGCAAGCTGCTCGAGGCCCTCCGGGGCATGGCCGGATACTACATCAACGTCAACTCGGAGATGCGGCAGGACCTCCAGTGGTTCCTGCGGTTCGCCGAGGGATGGAACGGCCATGCCCTCATACCTCGAGGGCCTCCCACCAAGTGCATCATAGTGGACGCGTGCCTGAGTGGAGTAGGGGGCACGGATGGCAGATACTACTATTGCGGTAGGGTCTGCCCCGTCGAGGACCCCGTGGACTGTATCGCCGAGCTCGAGGCCCTCAATACCGTCTACGCAATGTGTACCTTCCTCACGGATCGCGACCGAGGGACTCGTGTGGAAGTGTACTGCGATAACATGGGTACAGTCCAGGCACTGAGGTCGGGGCGTGCCAGGAATCCGGTCCTCGCCGAGTGTGCCCGCCAGGCATGGACAGTACAAGCCAGACTCCAGGTGGAGTTCGTGTACACTCACGTGCCGGGGGTGCTTAACACCGTGGCAGACGCCCTCAGCCGTGCCCACCTGACCTCGAGGGACTTTGTCACGGCCGTTAATTACATAAATTATCATTCCCTGGTTGAAGTGATCCCATGTACTCACACCTCTTTCTACCCCGTTCTCCGTCTCGCCTGCAGATCCGGCGCTACGCTCACTCCAGACGAGGGCATCTGCGCGGCAGTGCGAGGCGCGTGCCCCCGGAACGGTCGCGAACCAGCGGAGTGCCGTCGCGACCTACCTAGCCTTCTGCCGGAGAATGGGGGCGGACCCCCAGAAACCCACAGTGTCCTTCACCACGGCGTACCTAGAGTACGTCGCGGGCCACGCCCCCTCGCCGGCGACGGTCGCGAACCAGCTGTCCCACGTACGGTCGCACCTCCGGCTGACGGGCGGCGATGTCGCGGCAACCGAGGATTTCCGGGTGAAGCGGGCACTGGATGCCATGAAACGAAACAAGGAGTACCTCCCCAACGTCAAGCCTCCGGTCCCCATGGACGTCTTCAGGGCGGCCCTCACGGCCCTCACCGACTCCCCGATGCACGTCGGTCTGAGGGCCGCGGTTCTAATCATCTACTTTGCCGCGCTGCGGCAAAGCGAGGTGGCGCCACCGTCCACGGCGAAGTACGACTCGGCGCGACACCTGTCACGCCGAGACGTGGTCGTCACGCCCGGACAAGCATCGATCAGGGTGAAGGCGGCAAAAAACATGCAGAGAGCGGGGGAGGAAAAGACAGTGGTCATACGAGCCTCCCCCGAACCGTCCTCCTGCCCCGTCCGGGCGATACGGACCATGCTCGCGGCCGCACCTACGGCCGACCCTACGGCTCCGTTCCTCAGCCTAGCGAACGGAGAGATTCTCACGACCAGGACACTGTCGAGGGAATGGAAATCACTCCTCCAGAGGGCAGGCCAGCCCACCACATACACACTCCACAGCCTCCGGAAGGCTGCCGCGACGCAGGCATTCCAGGCCGGTATGCCGGAACTCGCCATACAGCGGTATGGGGGCTGGAGGTCTAACGCCCATCGGACCTACATCAAAGACACTGATGCCTCCGCAGTGAACCATGCCTTGATCAGGTCCCTAAACAATTCTTAATATTTTTCTTTTATCCCACCCCCCCCCTCCTTATATTGGCTCTTGGCTATTTTATTTTCATATACAATTACCTACGTATTTTTCATACTACTGTATTGTATATCATATTTTATACTTATATTAATTGACCTTATTATACATGTCAATTACCATTATGTAATATTACTTACCATTCATATCCATATTACATATTAATATGATCGTCCAGTAAGGTCGACATAATCTCATACCATAGAATTCAATAAAATTCTGTACTCCCAGCCACTGCTTCTCTCCTTTAATCCGGGGATAGGGTAATGGTAAACCCATGGGCATGGCTCAGGGGTAATCATTGCCTCCCCGGTGTCCCCCTCTACCGCGCCTCACGGGCGCCCCTCCTGCCCCCTCGCGGCACTCACCCACACCACGAGGTCACGTGGTACAGCCCGGTCCAGGCCCCGGCCTCACTTCTTCTCCACCCGCTCTGCAGTACGCACGTACTACAAGCACTAATTTCGTCCCACCCACCCTCAACCTTCTCTTTATCTTCCTACTCACGTAGGGCTATTTTATTTTCATATACAATTACCTACGTATTTTTCATACTACTGTATTGTATATCATATTTTATACTTATATTAATTGACCTTATTATACATGTCAATTACCATTATGTAATATTACTTACCATTCATATCCATATTACATATTAATATGATCGTCCAGTAAGGTCGACATAATCTCATACCATAGAATTCAATAAAATTCTGTACTCCCAGCCACTGCTTCTCTCCTTTAATCCGGGGATAGGGTAATGAGGGTCACGTGAGCGTAGGGCTACACTGGCCACCAGAGCTATGACGATATTCAAATGCCGATATCTTCGGAACGGTGCGGCCGATTTTCTTCATATTTGGTACGATTATTGGTTATATGTATACCTTACTCATATCAAAATTGCATCGCTTAATTCCTATGGGAAGTGAAGTTGCGCATTTTGTACGATATGTCCATAGACAAATGTACCCACGTGACCTTACATGTCTCGTGACTATAGCACACCTCAGACCACCCTAGGTCTTTTAGAGCAGTGATAGTTACCCGACCCCCTAAACTATCGCGACTATAGCACACTGACAGCAAAAACATGTCGCCCGTAACGATGGTCGTCACTAAAAAACAGGGCCCTTGTGTAAGTTTTGGTGTCCCCAAGGCTCGGTTTTGGGTGCCATGAATAGAATTTATAGAGCTTATTTAACCCCGCTTAAGGGTAAGTACCATTCAAGGGGACACCCTGCTTAAGGGGACAGTTATTTTGGTAGAAAATTCCTCTTAATCCTGCTTAATGGGGCACTTCTGAGGGACACCTTATCAAATTTGATGGGACAGTGTGGGGACAACACCCCAGATTATCTTGATTGCTTGTTTTTAGTGTGTGTAGGAGGTGGGTAGACAATTAGACACTGGGCAACAGCCTTCCTAGGCTTCATAGGCATCTGTTAGGTGTCTTTGGTCTGTCTGTCTGGGTATAAAAGTGTCTCTATGCCATAGCGAAACCTGTATTAAGGTATTATATATATTACATTGCCTAACCATCGGCAGACTGAAAACCCTGCTTAAGTGGACACCCCGCTTAAGGGGATAATCTCTTCTGAACGGAGGGTGTTCCCTTTAAGAGGGTGTTCCACTGGCCCGACGGTAGCCGATTCCGTAGCCAGACAATCGCCGATTATTATCGGATGCCCTAGAATTTCTCAAATCTTTGAAAATGGTCGTTTATTAAACTATTATTATCAGAATTAAATGAATTACAATACGTGAGCTTCCTCTTAAGGGCCCAGGAACAATTGATCGGTCGAGAAATCGGCCTGGTGGATTCACCCCTTAAGCGGGGTTCTACTGTTCATAGAAATAGCAATCTCTACCTTCTGTTGGTGTCGATTGAATGGCTTTACCCCGTACGTCACAGTGTGACGTATGAAGTACGGCCATGGGTAGGAGCGGATGGTATTTATAGGGGGCAGGGCCACAGATATAAAACAATGGGAATAAAAGAACACCCCTCTTTCATTTCTTTTTTGTTTTGAATTGTTTCACTGATTTTTCCCATTTTAAGAAAAAAAATGGGAAAAAAATATGGCTTCTCAAAATCACTCTGCTTCCATGATTCCGAGAAATCGGGAAAAAGTCAAATTAGGAAAAATCTCATAGTTCAGCAGTAGCATGGTGGAAAACAATAAATCTGCTGCTAACCATGTACATTACACAACCTCATCTGTTCTTACTTACAATGTCAGCTCACTTAATGATCACATTAAACTCATGAAGGGTCCTAAGTGATCTATGGCAGTTTGAAATTCACCGAGGGCCCAATCCATCGTACCCCATCTTATCTCATTACCCCTAATCCCAAACTAAATGTTTCTCCATAACATTTCTGATCGAAATACATATTTCATGTACAATAGATTAACTTTAAAGTTAAGTAATGTGTAGCAAATGCCAAAGTTATCGAATAAATCAATTCAGTGGCCATTCCCCTCTCATCCCATCCACTCTCCCTTTGATGTTCCTGTAAGTTGCTCTTTGAGCTGTTAAGACGGATTTTAAAGGAATGATGATAACTTTTTGTAATACCAGATTTAAGTTGGTTCTTCTCTGTTCCTTTGTGTCTGGTTTATTGTTTCTTTTTTTAATTGGGTTATTTTACCTGGCGTTGGAAAGGCAACTTCATACCCGTTCTCGATGAAACAATGGTTGGATGGTAGACCATGTGTGTATATATATATTTTTCAATATATCTTTATTGCACCTCTCACAGGGGTGAGTTCTTCCGATACAACATTCTGGCATTCATGGTACATTTCGGCTCTTCAAATTCATGTGGTATCTTTTAAGCAAATACATTAAATATAATAATAGATAATAATGGATAATACAACATGAAGTAATGCAATGTATAATGTAATGATTATAATTATTTCCATTGGAATCTAGTTACAAATAGTCTTTTTTTTAAAATTACTCTTAAAGGTATCTATGTCTCTAGAGTTTTGGCAATCCAAAGGAAGCGAATTCCATAACCGTGCCCCACGCAGGTATGGGTTATTATGCACCAGGTTGCTCTTTGTATGATAGATCTTAAAATTTACCTTTTCAGCAGCTCTCGTTGCGCGTTGTTTATGTTCCACCCAATCTACATTACTCCGATTCTTACTGCGAGTTGTTTTTGTCTACGCTTCCACAATGGTTCTATGCCCCCTTTCTCATACAACATGGTCACTGGGTTTCCCCAACATCTAAGCATCAATGCGATTCTCATGCCCCTATTATTTAGTTTTTCTAGGGTATCTAGGTCTTTTTTACAATTGCATACTTCTCAATAACAAATAGTTCCTTGTCTTTTGGTATCCATCATATACAAAGTCCCCATTGAAATTGAAATGGGACTCAGTAAACCATTATCCATGTTTTTAGAATCTTCCAGGTACCATAACCCTATACCATTGTATACGGCCTCAAAGCCATTGTGTATACGGGAAAATAATCCCTTTGTATTATAGAGCAAAGTAATAGTCCCTATTAATATACCCTTAGATGTGAAAATTCTCGGGTTTGAATTATCCGATAAGATATATAATAAATGCAACAAACGATGGTTTTGTGGACAGACGGCTGTTAAAAAAATCGTCTAAAAACCATCGATTATTGGCAATGTACAACAAAGGAACACCATAGTGTGATTTATATGTGAAAGCATGTATTCTATGAGTAATAAAAGAAACCTTTATTAGCCAAATAGTTTACTAACAATTCACCATATGCCTCGATGATGTGAATATAAGTGTCAAATAGGTAAAGTCTGGCTTGGGTTATTTGGTAAGTAAACGACCTGTCTATAATCCCATTTCCGTTGGCCGACTAAAAGTCTGTTTTCATCAATTGGTTTTGCATCAGCAGTGTTAAATGTAAATCCTGATCAGATCGGTGACGGCCAATGGAAATGGGCTTTTATATAGGGGAACTCAAAAGATCTCTACCGTTTTCGTAGGCCAATCGAAACGGGCCTTTTATCTCACCCCTGGTATTTTTTCCCATAGACTTAACATTGAAAACTCGTACTTAATGCCCGTGGAGTATTGTTGAAAAATACTCAATGGGGGATGATATCACCCATATCAGTCAATCAGTCAGTGACAGGGGTGAGATAACACTGCTACGCCATTCGCGAAATGAAAAGAAATGACTGCCGTGTTGGGTAAATTAAAATCAGTCAGTGACAGGGGTGAGATAAAATCTTAACCGCACTCGATCCATAGCCACTGATGATATGCCACTCATGGTCGTTTGCAAAGCAATCTCACTCAGCTTTGCCTCGTGAGATTACTCCGCAACCAAGACTCATGGCATAGTGCCAGTTGCTATGGATCTCGATGCAGTTCCTTATTATTATGTGACGCCTATTTATACCTCGTAAAACACATTCGAACTTACCCCGGTAAATTTTAATAAAAAGTGTTTTTTTTTTATAATTCAAGTAAAAAAAAGGACCAGTATTTTTTCGGACATTTCACAGTAGATAACATATTTCCTATACTTCTTCATGGAATTCAATAAAGATTTAACAATTTTACACCAAGATATCCGTCCTGGTAGACAGACGACTTCCCGCCACAAACCACCTCGTTTCCCGCCATTTTTTGTCTAATTGCCGTCTGCTTTGCGCTCTCCGTGAATTTTTCAGTTTTTCCGCGGCCCGGCAACTGAGGACATCGATCCAACAGACAAGATGTCACACAAAAGCCTTATCAGCACCGATAAAGATGCTTTCTTTCTTAAATCAATTACATGCCTTAACGGAGAGGTTTCTTTGACGCCTGACATTTGAATCCCCGCTGATTCCCGCCATGCCGCATTTCACGCCTCCTTTTGAAGAGCTCCCACACCGATGATCGTTTTGGATTGTGATGCATGGATGGAGGATGTGCGGAAAGAAAGAGGAATTATTCCGGGAAAGGTTATGTAATTAAAGTGACTGAAACCTTAATGCCCAGTTGGGAAAGTATTCCTGGTTGTCGGCATTTTTATGGCTGTAAACACATATGTAACATACAGCGTATGTACAGTAAAACCCTGCTTAAGGGTGCACCCTCTGTTCCGAGCAAACTGTCCCCTTAAGCGGGGTTCCCCCTTAAGAGAGATGTCCCGTAAGCGGGGTTTTACTGTACGTCGCATACGGCATATGTATGGGGGCAAAATCCAACAAATCGACCAAAAGCAAAGGGAAAAAATGGCTATTTTGAGGCATATATTAATACAAAAACTGGTATACTGTGTATCTGCATGGGATAACTATTTGATAGAATTCACGATTAGATGACCTTCGGCCTTCAGCATTGGTTTATCAGATCGTTATTTCTACTGTGTATTTATCACCTACAGCCAGAGTAACTATGTTTCCGTATAGTACGTCAACGGACTTAGCATATTGCAATTTGAATCGTTCAATAATTGTTTAAAATGCTTTGAAACTCAAGGCAAGAACAAAAAAGAAGCATACGCAAAACTGTTGAATATTTTTACCCTTCCCCCCCCCCTTTGCTGCGTACATGTATACTTTATGGATGGCCCCTTTTGTAAAGTTTATTATAGTTAACACTCTTCAGTATAAGACAAAAAAACATTAACGATTACCTGACCTTTAGACATTTCTCCATGGCGCACAAGTCACTACAAATTACCCATGATGCATTGCTGTAGTATAGTCGGCGCATGTCAAACAGCTTTGTTCGCTGGTCCCCTGCCTGCCTTTGTCTTTCCCCCTTTAAACACCCCACCCAATCAGGCCGCCGGCAACCAGCTCAGTCTCGTTACGCATAATTGGTGGCGCCATCTGGCGCTGCTGATGGCGGCCATCTTTCTCCTGTCACATTCCGTCGCTCGCCCCGCCGCCCGTAAGCGGATATCATCGATTATTGGCCGGCGATTTCCGGTTCCGCCGCCTCTGCGCGCGCAGCCAGCGTCTCCCGGCATGCCTTGCTGTGTAAATTACCCAGATGTCACGCGAGATCCCGTGTTACGTCACGTGATGGCGAGATGCGGCGTTTTCCCGCCATTTTGTCGGGAAGCAGACGATCGTTGTGAGGTGAAGGTGAAGGTCGTGTGACGTAGTGCGTGACGTCAGGGTTTTTTATTAAGACGCGTGCTGATTGGATGATGGTGAGGGAGCGGCGTTTTGGTCTTTTACATCCCCAGTGATTCACGTTGTCATAATGTCTCTTTATCTCACCCCTGGGACTTTTTCTCATTCTGTATCTATCCCTGCTTTTCATTGCCTTTTGTATTTAGCTTTCTGTCTATGTCATTCCTCTTTCCTATTCAAATCTATCTCTAGTCACATCTTTCAATTGATATTTTTATCATTCATCATTCCGTGTTTTTATCTCATAGGCCTAATATTGGCCTAATTTTTGTACCATATGCCTAATATTGGGAACTTGTCTCCATGCTCCGACGAGTATTGCAGTCTGTTCTCCATGATCTATAACCTGTGTGTTATCCATTCTTTAAGTGTGTACAGGGGTGCGATACAGAAAGCGACTCGTTTTGGTCAAAGAAGCCATACTTTAACTCGTTTGAATGCTATGTGATATTCACTTGGCTGAAGCCTGTTTAGACAATCGCCGTAAGGTGAAGGTGAAGGTTGTGTGATGTGGTGTGTGACGTCAAGTTCTTTTATTAAGACGCGTGCTGATTTGATGATGGTGAGGGAGCGGCGTTATCGATGGTCTTTCATGTCCCCAGTGATTCATGTTGTCATTCTGTGTCTTTATCTCACCCCTGGGACTTTTTCCCATTCTGTGTCTGTCCCTGGTTTTCATTGTCTTTTGTATTTAGCTTTCTCTCTATATCATTCCTCTTTCCTATTCAAATCTATCTCTAGTCACATCTTTCAATTGATATCTTTATCATTCGTCATTCCGTGTTTTTATCTCATAGGCCTAATATTGGCCTAATTTTTGGCCCATAGGCCTAACATTGGGAACTCGTTCTTCATGCTCCTACGAGTATTGCAGTCCGTTCTCCATGATCTAAAGCCTGTGTGTCATCCATTCTTTAAGTGTGTACAGGGGTGAGATAGATACAGAAAGCAACTCGTTTTGGTCAAAGAAGCCATTCTTTAACTCGTTTAAACGCTCCGTGATATTCCTTTGGCTGAAACCTGTTCATATCACTCCACATGAAATTTGTGGATTTTGACCGAAACTTGTTGCTTTCTTCTTTAGTACTCCTTGGAGTATTCCATCGAGTTTTCTCATATTTTGGTGGAGCAGGAAACTATAGAGGATTCCTATGAAAGTTTAGGGTCAGAGCTCATATCTCATCGAGTTTGAATCACGTAGTAAATCACAAGGCGAAGCCACGTGAATTACTACTACTATTACTACTATTACAATTACTATTATTGGAGAAAAAATACCAGGGTGAGATAATAAAGAGGAAACCAACAAAATTTGATGAACATTATCAGTCTGTCTCTTTATCTGGTATATTTTCTCTGTAGACTTAACATTGGGAACGCCCATCAAATATTAAGGAAAAATACTCAAGGGGGATTATGTCACAAATGTTAGCCCATTAGTCAATGTGAAGGGTGAGATAAATTCAGAAACCTATTCAGGTTTAGTGTCAGAGCTCGATCCCAACCTGTTTGAATCGCTACATAATTCACACAGCTTCGCCTTGTGAATTACTTGGCAATCAAAACTCGATGGGATACGAGCTCTGGCCCTAAACATTCACAGGTTCCCTCTATATTATGGCATTTTCCCATAACATTGGGAACTCGTTCTCCATGCCCCAACAAGTATTGCAGTCCATTCTCCATGGTCTATCTATTAAGTATGTACAGCGGTGAGATAATTGCAGAAAGCAACTAGTTTTCGTCAAAGTTGTTGTTCTCCAACTCGTTTGAATACTATGTGATATTCACTCAGTTGTCACCTCGTTCATATCAATCTACATCAAACTTAACTTTAACTAAAACTTATTGGTTTCTTCTTTAATCTCACTTATACCAACTTTCCCCAGTCAGTTAGCCAGACTCACACAACCACTCAGAGCTGCTCATCAGGTATCTGGTCAGGGGAAATTTGCCGCCAGGTGGCGCCAGATGCTACTTTGGACAGACCTGTAGGTGTGTGTGTGTGTGTGTGTGTGTGTGTGTGTGTGTGTGTGTGTGTGTGTGTGTGTGTGTGTGTAGGGAGAGGGGGGTGAGTGGGAAGCGCCATACAGTCTTCTGAGAGTCAAGCCAGGTGGAAGTTCCTCACCCCCTACCCTCCCTTAAGCCGAGTTTACACTTGCCGACGGACTATTCGCCTATTAACCACCATAGAGCCCGTATCTGATAATTTGAATCTGACAATGATACGATAGTAGTTAACTACACTTTAAAAGTAACAAACAAGACCAAAACAAAAGTCTAGTCTCAAAGCCCCATAGGTTTAGCACTAAGCCTCGTTCTTGCTGGCCACCGGAAATGGTGTTTTGTAAACGGGTTTGTTGTTTCAGCGGGTTGGGGAGCTGGGGCTTTATGGGAGTTAAAATGGCCGCCGATCTTAGTACGCTAGGGGAGATTTGTACTTTTTGTACAATTTGTACGTTTTATCGGGAACGCAAGTCTGCTGGCTGCGCCAAATCTAAAAGCGGTGGTTGTATAGAGAGAAAAGTGTTATAAATGGTATGTGATGTAATAAAATTACACATAGACACATTGTAAGGCGATGGCAATCAAACTAGATTAGCAGGTATGGGCTGTCAGTTTGTAGCTATTCTATTCTATTCTTATCCATACAACAAGAAAACAAAAACAAATCAGCAGCAGGGCAGAAAAAAATGGAGAGACTATAGTAGGAAGTATAAGAGAAATGTTATGTTGCGAATCAGCCAAAATGATAAGTGTACATGTAAAACTATACCTGATTGTAAACTATGAAAAAATAGAGTCCTCTCAAAAAAAAGCGGTGGTAAAAATTAGTGAGTGTAAACCCAGCCTTAGAGTTAATGTTACCCACGCCGAGTAGGGGGCGCTGCTGCTGTGGCTGGTACCTGGCCGGTGGGACTACTTTCAGCGCGCATTTAGCGCCGTCCATTATGAGGCGTGATGCGGCCATTAGTTCCGGTATTACCCGTGAGAGGGCGCGGCACTCAGGAGTACTTCGCGGAACGAGGTGTTTACTGAGAACTCTAGAACTATCTTGACGCGTAGTAAGCAAGATTCACAGCAAGTTTCTTTAGATACTAACTATATAGGACTTTGTTAATAATATATATTATTTATATTTAATGTGCATGTTTATATTTAATATTTATTATATATCCCTTACACCACTGGTCTTAAAGCGTGGGATTCCTTATAGAGTTTTTATGATTTATCCCACCCCTTACATAAATCTCCATAGACTTAACATGGTGTTTCATGACGTTTCTTGATAATATCCAAGCCATAGAACTATTACATAATATATATTCGTAAGATCTGGTAGACGTGCAATATTCCTCTTGGACATTGATTTGAGTTTTAACATTGTGATCTCTATATCTATTTTAGTAGTCGTGGAGCACATCTCAAAATTGAAATTTTTTGTTATCAGAGTTGATTCAAATTCTAGGGACTCTCTGCGTATTTATCTGGGTACTCTTGCCTTGCAGACCTCACAGCATCATTATTCTATCTGAAGTCAAGTCAAGGTCACTAAAATTGAAGAGATCTCATTTCTTTTAGACATACGTGCTCCCTACTCTGACCCTTTATGGTGTAGGAGGTTCATATTAAATAGGTAATGCTTGTGGATTTAAGCTTGAGCTTCATTAAAGATCAAGAGGGGATGGGTTTAATCGGCTTCGCACCATAACAAATATAAAAATACCAATGCACAACTGAATCTTAGACAAGGTTCCATTTTATCTACGAGAAGGAAAGTGTAAATCATGGAATCCATTCAGAACAAACAATTGCCAACACAATGTGACCATTTTTCTTGAGATGATTCTCAGACCACACTCCCCAACACAGCTCTACTATCTGATGATGTCATAACTACCGCAATCACGTGACCCATCACGTGATCACAACGAGGTAATTACCATATTTACAAACTCGATGACTCTTTGATTCGCTGTCTATTTCCAGGCTCCTCTCCCGATTCTCTCCCGTCTAGATGGCGTGGAAATTGAGAAAAGCGAGATGGAAATATTAAAACTGATATTTCTTTCATTTTCTGCTACAAATCGAGGCGAGACGAATCTCCATAGCACCCCCAAAACGAAATGAAAGCGAACTAAATAGTCCCGTTCTCCCTCTATTTATTCCCCATGCATTAAAACGGCGTCCTGGATTGGTGAATAATTGAACGATTCCGTTGTTGCTAAGACGTTGCAGCGGGTAGCTGCGTCTCACCAATGTCTGCCTATGAATATCAGAATTATACGGACGACGCAAAGAGCCGGCTGTCTTTTTTACCCAGCGCCTGCCGGGGAACACCAATTCTCCAAATATGGAAAGGCGAGTGAATTATTGCTTGGTGGAAGCGGGGGGCTAGCGTCAGCTGTCATATTTCCCAGCGGACCTGGTCGGGTCTTTCTGTAGCTCCACTGTTTGCCCCCACGTTGCCATGGGAATAGCTCTGATACATATCATGGTAACCTTCCCCTGTAGCTGTACTTCTACTAGAGGCATTGCAGGGAGACATGGTTCAACCTACTCATACTGTGTGGCGGGACAGTTGTTCTTCTGTTGGCTATTTCAAGTGTTTTTGTGTTTCTGTAGCTACAATGGAGTGTTCTGGGAACCTACTACAGCAAGTAAATGGAGAAACTAAATGGATTCAGAGTAGGCTTTTTGCGACATTACACAATGTGAAGATTTCCTTTCTTTTGAATATTCTATTTATCCTAGGTATACGAACATTGTCAACTGGTACTTCCCAGCCATAGAGTTTATTTTTTTCCTTCACCATCTGTCATTGCTTTTACTACAATACAATCTTTCCGTTTTGTCTGATTTAACACGTTTACATATAGAAGGACAACCTATAGGTTGTTGACTAGTAATACTAAGTTAACACATTTTTAATTGATATAAGATGATACAGTAAAAATTACACGACAAACTCGAGTTTGGTTTAGAATTTACCCCACCCCGCCCGTCTAAATTACTTCTACATTAACAAATGACGTTATTTGTCACGTGTATCCCATCGTGATATTTTTCATTTTTCTGAACTCGAGACCGAATACAGTGACCCAATATTAAGCCTCTGGAGTTTTTTTATTAGGTGTAGGAGAAATGTAGGCCTTGGCATGTGGTCCTCCCACTAGGGGTCGGACTTAATGTATTAGTTACCGGAAAACCGTTTTGGTGATTGTCATTGCAAATGATCGCTATTGGGTTGAAATGATCACTGTTTAACTGATCACTGATAGCGATCATTCCAAAACTTTCACTTTACATGTATGTAACATTCGCCATGTTACAATCATTTATCTATAGAATGTGATGACCACAAAGTGGTCACTAAACGGCCACTATTAACGATTATCACGACTATAATATCAAGAGACGTCACGAGTTTGAGTCTGAGTTTATTTATGCCACGCATTTTGTTGGCTCCATAATTTCACGAGTCGAAGACGAGTGACATTACGGAGCCAACAAAATGAGTGGCATAAATAAGTTCAAACTTAAACGAGTGGCGTCTAGATTTTGTCCTACCCCGTTTCCATATTTTTTCAGTATCAGAAAGTAGTGGCATAAACAACACTTTATGTCACACCCATGAAATAAACTAATCCCATGTTAAGCCTATGGCGTTTTTTATTAGGGGTAGGATAAAACATATCTCCGGTATTGGGATTCACTTGAGGTAAGGAATGTCTGCTAGAAGAATAGCAGTAAGATCATACCATGTCGCCATATTACTAACCAAGAACGTGAACGACCCTTCATTACTGTTGACGTGGATGCTAAAAATAGAGCTGGCTCAGACTATGCAATGCTTTATGACAGGGTTTTATGACCACCACGCTCTTCCATTGTCAAGGGAACATTAGACACCATAGAATAGAGTCATTAAATATGATGTACAATCGCTAGGGAGACATGTGATACTTTTAGCCTTATAGACGCCCATTTATCGCTCAATGTTCACCAACTTGTTTCTCCCTCCGTCCTTCCATCATAAAATAAGATTAACGGCAATGAAGTGAATCCTGCTTTATCCTGCCCCTCACATAAATCTCCATAGACTTAACATAGTGTGACTGTATGTCACAGCTATTATCCTACCTCTCATATAAATCTCCATAGACTTAACATGGTGTGACTGCATGCCACAGTTATTATCCTACCCCTCATATAAATCTCCCTAGACTTAACATGGTGTGACTGTATGTCACAGTTATTATCCTACCCCTCATATAAATCTACAAAGACTTAACATGGTGTGACTGTATGCCACGGTTATTATCCTACCTCTCATATAAATCTCCATATACTTAACATGGTGTGACTGCATGCCACAGTTATTATCCTACCCCTCATATAAATCTCCATAGACTTAACATGGTGTGACTGTATGTCACAGTTATAATCCTACCTCTCAATAAATCAACAAAGACTTAACATGGCGTGACTGTATGCCACGGTTATTATCCTACCCCTCATATAAATCTCCATAGACTTAACATGGTGTGACTGTATGTCACAGTTATTATCCTGCCCCTCATATAAATCTCCATACACTTAACATGGTGTGACTGTATGCCACGGTTATTATCCTACCCCTCATATATAAATCTCCATAGACTTAACATGGTGTGACTGTATGCCATAGCTATGCCATGAATATTTATACGCCACGCTTGGCGTATGAAGTTTATAACAAATCACATGGTAGAATAAAATCTTAACATCACTCAATTTCATATAATTGTTTACATGACATTCATTGTCTTCCACTACAGATATTACTCAGCTTAGCTTCGTGATATCATTCCACAAAGACAACTCACGCCATATAAACAATCATATGAATTCTTTTGACGTTTCTTGGTAATGTATCTCAGAAGAGAGTAGTTAAATGATCTACAAGCGCTAGGGACATCTGTGATACTTTTAATCTCACAGACGCCCATTTATCGCTCATTGCTCATCACCTTGTTTCTCCATACATCCCTCCATGATAAGATAATATCGTAAAACTGGATGAGGTCTTGGCCACCATATTCCACGACTGGAGTTTGGCAAAGTGACTTCATGAGGCGAAGCCGAGTGAAGTCCGGAGCCAAAACTTCAGGAGTGGAATGCGGTGGCCAAGATTAAAACGAATCAGGTTTTGATTTTATCCTACCCTATCTCCTCTATTTTGGAATATTATGTGATAACAATGCTGCATACATAAACCCAATGTTAAGCCTATGGGATTTTATATTAGGGGTAGGATAATATCAAGGCCTGGCGTCCATCTACTACCATAGAAATTTAGACCTACTGATATTGCACCGATAAAAAAAGCAAATATCGGAGACATATCGGGAGGTGCAAAATCGTAGACATATGTGTAGACATGCCAATCCACCACGCATCGTAAGGTTTTTTTTTGAGGCAGTAGTGGACGCCGGGCGTTATAAGTCAAAGCTGGTTTCTTGGGATTCACTCTAATTCCAAATGAGTAGATTTAACATTTTGTCCAGTTTATCCAATCCAAATAAGTGAAATAGGCCCATTTCCATTTGATGGACTTATGTAGTGAATGTACTGAAAAATATAGTTTCCTTCAATTCTTTCAAAAACAAGGACGGTGACCTATGATCTTTTAAACCTAAATGAATAGTCTACGCATGTATTACATTCTGATTAAGTTTGAAGAAATTGACATGGACTTTTCCGTCTTAAATCAAACTTTTAAAATTCTATATATTCTTTTTTTTAAATTATCATAATATTGATCTTTACATCAAAAACTTGCACGGTGACCCCCGATTTTAAAGCTATATATGTGTTCTACAACACTTGGAGATGATCATATTCAATTATCAGGATATTGACACGGGTTTTGATTTTCAGGCCCAATTGTCCGATATGCCTTTAATGCCCCGATCCCCAGTTCCCCGTCAGCCATGGGCAGCGCCACGCCTGATGACGTATTGATGACGTAGTGTCATGGCGCGCGTCATCTCGCGTCATCTCGCGAGGATCACGTGTCATATAAACGTCACGTGCCTGCACGAGACTTGGCGTCCCGGAGGCGGGTGAGGACTAGGTCAACCCGCCTCAGATAGGCCTGCTTGGACATGATCCAGGCCTAAAACCCGGCCTTTTATAGGCGCATGGATCACCTAGCGGGCATTTGTGGTATTAACAGGGATGTGTGTGTAGGTGTCACATTACAGGCATGTAGCAGAGGTATGGAGGCCAGAAAAATATTATGAGGCTTATGAATTCTATATTTCTATTCAGCCCCAATATACTGACCTCCTGTTATAACTACATCATGTGAAAAAAAAAATCAGAAGTATGTAGATTAATTCAGTAGAGAGAAAAGAAATATTACCATAGAAGTGGATTTGCTTTAGTAATACTTTCTCCAATACATTTATCTGTCTCTCTGTGTATCTCCCTGTCCCTGTCTCTGTCTCTCTGCATCTCGCTGTGTCGGCCCAAGACTCTCTATACCTATATCTAAGTCTGACTCTGTCTGACTCTGTCTGACTCTGTCTCTCCCTCTCTCTGTATCTACCTCTATATCTATCTCTGTATCTATCTCTATATCTATCTCTATGTCTGTCTCTATCTGACTCTGTCTGACTCTGTCTCTTTCCTTCTCTGTATCACCTATCTCTATCTCTATCTCTATGTCTGTCTCTGTCTGACTCTGTCTGACTCTGTCTCTCCCTCTCTCTGTATCTATCTCTATATCTATCTCTATATCTATCTCTATGTCTGACTCTGTCTGACTCTGTCTGATTTTGTCTCTCCCTCTCTCTGTATCTATCTCTATATCTATCTCTATGTCTGTCTCTGTCTGACTCTGTCTGACTCTGTCTCTCCCTCTCTCTGTATCTATCTCTATATATATCTCTATGTCTGTCTCTGTCTGTCTGTTTGTCTATTTCTATGTCCCACTCTGCCTCTCAATCTGTCTGTATGTCTTTCTCTATCGGTAACTAGACCGATGGCACCACGGACCGATGGCACCTGGACTGGTGGCACCTCTTTTCAGTGTTACCTGGACTGATGGCACCTCTTTTCAGTTTCACCTGGACTGATGGCACCCGTGCCTAGACTGATGGCACCCGTGCCTAGACTGATGGCACCCGTGCCTAGACTGATGGCACCCGTGCCTAGACTGATGGCACCACCTATTTTTTTGACTAAGACCAGACATCATACACAGACTGAGTGCTATCCAGATTAAATAAATGCATTTAAAAAATCCAACATTCATCTGTTGTTCATCCTGTAACTTTTTGGTAATTCATTTAGATTTAAAGTTAAAGTGCGGGTATGGCCGGCCGTGGTGGGGTCGGCCGGGACCGCGGGTGGCCGGCCGGGACCCGGCCCGTACCTCTGCCGGGAACCCAGCCCGTGCCTCTGCCGGGATCCCAGCCCGTACCTCTGCCGGGAACCCAGCCCGTGCCTCTGCCGGGATCCCAGCCCGTACCTCTGCCGGGAACCCAGCCCGTGCCTCTGCCGGGATCCCAGCCCGTACCTCTGCCGGGAACCCAGCCCGTGCCTCTGCCGGCGGCGATCAATTTTATAAAAAAAATCAAACTAGCACCCCATGTCCTCCCCCCCCCCCCTCCCCTCCGTTACCAAAATGCCATAAGGCTGAAGCAAGTATTTCATAAAGAGTAGTGTCTTTATGAGTGGTGCCATCAGTCTAGGTCCTGGTGCCATCGATCTAGGGAAAATGTTGCCATCGGTCCGAAGAGGTGCCATCAGTCTAGGTGCCATCAGTCCGTTGTGCAATCGGTCTAGTTATCTCTCTATCGCAGTCTGTCTCTTTGTCTCTCTCTGTCTTTCTGTTTGAATGTCTCTGTCTCTCTGTGACTATCTCTATGTGCCCCTATGTCTCTCCCTTTGTCTGTATGACTTTCTCTGTCTCTGTTTGTCTGTCTCTATCTATCTAGCCTCTGTCTCTGGCTGCCTCTCTCTTTCTATCTTTCTGTCTCTTTGTGTCTATCTTCATGCCTCTCTTTTTCTGTCTCTGTCTTTTTCTCTGTCTTTTTCTCTGTCTTTTTCTCTGTCTCTATCTCTGTCGCTCTCTGTATGTCTCTCTCTATCTCGCTGTCTCTTCTATCTCTGTTTGTCTGTCTCTATCTGTCTGTCTCACTTTGTCCCTCTTTGTCTCTCTCTATGTCCCTGTCTGTCTCTTTCTGTCCCTGTCTGTCTCTGTCTGGCTCTCATTCTGTCTCTGTCTGTCTGTCTCTGTTTCTCTGTCTCTCATGTTTGAATGTGTCTGTCTCTCTCTGTCTGTGTCTGTTTCTCTCTGTCTCTCTCTGTTTCTCTGTCTCTCTCTGTCTGTCTCTGTCTCTCTCTGTATCTATGTTTGAATGTGTCTGTCTCTCTCTGCCTCCTCCTTTCTCTCTGTCTGGCTCTCATTCTGTCTCTCTCTGTTTCTCTCTGTTTCTCTCTGTCTCTCTCTGTCTCTATGTTTGAATGTGTCTGTCTCTCTCTGCCTCCTCCTTTCTCTCTGTCTCTACATACAACACGTATTGCCGACTTTGTGAAAGCACGTCACATTTAGACACTTTCCTCATGGTCGCTAACAGCCTCCAATCTTCACGGACTATCTAAGGGAGATAAAGTAGGTCATGAAGTAGTCATCCGCGCCCATAGACATGACGTTATGGCTGTTGCCTGACGTGAACAATGGCCATGAGTCAGCCTAGATCTCCTAACAGTTAGGGGAACTCCCTCACTTAGATGTATAGCGGGATTTACTTAGTTAGAGGGGGCGTCCACCAACCGCGACAGGGCTGACCCGACAAGAAAGTTCCAATCGGTGCCTTGTCGCAGTATTGTCGTGAGAAGGGGGGCTGTCATGACCCCTTGTCGCAGCCTGTCGGGAAGTGCACGCTCCACCTAAATATTCTATCGTAGACCTCTACGACAACCTCCCGACACGCCATGACACGCCACGACACAGCTCCAAAATCGAACATGTCGTAACCTTGTCAGAAGGCCCCCTGACAGGCCCCTGACAAGCTTCATGTCACAGCCTTAGTGGCCTTGTTGTAGCCTCTTGGCGGGAACTGTGGTCCACCAACCACGACAAGGCTACGACAAGGCTTCCAATCGTAGAGCTGTCGTGAACCTTGTCGGAAAGCCGTTGTCACAGCCTTGTCGTGGTTGGTGGACGCCCCCTCTTACCGTTAGGCCCGGCGTCCATCTACTATGATATGGCTCCGATATGGTCTACGATGCACCTCCCGATAAAAAATCAAAATCGCGTTGGAAGGTCACCCAATATCGGGGCAGTTGACCACGTTTCTGCGATGATGCACCGAAAAAAACACTTAGAATGCATGGTGGATTGGCATGTCTAGACATATGTCTCTGATATTGCACCCTCCCGATATGTCTCCGATATTTGCTTTTTGTATCGGTCCCATATCGGTAGGTCTAAATTTATATCTAGTCGATGGACGCCAGGCCTTACTGACATTTTTCAAAGATCACCGTGAATTTTAGGATATGCTTTTGAGAGGCCTCACTTAGTATGAAAAAGATATGATGGATCTGCGATTAAAAGAAAATACCCCTCTTTAAGGATTGTGTGTGTGGTCTCAATTTCTTTCTCACAAATAATCAAAAGAAAAGTCTGGCCAAATAAAACATCTATTTTTCATAATTTCAAGGAGTATTATTCAAAATTATTCCTTTTCTATGACACAGCTTAGTTGAAGTTAGAATTTAAATCTTTTGCATATATAACCAATCGGCTATATCTACAAGAAAATCGTTCTTAAATAGAAATATGTTATATATTAATAAAAAAAATAAATGTGGTGTATTTTTATATCTTATCATTAATATCAGCCACTGACATTGAACCTAAAATACACCCTTTCTTCATATTTTCGCTGATTTCTTTCCCAAAAAATACCTTTTTTTGTAATTGGCGGTCTGCCCATAACCTCAAAATTGCCCCCTTTTTTTGGCGAAATTGGAAACGACCACGCAGCCCCATATTGATAATGACTTGTGGGGTCCGGGACATTAAGACCGGGCGCACGAGGTGGTCTCGGCGGACCTTCCGGCCGCACAGCCCGGCAAAACCCCCCGCCTTTTACGGGCTCCCGGCCCCGAGAGATAAAAAGTAGGCCAGAGTGGTCATAAAGGGCAGTAGTTTTTTTCTAGTTTTTTTCATCAGGGTAGAACGTAAGTAAACACACAAAAAACATTGGCCTCAAAACTAACTTACGTGGGAATGATTGTTAGGGGGGGGGGGGGGGTATATGATGCTGGAGACACACCAAGCGAGTGAAGATGTTTAGAATCGTCCATAACAAAATAGCATGTATATGAGATATCATTTCATAGCAATATGTCCCAACGATAATTTAGTATCTCGGAATCGATAATCAGGTGAAATATGAAATTATAGCAGACATACTTGCCATTTTGGGTCTGCGATTCCGGAAATCGTTGCATTACTCGCTTGGTGTGTCTCTGGCTTTAATAGTAAGGTGGGAACGAAAAGTATGGCCTGAAAGAGTGGGAAATCGATAGCAGGGGACATATGACAGGCAGTGGGTGGCAGAAAGTGGGTGGCAGAAAGTGGGTGGCATGCTGAGGATGGTGTGTGGGGATACTATGGAGACACCAAACAAGAGTTAGTCATGTTGTTGTTTATCGCACAACGGCAAGATCGTGTATTACTGCGCGAGCCGAAGCCGAGAGCAGTAATACGCGATCTTGCCGGAGTGCGCTGAACAATAACACGACTAACTCGAGTTTGGTTTAGAATTTATCCTACCCCGCCCGTCTAAATTACTTCTACATTAACGAATGACGTCATTTGTCAAGTGTATCCCACTAGAGCGATATTTTTCATTTTTCTGAACCTCCTGATAAAAAATAAAAATCGCGTCGGAAGGTCACCTAATATCGGGGCAGTTGACCAGTTGACCACGATGCGTGCTGGGTTGGCTTGTCTAGACATATTTCTACGATTTTGCACTTTCCCGATATGTCTCCGATATTTGCTTTTTGTATCGGTGCCATATCGGTAGTAGGTGGACGCCGGGCCTTATTTTATTTTTAATTTTTTCTTCTTTTTCTTTTAAATTTCACACACAAAGATGACAAAAATCAATCATCACAAATGTGAAATGTTAGGGAGAGTATACATTAATGGTGATGTGGGAATGAAAAGTATGGCCTGAAAGAGTAGGAAACCGATAGTAGAAAGATGACAGCAATGTGGGTGGCCTTTGACAGCTCATAATCAAACACTAGACATCGATTGGGGTTGTGGTATGTTAAATGACACATCCTCGTGTGGCTCATGAAGCCTGGGTCAATGCCGCAGAAATACGAATACCACAAACGTCAGCGGGCATCGAGATGGTTCTACTTGTGTTCCTGGATAATCCAATAATGGGAGCCACAGTTAGGAGCCACAGGGAGCCAAAGTAAACAGGAGACAAAGGAGCCTGTTCAAAGAAAAATGCTGGTAGTTGGGTGATTTCTAAATTCTATTGAGTTTTTGCAAATAACTCTGGATAATATGAGTTCCATATATCAGCAAATTGAAAATGCGAAAAGAATTGGCATGTCACCATGCTAACTTCTATGGGAAGGCCGTCTGAAAATGTAAGTGCTTAACTATTGGTGTCTATGGGAAACTGCAATATTTTGACTTTGTTGCTAAATGACACTGATGTTCTATTGCTATCTTCAAAAAATTCTGAATTGTGATAGTTGGGAACATGTACAAATGAGAAATGCTTAAAGAAATACTATGCCACCATTCTAACTTCTATGGGAAGGCCATCTGAAGAAGGTAAGTGCTTATCTATTGGTGTCTATAAGAGCCTGCTATATTTTCATGAAATCAGATGGCAGCACCAGTGTTAAGTTTAGTAGACACAGGGGGCGCTGCAATACCTACCCGCATTTGTCTTTATGGCCTGGCGTCCACCTACTACGATAGAAATTTAGACCTACCGATTTGGCACCGATACAAATATTGGAGACATATCGGGAAGGTGCAAAATTGTAGACATATGTCTAGACATGCCAATCCACCACGCATTGTATGGGGTTTTTATCGGTGTCTAATCGCAGAAACGTGGTCAACTGCTCCTATATCATGTGACCTTCCGACGCGATTTTGATCATTTTTATCGGGAGGTGCATCATAGACTATATTGGAGCCATATCGTAGTAGGTGGACGCCGGGCCTGATATTTATCACATATCAATATGATAGTCTAAGTTCGTACATGAAGACCATTTTCTGTATGCAATATAGAGGCCCAGGGACGATGTGGGTCAACTTTATTCAACACTTATGGACGACCTTATGAACGGTTAATACAGTCTTAGCGAACGAACTGAAATACAATTTAACGATAACCCTTGTGAGATGTAGAGAAATGGGTGTTTATGTACCATCCTACATGTTCGTGTAATTATTTGCTTGCGATCGTCATTGTTTACATTTTGTAACAACCGTTTACACATGGCATAGCGGCTTATGTCATAGTTGATTTTCTTAACCAATCAAATTGAACGTTCAAAGTGTGGTGATATGGCGCGATACCGGCACAGTATGGTGGTACGCCTAAACTACCACTTGCGTAGCAGAGGTTGGTATTGGAGTATTTTTAGGCATAGGTGTATAGTACTTGTATTGTAGGGGTCAGGGTTGTTGATTGGTGGTGTGTTTCTTCTACACTAGAGGACACAGAGTATCAGTCCCTGTTGTGTGGTGATTTGGGTGAGCACGTGCACAGAAGTGACATGGGTTCTCCCTGATTACATAACTCGGCTTCTTAAAAACTGAGTCCACAGTGTATTTATTATCCATCTTCTCTAAGGAGTTAAACAAAGGAATTGCAATATTAAAAGGTACATCTGTAGGGACTATTTAGCACAAAGCGACTATTTTTCCATATATCATGGCTCTAGGGATGTATACCACAGACTTTTTTTTATTTTTTTTTTATTCAATCATAGACATTTATACAAGACATATCATAATCGCCTATTGGCGTTCTTCCATATAATAGTCAAAAAAACAAAAAACATCGTGACAGGACGAAAACACAAGGTACATACACTACACACAACAGTACAAAAGACAAGTTTACAAGTACAAACTCATTTATCTGGAGATCTTATGATCTTCGTATTTATATAAACACTAGACCTCAGATTTGCATAGATCTTATGATCTTTCTATTTATATATACTCTTCAAGGTCAATTTTTACTAACTCCTCCTTTATCCTCGCCTTAAAGGTACTGCTTTTTGGCAAGTTTTGTGTACTAGATGATATCTTATTCCATAGTTTTTCCCCCACCATTAGTGGGGACTTTCTGTATTTTTCAGTTAATGTAAAGTTTCAGACTTGAATGTGTACAGCATTTTTAGGTGTATAGTACAGCACCTCACAGACTCCCTGTCGTCTGCTCATTCATCTCGAGCTGCTCTCGTTCCTGGTCTGAGCGGATGATTCCCTCAGCAATTGGGTTAAGACCATTCCCAGTGCTTTTTTCCCCGATTCTTAATTAGAAAATGCTTTTCTTGTGCTACCCTCTTCTCAGTTTCATTCAGGACCCTGAAAAGGTGATTACAATATTCATTAACTTGTGGTTATCTTGCTAATTATCTTTTCTCCGGGGAAAGTAATTATCACGTGTCTCTAGAGAAGAGCATTTATTTTGCGGGGGGTAAGGGACCTTCATTCGAAGCCCCTAAATAACAGAATCTTAGTCTCTCTTCTTGTCTCTTCATCTCTTCCCCCCATCATTTTTTCTTTACCTTTTGCCTTCTTTTCTCTCCTCCTCCTTTCTATGTCCCTCTCTTCCTCTGTCTCCCTCTGTCCCCTTCCCTCCCTCTTGTTCCCCACTCCCTCTTCCACCCTCTCTACCTCTCCCTCCTTCATTATTCATCATTCGTTATTTCTGTTCCTTTGGTCTCACCCACACCTTCTTTCTCCATCTTTCCAGCCAAAGAGACATAATCTTATTCTCCTTCTCTCTGTCTCTCTCTCTGTCTCTGTCTCTCTTTCTCTCTCTCCCTGTCTCTCCCCCCTGTCTCTCCCTCTCTCTCTCCCTCTCTCTCTCTCCCTTTCTCTCTCTCTTTCTCTCTCTTTGTTTCTCCCCCTCTCTCCCTCTCTCTCCCTTTCTCTCTCTTTCTCCTTCTCTCTCTTTCCCTCTTTTACCATTATCTCTCTTCTCTTCTTTCATCCCTCCCTCCCTTTCTTTCCTCCTTTCTCTCTCGTTCTCTCCTTCCCCCTGTGTACCTTGTCTTTTACTGTCTTCACCCTCCCTCTCTCTGTCCCTCGCCACACTCTGTGACATTCATTATCTCTCTTTCTGTCTATCCTCCTTTCTCTTTGGATCCTTTCTCTTTCGACTTACACCTCTCACTATATTTTCATTTCACTATTTCCTTTTTATGCCCTGCATTGAGGAATCTTTCTTTTCCAATTTCCTCTCCTTTCTTTTCTCTTCTTCATGCATTCTGTCGCTTTTGTGTTTTCCCTTTTATCTTCTCTACCTTATCTCAATACCGATGAAACCACACATATCATTATGTTAATCAGCAAAATGCAGCACAAACTCTAAAACGTCAATGACTGAAACTACAAGCTCATAAAAGGAGTGATAATGAAAAATTGTTTATTGTAATCTCTCTATTACAACAAGTCTATCCGATACAGTAATAGATTTAGCTACATCGTCATAAAATGTATAAGTGTGTGAGTTATGGAGTAGATGATGTGATGTTGTCTCTTACATTTATAATCCTGCACTTCTTTTATCAGGGACCTGTTTCACTAGTTTCGTGACATGTCTAGATGGCGTCTGTGATGGCAGTCGATGACACACGGAGTTTCACTCACTTCTCGTAGGAATTAAGCAATGATACTTTAACATGAGTAGAAGATACATATAACCTATAATCGTTCCAAATATAAAGAAGATTGGGCACTCCGATTTTCTGATATTTGCTAGTCTTTTTCCGCTGTTGCTTGCACTGTTGGTGCCGCTGTTGATGTCTGTCTAGGCCTAATGTCACGAGCCTACTGAAATAGGTCCCAGTTCTTTTAAAGTCTTCAGATGAAGGACTGTTCTGTATTCTCTACAGCGATTCGTCCTACAAATGAGTCCTGCGCCCTAGCAGTTGAGTCACGTAATGCACAAATCATGAGCATAATTCTGAAGAGACCTACTAAAAGCCTGACTATATGCTTGAGTCATGCATTATACATACATACATACATACATATATACATACATACATATATGCATACATGTATAGGCAAAAATTCCCATGGTACCCAGGGATTTTTTTGGCTTTAGCTTCCTATTATCTAGAATGATAATACCATTTTTCATATTTCTCGAAAAGTTCCTGAATCTATATATATACATTTTTCTCCTCATAATTAGCAATTTTGGTAAAATAAACTCCAGATTCAGCACCTTAAGTGAAATTCACACGGAGAGACTATGGTACCTGAGACGGTACTTGAGTCCCAGGGTGAGTTTTAACTGTTTTTTTTTGTTTTTTTTTAAATCATTTTATGTATCCTGGATTCGATAAGGCAGTACTTTGCCTGTTTACAATCTTCACCCAGCAAGTATGTTCTGAAGCTGTTATGTTATCGACACATTCCTGATAGGCTGATAAACTAAAGTATTAATTTAAATTTAAATGATATATACAATGAGTACATTATTACATTTCACCCAGGCAGAAGCAGTACAAATAAACATATAAACACCCTGTGAGATACATGAATCTCAGAAGGATTTGTATCAGACAAACATCCTGTAAGGTACATGAATCTCAGTAGGATTTGTCTCAGACAAAAACCCTGTGAGGTACATGAATCTCAGCAGGATTTGTCTGAGACAAACACCCTGTCAGGTATATGAACTCAGCAGGATTTGTGTAAAATAAACACCCTGTGAGATACATGAATCTCAGCAGGATTTGTCTCAGAAAAACACCCTGTGAGGTACGTGAATCTCAGCAGGATTTGTCCCAGACAAACACCCTGTGAGGTACACGAATCTCAGCAGGGTTTGTCTCAGACAAAAGCCCTGTGAGGTACATGAATCTCAGCAGGATTTGTCTCAGACAAAAACCCTGTGAGGTACATGAATCTCAGCAGGATTTGTCTCAGACAAACACCCTGTGAGGTACATGAATCTCAGCAGGATTTGTCTCAGATAAACACCCTGTGAGGTACGTGAATCTCAGCAGGATTTGTCTCAGATAAACACCCTGTGAGGTACATGAATCTCAGCAGGATTTGTCTCAGACAAACACCCTGTGAGAAACATGAATCTCAGCAGGATTTGTCTCAGACAAAAACCCTATGAGGTACATGAATCTCAGCAGGATTTGTCTCAGATAAACACCCTGTGAGGTACATGAATCCCACTTTACACCCACTGATGAGGAGGGGGAGGAGGAGGAGGAGGAGGAGGAAGAGGAGGAGGTGGAGGATGAGGGGGAGGGGGAGGGGAGGGGAGTGGGATGAGGGGAGGAGGTGGAGGAGGAGCAGGGATGGGGAGCGGAGGGGAAGGAGGAGGGGGGGAGGAGGAGCAGTAGGTGGAGGAGGAGGAGGAGGAGTAGGGGGAAACATGAGGTACATGAATCCCACCGTTTGAATTCCATTCCATACCTGCAAAGAAGGGGAAGAAGGAGAAGGAGGAGGGTGAGCATGCGGCGGGCGGGCGGGCGGCGGGCGGTGTACGGCGGGCGGCGGGCGGCGGGCGGCGGGCGGCGGGCGGCGGGCGGCGGGCGGCGGGCGGCGGGCGGCGGGCGGCGGGCGGCGGGCGGCGGGCGGCGGGCGGCGGGCGGCGGGCGGCGGGCGGCGGGCGGCGGGCGGTGTACGGCTGGCGGCGGGCGGCAGGCTGTGGGCGGCGGGCGGCGGGCGGCGGGCGGCGGGCGGCGGGCGGTGTACGGCGGGCGGCGGGCGGCGGGCGGCGGGCGGCGGGCGGCGGGCGGCGGGCGGCGGGCGGCGGGCGGTGTACGGCGGGTTGTGAGCGCTCATCGGCCCGTTTTGCGCCTTGTTCTCGGAGTTCTTGCCGGAGCCCGTCGGGTGAAAATCGAAGCCGCTCGTTGGTTATTCCGGACGGTCGATTCGCATCAGGACCGAGCATGGTGTCCGCTTTCTGCTCCGTTTTTAGTCTCTCTTCTCCCTCTCCTTCTTATCACTGGTGGAGAAACGAGGGTGGAGGAGGTGTAGTGAGGCGGGAGGAGGGGTGTAGTGAGGCGGGAGGAGGTGTAGTGAGGCGGGAGGAGGGGTGTAGTGAGGCGGGAGGAGGGGTGTAGTGAGACGGGAGGAGGGGTGTAGTGAGGCGGGAGGAGGGGTGTAGTGAGGCGGGAGGAGGTGTAGTGAGGCGGGAGGAGGGGTGTAGTGAGGCGGGAGGAGGGGTGTAGTGAGGCGGGAGGAGGGGTGTAGTGAGACGGGAGGAGGGGTGTAGTGAGACGGGAGGAGGGGTGTAGTGAGGCGGGAGGAGGGGTGTAGTGAGGCGGGAGGAGGGGTGTAGTGAGGCAGGAGGAGGGGTGTAGTGAGGCGGGAGGAGGGGTGTAGTGAGGCGGGAGGAGGGGTGTAGTGAGGCGGGAGGAGGGGTGTAGTGAGGCGGGAGGAGGGGTGTAGTGAGGCGGGAGGAGGGGTGTAGTGAGGCGGGAGGAGGGGTGTAGTGAGACGGGAGGAGGGGTGTAGTGAGACGGGAGGAGGGGTGTAGTGAGACGGGAGGAGGGGTGTAGTGAGGCGGGAGGAGGGGTGTAGTGAGGCGGGAGGAGGGGTGTAGTGAGGCGGGAGGAGGGGTGTAGTGAGACGGGAGGAGGGGTGTAGTGAGGCGGGAGGAGGGGTGTAGTGAGGCGGGAGGAGGGGTGTAGTGAGGCAGGAGGAGGGGTGTAGTGAGGCGGGAGGAGGGATGTAGTGAGGGGGAAGCTGGGGTTCTGTGGGAAGAAAAGGACGGGGACCAGTAGAGCGGTGATCATGTCCTCGTATGACGGGTACCTCGTCAACACCACCACAATCACAGGCGCCCTGCACGCGTTATATACCGTATTACAGGGAGGCATGCGACGCCATCTTTAAACTCCAAACGAGGCATTGAAAGACAATAACAATTAACATATATAGATCATATATAGAAATCAAAGGCGGCCATCTTTAATCTCAAAACGAGGTACGGTGAGACAATAACAATTAAGATAAATACCCTGCACAGGGGAGGAAATGGAGGATGCCATCTTTAAGCTCAAAACGAGGCATGGCAGAACCATAACAATACATACACAATATTGACTGGTTTCAGATACAAGCGGCTGTATGCTCCGAGGAGTTGAAGCGTAGTTATATCCGAGCGTATGAAAGGATATTGCGCAGAGGCAACTCCGAGGAGTATACAACCGCTTTTATCTGAAACCAGTCTATATTGTATTTATTATCCACCTTTTTTGACAAGTGGTATGTCGATATCAGTTTGTTTTAGTTATGCACTATTTTCCCATTCGCACTATTTTTCCGTATGCGCCACCCGGAGCATACAACATATCCGCATGCGCCGGGTATGTCCATACAAACTCCCTATGTGTTTTCTATGGACACTTTGAATTAGGTAGATAATAAATATATATATATATAGTATAGACCATATATAGGGAGGCGTTGGGCGCTATCTATAATCTCCAAGCGAGATAATCCTTGACAATAAAGTGAGGCAGCAGAGACCGCCATCTTTATTCTCAAAACTAGAAATGCCATGAAAATTACAATTTAAGTAAAAGTTGTATACATCAGAGATTATCTATTATTTGAAAGATGTAATGAAAGGATTTTTTTTTTAAATGTAGTCATACCAAATAGTAGAGGTTCGCTTCATGCTACACTGGGTTATAATGGTATACCCGCACCTGTTACTCTATACCCCAAAATCAGCAAGCCCTATACCCGCACCACACACTCTATACAGCACACCAAAGAAAGCCCTATACCCGCACCACACACTCTATACAGCACACCAAGGAAAGCCCTATACCTACACCACCCACTCTATACAGCACACCTCAGTAAGCCCTATACCCACACCACACACTCTATACAGCACACCTCAGAAAGCCCTATACCCGCACCACCCACTCTATACAGCACACCAAGGAAAGCCCTATACCCGCACCACCCACTCTATACAGCACACCAAGGAAAGCCCTATACCCGCACCACACACTGTATACAGCACGACAAGGAAAGCCCTATACCCGCACCACACACTCTATACAGCACACCAAGGTAAGCCCTATACCCGCACCACACACTGTATACGCACACAAACCAGTCCAGGCAGAACGCTTTTTCTCCTCTCCCCCTCTCAAAGGGAAGCGACCATGTCCAGCCCAACGTTTGCTATTTCCTCGTCGATAAAAGCGCCAAGTGATTGGTCAGGCAGCCTCATGCCAGTCTGTGTGGGCAGGGCAGAGGGCAGCGGGCATGCAGTGGTAGACTGGCAGGCAGGCAGGCAGTGGGCAGTGCGCTGAGGGAAATGGGCAGTGGGCAATGTGCTGTGGGTAGTCGCCAGTGGGTAGTGGGTAGTGGGTAGTGGGCAGTGGGTAGTGGGTAGTGGGTAGTGGGCAGTGGGTAGTGGGCAGTGGGTAGTGGGCAGTGGGCAGTGGGTATTGGGCAGTGGGTAGTGGGTAGTGGGCAGTGGGCAGTGGACTGTGGATAGTGGGCAGTGTCTGTGGGTAGTGGGTAGTGGGCAGTGGGCAGTGGACTGTGGATAGTTGGCAGTGGGTAGTGGGTAGTGGGCAGTGGGTAGTGGGCAGTGGGTAGTGGGTAGTGGGCAGTGGGTAGTGGGCAGTGGGCAGTGGGTAGTGGGCAGTGGGCAGTGGGCAGTGGGTAGTGGGTAGTGGGTAGTGGGTAGTGGGTAGTGGGCAGTGGGTAGTGGGCAGTGGGTAGTGGGTAGTGGGCAGTGGGTAGTGGGCAGTGGGCAGTGGGTAGTGGGCAGTGGGCAGTGGGCAGTGGGTAGTGGGTAGTGGGCAGTGGGCAGTGGGCAGTGGGTAGTGGGCAGTTGGAAGTGGGTAGTGGGCAGTGGGTAGTGGGTATTGGGCAGTGGGTAGTGGGAAATGGGCAGTGGGCAGTGGGTAGTGGGCAGTGTGTAGTGGGTAGTGGGCAGTGGGCAGTGTGTAGTGGGCAGTGGATAGTGGGCAGTGGGCAGTGGGCAGTGGGTAGTGGGCAGTGGGCAGTGGGTAGTGGGTAGTGGGTAGTGGGCAGTGGGCAGTGGGTAGTGGGCAGTGGGCAGTGGGTATTGGGCAGTGGGTAGTGGGTAGTGGGCAGTGGGCAGTGGACTGTGGATAGTGGGCAGTGTCTGTGGGTAGTGGGTAGTGGGCAGTGGGCAGTGGACTGTGGATAGTTGGCAGTGGGTAGTGGGCAGTGGTCTGTGGGTAGTGGGCAGTGGGCAGTGGGCAGTGGGCAGTGGACTGTGGATAGTGGGCAGTGGGCAGTGGTCTGTTGGTAGTGGGCAGTGTGCAGTGGGTAGTGGGCAGTGGGCAGCGGGTAGTTGGCAGTTGGCAGCGGGTAGTGGGCAGTGGTCTTTTGGTAGTGGGCAGTGGGCAGTGGGTAGTGGGTAGTGGCGGTGTGTAGTGGGCAGTGGATAATGGGCTGTGGGCAGTGGGTAGTGGGTAGTGGCTAGTTGGCTGAGGGCAATTGGCTGAGGGCAATTGGCTGAGGACAGTTGGCTGAGGACAGTTGGCTGAGGACAGTGGGCTGAGGGCAAAGTGGTAAAGCCGAATTGTTGGGCCTACCAGCTTATGATGGTGCGGTAAGATGGAATACTGGAGCAGTGAATGGGGAACAGACCCTTGCGACAAGCGAGGGGCATTGGGAAGGGAGGGCGTGGGCAGTGGAGGATGGGCAGTTAGGGGTGTGTGGTGGGCAGTGGGTGGGGGGGGGGCAGTAACGGGCTGTCTGCGGTTGGCAGTGGGCGATGGGCAGTGGAAAGTGTGCAGTGGGCAGTGGGTGGGGGGGCAGTAACGGGCTGTCTGCGGTTGGCAGTGGGCGATGGGCAGTGGGAAGTGTGCAGTGGGCAGTTGGTGGGGGGCAGTGGGCAGGGAGGTGCCGGGCAGTGGGGGATGGGCAGTGGGAAGTGTGCAGTGGGCAGTTGGTGGGGGGCAGTGGGCAGGGAGGGGCCGGGCAGTGGGGGATGGGCAGTGGGAAGTGTGCGGTGGGCAGTGGGTGGGGGCAGTATTGGGCAGTGAGCGGTGGGCAGTAGTGGGCAGTCTGCGGTGGGCAGTGGGGGATTCGCAGTGGGAAGTGGGCAGTGGGCAGTGGGTGTGGGGCAGTATTTGGCAGTGAGCGGTGGGCAGTGTGGGATTGGCAGTGGGAAGTGTACGGTTGGCAGTGTGGGATTGGCAGTGGGAAGTGTACGGTGGGCAGTGGGTGAGGGGCAGCATTGGGCAGTGAGCGGTTGGCAGTGGGAAGTATGCGGTGGGCAGTGAGTGGGGGGCAGTATTGGGCAGTGGGCGGCGGGCAGTAGTGGGCAGTGGGCGTTGGGCAGTGAGTGGGGGGCAGTACTGGGCAGTGGGCGGCGGGCAGCAGTGGGAAGTGTACGGTGGGCAGTGAGTGGGGGGCAGTATTGGGCAGTGGGCAGCCGGCAGCAGTGGGCAGTGTGCGGTGGGCAGTGGACGGTGGGCAGTATTGGGCAGTGGGCAGCCGGCAGCAGTGGGCAGTGTACGGTCGACAATTGGCGGCGGACGCATGGTAGCCAGCCGGCGTTAAATCCCACTGACAACACACCATCCCGGGCCATTCTCGTCGGCCGCTAGGTCCGCCGTCAGACTCTTGGCCGTGCAGTGAAGAGGAAGGGAATCGGGCGTGAGACCAACAAAGCCCACGTGTCGGGCTCCGTGAAAGGGAACCCCGACTAGCGGGGACAGTGAGGGAAGTAGCCGCCAACTACTGGGCGAAAATAGGGCGTCAACACGGGGCAACTCTTCAGCCCAGTACCCACCTTCTCAGGCGTTTAGGTTTCTGGTTTTCTCCCATTTAGATATAATTCCTCAGGGCCCCGTTGCTCCAGGTTTACGATAGAGTTGCGGATCGCAGAATAGCGATCCGAGGGGCTAAACGTTGCTCCAGAAATTTTGCGGATCGTGTCGTAATCGCATGGGCGCATCGCCGCGTAAAATACGGCTATTAGCGATACTTTTTACGCGGACCCTCACACCAGGGCGGATCGTCTGGGGATCGCAAAACTTTGGTTAAAGATGGCTTTGTCTGAAATTCTGAATAACGATGGGTGGTGGCACTACGATCCGCCACCCCTTGTTTTTCTACCTATAGAAAATGGCGATCCACACCAACAGGTGTCAGATCAGTTTTAACTCTGGTGCCATCTGTATTTAATTTAAAAAAGTAATTAATCTTCCCCTGTCTCATTCAATATGTGCCCCTGAATTGTTGTATCATAATCGCATCGCAAAAATTAGCGATACCACAGAAATATAGCAATACGATCCGATATTACTGGAGCAACGCTTTTTTAGTCGGATCGTTAAAGTAATCGTAAAAATAAAATTACGATCCGATTATATCTAGCGATACCACAAAAACAGGAGCAACGGGGCCCTGGCAATGTTCTTGCTATACCAGAATCTATGAGCCATCTAATACAGATTTATGATATACAAAAAAAGATGCTCAATTATATACCGGAAGAAGTATACCCATTGGGAATTGAATGGATTTGAACAGAATTGTTAAATACTTAAGATATACATTTAGTATGATCTAGAAAATAGTTTTCATTTTTACGCTGAGCGAACTTCCAATGGTTATATTGAGAGTAAGTATATCGTCCTCCACCTTAGGATGTTAAAAAAAAATTATTTATATTATTAATTAATAATGCGTTTCCATTATTTACCTTACCCCTGGTATTTTCTATCCATAGACTTAACACTGGGAACTCTTATCCAACGCCTAAGAGATTTTAAGAAAAAAAATCCAATGGGGGATTATGTCACAAATGTTAGCCCATTAGTCAATGTAGAGGGTGAGTTAAATTGAGAAACCCATTCTAGTTTAGGGTCAGAGCTCGATCCCATCTCATTTGAATCACTAGGTTTGAATCGCTACGTAATTCACGCAGCTTCGCCATGTGAATTATTACACGATTCAAACTCGATTGGATACGAGCTCTGACCTTAAATTCTCCTCTCTATATATCCTTGTACGTGCAATACTTTCTAAAATGTTAATATATTAAAAGCACACATTCAGATTTCTGATTGAACATCATGTTTGACCGAGTTATCCTGGGACTAAACAGCCACTAGGTTGGGCGACGAGCAGTCTTTCAGCTCAAGGTCACACCAAGGTCACCTCCACTGATGAGCACACTGATGCATGCCGGGAAAGTAAAAGGCGGAGATGGCCGCCATATTTGTTCCGCTGGTTGCCGGGCCTGCTCGTAGAGACTTCTAGGAACCTAAAGGAACCAGCGGACTGTACAGATGTGTGTAGAATGTGGGCGGAGAGTGGAGGAGCTGCTCAGAGACACTCTCCATACAGATGTTGGGCAGTGGACCATTCCTTCCTGAACTTACCTCAGATAGGATCTGTTTGGAGATTAACTGTTTCTCTATAAAAGTGCTGAGGTCCAAGCCACCTTTTTGAGCTTCTATGGAAAAGAATTTATCTTTGATGATGTATTTTCTACACACTCAATAAAGAAATTTCACAAGAAAAATAAAACATTTTTTCAAAGAATTTGAGATTGATTGCTAACTTTCTTAGTTGTATCTTGTCTGTGTTCACAGAATTATAGCATATTTGAGACTGAAGAAGACACCAACGAGTTTTTATCAAAGTCGTCGTTCTCCACGAGTCTGGTGTTGAGTGATATGAACGAGGCGACAAGTTGCTTTCTGTATTTATCTCACCCCTGTACACACTAAAAGAATGGACGGCACACAGGATATAGACCATGGAGAACAGACTGAAATACTCGTAGGGGCATGAGAACAAGTTCCCAATGTTTAGCCAAGGGACAAAAACATAGAACCGATGTGATTCGATATATCACCGATACGATGCGAATTATTATCTATGGTATACAAAGTTCCCATCGAGAATGTAAGGGGACTCAGTAAACAACGAGCCAGTGGTATACGGATTCAAACCGTGGTATACGGCCAAATATATGAGAAAATAGCCCCTCGGTGACAAAAAGAAAAAGATGGTCTCATGGCAAAGTGCTTTTATCAGTCTCAAGGAAAGATGGTGAATTTTACTCACATGGAAGGACACACCTTATACATAGTCTCAGACATAATCACAGTGAACACTCACCCTGGGACTCAAGTTCCCTTGAGGTGAGGGGTGTTACAAACATGTAATCATGCTTGCTGGCCTCCTATTGGCGAGGGCAGGTACATAGTCGCAGCAGGTCAATTTGTCCCACCAATATAACCCTATAGATTTTAAACCTGTTTAAAGTAAAAATCTCATGAGATTCTGTTCTTTGTCAGGGGTGATTATCGCCGACAATTACAAGGAAAAAAACTTGTCTGAGCAAAATGGAACCCTGTCATTCAGACGAGGAGATTGCGTCCCAGTACCGAATCTCAACGGGATTTGTCTCAGACAAACACCCTGTGAGGTACATGAATCTCATCATGTGAATCCAACTTCAGTTTTAAACCTGTTTAAAGTCAAAATCTCCTGAGATTCTTGTCTCGGCAAAATGGAACCCTGTCATTCAGACGAGGAGATTGCGTCCCAGTACGGAATCTCAACAGGATTTGTCTCAGACGAACACTCTGTAAGGTACATGAATCCCACAATAGCGATATGTTACATTGTACTGGAAAATGATGGTAATCTGAAAATAAAAAAGACTCCCTGCGAATACATTTCACGACTTACAAAGGTCAGCCCTTAATGTAATTATACTCATTAGACGAACCCGGTCTTAATTCACTTAGGGAATTAATGTATAATCAAATTACGGTTAAAGTAATTTGATTCCACACCTCTTCCTGTGGATATATTTCACAGAGTATTGTCCAGGTCAATGTCTAATGCTATTATGCCGGCATATAGTATGCAGCGAAATGTTATCCAGGCGTATAACTTTACGTTAAGGGGAGAAGAGCGATTGAAAATGATAGCAATTAAGATTTAATGTCATGCCTGGAAGTAGGCCCTTTATATTCCCTTCAATGAAGCCATAAGTTGGGTTTCCATCGCCCAACCTTTGGTAATGATGAAACTTTATGCAACCATCCACTGATTTTAAACCTATGGTCCGGAGATATTTTATACATGATTTTATTGGGGTTCAAAAGAGATAACTGTTAATGGAAATAAGAAAAGCTGGTCCTAGAATTGCAAAAACATGGCACCAGGAAATGGGAGCAAAGGTTCGATGTAGAATTCATCCCGATACATTGTGTCGACTGAACGAATATATTATAAAGACTTTCAATGAATCCTATCCAATCTTTTGCTAAAAAAAAAGACACAACTTCAGATTTCCATTAAAGATGTTTTAATCAATGATGACCCTTTCAAAGTAGTAACTGTGTGTGGGTGAGAGGGAGAGAGAGAGAGAGAGAGACAGAGAGAGACTGAGAGAGAGAGACAGAGAGAGACAGAGAGAGACAGACATCCACAAAGACAGACAGAGACAGACAGAGACAGACAGAGAGACAGAGAAAGAGAGACATAGACAGACAGGCACACACAAAGCCAGACAGTCGAAGACAGAAGGACAGAGGCAGACAGACAGAGACAGAGAGACAGAGACAGACAGAGACAGACAAAGACAGACAGAGACAGAGACACATACACCACACACATCAAGTTCCCCTCCCATGATTGACAGACAGACGGACATAGAGACAAAGGGAGACAGATAGATAGACAGACATCGAGAGAGTGACAGACAGACAAACAGAGACAGACAGAGACAGATAGAGACAGACAGACAGAGAAAGAAGGAGACACACAAAAAGACAGACAGAAGCAGACAGAGACAGACAGACATAGAGAGACAGACAGAGACAGAGACAGACAAAGACATATTCTCACATCTGATATTCCCATGCCCACCACTTCTCACACTATATAAGCAGACATACACCTCATACATCAGGCAGACAGAGACAGACAGACATAGATAGACAGACAGAGACAGACAGAGACATATTCTCACATCTCATATTCCCATGCCCACCACTTCTCACACTATATAAGCAGACATACACCACATACATCAGGCAGACAGAGACAGACAGACATAGACAGACACACATAGAGAGACAGACAGAGACATAGAGAGACAGACATAGAGAGACAGACAGAGACAGACAGAGACATATTCTCACATCTCATATTCCCATGCCCACCACTTCCCACACTATATAAGCAGACATACACCACATACATCAGGCTCCCCTAGGCCTGCCTCCCTTGATTGATGGCTGGATTTCCCATTCACCCACCTTTTCAATATACCCTCCATCCCTCTGGTTCGGCCACTAGGGGGCAGTGAGTCCCGCACGGGGCGGTTGATACTGTCAGAGGCCGGTAATGAATTCTGTCTGAAATGAAAGGGTTGTCATCTCTCCCCCAGCCTCGATACGGGAGCACTATCACGTGACCTTAAAAGAGAGGTCACGTGATCCGTTATCTGAGGATCCGCCATGATGGATGTGCATGTCACGTGACCACTTTAAGTCTCTGTGTGGGTGAAACACAGCACTCAGTAACAGCGTTAAAGAGCTAGTAATCTCAGATTCATCACCGAAAGATTGTTGTATTCTACTTCTTTAAAGCCTGCCCCCACCTACCACGATTCTGGTCCCGATTGGCCTTACGACGGCCTTCCCGACACCATTCCGATTCTAGCGTGAGGTCAGCCAAAATCGTGGTAGGTTGGACAGGTTTCTGCGATTCCGTCCACGACAGCTCACGATAGGCTGCGATGAAAACGCCAATCGTAGAAGTCCCGATAATTTCCAACATGTTGGAAATTTTGTAGCTTGTCGTTGGGTATTGTAGCCTATCGGGAAGATATCGTGATCAGCGCGTATGATTCACCGATTGGATCACAACAGAGGTCTACGATTCGGGGACCTCCCGATAGGTCACGATTTCGCCATTTCAAATCGTAGCGATCGGGAAGCATGTCGTGGCCTATCGTGGTAGGTGGGGGTCCCCTCTTATAGTTCCCTTAATTCATTTTCATGTAGTTCATCTTACTTCCCTTGAAGATTTCTTGGTAAGTGTCCATACTACCATCATTATCTTATTGCACTTCGTATATTTTTCCATAATCCATTTTTATATTTTGGCATCGATCTATATATTTTTGTTCTTGAATGATTTTCATACATATATTTATCTGCATCTTGTTTTATATTCTAAAGCTTTCTGGATTAATTCTCCTATCTGTCTTTATCTTTATCTTATTTTACTTCTTTTATATATTTTATAATTCATTTTCATACCAGCATCTAACTATATTTCATTTCTATTCTTGTATAGTTTTTCAATTGATATTCATACCTGCCTTTATCTATATCTTATCATATATCATTTATCATTTCTTTAATCACTGTCATACCTTTTACATGCATGTCTCTTTCAATATTCTTTTATAGTTTTCTGAAATCATTTGTATATCTTCTTTTATCTATGATTCATGTTATTTCTTTTATAGTCATCTACATTTATTGACATGATTCCTTTTCTTTATCTCTTATTTTCACTTCTTTCCTGCCTTTCTTAAATCATTTTGATTCCTTCATTTGTCTCTCTATTATTCTTCTTACGTTATTCTATTTATCTTTTAATTTATTTCTTTTATTCAAGCAAAGTATCTCTCGGGTAAAACCGAGTTTTTCAGATACAGTATTAACAGAATTGTTCATATAAAGTCATGTAAAATCTGGAATAAACCCCAAAAACCATTGTATATTTTGTGTGTTAAGCCCAATGCCCATCTACCGCTTTCGGAACATTCATGTACCTTTGTCGGCGACAAACGGACGGTAATTTGTCTCACCAAAGCCATCCTAACGGAGTCGGCCGTAGTCGGTAGATGTAGGACAGCTAGGCAAGGGTCAGCCAACGATTAGTAGACCGATTTGCTTATAGGACTAATATCCACCACCCCATCTTCTCAATGTCCGCCGGTCGGGAGATGGGTTACATAATTTGCCTGCGGCAAGTTCACCGACTCCTATACGATTTGGGAACTAATCGCTCAACCCTGAATCGGTAGATGGGCATCAGGCTTTAGGTAGCGACTCCATGGCAGCTCCTCTGGCATACGGGGCCTGCTTTTCCATGGTCAGATCTCCAATGCCTCACAAACTACCAGCACTCTTTTTGTTGCTTCTTCCGAGTCGTACAGAATACTGTAGCCTTTGTCCCACACTGGCAACCAGCGAATCATGGCTAGGCTGCTAGGTGGCGCCACCTGCTCCCTAGTGGGCGATAATAGGCTTTATCTCACCCCTGGTACAAGCTTAGCCATAGAAATACCATTAGAAAAAAATACTTAACGATCACCCCAATAAAGTAACTATACTACGCCACGGCCGTGGCATAGTGTATGTGAGATGACGTCACATGGATTTGCTAAGTATATTTTAACGATTTTGATGTTGTGATGCTATTTAATGGCAGAGAAAGGGGTGAGACGATGACGATTGCGGCACATCCAAACTCATGGAGTATTGTGTATTTATACGATTTTCGATGTAGTTCTATATAAGTACTGCGTGCGGCGGTTAGACACATGCAAGTTGTGATTTTTATATAGTGTTTATATCACGTCGAATTATATCACGTAAATACAAGGCTTTTAGATAAGTATCTTCCTAGTGAGGAGTGAATGTAGAAATGAAGTTGCAGAGTAAATTATCCCTGCTTATAATTGTCTAAATAACGATCTAAAAGCACACATACCGTTCCACCTGATGATTGATTATTACTAATCAATTATACCTTAGCAAATCTAGTTGAGACAAAGATTCAGTTGGCAGAACCAAAGGTTTGAGACAGTCATTATTTACCTGTATCTTCTATCTCTATTTTACAACCAGTTACCATTTGATGGAAGGGTGGTGTTAAATACCATAATCGGTAGCAATAATAGCCAGTTATATGGAGAAACCAAACAAAAGTTAGTCTTGTTGTTGTTTATCGCACGACGGCAAGATCACGAATTACTGTGCGAGGCGAAGCAGTGATAAGCGATCTTGCCGGAGTGCGATGAACAAGAACACGACTAACATGAGTTTGGTTTAGAATTTATCCTACCCCGTCCGTCTAAATTACTGCTACATTAACAAATGACGTCATTTGTCAAGTGTATCCCACTAGAGCGATATTTTTCATTTTTCTGAACTCCAGACCGAATACAGTAACCCAATGTTAAGCCTATGGAGTTTTTTATTAGGGGTAGGATAAGAAAGCTTATTCAAAAGTTACATAGCAAATAAAGACAGCGTGGTGTAACCCTCAAATGGCAACTGCTCGAAACCAGGGAGGTGTTTATAAAACTAAGAAAGATAAAAGAATTGATCTTATCGTAGTCTTTGTTGCATTCTCGTTACGTAAAGTGATCCGTCTTTATGGAGGACGGTCTTACAAGACGATCAGGAAAATATCTTTATTTCGATCATTTTACAAGGTAACAGGTTTTAACTATTTTTCAGGTTTGTTTCAAGGTAAGTTTGACCCTTCACAACAAAACGTCTTCCACTATGACAGGAAAAGGAAATTATATAGAACGTCCTGACCATGCTGTATAATTCACAGAACGAAATGGTCATTACCCCAGATCCCCAATGAAACAGAAAGGAGGCCGTAGTGGGCTTATAAAATTTTATTTAATTTTATGAGTCTTATTGATATGAATAAGAGGAATACATGAGTATCAATAATAAGACAAATATAGAAATTGACATAGATATGTGTTTGTCAATTGTGATACGATTTGTGATAACATGACAAATATTGAAATTGACATAGATATGTGTTTGTCAATTATGATAATATTTGAGATAAGATAAATGGAGATTATGTGATATTACATAGTTAAACATAACATGTAATACTAAAATAATAGAAATAGCCCTACGAGTGTAAGGAGTAGGAGAGAAAAAGGAGTGGGTGGGTGGGTAGAAAAAATAGGTGTTGAGCGTAGGAGACCAGTGAAGCGAATGAGACAGAGGACAGTGTCTTACTCGCGCACTTTGATGTCTAGTGCGGCCGAGTGTGGAGAGGTGGCGCAGGGGTGCGCGAGTGCAGAGTGGTTTCACCAGGGGGGGCAATGACCACCCCTGACCATAGGCCATGGGCAACCCATTACCCCAGATCCCCAATGAAACAGAAAGGAGGCCGTAGTGGGCTTATAAAATTTTATTTAATTTTATGAGTCTTATTGATATGAATAAGAGGAATACATGAGTATCAATAATAAGACAAATATAGAAATTGACATAGATATGTGTTTGTCAATTGTGATACGATTTGTGATAACATGACAAATATTGAAATTGACATAGATATGTGTTTGTCAATTATGATAATATTTGAGATAAGATAAATGGAGATTATGTGATATTACATAGTTAAACATAACATGTAATACTAAAATAATAGAAATAGCCAAGAAGCCAATAGTTAAGGGAAGAGGAGGGTGGGAAAGTTTGTTATAGTCACTTTTTGAGGGAGAGAGACTCAATGAGAGACTTGTTGACAGTCTCTTGGTCTGAGACTTTGATGTAGTCCCTGTGAGCCTGGGACCTCCACCCTCCATACCTTTGGATGTTAAGTTCAGGTATCCCGGCCTCAAAGGCCTGAGTAGCGGCGGCCTTCCTGAGGCTGTGGAGGGTGTACTTCTTCACAGTTTGGCCTGTGGCCTGTAGGAGGCGGTCCCATTCGTTTGTCATGACCCGTGATGTGATGGTCGTCCCGTCGGGCAGAGTCAAAAAAGGGTCCCGCAGTGAAGCCGTAGGGGCCGCCCATAGTAGGCCTCGGACCGCGTCTACCGGGCACACCCGGATATCGTCCGCGGCCTCGAGGCGCATCACTTTCTGTTGCCCCACGTATTGTAGATTTTTGGCCGCCTTGATGGTGATAGTCACGTGCCGGCGGCCGAGGACCACGTCCCCCCGAGTGAGATTCCGAGCCTGGTCGAATGCCCGAGCCGACTGCGGCGCCACCTCCCCCTGCCGTAGGGCCGCGTAGAAGATGAGCAGCATGCCCGCTCTCATCGCCGTATGGAGGGGCGATCCCGTTAGGGCATCGAGAACCGCCCGGAACACATCCATTGGTATAGGTGCCTTCACGTTTGGGACGTAAAGCTTGTTTCTCCTCATGCCCTCGAGGGCACGCTTCACCCGGTGATCCTCTGTTGGCCGCACGTCCCCCCCCGTCAGTCGGAGGTGTGCCCGGACGTGCGATAACTGGTTGGCGACCGTGGCCGGCGAGGGGGCGTGGTCGGCCACGTATTCCAGGTAAGAGGTGATCAGGCTCACGGTCGGTGCCCGGGGGTCCATTCTCATCCGGTTGCAGAACGCCAGGTAGGTGGTGACTGCGGATCGCTGGTTGGCGAGCGTACCTGGGGCACGCGCCTCTGACTGCCTCGCAGATGCCTTCGCCTGGAGTAAGAGAAGCGCCCGATCTGCAGAAGAGACGGAGGACGGGTACAAATGAGGCATGGGTACATGGTACGATAGGGTACAACTCATGAAGGTGAATGAGGGAAGTGGCCTTATCGTATTCCGTCCTCGACAGATGGGCTCTGCTCAGGGCATCTGCGATGACGTTTTGCACCCCGGGGATATGGCTGAAGACCAGTTCCACCTGCAGACGTGCCTGCACCATCCATGCCTGGCGGGCACACTCCGCCAGGACTGGGTTACGTGCACGCCCACTATTGAGGGTCTGTACTGTGCCGAGGTTATCACAGAACACCTCAATCCGTGATCCCCGATCCCTATCGGTGATGAATGTGTGGAGTGCGTATATGGTATTCAGGGCCTCGAGCTCCGAGATGCACTCCACGGGATCGAGGACGGGGCAGACCTGGCCGGAGTACGAGAAGCGGCCGTCTGTGCCTCCTACGCCCGACAGGCAGGCATCCACCGTGATCCTCCGCGTCGGGGGACCTCGAGGGATGAGAGCGCGGCCGTTCCAGCCTTGAGCAAACTGCACGAACCAGTCCAGATCCTGGCGCATCTCGGAATTGATGTTCATGTAGAATCCTCTCATCCCCCTAAGGGCCTCGAGCAGCTTCGAGACGAATGCCCGGGCCGGGCGTACACACCGCGCGACGTGCAATATCCTCCCGAGCACCGACTGGAGCTGTCGTTTCGTCAACGTCCGGCGCCTCGCTACGGCCGACACGTGACCACGGATGTCCTCGAGCTTGGCCGTGGGGATCGATAGAGTCATAGTACGGGCGTCTATCTCGATCCCCAACCACGTGACGCACTGGCTTGGCTCCTGAGCTTTATCACGTGCCTCGGGGAGGCCCAGCTCCGAAAACAGCTCTCGCGCGATCCTGAAGTCCTCGGCCGCCTTACCTCGGTCCTCGGAGAGGATGATGAGGTCGTCGAGGTACATCGCGGCCGTGACTCCCTTCGATGACAGTATCCCCACGATTGCCTCCGCCACACACTGCATGTGGTAGGAGGAGGCGCGGGCACCGAAAGGCATTGCAGTGTCGCAGTAGTGCCCGCCCTCCCACGTGAAACATAACAGAGGCCAATCGAGGGGATCGCACCTAAAGTTCTTGTAGGCACGCGACACGTCGATGGACGACATGTAGGCCGACGTGCCTGCCCTGACGAGTTTGGCCACAAACTCGTCCACCGTTGGGAGGCCGTGTTCTCGCTCCAGTCCGTAGACCGAGTTCTTAATGATGAACGAGTTCACGCTGCACTCCCGCGGGAAAGTCATATCTGTAATGATGCGCCGGTCGTCCGTCCCTCGCTTTTCCCGTGTCATGAGCGGCGACACGTGACACCACGGGCTAAAAGGCGGTTCGGCGAACGGGCCCATCATATTGGTGAAGCCTGCCTCCTTTGTGAGAAACTTCTCTACCTGCACGGGATGAGAGGTTGCGCTGGGGTGGTTGGCCACCCCCCTGGTATCACTCTCCGGTCCCAGGTACCCCAGGGGGAAGCCGTATCGCAGGAAGCCTAGGAGCTCCTGCGCCTCCTCCACTTTCCCCAGGTAATGCTCCCACGCAGGTAAGTTAAGGTCGGAAGGCACCTCGACCCTAGCGCCGAGTGCATTGGGGATTCCCGTGTCGCGCACGGCTCGGTATATCTCCGCGTGCCCGGCGGGCCCCACGGGCGTGAAGTCCGGCCATGTCTCCCGGCGATGTTCCTTGAATGCTAACGGGTCTGTCCTCACTCCCTCCCGGTGGACGCCTGTTTCGCAAACGTCCCTAAGGGCCTCGAAGTCGGGAGTGTTAGATCCCGGCGCACTAACACTAACACCCGGCAGGCGACTGAGGCCATCGTCCTTCACCGGGCCGGGGGCGACCGCCGCCGGGAGAAAGGGGCGTTCCTCCTCCGGGAGTGTATTCCCCCCGTCCTTGTTGTTGTTTATCACTACCCCTCGGCCACGTGCCGAGGGGGTCACGTGATCGTTGACGTCACGTGGGGGAGCCGGCTTCGTTACATAACACTCCGTGCCGCCGGCCCCCCTTTCATCTTTCCTTCGCGCCTCGTCTACTGGCGGGGCGCGGCCTGCCCGTTTTTTTAAAGTCGCCTGGGGTTGGTGTACCACGCTCTGGGCTGCCGCCGGCCGCGTAGTCGGCTGGAGTTGGTACCCGGCCTGTGGTACCCGCCGTGGTGTGGGTACAGGGGGAGCCGCCGTGTTCTCATAACCGTGGCCGTAGGTGAGCTTTCGGTTGCAGGCGTGCACCGAGTGACCGCACTTCCTGCCGACTGAGTCGCAAAACGTGCACACGTGCAACCACCGGATGCCCCCCTCTGTGTGGTCGCTGCGGTGGCGGCATCCCCTCTCTCCATTGAAGTCCCGGCACGGGGCCTCGCTCCCCCGGGCACGTCCGGTCTCCGTGTTTTGACTGTTGTTAGACGTGTGGGCAGTGGTCATCGCGAGCCGGACACGTTCTTCCTGTATCCGGCCGTGATCCGACCACCGCATCCTGCCGGACTCGACCTGGTCGAAAACGTAGTTTGACCAGCGTCTGACGCCGGCCCACGGCCGTGCCTGCGCGTCAACCGTCACCTGGTACAAGTGTTTGAACATGTGGTCCTTGTCCTCGGGGTGCAATGCGCGTTCATCATTTAGTAAGGCCACAAAACATGAAATATATTCCAGAGGCCCGAGGCTCGCCCGTAGTTCCAGTTTCTGGTGCAGCGTGTACACCCCATCCCTGTCCATGAACATGTACGGCTTCGCCGTCGGCCTCCGGGCATTAATATCAGAAAGTAGGCTCTTACCCGTTGTTCGGTTCGTGTCGCATGGCCTCACGGCCGAATTCGCGCTGGAGGTGTTCCTCGCTTGTGTATGCCTCTCGGAGAGCCCTGGGTGCGGGGAGTAGGCGTTCGTTTTGATCCTGGGCCCAGTCTCTTGTCCGTTCGGCCGCTGAGGAAGCCCGTGAGCCGGCCCGGCGCGAGGCCGGCCTGGAGATTTGCATGATGGCGTCCATCATGCCGTCCATCTGGCGCGATATCTTCGTCATATCCGTCCTTACTTCCCCGACATCCGTCTTCACCTCGTTCACATCCGTCCTGACCCCTCCGAGGTTGGCCTCCAGGGCTGTGATACGCGATGCCCGGGTCCGCGCGCTTGCACTCGTCCCTTGTTGAGACACCGAGTCCACGTGGTCGCTCTCGGCCGCCGGCTGGCGTATCGTTATTTCCGAGTCCGTCTCGGCCTCCGCGGGTGCGGATGCCGCCACAGCGCTTCTGGTCAACATAACTATACTATAATTCCTTAAACACTGAATCGCTTGGTATCGCTGACCTCGTCTGCCGATATTCAGGGGAATACGGAGACCGAAGGCACGGAGGGCGATATGGCCAAGGAGTGTAGAAAAAATAGGTGTTGAGCGTAGGAGACCAGTGAAGCGAATGAGACAGAGGACAGTGTCTTACTCGCGCACTTTGATGTCTAGTGCGGCCGAGTGTGGAGAGGTGGCGCAGGGGTGCGCGAGTGCAGAGTGGTTTCACCAGGGGGGGCAATGACCACCCCTGACCATAGGCCATGGGCAACCAATTTACGGTTTGTACAGACCGATGCATTTATGCCAAGTTCCGTACAAACCGTAAATTATCATCGAGTTTTGTGACTTGTACAAGCATGGTTGGACGTTATATATTTACTATATACCTAAAATTTAAAAAAAAATCAATTTCATTTGGCTTAACAACCAATTTCTTAATAAACATGTATGGCAAGGTGGTCCGTATTTTAGTATACAGACCAGCGGTCCGTACAGTATTTTTATATCATATGCCGAAACAGTACGTATTAAAAGTATATACAGCATGGTATATAGTAAATGATAAAAATTACAAATATATCATGGAATTCTAAGAAGGACATTTAAAAAACGGACTTATACTCCTATCATAGTCAATATCGCCTAGTTCTAATCCTAATCGTTAAGCCAGTACCATTCTCAGTTTTTAAAACACCTCCATGGTCTAAATAGATGTGAATAAAGTTTTTCTAATAAAGAAAACCCATCCATCTTCTCACATGACCACAGAACCTCAAACACGTAAATTATCTCATTGCCCATCAGAGTGGTAATCTTCAGGGTGGTCGATGCCCCGCTGTCCCCTGTGAGGATTAAGTCCCTGTGAGGGGATCATCGCTCGAGTCGCTCATTGATCCACCGAGCTGCTCATAATTACTGCGAGCTGCTCATCTACGGCAAGACGCACCTCAGACATCCAATCGGCACTAAAAACACAGCCGCCAGCTTCTAGCTTTTAACGCGTGGTCTGATGTCACTTCACCAGCCGCATGTCGCTAGAACTTAGACAGGTTTCTGTATGTCAGAGGTACTTAGACGGGTTCTCAATATGTACTTTGAATACCATGGATAACTAGGATGGTATGTTCATCATTGATGAATGAGCGTGTTATTATGGATGAATAACAGATACAAGATTTTTGATATATTCGGTCTATGGATAGTTTTCTGTAACCCACTAGCACCCAGATTACTTGCTTTTTCTGCAACTGCCTATCATATAACTGTCTAGGACTGGTGACTGGGGACACACAAGTCCGCACTTACCAGTTCTCACTCAGCAGTCTTCACTCACCAGTCCTCACTCACCAGCCCTCACTCACCAGTCCTCACTCACCAGCCCTCACTCACCAGTCTTACTCACCAGCCCTAACTCACAAGTCCTCACTCACCAGTCCTCACTCACCAGTCCTCACTCACCAGTCCTCATTCACCAGTCCACACTCAACAGTCCTCACTCACCAGTCCTCACTCGACAGTCCTCACTCACCAGTCCTCACTCACAAGTCCTCACTCACCAGCCCTCACTCACCAGTCCTCACTCACCAGTCTGCACTAAACAGTCCTCGCTCAATAGTCCTCACTCAATAGACCTCACCCAATAGCACTCACCAGTTCTCGCTGACCTACCAGTATTTCCCAGTCACTTGGCTCCAAGACACCTATAAGACACCTCTACGACACCTCCAACCTTGTCTTGGGCTGAGACCGTTTTGGAGCCAATTTGAGCTAAGATACCCTAAGATATCTTAAGATAATCTTGACTAAAAAACAGCTATGACGCCCCTAAGTCGTCTCAGCCCAAGATATTTCTAGGATTCTCTAAGATAACTTGTCTATATCACACACTGCATGAAAACCACCTTTTAATTCATATATACGCCATCACGCAAGTGTATGTATTGGCTGAATATTGACTTGTTTTCATTTATATACGCCCAGGCCTTATATACGACAGATGCGTCTTGGCTGTATTTCACACCCGGCGTATATGAGAGAAAATACCCTCTGCCCCTGCCCCCTCCCGCCCCTTTGTGTTGGTAGAAGTACAGGTGTCCTCAGTAGGAAGCCCTCCCCTCCCCCACCCCCGCCACCTCCCCCCGCCCGCTCTCAGTGAAGCCCTGTTCACTGGACGCTTATATACGCCCACAGATGAGGTGTATACACATGGGGATTAAGACGACCTATGTAAAATGATGGTGTTCGTGCAGTGACACTTTGGTCTTAAGACGGTCTTACGATGAGATTATCTTGACTAAAAAAACAGGGCCCAGGCCTCTAGGCTAGCTACCTGTGCCTGGTTTCGCTATAAAACAACTCGTGTCATTATGAGCCTGGTGGGAATCGGGCGGCGTGTCTGGGTGGGCGCCTGATTTATTGTGTCTGCTGCCGACTGGACAGCCGACCTGTTCCGCCATTGTAGTAGCAGTAGTGGTGGCAGTAGACGTGTACACTCCAGGGCAAAGGGAGGGCCCGAGCCTAGGGGCCATGGATGTAAAATGCTGTAACAATTACCGTACATGGTCAATTTGAAAATGGCGGCTGCCTGTGGCGATAATAGGGCAACATCACGCAGTACACGAGATCTCGGGAGATCTCGGGATATCTCGCGAGAGTTCACAATTCAGGCCCGAACCATTCACGGCAGATTGGAATGAAAGTGTTGTTTCCTTTCAGCTGCCGGGTAAGCTCATACATTTCTTATTTCATCCGAGGAAGAAATTAAACGGGAAAAAAAGAGGAAAAGGATTTTAAAGTCTGGGTGGTTGTTTGTGCTACACACGCACAGCTTTGATATAGTTTCGATCCCGGCCTCAGGCGCTGTGTAAGCTCGTATATCATATCTGTTACCCAACACTATCAGTAAATGGGCCACTTTAGGCCACTCTGTAATGTTCGTATTTCTTTTTATCTTACCTTTTTTCTCGCAATATTCAAACGACAGGCTAGACACAAATCCTTCACAGAAACTCAATAAATCTACCGTATTATTATCCATCTTATACAAAGCCCCCATTGAAAATGTATGGGGTCTCAGTAAACCACTGCCCATTGTACAAAACCTGTCAGATACCATAACTGTGGTATACGGATTCAAACCTGTGGTATACGGCCTCAAAACCATGGTATACGGGGAAAATAGTCCCTTTTGCTATAGAGCAAAGAAATAGTCCTAGTGTTATACCCGTTAATATGGCAATTATTGGGTTTAATTTATTCGAAAATATGGATAATAAATACAACAAACGATGATTTTGTGGACACCTGTTTTTTCGTGGTTTACGGCCGCCTGTCCACAAAACCATCGATTATTGTCTATTTATACAAGGCTGATACCATGTAATGAATCAATGCTATATACAACATGATTATTAAAGCTACGTTGGTTCCTTTTGTGATAATTAATTAGTAATAATTTCGTGATAACAGCTTCATTGTGGAAAATAATAATGATTCTATGCTGAACGCTTTAATAGGGCAAATCTGCAGATCATTGAGGAATGGTAAACACAGAGAGAATATTAAACTACATTGATTAATAGATTCCTGTATAGTAAAGTTTAAAACGTGACACTCTATATTCACATGAATTCTGGGAACGTTTATATTTGCATCCGTATTGATTGGAAAAATATAACAGCTAAACCCAAACTTACATCAAAAACAAAAATATGTTAAAGCCGAAAGCCACAGGAATTATTATACATATAGGAATCAGACCCCAAAAAGCATTTATCAGGTATTGCCAACAACGGGCCTTCAATAAAGTGCGTACGAACTAGGTGTCGGACGGTGGGGAGGGGGTATTATTTATGAAAATGTGCATATACCCTTCATTTTATCTCACCCCTGGTATTTGTGTCCCATAGGCTTTAAATTGGGAGTTCGCTCTCCATGTCCCTACGAGTATTGCAGTCCGTTCTCCATGGTCTATATCCTCTATGTCGTCCAATCTTTTAGTGGTACGGTGGCGAGATAAATACAGAAAGCAACTCATTTCGGACAAAATCGAGATATTCACGAGGCTGTCGCCTCGTTCATACTACTCCACATTAAACTCGTGGAGAACTTGTTGGTGTCTTCTTAAGGCGTGGCGTCAACCTACTACGATAGAAGTTTAGACCTCCCGATATGGCACCGATACAAAAAGCAAATATCGGAGACATATGTCTAGACATGCCAATCCACCACGCATTGTATGGGGATTTTATGTTCAGTGCCTAATCGCAGAAACATGGTCAACTGCCCCGATATATGGTGACCTTATGACGCGATTTTGATTTTCTATCGGGAGGTGCATCGTAGACCATATCGGAGCCATATCGTAGTAGGTGGACGCCGGGCCTAAGGCTAAATAGCAGAAGGTAAGGTCATCCCCTTCTCTGACCCCTCGTTCGGGGTGATGTATAAACCCCTCCAGGGTGGCGGGAAATGTCGCTAACAAAAGGGATTTAGAGGAGGCCGTGAGGTTGGCAGACCCTCGATAATCCCCCTATAGCGGATTAAAACGAGATAATCCCAGACAGGCGTGCTGGAGGTCGGGGAGGGGAGGAGGGGGTGTCAGGAGGGCTACTGTGGAGGGCTGTAAGGTCACCTTCATGTGGTCCTCCAGGGTTCGCAATACTGGCTGTTCCATCTGGCTGACTTCTATGCCGAAATATAATTCTGACAGTGTTTAATTTACTATTCGGGTACTGTTCTATCTGGCTGACTTCTATGCCGAAATATAATTCTGACAGTGTTTAATTTACTATTGCGGTACTGTTCCATCTGGCTGACTTCTATGCCGAAATATAATTCTGAAAGTGTTTAATTTACTATTCGGGTACTGTTCCATCTGGCCGAATTCTATGCCGAAATATAATTCTGAAAGTGTTTAATTTACTATTCGGGTACTGTTCCATCTGGCTGACTTCTATGCCGAAATATAATTCTGAAAGTGTTTAATTTACTATTCGGGTACTGTTCCATCTGGCTGACTTCTATGCCGAAATATAATTCTGAAAGTGTTAAATTTACTATTCGGGTACTTTTCCATCTGGCTGACTTCTATGCCGAAATATAATTCTGAAAGTGTTTAATTTACTATTCGGGTACTGTTCTATCTGGCTGACTTCTATGCCGAAATATAATTCTGAAAGTGTTTAATTTACTATTCGGGTACTGTTCCATCTGGCTGACTTCTATGCCGAAATATGATTCTGACAGTGTTTAATTTACTATTCGGGTACTGTTCCATCTGGCTGACTTCTATGCCGAAATATAATTCTGAAAGTGTTTAATTTACTATTCGGGTACTGTTCTATCTGGCTGACTTCTATGCCGAAATATAATTCTGAAAGTGTTTAATTTACTATTCGGGTACTGTTCTATCTGGCTGACTTCTATGCCGAAATATAATTCTGAAAGTGTTTAATTTACTATTCGGGTACTGTTCCATCTGGCTGACTTCTATGCCGAAATATAATTCTGAAAGTGTTTAATTTACTATTCGGGTACTGTTCTATCTGGCTGACTTCTATGCCGAAATATAATTCTGAAAGTGTTTAATTTACTATTCGGGTACTGTTCCATCTGGCTGACTTCTATGCCGAAATATAATTCTGAAAGTGTTTAATTTACTATTCGGGTACGGGTCCATCTGGCTGACTTCTATGCCGAAATATAATTCTGAAAGTGTTTAATTTACTATTTCGGTAACATTGGTGTAAAAGGGGCTGTTTTATCTGGCCGAATTCTCATAAAAAAACATGACCCTGATAGTGTCTGATATACTCGTTGGGTCCATTGGCATAAAGGGGTTTTCCTATCTGGCAGAATTTTCTGCTGAAAAAATAATTGTCCGATTTACTATTTGGGTACCATTGGTGTAAAGAGGCTGTTCCATCTCGCCGAATTCTCAGCCGAGATATAATTCTGGCAATGTCTAATTTACTATTCGGGTATCATTGGCTTAACCCTTTCACTACGCTGCATAGCACCAAATACACGCCCCAAAACACGCCGCTGCAGGACCATTTTAACCCCTGTAGTACGCTGGCACTTCTCACAATATCCACAGTGAGGTAATTTTATAAAATCTCCATGGTTATCCAAAATAATTAAGATACTATATAATAGTAATGATATCAACTATGATATAGTTTTACTTATGTTGGAAAAATATTATCAAAATATTCGCATTACTTCATTAAAAAATAGCAATTGCTTTAATTTCAGAAATGATGCCTCAAGGCATCATAGTGTACTAGGCCCGGGAATGCCTCCAGGCATTATAGCGTAGCTAAAGGGTTAAAGGGTCTGTTTGGGTGCCATAGGTATAATGGAACACTTAGTGAGATCTACGATGTTGGCTACTCTCAGCTGCACCGTTCCATTATCAGAAGGAAACTCGGGAGATTAGAATAACCTGGTCCGTACTCCACCAAGTTTGACCGCGGAGTAATCCACAAAGCGAAGTTGAGTGAATTATGTAGCAGTCAAATTTATTTATGTGATCAAATAAAAAAAAAAATAAAAAATTAAAAAAAATGAGGTGGAGTGCACACCACGTTTTTTTTTTCATCAAGTGGGTTCCTGATTTTATCTCAGCCCATATAACGTTATTTATTGATAAAATAACTAACCCAATTAGCCATTGAGTATTGGGTACACTGCCTTCACAGCTGTGGAGTACGAGTTCTTAACGTTAAGCTTAAGGAGAATATATTTTCAGGTATTGGTATCTCATACATTGTGGGGTATTATTGATATTTATTTCTTATAGGAAATCTTTTTGCATCTAGCTATAATGTTTGACAACATTCTGTCCTATAAAATCTGAGGGAAGTTACTTCCACAATCTAATTATATCTACCACAACCTCTCTTGAGGTTGGTTTAGGTTCTGTATTACAAAAGGATTTTCTCTTTTTAGCAATGTTAAAACTGTCTGTTATGCTATGTATGTCTTTTTCTTTTCCTCTAAAAAAAGAAGCAGCTATGAAATTTCTTATTATGTTGTACATGGATAACTTTCTGTTGTATTGAATGTTAATGATGTGTATATATGTCTTTTTTCTTTCTCCCTCCCCCCCCCCAAAAAAAATGATGTTGTACATTGATAATATTCTTTTGTATTGAATGTTATTGATATGTATGTCTTTTTCTTGTCCTCCCCCCCAAAAAAAAAAACAGCAACATTATTATCATGTTTTACACGAATTATTTTCTGTTGTGTTGAATATTAATTCCATGTACGTTTGAGAAGTGCAAATAAACTGCTTTAACAAAAACAAATCCCAATGTGCACTAATTTCCAACCATTCATCGATCTGAGTTTAGCATGACTGGATAAAGACTATGTTCAAATATTTAAGGCTAAATTCAGTTGATGAATGTCCTTCGTTAGCCTTAATTAAAGACCCTTTGCATCATTCATACCATGTGTCCTCACTCAGTGGCTGGGTCTGTGGTGTTGTGGGTATTAAGCTAGCGAAGAGGCCTCCATAAACGAATTTACATCAATTCACGGCAAATCTGAATCTCATCTGAATGAAAATTACCTCACCACTTCATATTTCTTTCCTCTATAAATGTTTTTTGACAATCAACCCACTCTTCCGTTGGTAAATGGAAGTTTGATTAGATAACTCAACATAACGTCCAATTATCACCTTAAAAATGCGAATATAATTGGAAGCTGGGAAGAGCTATAAAAATATTAGAAGATCATTGAAACGATTGCTGTGAACATTGACATTCCGATCAGAGTCCCTTTGCCTGGGAGTCTCAAATCGAATTGATTACAAAATTGGTTGTTTTTGTTATATTTTATGATATGCATCAAAATATTTTAGAATTCTCCCCTAGCAGAGCGAGATTACTGTCCCACTAACCCACTGCCAAGATTGAAGATAATTTGTATTCATAGACAATAAACGATAGTTTTACTTTCAGCACCCTGATGATTGATATTGATGAGTATTTATACACAATAATGACTGGTTTTGTGTACGAGTGGCCGTAATGTCCGAGGAGTTGACGCGTAGTAACATCCGAGCAATTAGCGATGATATTACGTCGTCAACTACGAGGAGATTACAGTCACTCGTATATAAAACCAGTCGTTATTGTATTTATTACCCACCTACCAGATTAATAACAAGTATGGACCATATATTGACATATTGGATGACTTTACATTGATAAGGCTACAGCACTGTCAAGCATGGTTGTATTTTGGTTTATACTTACGCCAATTATATAGTTCGCTGTTTTTCCTTGTTTTTAGCACGCAAAAGACTTTATGACAGTGAGATCTGATAGTAAATGAGATTATTAGGACTTAATGTAAATGATTTATATTGAATTAATATCCATGAAACTTCTTTCGAAGTAAATGATGATTTGACTTTATCATGGATGGGACTTTTTTTTTCTGGAATCTCCTGCGAGAGATTCTGACATGCCAGAATCTCCGGGTAGGTGATTCCAGGTGCCCTATACATTTCCCATGGAGACTCCGTATTTATTGGGTAATAAATGAGAAAGGTAGACCTCACAGAGGATGAACATAGCAAAAATTAAAATATATAAAAAAGAATAAACCAGATAAACTTTTAGGTAAAACCTTAATCTAGTGGGCGAAAAACAACGCTTCAGAAAACACTCACTATACATAGACAATAAACAATTGGACAGGCGGCCGTAAACCACGAGTTTCTGATGCGTAGTAATAGACGATCGCTAGCGAGTGTATTACAATGCCAAACTCAAGTGGTTTATAGAGCCGCCTTTCTAAAAAAATCATAATTTTGTTGTATTTATTATCCTTATCTTTTTGAACAAATTAACCCAATAATTGTCATATTAAAGGGTATAACAATAGGGACTATTTCTTTGCTCTATAGCACAAAGGGACTATTTTCCCGTATACCACAGCCATGAGGCCATTATACCACATATTTGATTCCATATACCACAGTTATAGTATCTGACAGGTTTTATATAATGGGTTATAGTTTACCCCATACATTTTCAATGGGGTCTTTGTATACCATGGATAATGAATTGAGATCCCATCCCCTGCCTGTCATATAGCTCTGTCTGCTAACTGCTGGGATCGTGCGGAGGGATCTTCCCCTCACCCTGGAGCCATCTTCCTCCAGGGTTCCTCTTTACAGGCCGACTAATGGTCGTCCAGTGTCGCCCATCAGCTTATCAAAGACACACGCCCTCCCCCCCCCCCCCAGCCTGCCCCTCCCCCGGTCCCCTCACCCCCTCACCTCCCCCTCCCCACCCACACACTCCTCCACGGCCTCACCTGGAGACCTCCACGGCGTTCCCATGACCTGGTTTCTGTCCGGCAGGTCGCGCTCCCACCTGGCGGCGCAGGCAGACACTACAGGGTGGGGTTTAGCGTATTATCTCACCAATGGTATTGTTTTTCCCATAGACTTAACATTGGGAACTTGTATCTTGAGATATTTAGGAGAAATATCCAATGTGGAGTTATGTCATAAATGTTAGCCCATTAGTCATTAGTGAATGTGAAGGGTGAGATAAATTCAGAAACCTATTCAAGTTTAGTGTCAGAGCTCGATCCCACCTCGTTTGAATTGCTACGTAATACACGCAGCTTCACCTTGTGAATTACTACGCGATTCGAACGCGATGGAATACGAGGTCTAACCCTAACATTCATGGTTTTCCTCTAAATTGTCCCCACACAGACACACAGATAGATGCATACACAAGGTGCAGTGTTTGTATGAGCCGAGCAGTTGACGCAGAGTAATATCCGAGCACATGCGTTTCGCACTCCCGCTTTCGCGGGTTAAGGATAGGGTTAGGGTTAGGGAAAGGGTTAGGGATAGGGTTAGGGATAGCGTTAAGGTTTGGGATAGGGTTAGGGTTAGGTTTAATGTTAGGGAAAGGGTTAGGGATAGGTATAGGGTTAGGGATAGGGATAGGGTTAGCGTTAAGGTTTGGGATAGGGTTAGGGATAGGGTTAGGGTTTGGGATAGGGATAGGGTTAGGGTTAGGGTTAGGGTTAGCATTAAGGTTTGGGATAGGGATAGGGATAGAGTTAGGGTAAGGGAAGTGGTATAGAAACACACAGCAATCACACCTAAAGTGTGAATGGTGGGTGTGATTGCAGGAGTTGTTTTTTTTTGACAGATTAAATTGCTGGAACAATCTAGGGTATTGAATCAACGAATCTGGGCTGTCTAAACTTTATAGTCGATAATTGTTTTGGTGTTAACTTGGATAAAGACAAGCATATTATAGCTGGGCCTGCCAATGTATTATTGTGTAAACAATTTGCGTATACCTGTGTTATCTAAGCTATATATAAAGTATCATTGAGATGATATACATGTATGATACATCAAATTGAAGCTGGAATACCATAGAATATGATGGAATCACTGTTATTTCTCTGCAAATGATATACACGGGTATTATCGACGTATTACGGTCATATACTGAGTGATCCAATGCTAAAGAATACGTTGCCAGGGGCTTGTTTGGCTGCAGGCATTGTGTAACCAACCAGATAAAGTGCGACACCAGCCTACGGAAAAAGGCCTATTCAAATTCAAAATGTACAAAGGTACATTGATGTTCCGAAATCGGTAGATGTGAATTGGACTTTATATGTTGGGTCAGAATGGAGAATGGAGAGTTGATCTTGGGGACGGAGACCTACCCAATTACAGGAGGATTTAAAAGAAGATAAGATGAGCTAAACCCAGGATCGAAGAACTGCGCCACAGCCACACACGAGACACCGCTCCGTATGGATCAGAGAATCCGCGTTTTACTTGTCATCCGGGTTACTGAGGAGTTAAAGTGGAATCCAACCAGGATTTGGAAAATTGATTACTTTCCGGCAAATATTTAGGAAGGCAAAGAATTAATTATTCAAACTGCTTGAATAGCAATGATTGGATGATCTTTGCTAATGATTACATATCACCCTTGAAAATTAGATATCTATTTGTTTTGTGCACACTTACTTACTTAACAAAAATCGGATGATCATACTTTGAAGCCTCTTATGTGAATTTGACATGATCGAACACACAGAACACACAAATGTATGTAATAATATCTCCACTTGGAGAATTATGCACTCACCATAGGTTTTCTTTGTAGGCTTCGTGCAAAAATCGTCTGAAGCAAAGGCCATTCTCCATCGCCCGATTATTCACCACCGATCTGCAGTCGGAGCTACTGATCGATTTTTGTGTACACCGATGCAGGATCGGTGAATGGAAACAGCCTGATATTTGAGATGGTCACCGATTAATTTTGTGAAAACTATGGAATAAGGCCACGACCGACCGACTTTTATAAACGCTTTGATTATATCGGTTAGGCTGACGGGTTTAGCATGAATAATGAATCGGTAGGTACCTGTAAAATGAAAGTAAAACAAGGTGTAAAGTCCACCCTCACCGATTATTTGTCACCACCGACAAACTTTTAGAGGAACTCAAATAATCACACAACCCCATACCACACAACCCCATACCACACAATCCCATACCACACAACCCCATACCACACAACCCCGCACAACCCCACACCACACAACCCCACACCACACAACCCCTATACCACACAACCCCATACCACACAACCCCATACCACACAACCCCGCACAACCCAACACCACACACCCCATACCACACAACCCCACACCACACGACCCCATACCACACAACCCCACACAACCCCATACCACACAACCCCATACCACACAACCCCATACCACACAACCCCACACCACACAACCCCATACCACACAACATCATACCACACAACCCCATACCACACAACCCCACACCACACAACCCCACACCACACAACCCCACACCACACAACCCCATACCACACAACCCCATACCACACAACCCCATACCACACAACCCCGCACAACCCAACACCACACACCCCATACCACACAACCCCACACCACACGACCCCATACCACACAACCCCACACAACCCCACACCACACAACCCCATACCACACAACCCCACACCGCACAACCCAACACAACCCAACACCACACGACCCCATACCACACAACCCCACACAACCCCATACCACACAACCCCATACCACACAACCCCATACCACACAACCCCACACCACACAACCCCATACCACACAACATCATACCACACAACCCCACACACCCCATACCACACAACCCCACACCACACGACCCCATACCACACAACCCCACACAATCCCATACCACACAACCCCATACCACACAACCCCGCACAACCCCACACCACACAACCCCACACCACACAACCCCATACCACACAACCCCATACCACACAACCCCATACCACACAACCCCGCACAACCCAACACCACACACCCCATACCACACAACCCCACACCACACGACCCCATACCACACAACCCCACACAACCCCATACCACACAACCCCATACCACACAACCCCATACCACACAACCCCACACCACACAACCCCATACCACACAACATCATACCACACAACCCCACACACCCCATACCACACAACCCCACACCACACAACCCCATACCACACAACATCATACCACACAACCCCATACCACACAACCCCACACCACACCACACAACCCCACACCACACAACCCCATACCACACAACCCCATACCACACAACCCCATACCACACAATCCCGCACAACCCAACACCACACACCCCATACCACACAACCCCACACCACACGACCCCATACCACACAACATCATACCACACAACCCCATACCACACAACCCCACACCAAACAACCCCACACCACACAACCCCACACCACACAACCCCACACCACACAACCCCACACCACACAACCCCACACCACACAACCCTGCACAACCCCACACCACACGACCCCATACCACACAACCCCACACAACCCCACACCACACAACCCCATACCACACAACATCATACCACACAACCCCACACCACACAACCCCACACCAAACAACCTCACACCACACAACCCCACACCACACAACCCCACACCACACAACCCCATTGGTTAATGGCAAATGTCCTCAGTATAGCGTTCCACCTGCCGATTATGAGCACCGATAATGGCATTTCGTATCGCCGACCGATTATGTGACACATTCTTTGCAAGCAATAATGTAATGTGGAAACAGAAATGGTCAATGTTTTTTCTCTGCGTCCTTACGCAAAATGCTGCCAGTTTGTACCCAGACTGACCACACCGACTGACTTTTGAGCCCACCAATAAAATCAAACTGGCTTGATATTCCATCGACGTTACTGAAGGAGAACCAGAGAAAAACTTTCGTAAAGCGTGAATATCATCGGTGGTGTTTTGTCGGCAAGTGGAAACGACACATAAGCCTCACTCGGCATGTTGTAGTGTCTACACTAGACGATCCAGGGGCCCGTTGAATAATCAAGGATCGTACACGCAGACCCTTTTCTGAACCTCTTACAAAGGTTATCGCTTGATTATTTTTAAGTATGTTGGCTAAAATAGTCTAAACCGTCCATAAGGTCGTCCATAAGTGTTGAATAAAGTTGACGCACATTGTCCTTGAGTCTCTATGCAATACAGAAAAGGATCCACATGTACGATCCTAGATTAGTAAACAGGTCCCTGGCTGGCGATTGTGGTATTTTGCACCTCCTGACAACTTTCCGCAGAAAAAAAGCTAGAAATCGTCTAGTGTAAACGCCAAGCGTGTGGCGACTACAGATCATCTGATTATATAACATTACACAATTCAGCACCACTTCACGACTATTGTACACACATTGCCACCGCCTGACTACTATTGGCCAGACGATCTACAGTCGCCACATATCTAGTTGTCTAGTGAAAACGCTGGGCTAGAACATTGCACTTCAAACGAACAAAGAGATCAAGCCACTAATACCTACCAATCATAACAATGAATAGACCAGCAGAAACGATTGATTAAATTATTACTCCTTGTCTTGTCGTGCTTTTCTACTTGCTGACTAAGTTATCACCAATCTCTACAAATCACTTGTTCAAATATGCAAATTGAAGGAGGGTGTACTGGTGCTAAGAATCCATACAAAAGATCGGGTTTTTTTTAAATGGTGGACTTTTTTACCCTCGATCCACTTCATCCATGACATTATCAGCCAGTTGTCAATCCTAGAGGCCCAGACTAGCTAGGTGTAGACCTTAAGGGGGGGCGTCCACCAACCACGACAAGGCTACGGCAAGAGCAGACAAGAAAGTTTCAATCGGTGCCTTGTCACAGCATTGTCATGAGGAGGGGAGTTGTGGTGAGCCCATGTCGCAGCCTGTCGGGAAGTGCACGCTCCACCTAAATATTCTATCATAGACCTCTGCGACACGCCATGACATGGCTCCAAAATCGAACATGTTCGATTTTGTTGTATCCTTGTCGGAAGGCCCCAGACAAGCTTCATGTCGCAGCCTGTCGTGGCCTTGTCGTTGCCTCTTGTCGGGAACTGTGGTCCACCAACCACGACAAGGCTACGACAAGCCTTCCAATCGTAGGCCTGTCGTGAACCTTGTCGGAAAGCCATTGTCGTAGCCTTGTTGTGGTTGGTGGACGCCCCCAATAAGAAGAAGGAAGTGAGAACTCAAACACAGATGCAATAGGTACTACTATGAGTCAAGATCTTCACTAATTCATTTTGACAGGTTCCTCTGCTCCATTAGCTGAATATTTGCCGCCGATCTACAGGCAGAAACCACCGATAGATCTTTTGGTAAACCGATGCCAGATCAGTCAATGTAAATGGGACTTGCAGACATACTCACAGATTCCAAGCTCGGTGGCCAAGTGGTAGTGGTGTTCGCTTCGAGCATGGGAGGTTGTGGGTTCAGACCCCAGTCGGGTCATACCAAAGACTTACACAAAAATGGTACCCACTGCCCATTCGGCTAACACCCGCCATTAGAATGAGGAGTAGAGGTCTAGGGCCCGAGTGGAAGAACGGCTATATAGCCGAATTCGGTGATTGTGTTGTAACACAATATCCCCTTAGAAATTGCTAAAAAAAAAATAGCTAAAAAAAAATCAAATTAGGTCCAGGTTATGTACTATGGCCACCACCGACAAATTTTCCCAAAGGAAAGCTGTAAGTACCTAAGAAGAAAGTAGAAACAGTGTTTATAATGTACCTTCTCTGATAAATTGATACCAACATAAAGCTCGTGTCCATTTTCCCACGAAAACGGCGTAGATGTTTTTAGTTCCCCTAAAGGGGCTGTTCCATCTGGCCGAATTCTCAGGCGAATCATGGTTCTGACAGTGTCTGATTTATCATTCGGGTATCATCGTTGTAATTGAATAGCAACCAACATACTAATCTGGGGGCATCGGGTAGTCTGGCATTGTCGGAAACATGATTCCATATACCAGAAACATGCCGATTCTAGTACACCCATATTCCGCTAGGATTTTTTTTACTGCTTTTGTGCTCTGGTGTCGATACTTAGAACTAGAGCTACGACCTTGACCCTGGAATGTTTATTGAGAGGGTCCGTTTGAAGGTAAATGGTGTCTTCGAGGTGAATAAACATTGTGTATAGCGTTTATTTTGAGAAATAATCAAATTTTAACTGTAACCATGTCATAGTACAGTCTACAGAGGCAGGACTATGGAACTCGCGGGAGTTGCGATCGGGTGAAGTCAGAGATTTCTAACATTTTCTGGTATCATCGGCTGCATGTCAGAATGAAAACAGGCGATACCAGATGATGCCAGGATGAAATAATTAGGCCTGTTTTAACCCTTAATCAGAAAACGATCGTTGCCGATTCTGCCAGGCCCAGGCCGACGATCATAAAAGTGCTGTTGGCTAGATGGAACAGGCCCTTTAAGGTCTGTCGGCGGTCCCACAGACAGTACGCATGTATAAAAAATCGGAGACCGTGCAGTGTATGCACTGTTTCTACTGTACTTTCTGGGTACACACCGATTTAATTGCCATTGTTGCATAATCGATGCAAAATCAATCTGTGAGCATTCTCTGCAGGTCTTGTTTCCATTCACAGATCTATTGTTATCTCTTACTAAGTGAGCTAGTATGAATGGTTGTCCTGTCTTTTTATCTATATATCTTTTTTGGCCATAAAAGAACGTACTAGGACAATAGTATTTAAGCAGAACTGTTTTTAAAAACGTATTTTGAACCACTACGCCATGAGTTTGGATGCGTAGTAATCATCACTAGGCGTAGCTGAGTGACGATACGGAGCATCCAAACGAGTGAGCGTAGTGGTTCAAAATACGTTTCGAAACCGGTTCTGTTTTTATCTCACCCCCAACATGGACCTTACAGTCGATTTTAAGCAATAATATAATTATACACCAGCCATTACTCCCAATAGATAACTGTCTCTCTCCATGTTTGTGCCAGTGCGGTTCAAGCAATGGTGCCGGAACTATTTTTTTTAACTCGACGTTCATTGGTTGCTGCGTTGCTACGTATCTCTGCCACCACCATGGCGTAGTACTGTAACTTTACGTAGGTGGGCGTGCGTATTTTCTTTCAACGTTAACTCAATGGCACAACCTGTACCAGGGGTGGGATATATGTGTCTATGTTTATCTGGGTAAAATTGTTAAAAATCTGGTGTCAGTGTAGCCAAAAAGTGGTTCTCAACTGAAGATTCGTGCCAAATAGTCGGTCAATGGAAACAGGCTTATATATTTATATATTGTCGGTGACACCAACGACAGACTTTAAAGCCTGATGCCCATCTACTAATTAAGGGTTGAACGATTAGTTCGCAATTCGTATAAGAGTCGGTGAACTTGTCGCAGGCAAATTACGTAACCCCTCGGCCCGTGTCAGCCACCCAATCAGGGGTCATTTTCCAACGTTCTGTTGTCGGCGGCAAGATTTATCAACATGTTGATAAACTTTTTGCCACCGATTTTGGAACATCAGAATCCGCAACTTGACGGCGACAAAAGGACATCTGAAGGAGGTGGTTCACTAATCGCTGGCTCACCTTTGCCTAGCTGTCCTACATTTACCTACTACGGCCGACTCCGTTAGGATGCCTTTGGTGAGACAAATTACCATACATTTCTCGCCGAGAAAGGTAAATAAATGTTCCGAAATCGGTAGATGGGCATTGGGCTTAAGGGTACATAAAACGAATCTCGTTTCCGTAGGCCCAGGGAAACGATGGTGGTCGCCAACAAATCTATCGGGACACGAAAATTCGCCAGTGGAAACAGGGCTACTGTAAGCTGCGTGAATTCCACTTGGCATGTTGTGTTGTTAGATTGTCGCACTGTGAATAAACAAAGACCTCCAGCCACTACTCTCTACCCATAATAACAATTAATAGACCAATAGAAACGATAGATTTAATTATGACTTCTTCGGCTTGTCACTCGCATGCCTCAATGACTCCGAAAATCGATATTCTTAGCATCTTTAAGTGCGGCAAATAGATTTAAAGCAGACTAGATGAGTGTGTGAGGGAGAAGTGGTGTGCCTCCTAATAGATCCACATTACAGATGCCAGTCCCGCTCTGCGAAAATTTCCATTTCAGATTCAATGATAACTCATTCGAAGCTTAAAGCCCATTTCCATTGACCGACGAAAACGGGTACGATTTATTGAGTTCTCTGTAAAGTCTGTTTCCATTGGCCGACGAAAACGGCACCGATTTATTGAGTTCTTCTTAAAGCCTGTTTCCATTGGCCTGATGAAAACGGCTACGATTTATTGAGTTCTTCTTAAAGCCCGTTTAAATTGGCCAACCGAAACGGCACCGATTTATTGAGTTCTTCATAAAGCCCGTTTCCATTGGCCGACGAAAACGGCACCGATTTATTGAGTTCTCCATAAAGCCCGTTTCCATTGGCCGACGAAAACGGCACCGATTTATTGAGTTCTCCTTAAAGCCCGTTTTCATTGGCTGAAGAAAATGGCACCGATTTATTGAGTTCTCCTTAAAGCACGTTTCCATTGGCTGGACGAAAACGGTACCGATATATTGAGTTCTCCTTAAAGCACGTTTCCATTGGCCGATGACAATGGCACCGATTTATTGAGCTCTTAAAGCCTGTTTCCATTGGCCGACGAAAACAGTGTAGATTTATTCAGTGTTTCCACTTTGCGTCAAGAGTGCTAAAGTGCTGGTTCCACCGATATGATAGATTTGCTGTGTTATATCTTGTTTTATCCTACCCCTAATATAAAATGCCATAGGCTTAACATTAACTTTCCGTATGCGCCCATATGTCGCATACGGATAAAAAATCGCTTCTAGAAGCGTACAAAAAATGGACCAATCAGAGATCAGCAGCTGAAAGTAGTTCCAAGCGCCTTCAGAGCAGCAAGGAGAGCTATATGGAGGACTTCAGAGAGTTTTTATCATGTTTTTTGTTATTATCCTCACATAAAAATATCCTGGAGTTTTGGCTCCGGATATCACTCGGCTCCGCCTCGTGATATCACTACGCCAAACTCCAGTCGTCGCATACGGGAGCCCAGATTAAAACTCATCCGGTTTTACGATATTATCTCACCCAGATATTTTTTCTCCATAGACTTAACATTGGAAACTCGTATCTAACACCCATTAGATATTTAGGAAAAATATCCAATGGGGGATAATGTCACAAATGTTAGCCCATTAGTCAATATTAAGGGTGAGATAAATTCAGAAACCCATTCAAGTTTAGGGTCAGAGCTCGATCCCATCTCATTTGAATCACATAGCAATTCACGCGGCTTCGCCTTGTGAATTACTACGTGATTCAAACTCGATGGGATACGAGCTCAGACCCTAAACTTTCATGGGTTTCCTCTATATTATCTTACAGTATCGCGATATGTCTTACCTCCTTTGCCGCGACATTTCGCACCGATGGTTTGTGTATTTCTTTGCAATGATGTTTGTTTTTTTGGTGCTCCACCACTGTGACACTTTGCGATCTATTGCCGCAATCTATCATAGCAAGAGCACAGCAAAGGTGCTTAACCAAACAGATGGGTCACGGCGAAAATGCACATAATTACTCGAAACCTAGCAAGACTTGGCGAGACAAGACATATCTTGATATATTTTGTAGGTTGGTGATGACCAATGAAAACTAATGGCTTTTAGGTGAACTGGTTAATCTACACCAATTTCGTCGGCCAATGGAAACAGGCCATCGAAGCCCGTTTCCATCGGCCAACTATTCTCCACCAGTGAATGAAAACAAGCATGGAGATCAGTGGTCCCGGACGAATTGTGCATAGATTATACGATGAGGCCACCTTCAGTCAGTATGGACCTGTCAAATGCAGCAGAAACCAGGCATACGCTGCATCCTCACCGATTTGTAGACACCGACATGCAGTCGTTGGTCCGTTGGGCACCACCAACCAACAATTAAAGCCCCTTTCCATTGACCGACCAAAACGGCACAGATTTTTAGAGTTCCCCTAAAAGCCCATTTCCATTGGTCGTCACAGATCTACAGTCAGGAACCACCGACGGACCTTTAGCACTACTCACACAACATCATTCAATGAAAATAAAATTTCAAGGACTCCCAAAAAGTCTCCACCGTTTTCATCGGCCAATAAAAACAGACTTTTAGGAGAACTCAATAAATCGGTACCGTTTTCGTCAGCCAATGGAAACGGGCTTTTAGGGAAAACTAAATAAATCGGTGCCGTTTAGGTTGGCCAATGGAAACAGGCTTTACGTAGAACTCAATAAATTGGTGCCGTTTTCGTCGGCCAATGGAAACGGGCTTTTACAAATGCAAATAACTTGCTGCTTGATGTTGAGATTAGTTTGTGTGTCAGTCTGTCTCTTCTAGACAATCACTAGGCAATGGGCTGGCCTGAGAGGGGGTCGGGGGGAGGGGAGGGAGGGGAGGGAAGTGAGGGAGGGGAGGCTAAAAGAAACATCAGCTCTATTGGTAATATCCAACAGAACAAAAAAAACATAAAACCAAATAAATCCCGGAGCGAATCGACTTTCTGTCTTCCGTGTGTTTTTCCCACGTGGCTTTAAATATATTTGCAGAGCTGGAAATTGCACTGAAAATCAATTGTTCAGTTGGTCGTTAATGAAAAGGCATGGTGGATGCTGAATGGGAGTGACAATAAAAGGGGATTAAAGGAGAGATGTTCTGAGGCCCTGACGCGTCACGCTAACGTTATTGACGGATTTCATTATACGCAATGTGAAAGTCAGCGTGGACGCAACAAGAGGACATAGCCTTTGCGTAGGCTTTGCGTAGATGACAGAGGGTATTGTCGTTCGTATGACAGGCACGCTATGGTCTTATTATGTAGACGGCACGGAGCACTGACAGGCGACTTTTACCACTAAATTACAGGCAGCTACACTGGCACCCTGCCTGTGGTGTCTTAATCACACATACATCCATTTGGCTACCACCGACTAACCTTTGGAAACTTTTTAATCAGAAATCGGATCTTTGTTCAGTTTTCGGACGTGCTTTGGCATCAATGCCCCAGGCTACCCTTCCGGGTATTTTATCAGTGCATTTTCCGTGGGCAGGTTTAAACTAGGCTATATATAGCCAATATATTGTATGTTGGACAGAATAAATCGCCAGAGATAAATTGAACATTATCTCATTTTGTCTAGAATTAGCTCAAACCTCAAAATTGATGTATATTGAATATTGATCTGACAGTGAAAATCACCAACCTTTTGAGTTTTGGTGTCTATACTACCTTCCCACCATTGCCATCTATTTGACTGAGTGTCTATACTTCCCTTCCACAATTGCCAACTATCTGACCAAGTGTCTATATTACCCTTCCAGAATTGCCATCTATTTGACCGAGTGTCTAATATTACCTTTCCACAATTGCCATCTACTTGACCAATTGTCTATATTACCCTCCCACAATTGCCATCTATTTGACCAATTGTCTATATTACCCTCCCACAATTGCCATCTATTTGACCGAGTGTCTATACTAATGGTCCATAATTGCCATCTATTTGACTGAGTGTCCATACTACCCTTCCACAATTGCCATCAATTCGACTTAGTGTCTATATTACCTTCCCACGATTGCCATCTATTTGACCAAGTGTCTATACTACCTTCCCACGATTGCCATCTATTTGACTGAGTGTCTATACTACCCTTCCACAATCGCCATCAACTCGACTGAGTGTCTATATTACCCTTCCAACACTGCCATCTATTTTACCCAATTACCCTTCCATAATTGCCATCTATTTGACTGAGTGTCCATACTACCCTTCCACAATTGCCATCAATTCGACTTAGTGTCTATATTACCTTCCCACGATTGCCATCTATTTGACCAAGTGTCTATACTACCTTCCCACGATTGCCATCTATTTGACTGAGTGTCTATACTACCCTTCCACAATCGCCATCAACTCGACTGAGTGTCTATATTACCCTTCCAACACTGCCATCTATTTTACCCAATTACCCTTCCATAATTGCCATCTATTTGACCGAGTGTCTATACTACCCTTCCACAATTGCCATCTATTTAACCAAAAAGTTCCCAAAGCTGGAGACACCAAGCGAGAAACGCAGCGATTTCAGCAACCACCTACACAAAATGGCAAGTATGGGAGCTATTACCTTTTATTTCACCTAATTACTGCTTCCAAATTGCTAATTCATCGGTGGAAGATAATATTATGAAAAAGATATCTCACATATATCCTATTTTGTATTTACGATTCCAGAGATCGCCGCCTTGACTCGCTTGGTGTGTCCTCGGCATCAAAGAAATCGGCGATCATTTTGACGGCAAGTGGAGCAGCACCTAAATGGGTAATCACAGAGGGACAGAGACTGCAGGACGTGTGACACACTGTACCACTGAGCGCACGCGGACTGTCATCCGCCGACAGGCAGAGGAGCAGAAATTGAAGGCGACAGACGGCGGGAAAGCGATGAGAAAACGGGCAGCTATTAGTCAAAGTGCCTCCTGATCGGCCGGTGCCGAGAGGCGGGGGGCAAGTCCCGGGGATGTATGTACCTCACAGGGTGTTTGACTAGAGTGGGATTCATGTACAACACAGGGTGTTTGTCTAAAGCGGGATTCATGTACCTCACAGGGTGTTTATGTGAAGTGAGATTCATGCACCTCACAGGGTGTGTGTCTAAAGTGGGATTCATGTACCTCACAGGGTGTTTGTCTAAAGTAGGATTCATGTACCTCACAGGGTGTTTGACTAGAGTGGGATTCATGTACAACACAGGGTGTTTGTCTAAAGTGGGATTCATGAACCTCACAGGGTGTTTGTCTGAGACAAATCCTGCTGAGATTTTGTATTATAGACAGAATCCTCCTCTCTAAATGGTCGGTAAAAATTTGTCTCTATGTGTGAATCCCGCTTTAGGGAAAAGGTGTGAGGTACACCTGTCTCAGGTACTTTTGTCTCTATGTGTTAATTGCGATTTAGGGGAATGGTATGAAGTACACCCGTCTCAGGTACATTAGTCTCTACTTGTGAATCCCAGTGAAGGTGTAAAGTACACCCATCTCAGGTACACTAGTATCTACATGTGAATCCCAGATAAAGGTGTGAAGTACACCCACTCAGGTACATCAGTCTCTACGTGTGAATTCCAGATAAAGGTGTGAAGTACACCCGTCTCAGGTACATCAGTCTCTATGTGTGAATCCCAGATAAAGGTGTGAAGTACACCCGTCTCAGGTACATTAGTCTCTATGTGTGAGTCCCAGATAAAGGTGTGAAGTACACCCGTCTCAGGTACATTAGTCTCTATGTGTGAATCCCAAATAAAGGTGTGAAGTACACCCGTCTCAGGTACATTAGTCTCTATGTGTGAATCCCAAATAAAGGTGTGAAGTACACCCGTCTCAGGTACATTAGTCTCTATGTGTGAATCCCAAATAAAGGTGTGAAGTACACCCGTCTCAGGTACATGAGTCTCTACGTGTGAATCCCAGATATAGGTGTGAAGTACACCCGTCTCAGGTACATGAGTCTCTACGTGTGAATCCCGCTTAGAGCCGTGGTGAGAAATCCCCCAAGTGAGTGACAGACTGCTCGCTGATAGTAAAGAGCAGCTCTGAGCAGCACAAATCACGAGTGATGATTGCGTCCTGATGTGATTAGATCCCAGCCATCTCTGTTATCGACAAAGGAATTGTGAACTCGCAGATCTTTTGGAATGCACATATTGTTTTTTATTAAAGGCAAAGTGCACATAGTAAACCTATAGAAACTCTGTATGGACATACTAAGCAAATATGGGTATGTTGTGCTATCAACCGAATACAAAGTGTCCATAGTAAACCTATAGAAACTCTGTATGGACATACCGGGCACATACAGATATGTTGTGCTATCCACCGAATACAAAGTGTCTACAGTGAACCTATAGGAACTCTGTATGGACATACCCGGCACATACAGATATCTATTACCCACCTAATACAAAGTGTCCATAGTAAACCAATAGGAAATCTGTATGGACATACCCGGCACATACAGATATCTATTATCCACCTAATACAAAGTGTCCTTAGTAAACCTATTGGAACTCTGTATGAAACATACCCAGCACATACAGATATCTATTATCCACCTAATACAAAGTGTCTACAGTAAACCTATAGGAACTCTGTATGGACATACCCGGCACATACAGATATGTTGTATTATCCACCTAATACAAAGTGTCCATAGTAAACCTATAGGACCTCTGTATGGACATACCGGGCACATACAGATATGTTGTATTATCCACCTAATACAAAGTGTCTACAGTAAACCTATAGGAACTCTGTATGGACATACCCGGCACATACAGATATCTATTATCCACCTAATACAAAGTGTCCATAGTAAACCTATAGGAACTCTGTATGGACATACCCAGTACATACAGATAAGTTGTATTATCCACCTAATACAAAGTGTCTACAGTAAACCTATAGGAACTCTGTATGGACATACCCGGCACATACAGATATCTATTATCCACCTAATACAAAGTGTCCATAGTAAACCAATAGGAAATCTGTATGGACATACCCGGCACATACAGATATGTTGTATTATCCACCTAATACAAAGTATCCGAAGTAAACTTATAGGAACTCTATATGGACCTCCACTTAGAAAAAGGTGGATGATAAATACAATATTTTCATTTTGGCAACTTTAAACAATTTTTTCTCAGAATTTTTCTTTCTCGAACCTGACTTTAGGGACTCTCTGAGGTTGAACAAAAATTGAAATTGGAAACAAGGGAATTGGATTGGGAGGAGAAGGTGTTTTCCCAAAGAGTTACATAGAATCGGGGTTAGAGGGACAACAAAGTGAATTGGTTTTGCCTAGGGCTGAAAAGGCACCAGGAAAGACACATACGCCTTTAGAAGAGATGCACCTTATCTGCTTGTTTAAGCAATGCCTGCAGCCAAACAAAAACCTGGGACCTGTTTCACTAGTTTCGCGACACCATACAGACATTGGGGTTGTCTAGTTTCGTGACAACACAAGTAGCTGCCCTTAGGAAATGACAGACCCCAAACATGAGAATTTGACAAATCTAAACATCATGGACTTGTTTCACTAGTTTTGTGACAAAACAGTTTTTCAGACATGAAAAGCGGCACCAACAGTGCAAGCAATAATGGACAAAACGAAGTCTAATGTCTAGTTCTTATGTAACCGGACACGACATCTAGACGCCATCTAGACATGTCACGAAACTAGAGAAAAAGGTCCCAGGCAACGTATTCTTTAGCATCGAATGACTGGGTGAATGAGCGTAATACGTTTATGATTGCGTTAGAACTCTTTCCTTCCTTGGGTAGTCAGTGGTCTGGTGGGACCTGTGGCACCCCCTTTTCCAGGACGAAATTAAAAAAAAAAAATTATTTCCAGAGAAAGTGCAGTGATTGCATCGTATTCCATGGTACTCCAGCTCCAATTTGGTGTGCCATACATGCATTTTACCTCAATGATACTTCAGGTATACCTTAGATAACACAGGTGTACCGAAACTGGATGCACAATAAAGGGGGGCGTCCACCAACCACGACAAGGTTACGACAAGCCCCGACAAGAAAGTTCCCGTCGGCGCCTCGTAGCCTTGTCGTGATAAGGGAAGCTCTGCGACAGCGTTGTCGGGGCATGTAGGTCGTAGGTTGCACACTCCACCTAAATATTCTAGCGTAGACCTCTGCGACAACCTCCCGACACGCCACAACATGCCACGACAAGGCTCCAAAATCAAACATGTTCGATTTTGTCGTAACCTTGTCGGAAGGCCCCCGACAAGCTTCATGTTGCAGCCTGTCGTGGCCTTGTCGTAGCCTCTTGTCGGGAACTAGGGTCCACCAACCACGACAAGGCTATGACAGGCCTTCCAATCGTAAGGCTGTCGTGGACCTTGTCGGGAACCCATTGTTGTAGCCTTGTCGTGGTTGGTGGACGCCCGCTTTTATACATTGGCAGTTCTAGCTTTCTTATTCTTATCTTTTTTTCCAAATTAGAACCTAAACAATCATTAACTATAAAGCTTAGTCAGCCCATAATTGTTAATACAATATCGGAGTTTGCTCTAGCAGTCTAATCTGTCCAAAAACAACACTCCTGTTATCACACCCACCGTTCACGCTCTTAGACATATGTCTACTATAGAAATTTAGACCTTCCGATATGGCACCGATACAAAAAGCAAATATCGGAGACATATCGGGAAGGTGCAGAATCGTAGACATATGTCTAGACATGCCAATCCACCATGCATTGTATAAGGTTTTTATCGGTGTCTAATCGCAGAAACGTGGTCAACTGCCCCGATATTAGGTGACCTTCTGACGAGATTTTGATTTTGTATCGGGAGGTCCATCGTAGAGCATATCAAAGCCAAATCGTAGTAGGTGGACGCCAGGCCTAAGTTTGATTGCTGTATATATGCTTGTTGCCGGAATCGGTCGTGTTTGTCCGAGTGACGGCATAACTAAGCAACTCACCGTTAGGTGGTGTTGAACGGAAACACCAGTATAGCATGACTACATGTCAATCAAGGCACAGACAGAAGTGACTACGGTTGGAATCACATGATAATAAAGCGAAGCCAGACATCTTTGATGTCTCTGTGAAAGGGATGAGATAAATCCAGAACTGTTCACGAATCGAAACGATTGTGGCACATCCAAACTCGTGGAGTATTGTCTATACGATTCTTGATACAGTTTCATATATTATCCTACCGATAATATAAAGGCCCATAGGGTTAACATTGTGAATCCGTATTCAACTATGAACTGGATACGGAGTTTCGTAACCCACTAGTGTATTACAGTATTTCAATCATGTGAGGAAAATATGGAAAGTAGTTCCAGCAGTTTCGTGGGGCCCTCGATGACAAGCGAGATGGCAGAGGCTACTACATTGCAGCCTTACCCTGGAATGCTTACTTGTTAGAGTTTAATTTAATAATTTTTACATTCAGTGGGGTTTGGCTCCGCCTCGTGAAATCACTACGCCAAACTCCAGTCGTAGAATACAAATATGTCAATGCCAATATCAAAACTCATCCAGTTTTACGATAAAAACCATATAGATACAATGGCCATACACATCATGAACTACTGCTGGACAAACGCCAGGGGAGATTGTGGAACGAGATGTCTGGGCGGAAGTGTCTGGGGTATGACCACTCTCCTCCCAGATCTTTCGCGGCACTAGCACTTACTAATCTCTGCCTCAACCCAACGCTGCTTCCCTCAGTATCCACTAAGGACCAGGAAAACCAGCCAACATTTCAGATAAAAAAACAAGGCAATTGTCAAAAGTTATGAAACTCAAACAACTCATATATTGAGCATTATGAAATATGGAAATTGTTAAATGAGCTTCACAGACTATCCAACTGTCACTTTTGCAGCTTTAAACGACTTAATAATATGAATCCACAGTCGATTTAGACTCTCCTTTCAAGGGAACACATGGGTCTTGTTGACAAAACAAAACCCAATAACACATGAGGTGTTTTCCACTGAAGAAAGAAATCCCAGAGACTGTGTCTGGTTTGGAATAAGAAATAATAGAAATTAGTCTATATTATTTACGATATAAATATGTGTATCTCTATTTACAATAGAGGATTTCGGAAATTTTAAAAACTGGCGGATGGGACAGATTCTGTCCCAAACAGGCAGGTCGGTGTAGAGATACAAGCGGCCGAAGGAAGTAGAGCGCAGGATATCTGCTGGGAGAGTGGGGTATGATGGGATGTGTGTTGCTATACACCCACTGATTATCTGCATATAACGCTACACTGTCTTCTGACAACGCCGCCTTAATCGAGTATTGATTCCCTGTGGTAGGAGGGAGCCAGAGTGTTCACACAATTCGTCGCCTTATTGTGGTCTGTCGGAAAAAAAGTCAGACAAAGACTCTCTCTAGACACACAACAATGATTGGTTTTGTGGACGGGTGGCCGTTATATACGAGGATTTTGATGAGTAGTAATATCCGAGCGACTTGGAGGATATTACATCATTAACTACGAGGAGATTGTAGCCACTCGTACACAAAACCAGTCTTTATTGCATAAACAAATCAACCGACTTGGAGTTGCGGTGTTTTTTACACTCATTTGTATCTCTCTCTCTATATATATTCACATATATAGTCATATATACATTTATTTTGTATCCACCTAATACAAAGTGTCCATAGAAAACAGATAGGGAGTGTGTATGGACATACCCGGAGCATACAGATATGTTGTATGCTCCGGGTGGCGCATAAGGAAAAATAGTGCGTACGAAAACATAGTGCATAATTAAAATGAATTGATATCGACATACCACTTGTCCAGAAAAGGTGGATAATAAATATAGACTGGTTTCAGATAAAAGCGTTCGTATGCTCCTCGGAGTTGACTCTGCGCAATGTCCTCGCGTACGCTCGGATATTACTACGCGTCAACTCCTCGGAGCATACGGCCGCTTGTATCTGAAACCAGTCAATATTGAGTATGTATGTGTGTATATATATATACAAATATATCTATATATCTATATGTATATTATATATATAAATATATCTATATGTATATATATATATATATATATATTTATATATATCTATATATATATATATACATAAGGGGACAGTGGGCCTCGTGACAGGAAGTGACGTCATTAGCTCTCATGGCGCATGCTCGGTGGGTCTGGCCGGGTCAGTGGTAACAATATGGACGTCCTCCCATTAATACGGTCCACACACGCGATTTACACATCGTCATAGTTTGCAATTATTAGAACGATCATATCAGAACCATATAGGATTATCAATAGGCTCTTTCCTGCAGTGATTCTATGATGCCTTATGATAAATCTATCATATATTATATTTTCAGAGCGTACTCGCACGTTTTATATACGTTGCCTATGGAAGGTTAGAGTAGTCACATACACTATAACCTCAGATGCTGAATTAACTGAACTGTATTGATGCTGGTGCTGCTTTTTATGAGAATCACTGATTACTCACCATTTTATTATGTTGCTTATACCCCTTCTGGAATTGAAATTTCACTCTATGTACACAAACTGGACAGTTGATGTAATGTAATGGAAGACCATCTCTAATAGAGGTGAATTACCTGCAATAAATAAAAAAAACAAAAAAACTTTCAGTGTGCTGGGAAAAATCTATCACTTCACTATCTCTGTGCTATTCGCTGTGTTATTGGATAGGTAGCAGGGTGCCAGAGGGTCTTAGAGGCATGCCCAGCTGACCATGAAAAATCACTCAAAACAGAAATACCTCATTGACCCACTGGTGTTTGGTTTGTTTAGATCCTATAGATAGACTCAGGCAGTTAGAGAAATGGCAAGTTGACTGGGTGCAAGTGGTTACAGAAAAGGATCCATAGACTGAATATAACCCAAACCTTTTAGTTGTTATTCATCTATAATTGCACGCTCATTCATCAATGATGAACATTCTATTTGCTCCTAGTTACTGAATGTTTATCTTTTCGAAACAGTGTGAGAATCTAGAAGTTGAAGATTGTAATCCTTGTGCTCTTTTTTCTGAGTGGGAGAATAGCTAGAAAGCAGAGCGCTGCAGGTTCTTTTATTTGTAGAAAATAATCACATTATGAATTTAATCTCACAATATACGTCTACCATAAATGGTAAATGGACATCGTCTCAGCTGCGGTATTTCCCATTCGATGTCCTCCATGGTAATATGTAATTATATAAAACGTCAAACCATTCTTGTACAAGTCACAGAACGAGATGGTAATTTACGGTTTGTACGGACCGAGGCATTTATGCCGAGTTCCGTACAAACGGTAAATTAAAATCGAGTTCTGTGACTTGTACAAGAATGATTGGACGTTATATATTTACTATATACCCAAAATTTTAAAATAGAATCATCAATTTAATTTTTAAAAACCGATATGTTAATAAATGTGTATAGCAAGGTGGTCCGTATTTTAGTGTACGGACCAGTGGTCCGTACAATATTTTTACGTAATATGCCAAAACAGTGCGTATTTACATCATATACGGCATGGGTATATAGTAAAATGCTGTGAGTTATCATGGGTACTTTACTGTACCATACAATCACTTATCTCACCCCTGGTACAAGTTTAGCCCTAGGAAAATGGAATAATTTAACTGCGGATGTACGAAATGTTGAAACTTATAAATACTTTAAAGCTCTGACAAAAGTTTAATGCTGAAAAATATACCAACATGATACTACGTCTATTATTGTAATTGTATGTCTATATTTTGTTTACTAGTGTGGAACCAGTTATATTCTATTTTATATTGTATATGATGTATTGTTATGATGTCTTGATGTCTATATGAGTTGTACCGAAAGTGGTGTAGGATAGAGCAAGGAAGTCAACAAGTCTATTTTATAAGGGCTGGGGTCGAATACGAAAACCAGACTTATAAGGTCTGATATTCACCCCACTTTATTGTCGATATGTTGTGAAGTGCACATGTAGGAATGCTAAGTTACAGAGGTATACAGAAGACCATGGAGTTGTTTAAAGCATTGTAAACTATTGAAACAGGCTACTTTTCTGTATTGCTACCTCTGTACGAATGTATAACGTGAAGACAATAAAGAAACTGTTCTGAAAAAAAAAAAACATTAGAAAAAATACTCAACAGTCACCCCCGTAAAGTGACGATACTACGCCCCAGCCGTGGCGTAGTCAATTTGGGATGACGTCATATAGATTTGCCAAGTCTAGTCTATTTTATTGTGAAATTTTGATGATATTTAATGTCATAAAAAGGGGTGAGATAAGTCCAGAACCACAATTGAATCGTAAAATACACAAATACACTCATTTGAATGGGCCGTAATCGTCACTCGGCTTCGCCTCGATGATGATTGCAGCCCATCCAAACTCGTGGAGTATTGTATATTCATACGATTCTCGATGCAGTTCTAGATAATTATGAGACATTTCAAGTTATATCACATCAGAAAATAGATTATCAATAATAAAGATTCAAGGCTCCACTAAGGTACATTGCTCCTAGAATTGTGGGGAAAACCTTGCTCCAGTAATATTGGATTGTGTCGCATGGTATGGTTATCTGTGCATTGCATCGCTACTTTTTACGACACCACATTTTCACATTTAACTATGATTTCCTAAATCACATTTCCCCATCATCATCCGTATTTATAACCACATATCCACCATTCCCCAAATCACGATTCTGTATCATTGTCCATATCTATAACCACATATCTACCATTCCCCAAATCACGATTCTGTATCATTGTCCATATTTATAACCACATATCTACCATTCTCGAAATCACGATTCTGTATCATTGTCCATATCTATAACCACATATCTACCATTCCCCAATCACATTTCTTTATCATTGTCCAGATTTGTAACCACACATATCTACCATTCCGCAAATCACATTTCTGTATCATCATCCATATCCATAACCACATATCTACCATTCCCCAAATCCCATTTCTACATCATTGTCCATATTTGTAACCACATATCTACCATTCCCCAAATCACATTTCTTTATCATTGTCCATATGTATAACCATGATATTTATCTACCGTTCCCCAATCCCATTTCCCCGTCCAATCCCTTATCTTTCCCGGCACATCCACCAAGCCGTCACTGTATTTCCTCTCCCATCTCCTCCCTCCTCCACTCACCGCTCCGGCCTGTTCGTGTTACCCGCCGCTATCCATGGCCCCGCCGCTTATTGCCACTCAGTGGCCAGCCCTCACACAATTGGCTAATACGCGAATATGAATTAGTTCTCAGGGCCAGCCATGGTCTTACCGAGGCCCTCAGGGCAATCTGGCTTCTGCCACTCCCCCAACTCCTCTCCATCCTCCTCCCCTCCCACTCCCACCCCCTCTCAAACACCACTTCCCCTCCCCCTTCCTCCCAGTCCTCCTCCTCCTCCCCTTCCCTCTCACCTTCCTCCCCCCTTCTCCCTCCCTCCCTTCCCACTCCTTCTCTTCCTCTACCTCCCCCTCCCCTTCCATCCCACTTCTGTCCCCCCTCCCTCCCCCTCTTCCCCCTCCTCTCCCCCCTTCTCCTCTCCCTCCCTCCCCCTCCCTCCCCCTTCCCTCCCTCTTCCCCCTCCTCCTCCCCCTCTCCCACCTCCCCTCCTCCTCCTTCCCCTTTCTCCCCCTTCCTGCCCCCCTTTCACCTCTCCCTCTCCGTCCGCCTCTCCCTCCTCCTCCTCCTCCTCCCCCTCTCCCTCCCCCTCTTCCTCCCTCCCCTTCCCCTCCTCCGCGTCCCCCTCCCCCTCCATCTCCTCCCTCATCCTCTCTCCCTCCCCTTCCCTCCCCCTCCTCCCCCTCCTCCCCCTCCCCTTCTCCTGCCCCAAACCCCTAACCTCTCTCTCTCCCTCCTCCTCCTCCCCTTCTCCCTCCCCCTCCCCCTCCCCCTCCCCCTCCCCTGCACCGCCTCCACTTTCACCTGATTACCTGAGAGACAAGTGGAAACGGCTCCTAACCGTTTTACGTTCTTTAAGAAGTCGTGTTTAAAGGATTCTGTAAAACTTAAAACAAGAAGAAAAATGGATGATTTTGAGAGGTTGCGCATGCTTCTATTGTTAAAGTGGGGCTTTGGAATATCATATTGGACAGTGTAAGGTAGAAATGTATTAGACTAAGCATATCTGAAGTTACAAGTCTCTCCTTCGGAATACCAATTTATATGCATGTATGTGTGTACTTTATGCATTTCGAGTGATACTTCAAATGTTGTAAGTGTTTCCATTCTAATTATGAAGACAGATATATTGTTGTAGTATATGGAAGATGCTGGGTATATAGTTTTTTAATTTTTTTTAATTTATTTATCTTTTATAGTTTTTTATTAGGGAAAATGCATTTTACATTTTTGATGTCACCGGATTCGGCAACACTGCCGTTCTTCCATCCGGGCCCTCTTGAAGTACAGTAGTCGAATAATTACAATTCATACAAAGATAAGGTATTTTCTCCTTGTTACCATCTAGTTAGTTCATTTCTTAATGAGATGAATGATATGAGGTATGGTACGATTATTTCTCCGGTATACAGTTGATGGGTCCTCAATTTACTCAATCCACAATTATCACATGTCATCAATCGTCAATTGTATCGCATATAAATACCTTGACACTCACAATTGGATAAACAACAATCTTGCACATTTCTAATTATTTAGTTGTTTTCCCCAACAACAAGCTACCGCTATTGCAAACAAGCTTATCTGATGGTATACCTTTTGGTATAAATATGTTTTTAACATATTTTGCATATCTAAATTTATATACATACAGTTGCAAACACAATCTGTATTACGTATGAGAATTAGAATTTCGCGATTATTTTAATGAACCATTCTTATTTCCAATCAGCAAGGGTAATAGGTTAGGTTTTATAGCCTTAACTGTTGCAATCACAATCAGTCAGGTTTAGATATGACAATTGGTATAACATATTATTATTATTATAACTTTATCTGTTGCAGTCACAATCAGATTATGTTCAAAAAGTAATGACCTTCAAGTGGCTAAAACCTGATTACTATGTACTAACCCAACCGACTTCATTAATTGTCAGGGCGTGTGCACTATTGACTATCCTGAGTTTCCAAATTATTTGAATTTAAACCTCCAATATTTGAAGTATTACTACCAAGAGCAAATAAGTTGTATGTAAATATAAACATACTGAAAAGTTCTTGTAAAGTATACTTTAGAACACTGGTAATGTTAGAATGTTCCATGAGAATCATCACCTGCTCTGCCTCTCATGTATGGAAAGGGTTACCATCCCACCCATAAGATATACAGTACTTTACTCATGTTCATATCATCATATTCAAGATGGATGTGCAGAAAAATAGTCACTCTCTGCTATTGAACAAAAAAAAAAGCATATTCCTATATATATATATACCTATGAGCGAACAACCTAATGATTACTTATAGGTGCTGGGGTTGGAATAACTTTTGTTTACTGCCCAGGTTGAAGTTACTGCCCAGGTTGACGTTTACTGCCCAGGTTGACGTTTACTGCCCAGGTTGACGTTCAGAGACATTCGGTTTTTATCGATATTAGCCGACAATTGAAGGTATATAGGAATAGGGAAACCAGTACCAGTTGAAATAAGTCAAAGTTACTCGGTAAGGCTTGGAATAATTACTGCCCGCGGATACGCCTTGGGCAGTAATTTTTTCCAAGCAACACCTCTTAACTTTGACTTATTCCCACCGGAACATAGTTTCCCTCTAGTCCCTATCGATAAACAATTGAATCTGACAATTCCTTAATTAATTGGAGATGGATGATAAATACACCAAACGATGTAAACCACTCGATGTTGACGGTCATGTATTGCTACGCGTCAACCTCTCGTGGTTTACGGCCGCCTGCCCAGCAAACCATCGATCATTGTCTATGTATACCATCCCCATGATAGGATCTCCTATCCCCTCAACCCTCCCCTCCACCACCCCTCCACCACCCCTCCACCACCCCTCCACCACCCCTCCCCCCTCCCCTCCACCACCCCTCCACCACCCCTCCACCACCCCTCCACCACCCCTCCACCACCCCTCCACCACCCCTCCTCCCAACCACCAGGGCTGTAACCCGATATATTAGGCTGATCAAATCAGAATAGCCAGCAAACAATATCTTGCCATGTGACCCGAGAGAGATGACCTTGTGACCTCCGAGGGGCCCGTAGGTCACGCCGGGGGAAACCGGGCCCTTGGCAGGGCATACATAATATTGTATTGGAAATTGGGCGGCTTTATTGGATCACACGGCAGAGCGCGCCACTAAACTACATCTCTGGAGGCGAGGGCGGTTGTGGCGGTGGAGGGGGAGGGGGAGGACCAGGGGGCAGTTGCTGCTGGTTGTGTGGTATCGTTAGCTTTAAATGGATCGCAGATTCATTTTAACGATTACGTTGACGATCTGACTGGGAAAGTGTTGAACCAGTAATATTAGATTGTGTCGCTATATTCAAGCGGCACCGCTAATTTTTACGATGTGATAGGAATACAGAACTTTATGGGGAACATATTGAATGAGACAGGGGACGATTAATTAGTTATCTCATCAAATACAAAGGGCATCATAGTGAAAACTGGGCTGACATCTTGTGGTTTGTAGAAGAAGAGTGGAAGAATATAGATGGCGACATAGTTATGATGCGATCCGCAAATAATCTGGAGCAATGGTTTTGACCTTTGGTTGCTATTCTGTAAAGCGTGAAGAAACCTGGGACAATGATCTAATGTAATAAGACTACACTGGATGAGTTAAAGTAATACCGTAATGCAAGAGTGACAATTAATAATAAAAGTCAGGAGTGTGTGGTAGAAATCACATAATTAGAAGGAATCCCACGAGATGAAAAAAGCTTGAGTTTCACTTACTCTGCAGTCAAACGAGGTGGAGTGTAGACCAAGTTTTTTTTTATCGAGTGGGTTTCTGATTTCATCTCATCCCGTATAACATTGTTTATTGATAAAATGAATCACCCAATTAGCCATTGAATATCGGGTACACGAACTTCATGGGAGTGGAGTACGAGTTCCTAATGTTAAGCCTTTGGAGATAAATACCGGGGTGAGATAATGTCCATTATCTCACCCCGGTATTTTTCTCGGACCAAGCTATTTTCATCTCGTGGGTTTCCTTCTAAGTATTTTATGTCTATATTGACGTATGTCATAAAGGGAGAGAGGGAGCAAAAAGAAACTGACCACAAAGTATTGAATGCTTTTTATGTTTCGCTATATTGGAGATGTACCAAGAATTGAATGATGTCTGGGAAACAATAAGAATACTTTCCTTAATAAAGAAAAGAAAAAACATCTCTTGAGGCAAGTGTGGTGGTGAGGGCGTACAGGGGATGGGAGGAGGGGGTATCCACACAGATCTAAGGCCGCTAAAAAATAAACTTGTTTCTCCTCACTGCGCGTTTCACCAATTTCGTTTTTAGACATTTTGTTTCTTTTTTTTTAAGAAGGTGAACCTTAAGCGGAAATTAGATATATGTAAACTCGAATGTACGCGTTGTATATAAAATGTATGGGCATATATATATGTCTATAGATGAAGCGTATACACGATTTCAAATAGGACTTAATTCTCTGAGCTGAATCAGACATATATACGCATGGCGTAAATATATGCAAAAAGTTTTCGCACTTTAGTTTATCTTGATATTCTAAAAACCGCTTTTTTTTTAAATCAGTTGAAGCATCTCTCAATTTCTTGAGTTTTTCAGATACATTCAAGCAGGGTATGAGTGAGATATTAAGAGCTTAAAGTAAGTGTGCAAGATATAAATAAGTATACATCTGAAGTCCATTTTCTGACACTTCAAAAGTCATCTTTGATCCATAAAAAGAAAAAAAAAAAAGCGCCCTTGTCGTATTTTTCATGGCTTGGTGATGAGAAACAAATTTCTTTTTTTGAGTGGCCTAACCTTCAGTGGAACCACTAGAATCCCCAATCCGCTGTAGGGTAGCTTACTGAAGTACTAAAGTGCATTTTAAAGGCAGTACCAGAGGGACTGTGGTGTTTTTAAAGTGTGTGTGCCTGTCTTTCTGTCCCTGTGGTAATGGTTTTGGGATTCAATCGAATCGAGCTGCTCGGAGTAACTCGCTAACACGGATTGATGCGTTTGGCGCGCGCGCGAAAGAAAAATCTCCCTTCGGATTACAATGGAGTCGAAGCCCGAAATCCTCCCCTAATTGGCACATAGTGCTCTGCTCATTAACACCGGAGTAAACATTAGGATGCGAACTGCCAGCCCGAATCAATACAAAGTCTCCAGGCAGTTTTCTTTGAAAAGCTCACCGAAAGGAGCTAAAGAAGGCAGTGGACAAGAGGCCAATGGAAGGCGAACAATTCGCGCGACACCGCCCCATGCACGTGTCGCCGGTAATAATCGCCCCCGTAAAGGTTGTGGTAGCTCGCTAACGACCGGAGTTGGGCCACACAATGTCCTAATGGTAATCGATGGCGAAAGGAGCAGAGACTGATTCATGTTTGACTAAGAGATTTCTCTGCCCCCCGGGACCGTCACCGTGCCTCCCCCTGGTGGATGTATACCGGGATGCGGCGGAATTATAGAGCGAGCGGCTCCGAGCGGCTCCGAGCGGCTCCGAGCGGCTCCGAGCGGCTCCGAGCGGCTCCGAGCGGCTCCGAGCGGCTCCGAGCGGCTCCGAGCGGCTCCGAGCGGCTCCGAGCGGCTCCGAGCGGCTCCGAGCGGCTCCGAGCGGCTCCGAGCGGCTCCGAGCGGCTCCGAGCGGCTCCGAGCGGCTCCGAGCGGCTCCGGTCAGCACCGAGCGGCTCCGAGCGGCTCCGAGCGGCTCCGAGCGGCTCCGGCCAGCACCGAGCAGTTCAGAGTGGCTCCGAGCGGCTCCGAGCGGCTCCGGGCAGGACCGAGCAGCACCGAGCGGCTCCGAGCGGCTCCGAGCGGCTCCGAGCGGCTCCGGGCCGCACCGAGCAGCACCGAGCAATTCCGAGCGGCTCCGGGCAGGACCGAGCAGCACCGAGCAGTTCCGAGTGGCTCCGAGGCTCGCCGAGGAATGTCGAGCAATTCCGAGCAGATTTGGGAAGCTCCAGGCAGCATTGAGCAGCACCAAGCAGCAGCACCAAGCAGCACTAAACAGTTCTGGGCAGCCCGGAGCTGTTCCGATCAGCACCGAACATCACCGAGCAGCATCTAGCAGCATCTAGCAGCTCTGAGCAGAACTGAGCAGCTCTGAGCAACACAGAGCAGCACAGAGCAGTACAAAGCAGCACAGAGCAGCACTGAGCAGCACTGAGCAGCACTGAGCAGCACCGAGCTGCTCCGAACAGCACCAAACAGCTCCTAGCAGCTCCGAGTAGCTCCGAGCAGCACCGAGCAGCTCCTAGCAGCCCCGGGCAGCCCCGATTGGCTCCCAGTTGATTCGAGCATACGGCTCTTTCACGACGGGTTTTAGAGGAGCTCTGATGAACACGACCGGAAGTAGTCACCTTTAACCGCCAGGCGGCGTGGTGTTCACTGCGCATGTCAATCACGTTACCGGAAACAGAAGAAGCCTCTCTCTGCTCGTTTCATGTCTTACTCAGTGCCTCCAGGCTACAGGGCTCGGCGGTCACTGAACCTTAGAGGGAATTACTGTGCGAAAAGTTTCTTTGTGGTTCTTCCCTTGTTCTGTTCCTGTGCTGTCTATTCTGCCAAGCATCAAAAGTTTATATATGATGATGAGAGCCTAATGAAAGTCATATTGAGAAGGAACTGAATTGAGTTCAATAGCCACTGAAAATATGCCATGGTCTTGGTTGTTGAATATTCTTTGGCCCGGCGTCCACCCACTACGATATGGCTCCGATATGGTCTACGATGCACCTCCCGATAAAAAAATCAAAATCGCGTCGAAAGGTTACCTAATATCGGGGCAGTTGACCACGTTTCTGCGATTAGACATTGATAAAAACCCCATACAATGCGTGGAATTTGCACCTTCCCGATAGGGCACCGATTTTGACATTTTGTATCGGTGCCATATCGGGAGGTCTACGATTCAATCGTAGTAGATGGACGCCGGGCCTTACTCTCATATTGGTAGGTCTAAATTTCTATCGTAGTATATAGTTGGACGCCGGGCCTCACTATCTACCGGAAAATAGGTTATCGATATCCCCTATATATCATAGAAATACCCGTTGGATTAGTTTTGTCAAACACCAATCTACATGTCAGATTAAGGCCTGGCGTCCACCTACTACGATAGAAATTTAGACCTACCGATATGGCACCCAAAAAGTCAATATTGGAGACATATCGGGAAGGTGCAAAATCGTAGACATATGTCTAGACATGCCAATCCACCAAGTATTGTATGGGGTTTATATGGCTGCCTAATCACAGAAACGTGGTCAACTGCCCCGATATTAGGTGACCATCCGACGCGATTTTGATTTTATATCGAGAGGTGCATGGTAGACCATATCGGAGCTGTATCGTAATAGGTGAACGCTGGACCTTAAAGCCTGCCCCCACCTACCACGATCCTGGTCCCGATTGGCCTTACGACGGCCTTCCCGACACCATTCCGATTCTAGCGTGAGGTCAGCGAAAATGGTGGTAGGTGGGACAGGTTTCTGCGATTCCGTCCACGACAGTTGGAAACTTCGTAGCCTGTCGTTGGGTATCGTAGCCTATCAGGAAGATATCGTGGTCAGCGCGTATGATTTACCGATTGGATCACGACAGAGGTCTACGATTCAGGGACCTCCCGATAGGTCACGATTTCGCCATTTCAAATCTTAGCGATTGGGAAGCATGTCGTGGCCTATCGTGGTAGGTGGGGGTCCCCTCTTAGTAGCCAACTGTTTGTCATGTTGATGACTCTACTCATCAGACTGTGCCAATATCACTGTGTTTAAGATAGTCAAGACATTTCTCTGTTAAGCAGGGACCTGTTTCACTAGTTTCGTGACATGTCTAGATGGCGTCTGTGACACCATACGGACAGATCACAAGATTGCAGTAGATGACACATGAAGTTTCAGTCACTTCTCGTAAAATTTTAGCAATGACATTTTAACACGAATAGGGGATACATATAATCTATAATCGTTCCAAATATGAAGAAGATTGGCCACTTCGATCTTCTGATATTTGCTAGTTTTTTTCCGCTTTTGCTTGCACTGTTGGTGCCGCTGTTGATTTCTATCTAGGCCTAATGTCACGCGACTACTGAAACAGGTCCCTGGCAGGACTGCAGCATCAATTCTATGAAGGTGAAGCAAAGAAAGGGAGACAAACAAAAGGACACATATCACACTACGTATGACTATTCAGCAACCCTCCGGCGTTACTGATATAATATGAATGTAAATCTGTCATGTGCGGATCAGCATTCAGACGGCGGATCTAATTCTCTCACCGTCTGCGTGAAGACGGACATGGATTAGATCACAATCCTTGTACGTTTCTGACGCTATGTCATCATTAACATGTGTAACCGTCTTCTCTGCGTGGAGACGGAAACAGATTAGATCACAATCTGTGTATATTTCTGACGCTATGTCATTATTAACATGTGTAACCGTCTTCTCTGCGTGAAGACGGAAACGGATTAGATCACAATCCGTGTACATTTCTGACGCTATGTCATTATTAACATTTGTAACCGTCTTCTCTGTGTGAAGACGGAAACGGATTAGATCACAATCCGTGTATGTTTCTGACGCTATGTCATCATTAACATTTGTAACTATCTTCTCTGCGTGGAGATGGAAATGGATTAGATCACAATCTGTGTATGTTTCTGACGCTATGTCATCATTAACATTTGTAACTATCTTCTCTGCGTGGAGATGGAAATGGATTAGATTACAATTCATATACGTTTCTGACGCTATGTCATCATTAACATGTGTAACCGTCTTCTCTGCGTGAAGACGGAAATGGATTAGATCACAATCCGTGTACGTTTCTGATGCTATGTCATCATTAACATGTGTAACCGTCTTCTCTGCGTGAAGATGGAGACGGATTAGATCACAATCCGTGTACATTTCTGACGCTATGTCATCATTAACATGTGTAACTATCTTCCCTGCATGAAGACAGAAACGGATTAGATCACAATCCGTGTACATTTCTGACGCTATGTCATCATTAACATGTGTAACTATCTTCCCTGCATGAAGACAGAAACGGATTAGATTACAATCCATGTACGTTTCTGACGCTATGTCATCATTAACATGTGTAACCGTCTTTTCTGCGTGGAGACGGAAACGGATTAGATTACAATCCGTGTACATTTCTGACGCTATGTCATCATTAACATGTGTAACCATCTTCTGTGCGTGAAGACGGAAACGGATTAGATCACAATCCGTGTACGTTTCGTATGGCACCTGGACTAGATGATCACGGAAACGTAGGCATGACGTATGCTTGACGCTTTTCTATCATCACCATACATTGCTTTCTTCTCTGCACCATCACGGAGACAGATTAGACCACAAAGAAGTTACAAATCTGTGTGTTTTTCCCATTTTCATTTATAGAAGCCAAAAATATTGTGTAGTGGAAACAAGCCATTCGTAGGTGTTACGCAAGCTACCAATCCCTAAACGGAGTCCCCACCAATACGCGTAACGATTGACATTGCGTAAGTATGTATCATCTACGCAAGCTATAAATCCGTAAACGGACCCTACACCTATACCCGTAACGATTGACATTGCGTAAGTATGTATCCTCACGCATCTCTGTTTGCATTTTACGCTATGCGACCAGCGTCACTGCCCCGGCCACCTCCGTAACTGTATTTTACAGACCTTATTTTCTATTTCCTTTTAGTGTAACTTCGCCACCGGAAGTGATGACGTTTCAGTACGCTGGTTCCTGGCGATCTGAGCTCCCTCGGACGGCATTCAGACCGGGACCAGCGAGAAGGGCCACGAGACAAGGATGGACGATAACCTACTTATCTCACCACAGTAATTTAAAAAACATAAAAAGGGGATAAATAAATAAAATCCTCCTTCCCTAAGAGCTAGTCTTGGCCTTCGAGAAGGTAGGACTTTTTGGCTGAGACTGTGGATGAGTTGGTGGAGGTTTTTAGTGTTGCCTCAGTGGTACTCTGTTCTGTTGTGTGTGTGTGGTCTGTTCTGTTGTGTGTGTGTGGTGGGTGCAGTGTCTCTGCCCTTCATGTGGATCTGGGACCTGGGACCTGTTTCACTAGTCTCGTGACATGTCTGTGACACCATACAGACATTGGGTTTGTCTAGTTTTGTGACACCACAAGTAGCTGCCTTTAGGAAATACAGACCCCAAACACGAGAATTAGACAAATCTAGACACATCACAGACCTGTTTCACTAGTTTAGTGACAAAAGTGTTAGACCGATATGAAAAGCGGCACCAACAGTGCAAGCAAAAACCGGAAAAACGAAGTCTAATGTCTAGTTCTTATGAAACCAGGCACACCATCTAGACGCCATCTAGACAGGTCCCAGTTTCAGTAGGCTCGTGACATTAGGCCTAGACAGACATCAACAGCGGCACCAACTGTGCAAGCAACAGCGGAAAAAGTCTAGCAAATATCAGAGGATCGGAGCGGCCAATCTTCTTCATATTAAGGACGATTATAGGTTATATGTATCCCCTACTCATGTTAAAGTGTCATTGTTTATTCCTACGAGAAGTGAGTGAAACTCTGTGTGTCATCGATTGCAATCTTGTGATCTGTCCGTATGGTGTCACAGATGCCATCTAGACATGTCACACTGGCGTAAAAAATGGGGTTTCTTCTACGTATTTGAATTGGTGGGGAGTACGTATTAGCTACGGATTTGGAACGTATCTGTTTAATTTGCTCTAACGTTTTAGTACGCTTCTCAACGTTCATCAACGCTACTTTACGCTTTTGTTTGTATTGTGGCGTTTTTCGGCGCATTCCGACTTTCATTTACGCATCACCGCGCATTTGTATATTTCAAAATGCGTTCACGGAAAAACGCCGTTTTTTACGCCAGTGTGACTGGGGCATATAACATAGTAGGTGGACGCCAGGCCTTAGGACAGTACTTTTCAATATCACCTTTACAAATATATATACAGGGGCAGTATTTCTGCAGTATAAAGTGTAAGGGCAGTATTCGTCTGATATTACATACATATATATGGGCAGTATTTCTTTGATATAAAGTGTAAGAACAGTACTCGTTCAATACAAGCCGCACTGTTTCTAAAAATAGCCCTCTCTGAGCACCAGATTCTGCGCATGCGTCCGCGTGGCGTTCTGATCCGACAGAAAGAGAGATAAAAAGGCAGGAGCACGGTTTTGAATTCCCTGCTAAAAATGTGGCCCCGTCCCCTCTCGTCGCCTTTCACGTATTTACCATCGGGAGATTTGAATTATCGAACAAGGAGAGCAAGAAATGAGCCCCAGACTGATGAGCCCAGTCAATGACGACGTTTTTCTGTCCTAAAAACGTCCCCTGAATATCATTAGTCTGACCCTTGTTCCAGTAATACGGTGGTGCTTTGTGCTGCTTGGTGCTGCTCGGTGCTGTTCGGTGCTGTTCAGTGCTGTTCGGTGCTGTTCGGAGTTTCTCAATGCTGCTTGGAGCTGCCTGGAGCTGCTCGGTGCTGCTCGGAGCTGCTCGTTGCTGCTCGGTGCTGCTCGGTGCTGCTCGGAGCTGCTCGGAGTTGCTCGGAGTTGCTCGGAGCTGTTCGGTGCTGCTCGGAGTTGCTCGGTGCTGTTCGGTGCTGCTCGGTACTGCTCGGAGCTGCTCGGAGCCGTTTGGTGCTGCTCGGAGCTGCTCGGTGCTGCTCAGTGCTGCTCGGTGCTGTTTGGTGCTGCTCGGAGCTGTTCGGTGCTGCTCGGTTCTGCTCAGTGCTGCTCCATAATTCTTGGTGCTGCTCGGTGCTGCTGGGTGCTGCTCGGTGCTTCTCGGTGCTGCTGGGTGCTGCTGGGTGCTGCTGGGTGCTGCTGGGTGCTGCTGGGTGCTGCTCGTTGCTGCTGGGTGCTGCTCGGTGCTGCTCGTTGCTGCTCGGTGCTGCTCGGTGCTGCTCGTTGCTGCTCGGTGCTGCTGGGTGCTGCTGGGTGCTGCTGGGTGCTGCTCGTTGCTGCTCGGTGCTGCTGGGTGCTGCTGGGTGCTGCTGGGTGCTGCTGGGTGCTGCTGGGTGCTGCTGGGTGCTGCTGGGTGCTGCTCGGTGCTGCTCGGTGCCGTTCGGTGCTGCTCGGTGCTGCTCGGTGCTGCTCGGTGCTGCTCGGTGCTGCTCGTTGCTGCTCGGTGCTGCTCGGTGCTGCTCTGTGCTGCTCTGTACTGCTCGGTGCTGCTCGGTGCTGCTCGGTGCTGCTCGGTGCTGCTCGTTGCTGCTCGGTGCTGCTCGGTGCTGCTCGGTGCTGTTCAGTGCTGCTCGGAGCTGCTTGGTGCTGCTCAGAGCTGCTCAGAGCTGCTCAGTGCGGCACCATTTTATCATTGATCCTCAAACACAATTCCTGAATAATTCACGTAATTATTCACTAGCTTTAATTATTTTTCTCCGAGAAATAAAATGGGAATTTGCGTAGATATGATCTAAGCATTGGGTGAAAATCATTTGATTTGTTATATTTTAAGCGCCATTTTGTACTCACTCCATCAAACGATGGTTAACGTTCAGACAATCGTCCTCATTCGCAAATCAATGACCCCAGAATTGTCCTCATTCATAAATTCATGAGGGGAGATTTAAAAGAGAAAAAACCTGAGCGGATTCTATGAAATATGATCATTTTATTCTGAGAAAAAGAGGGCGGACCTAATCGGGTTTTCATTGATTTTCACCAGTTGTGGCTGCCTTTGAAGCGAGCCTCCAAGTCAAATAAAAATAGACAAATCCCTCGGTCTATAATAAAGACAGCCCTACTGTGCCTCCCCCTCTCCATGAGCGCAGAATTAGTCGAGGCTTTGAAGGGAGAGGTTTCCGTAGGGGATCCAAATATGGACTCATCAAGTGTTTTAATTAGCAGGGAGTGTGTTTAATTATAGTGTGTGGTTGGTGTAAGGAGGGGGCAGGCTGCATGTGACTCTTGTCTCGAGGCAGCGGTTAGGATGATGATGTGATTCTGTCATAGTATTCAAAGTTAGCATGATTATGGGATTCTGTCACAGTGTTCACAGTTAGCATGTAGATGTGATTCTGTCATAGTATTCAAAGTTAGCATGATTATGGGATTCTGTCACAGTGTTCACAGTTAGCATGTAGATGTGATTCTGTCATAGTGTTCACAATTAGCATGATGATGTGATTCTGTCATAGTGTTCACAGTTAGCATGATTATGGGATTCTGTCATAGTGTTCACGGTTAGCATGTAGATGTAATTCTGTCATAGTGTTCACAGTTAGCATGTAGATGTGATTCTGTCATAATATCCACAGTTAGCATGTAGATGTGATTCTGTCATAGTGTTCACAATTAGCATGATGATGTGATTCTGTCATAGTGTTCACAATTAGCATGATTATGGGATTCTGTCATAGTGTTCACAGTTAGCATGTAGATGTAATTCTGTCATAGTGTTCACAGTTAGCATGTAGATTTGATTCTGTCATAGTGATCACAGTTAGCATGTAGATGTGATTCTGTCACAGTGTTCACAGTCAGCATGTAGATGTTATTTTGTCATAGTGTTCACAGTTAGCCTGTAGATGTGAATCTGTCATAATATCCACAGTTAGCATGTAGATGTGATTCTGTCATAGTGTTCACAATTAGCATGATAATGTGATTCTGTCATAGTGTTCACAGTTAGCATGATTATGGGATTCTGTCATAGTGTTCACAGTTAGCATGTAGATGTAATTCTGTCATAGTGTTCACAGTTAGCATGTAGATGTGATTCTGTCATAGTGATCACAGTTAGCATGTAGATGTGATTCTGTCAAAGTGTTCACAATTAGCATGATGATGTGATTCTGTCACAGTATTCACAGTTAGCTTGATGATGTGATTCTGTCATAGTGTTCACAATTAGCATGTAGATGTGATTCTGTCATAGTATTCACAATTAGCATGTAGATGTGATTCTGTCATAGTGTTCACAATTAGCATGATGATGTGATTCTGTCACAGTGTTCACAATTAGCATGTAGATGTGATTCTGTCATAGTGTTCACAGTTAGTATGATTATGGGATTCTGTCATAGTGTTAACAGTTAGCATGATGATGTGATTCTGTCATAGTGTTCACAGTTAGCATGTAGATGTGATCCTGTCATAGTGTTCACAATTAGCATGATGATGTGATTCTGTCATAGTGATCACAGTTAGCATGTAGATGTGATTCTGTCATAGTGTTCACAATTAGTATGATGATGTGATTCTGTCATAGTGATCACAGTAAGCATGTAGATGTGATTCTGTCATAGTATTCACAGTTAGCATGTAGATGTGATTCTGTCATTGTATTCACAGTTAGCATGTAGATGTGATTCTGTCATAGTGTTCACAGTTAGCATGTAGATGTGATTCTGTCATAGTGTTCACAGTTAGCATGTAGATGTGATTCTGTCATAATATCCACAGTTAGCATGTAGATGTGATTCTGTCATAGTGTTCACAATTAGCATGTAGATGTGATTCTGTCATAGTGTTCACAATTAGCATGATGATGTGATTCTGTCACAGTGTTCACAATTAGCATGTAGATGTGATTCTGTCATAGTGTTCACAGTTAGCATGATTATGGGATTCTGTCATAGTGTTAACAGTTAGCATGATGATGTGATTCTGTCATTGTGTTCACAGTTAGCATGTCGATGTGATTCTGTCATAGTGTTCACAGTTAGCATGTAGATGTGATTCTGTCATAGTGTTTACAGTTAGCATGTAGATGTGATTCTGTCATAGTGTTCACAATTAGCATGATGATGTGATTCTGTCATAGTGATCACAGTTAGCATGTAGATGTGATTCTGTCATAGTATTCACAGTTAGCATGTAGATGTGATTCTGTCATTGTATTCACAGTTAGCATGTAGATGTGATTCTGTCATAGTATTCACAGTTAGCATGTAGATGTGATTCTGTCATAGTGTTCACAGTTAGCATGTAGATGTGATTCTGTCATAATATCCACAGTTAGCATGTAGATGTGATTCTGTCATAGTGTTCAAAGTTAGCATGATGATGTGATTCTGTCATAGTGTTCACAGTTAGCATGTAGATGTGATTCTGTCATAGTGTTCAAAGTTAGCATAATGATGTGATTCTGTCATAATATTCACAGTTAGCATAATGATGTGATTCTGTCATAATATTCACAGTTAGCATAATGGTGTGATTCTGTCATAGTATTCAAAGTTAGCATGTAGATGTGATTCTGTCATAGTGTTCACAGTTAGCGTGTAGATGTGATTCTGTCATAGTGTTCACAGTTAGCATGTAGATGTGATTCTGTCATAGTGTTCACAATTAGCATAATGATGTGATTCTGTCATAGTGTTCAGAGTTGGCATGTAGATGTGATTCTGTCATAGTGTTCACAGCTAGCATGTAGATGTGATTCTGTCATAGTGTTCACAGTTAGCATAATGATGTGATTCTGTCATAGTGTTCACAGTTAGCATAATGATGTGATTCTGTCATAGTGTTCACAGTTAGCATGTAGATGTGATTCTGTCATAGTGTTCACAGCTAGCATGTAGATATGATTCTGTCATAGTGTTCACAGCTAGCATGTAGATGTGATTCTGTCATAGTGTTCACAGTTAGCATGTAGATGTGATTCTGTCATAGTGTTCAGAGTTAGCATGTAGATGTGATTCTGTCATAGTGTTCACATTTAGCTTGATGATGTGATTCTGTCGTAGTGTTCAAAGTTAGCATTATGGTGTGAGTCACATTATTATGTACCTATCTCCGAATGTCTATTAAATACTGCCCGCTGCTAGGGGTGCAGTAATAATAATGTTCGTGCCCGCTGTGACTGCGACTTTGTATGTCATTAAAATGGCTTTTTTTCACCAATTAAAGGTATATAATAATAAGCAAACATCCTTACAGTAGACGAAATGGTTCTCGTTCTCGGTCAGTTGTCGATTTCATACTGCCTTCCGCCTTTGGCCTTTGGCAGTATGAAATCCACGCCTGACCTCGAACAGGAACCGTTTCGTCCACAGTAAGGACGTTTCCTAAAATTATTATCCATCGTATACAAAGACCCCATTGAAAATATATGGGGACTCCACAACCACAACCCATTGTAAAAAACCTCTCGGATACCATAACTGTGGTATACAGTTTCACCTCTGTGGTATACGGTCTCAAAACCATGTTATGCGGGAAAAATAGTCCCTTTTGCTCTAGAGCAAAGAAATAGTCCCTATTGTTATACCCTTTAATATGGCAATTACAAGGTTTGATTTATTCAAAAAGATGGATAATAAATACAACAAACGATGATTTTATGGACAGGCGGCTCTGTAAACCACTCCAGGTTATAATACACTCGCTATTGCTGGTGTACTACAACGCGTCAACCTCTGGAAGATGCAAGTCATTTATGGTTTGGAGTCTTTAACAGTTAGCATGACAGGTATGAGTTATTTAGAGTTGTGCATAAGGTTTCCACAGGTCACAATAAGAGAGTGAGTCAATCGCAGTTGTATATGTGGTGTTCACAGTTAGCATGATGGGTAAAGATCCTTCATTAGTCCAAAGATGTGTCGATCCAGCGATCTGAAGTGAAAGAAGTTTCAAGAAACAGGTCAAGGAAATGTATTGTATTTGGGAAAAGTGAAAATGTAAGTTCACCTCATCAACCTCATATAATGATGCTCTTTATCCCAACCCTGGTACAAGTTGTCAGAGAGAAGACAAAACAAAACAAGAGAGTTAAAAGGTGTGAGATGAATCCAGAACCGCACTCGAATCGTAAAATAAACAATACTTCACTCGTTTAGAATGGCCGCAATCATCATCGAGGCGAAGTGAAGTGGCGATTGCGGCCCATTCAAACGAGTGGAGTATTGTACAAGTATTTATACGATTCCCAATGAAATTCTATATAAGTCTGCCAAAGGTGTTTAATTCTGTCAGGATGTCTTTCGATCTGAATTTCTCACACTTATTATGAAATTATGCTGGATTATTTCTGGAAATGTTATTTCTGAAATGTCACAATTGTCCAAAGCTATCGAAATCATCCGGAGCCATAAAAACATTTCATAGCATGGTTTAATGTTGTCAAAACTGTGTAGAATTGTCAGAATCTGTTAAACCCGTCACAATCCCTCACATCTGTAGGAATTCCTCAGCGTCATTCACACAAAATAACTCCAGGATGATCAGAATTATCCAGAAGACCCCAAAGCTTTTGGGAACTCTTTGATCCCGTTTGAGAAGGCCGGTGATCTGTTCTGTATCAGTCCCTGGAGCAGCTCAATCCTGCGCAGAGCTGCAAAAAGCTGCAAAGATCACCTGCAAAATAGCCTTGAAGAGCGGCTCAGAGCAGCTAAGGGCTGCAAATAGCTGCAAAGCGCGGCCTGGAGCTATTGAGGGAGCTCAGAATCTAAGAAATATCTCCTTCATTATGCCTCGTCACGTGACTCCCTCGAGGATTTGTATTACAACTCTCCATGCGGAGTTTCTGAAATATAGATGAAAGCAGACGACAGCCTTGAAAGGAGACCCGGGATCGGGGGGGGGGGGGAGAGTTGGTGGGAGGAGGGTGGGGGGAGAATGAGAATATCGTCGGATTTAGCGTTCGTAACAAGGTCGTGGTGAGACAGCGAGAGTTCAGCGAGGTTTTTGGGTCCGTCTGAAGGGAGGAGAGAAAGGAATCGATTTGGGATTTAGTGGAAGGTTGGTGGGAGGGGTGGGGGAGGGTTCTCCCTCCCTCCCTCCCTCCCTCCCTCCCTCTCTCCCTCCCTCCCTCTCTCCCTGCCTGCCTCCCTCCCTCTCACTATCCTTCACTGTCTCCCTCCCTCACTCTCTCCTCTCTCCCACCTTCCCTCTCTCTACCTCCCTCCCTCCTTCCCTCCCTCCCTCCTTCCCTCTCTGCCTCCCTCCTTCCCTCTCTCCCTGCCTCCTTCACTCTCTCCCTCCCTCCCTCTCACCCTCCCTCCCTCACTCTCTCCCCTCTCCCACCTTCCCTCACTCTACCTCCCTCCCTCCTTCCCTCCCTCCCTCCTTCCCTCCCTCCCTCTTCCCTCTCTGCCACCCAGCCTCCCTCTCCCGCTGCCTCCTTCACTCTCTCCCTCCCTCCCTCTCACCCTCCCTCCCTCACTCTCTCCCCTCTCCCACCTTCCCTCTCTCTACCTCCCTCCCTCCTTCCCTCCCTCCCTCCTTCCCTCCCTCCCTCCTTCCCTCCCTCCTTCATTCCCTCTCTGCCACCCAGCCTCCCTCTCCCCCTGCCTCCTTCACTCTCTCCCTCCCTCTCTCTCCCTCTCTCCCTCACTCTCTCCCTCCCTCCCTCCCCCTCTCCCACCTCCCCTCTCTCCCTGATTCCGTGCCTCCCTCCATTATTCCCTCTCTCCCTTCCTCCGTCCTCCCCTCCCTGTGGGTGTGGGGGGGGGGGGGGGCTCAGTGGACTAGGAGGGGGTTGTAGGGAGAGGTAGAGAGGTAGGGGGTGATAGGGAGGTGTATCTAGTAGGGTTGGGGGTGGGTGAGGTGGTTGGCTGGAGGGTCAGTGTACTAGGAGGGGGTTGTAGGGAGTTAGGGGGTGGTAGGGAGGGGTATATAGGGATTTAGAGTAGGGGTTGGTGGGGTAGAGGGCCATTGTACTATGAGGGGGTTGTAGGGAGGGATATATCAGGTGTTAGTGGTAGGGTTGGATTGGTAGGTTCGAGGTTGAGTGGACAGGGAGGTCAGATAGGGATAAAGGTGGTGAAAGGGGGAGGAGTATTAAAGGAGAAACCAACAGGTTTTGGTTAAATTCGCCATAAGTTTGACATCTTGTTTATCAGTGTCTGAATAATCACAGGAAAACTATGAAATTTGGGATATAGATTGTTAGTAACTTTTACTTTTGATTTTTCTAATTTGAATAAGTTTTAGCACCTGAAAAAAAAGTTATGACAAGTATCAACTGGTCTCAGGTTGAGACCGTTTTTGAGATATTTCACTTGAGAACGTCTTAACTGAAAAACATCAAAATCGACTGAAACAGCCGCATCTCAGTCTCAACTTGAGATCCCTTAAAGTGGGATTCACACGGAGAGACTCATGTACTTGAGATTGGCGTACTTTATACGATAATTTTCCCTTTGTCCAATAATCCTAGAGCAGAATGCTGAAATTGAGCTTTCCCAGTCTCTAGAGAAAATGGTGGATCTGAATCACATGGAAGGACAAATAAGGTACATAGCTTTTTCCCGTGTGAATGCGTTCCTTGAGACTCAAGTACCTATGTTCACTGAGACTAAGGGACCCTCATTATCAGCAAGAGGTACGCCAGTCTCTACAAATTCCCCGAAAACTTTTAAATAGGCTTAAAATCCAAATTGCTGGAGACTATGTACCTTGGCAGGGAAAATTGACGCCGACGTTTTTCCCTGCTCCACCTCAGTTTCAGGGAAATGAGACTTTCCCTGGGGTGTCACACGAGGAGACTATGTACCGGCAAATAATCCCAGGGAAATTGACTCAGACAAACCCTGCTGAAGGTACATGAGTCTCTCCGTGTGAATCCCACTTAAGAGTGTCACGACTGAAAATCACCCCCGAAGGGTGAGTTAAATAGGGAGCTAATGGGGGATACTGAGGTAGGGAGTGATAGGGAGGGGCACGTATACAGACTGTGATAGAGAACCAAGCTGGGGCAGAGCTACTGACTTGGTGGATTGGGTGTTGGGGAGGGATTAAGGGTGTGGTGATGGATTCTAGGACTGGGAGAACGAGATGTTAGTGGGTATAGGATGGGACGGCTGGGTGGTGGCCTGGAGCTGGGAAGGAGGAGGGTGATGTGGAGACCAGGATGAAGCAGATCTATTTGCTGGGCAGAACAGGCTCCATGTGGGGCGATTCGGTCACTCTCCTCCCAGATCTTTCATGGGGCTAGCGCTTGCTAATCTCTGCCTCAACCCAATGCTGGGCCCTGTTTTTTCCAGTCACGATGTCGTAGGTCTACGATACCCTAAGATCGTCCAGCGAATCCACGACATTTTGGGCGACAAAATATGGCCGGTGTGCTATAGATGGTGTCGTATGGGGCCACGGACGATCGCCGCTAAAAGTGTCAGCCTTTACGACAAGTATAGAATTGTCTTAGGTTCTACCAAACTTAGACAGTACAAGTCTAACTCACTCTGCGTATATAGAAGGAATTAAGCCATGATACTTGAACAGAAGTAAGACATATATATATAACCTATAACTGTACCAAATATGAAGAAGATCGGCCACTCCGATCTGCCGTCATTTGCGTTTGAATTTCGTCATAGAAAACTTATGCTCTGTTGGCCAGTGTACTCTCCCATCTCCTGGTGAGCCATGAATGTCAAGGTCGCCGCATAAATTAGCGGACATGGGACATGTGATCTGGGACATGGGAGATAGACACTGGCCACCAGAGCAGACGTTTGCTATGACGAATTTCATACCGACCCCCTAGAATGTAGCGTCTATAGTACACTGACAGCAAAAATGTCGTTCATAACGATTGTCGTGACTAAAAACCAAAATTTCTAATTCAAAACAAGGCAACTTTCAAAAGTTATGAAACTTATATATTATGAGTTGTTTGAAATATAGGATTTGTTTAATGCGTTTCATAGACTATCCAGCTGTTCCCTTTTCAGCTCTTAACCACTTCATAATGCGAATTCAAGATTAATTAGGCTGCCCCACAAATGAGCACATGGGTCTTGTTGACAAGACGAAACCCAATAACACATGAGATGCTTTCCACTGAAGAAGTAATCCCAGAGACTGTGTCTGGTTTAAAATGACAAATAACAGAATTGAGTGTAAATAATTTGTAATACATAGCGTAGAACCCCGCCTAACGGACACCCCGTGTAAGAGGAGACCCCGTGTTAACGGACACTTTTTCTCGGAACGGATCCCTCTATTATATATTTATTTTAACCAGGTAAAAGCGGGCACCTCGTGGACACTTTAGCCCAGAACGGAGGGTGTTCGCTTACGCGGGGTTCTCTATATATAAGTAGAATACAAAATACTGCTGAAAGCGCTAAGAATTTAATATATTTGAAAAAAACTGGCGGATGGGACAGATTTTGTCCCAAACAGGCAGGTCGGTGCATAGCCTGGCAGCCTGGCCTAGACTAAAGGCCAGGTAACGGGTTCCAGTTTCGTGGTGCATTATTGGTAACGCCTCCATTTTTCTGTTGCATTGTGGGATTGCGCAACCTTGGCAGACCACAGATACGCTAGTGGTTCTCGGGGTATCCACTAGTGGGCTCGGCGGAGATATATCCGTTTTGAAAGCATGAGCGCCCTGGCCCTAGCGACAACGGGACGTACTACGGCCTAGTTGAAGGACGTAGGAACCCGTTACCTGTCCCTTATTCTAGGGCAGGGAACCAGTCTAGTCGGTGCAGAGATACAAGCGGCCGCAGGGACTGCAGAACCTCTGCTTGGAGAGTGCGAGGCGGCGCTAGGTCAGTGACAGGGTGTAAATCGGGATAAAGAATTTAGGCGGGAACACATGGTAAGGGGCTTTAGTCTAAGTCCCTCAGAACATTGTCCTAATCTCCTCAGAGTCTCGGGACCAACGAGATTTACCGAGAAACAGACGGACCGGGAACAAGCGGATGATCACGTGACTGCAGGCCGCCATTTTGTATTTTGTATTTCATTACTTTTAGGCATCAGTGCCAAGTCTGGTTACCATTACCAGAAGTCTCGACGAATACAAAAGACAAATAAGAACTAAAACTTTCATTTTGTCATTCGACAGATTTATTGATTCACATTTGATTTTGTGTGTGTTTTCTTTTATAGATATTTTGTGTTTCTTTATTTGATTAACTAGGAAAAGCTTGATTTTCCCAATCGTACAAGAACACATTGTGTCTTTGGGATACAAAGTAGATACATTTTCATCATTGCTTGCCTTCAAGGACAAATCTGTTCATAAAAAACTTGTTTTCAGGAATCGGGGCCCCGATTTCATCCAAAAAATAAATAAAAAAATGTCAAGGACAAATCTGGACAGATATGCAATTCCTAAGGGCTAGCGTCCATTGAGCTCCCGATACACTCCGACACGCCCTACGATGCACCTCCCAATGAAAAATCAATATCGCGTTGTTGATCATGTCTCTTCGATGAAAGTAGCGTGACAAAGTGTCTAGACATTTGTCTACGATATGGACCTTTCCGATAAGTGTATGATTTTGACGTTTTGTATCGGGGACATATCGGTAGGTCTAAATGAGGTCTACCTTGAGAATCCACTGGCACACAGTATTCCCGCTAGGTGGCATCGTTGAGATTATAGGAATCTTTGGTTGCATTGATGTATGTCTTTAGCACAGAAGGCAGGCCAGTGGATTCTAAATGCTCTAATCATAGTTCGTTAGGAATTCTTCTCCAATAGAGCACAGTAAGAATCTTGTAGAGAATACGACTGACATAGAGTGTGAGATGTTATGAGAGGGGTGGCCTGGTTTCTTAAGGCTCTAAGCCTATTTCGTTAAGAATTCTTCTCCCAAAGAGCGTAGTGAGAGTACAGAATACCACTTAGAGAGTGTGAGATCTTATGGGAGGGGTGCACCGTGAGAGTACAGAATACCACTTAGAGAGTGTGAGATCTTATGAGAGGGGTGCACAGTGAGAGTACAGAATACTACTTAGAGAGAGTGAGATCTTATGAGAGGGGTGCACCGTGAGAGTACAGAATACCACTTAGAGAGTGTGAGATCTTATGAGAGGGGTGCACCGTGAGAGTACAGAAAACCACTTAGAGAGTGTGAGATCTTATGAGAGGGTGCACCGTGAGAGTACAGAATACCACTTAGAGAGTGTGAGATCTTATGAGAGGGTGCACCGTGAGAGTACAGAATACCACTTAGAGAGTGTGAGATCTTATGAGAGGGGTGCACCGTGAGAGTACAGAATACCACTTAGAGAGTGTGAGATCTTATGAGAGGGGTGCACCGTGAGAGTACAGAATACCACTTAGAGAGTGTGAAACCTTATGAGAGGGGTGCACCATGAGAGTACAGAATACCACTTAGAGAGTGTGAGATCTTATGAGAGGGTGCACCGTGAGAGTACAGAATACCACTTAGAGAGTGTGAGATCTTATGAGAGGGTGCACCGTGAGAGTACAGAATACCACTTAGAGAGTGTGAGATCTTATGAGAGGCGTGCACCATGAGAGTACAGAATACCACTAAGAGAGTGTGAGATCTCATGAGAGGGGTGCACCGTGAGAGTACAGAATACCACTTAGAGAGTGTGAGATCTTATGAGAGGGGTGCACCATGAGAGTACAGAATACCAGTTAGAGAGCGTGAGATCTTATGAGAGGGGTGCACCGTGAGAGTACAGAATACCACTTAGCACTGAGAACCTCAGGGACACCAGCCTAGAGTCTGCCAAACCCTCATCCTCACTGTACCCTACTTCACATGGACTTCAGTAAATGCCGTGGCTTATCCGCAATAAGCACGCCCTTAGAGGACCCTTGTAAGCTCGCTACTGCCACCCATAACTCTCACCCAATGTCAGCCACCTGCCTCCCAATACATGATGACAGACACATGCCACCCACTGACTGCCACCCAATGCCGACCACCCACTAACTTTCACACGCTGCTCTGCCATCCACGACCCACTGCAAGACACTAACTGCCCGCTGCCCACTGCCAACTGCCCACTGCCAACTGCCGACTACCCATTACCCATCACCATCCACTACTGAAGGCCCACTGCCAATGGCCAATTGCTAACTGCTCAATGTTCACTGGCCACCATCAACTGCCCACTGCCAACGGCGAACTGCCAGCCACCATTACCCACTGCCAACTGCCTACTGCCCACTGCCCACTATCCACTGCCCACTACCCGCTGCCCACTGCCCACTACCCACTACCCACTGCCCACTACCCACTGCCCACTACCCACTGCCCACTGCCCACTACCCGCTGCCCACTGCCCACTACCCACTACCAACTGCCCACTACCCACTGCCCACTGCCCACTACCCGCTGCCCGCTGCCCACTGCCCACTACCCACTGCCCACTACCCACTGCCCACTGCCCACTACCCGCTGCCCACTGCCCACTACCCACTACCCGCTGCCCACTGCCCACTACCCACTACCCACTGCCCACTACCCACTGCCCACTACCCGCTGCCCACTGCCCACTACCCACTACCCACTGCCCACTACCCACTGCCCACTGCCCACTGCCCACTGCCCACTACCCGCTGCCCACTGCCCACTACCCACTACCCACTGCCCACTACCCACTGCCCACTACCCACTGCCCACTGCCCACTACCCGCTGCCCACTGCCCACTACCCACTACCCACTGCCCACTACCCACTACCCACTACCCACTGCCCACTACCCACTACCCACTGCCCACTACCCACTACCCACTGCCCACTACCCACTACCCACTGCCCACTGCCCAATGCCCACTACCTACTACCCACTAACCACTGCCCACAGCCCACTGCTTACTGCCCACTGCCCACTGCCCACTACCCACTACCCACTGCCCACTGCCCACTACCCACTGCCCAATGCCCACTGCCCAATGCCCATTGCCCACTGCCTGCTGCCCACTACCCACTGCCCACTACCCACTACCCAATGCCCAATGCCTACTGCCTGCTGCCTACTGCCTGCTGCCCAATGCCTATTGTCCAAAGCCAAATGGCCCCTGCTATTGGGCAACAGCTCACTGCCCACTGCCCCTGCACCCTGCCTGCCACCTATCACTCTCTGGCTCCACCCTTCACTCTCCGGCTCCACCCTTCACTCTCTGGCTCAACCCTTCACTCTCTGGCCCCACCCTCCACTCTCTGGCTCCACCCTTCACTCTCTGGCTCCGCCCTTCACTCTCTAGCTCCACCCTTCACTCTCTGGCTCCACCCTTCACTCTCTGGCTCCACCCTTCACTCTCTGGCCCCACCCTTCACTCTCTGGCTCCACCCTTCACTCTCTGGCCACACCCTTCACTCTCTGGCTCCACCCTTCACTCTCTTGCTCCACCCTTCACTCTCTTGCTCCGCCCTTCACTCTCTGGCTCCACCCTTCACTCTCTGGCCACACCCTTCACTCTCTGGCTCCACTCTTCACTCTCTGGCCCCACCCTTCACTCTCTGGCCCCACCCTTCTCTCTCTTGCTCCACTCTTCACTCTCTGGCCACACCCTTCACTCTCTGGCTCCACCCTTCACTCTCTGGCTCCACCCTTCACTCTCTGGCCCCACCCTTCACTCTCTGGCCCCACCCTTCACTCTCTGGCTCCACCCTTCACTCTCTTGCCCCACCCTTCACTCTCTGGCCCCACCCTTCACTCTCTGGCCCCACCCTTTACTCTCTGGCCCCACCCTTCACTCTCTGGCCCCACCTATCACTCTCTGGCTCCACCCTTCACTCTCTTGCTCCACCCTTCACTCTCTGGCTCCACCCTTCACTCTCTGGCTCCACCCTTCACTCTCTGGCTCCACCCTTCACTCTCTTGCTCCACCCATCCTCCATCGTATCGTGCAGCCTGCCTCAATGAGTCCTGCAGCCGTCCTCAGTTTGGTTTGAGAACGCCCTGCTTCCGCTCGACCAGCTCCACAGAGCAGCTCGTCGTCGCTGAGCGGGACACACGGCGGGCAGTGTGGCGGAAGGATCCACGGAGGGCGGTAAAGCGGCCCCGTGTAGTCCCGTGAGGGGCGGGTTTTAACGGGCAGGTCCACTGGGGATCGATCCTGTATCACACCCCTGGTATATTTTCTTCATAGACTTAACATTGGGAACTCGTATCCAACGCCCATGAGATATCTAGGAAAGTTTTCCAATTGGGGGTTATGTGACAAATGTCAGCCCATTAGTCAATGTGAAGGGTGAGATAAATTCAGAGACCCATTCAAGTTTAGGGTCAGAGCTCGATCCCATCTCGTTTGAATCGCAAGGTAATTCATGCCGCTTTGCCTTGTGAGTTACTACGCCATTCAAACTCGATGGTATACGAGCTCAGTCCCTAAACTTTCATAGTTTTACTCAATGATATAAATATCTAACGCTGTACGTGTGCTGTAACAGTCAGAGGGCATGGTCAGTGTGGGCGTGGTCAGTGTGGGCGTGGCCAGGGAGGGCGTGGTCTGTATGGGCGTGGTTAGTGTGGGCGTGGTCTGTGTGGGCATGGTCAGTGTGGGCATGGTCTGTGTGGGCGTGGTCAGTATGGGCGTGGCCAGTGGGGCGTGGTCAGTGTGGGCGAGGCCAGGGAGGTCGTTGTTAGTGTGGGCGTGGCCAGTGGGTGCGTGGTCAGTGGGGGCGTGGCTACTAAGGTCGTGGTTAGTGTGGGCGTGGTTAGTGAGGGCGTGGCCAGTGGGTGCGTGGTCAGTGGGGGCGTGGTCAGTGGGGGCGTGGCTACTAAGGGCGTGGTTAGTGTGGGCGTGGTTAGTGAGGGCGTGTTTAATGTTTATTCAATATTTATTATTTAAAATCGGTCGTAATAATCTCATTTACCATCAGAAATCATTACTTTGCATGCTAAAATCACAGAGAAATGGCGAACTATATCATTGGTGTAAGTCTACACCAAATCACTGCCATGCTTGACAGTGCTGTGGTGTCTGGAACTAAATGTCTTACAGAAAGATTGTTATTGCAATAGATTTGTTATTAATCTTGTAGGTGGGTAATAAATACAATAAAAAGAAATTTCGAACAGCGCAAGCTGACGAAAGGATTTGAACCAATAAATACAATAACGACTGGTTTTCTGTATGAGTGACTGTAATATCCTCGTAGTTGACGACGTAATATCCTCGCTAATCGCTCGGATATTACTACGCGTCAACTACTCGGAGATTACGGCCACTCGTACACAAAACCAGTCATTATTGTGTATATATTCTGATAGCAATGCATCAGATAAATCTGAATAATATCAAGAGACGTCATGAGTTTGAGTCTGAGTTTATTTATGCCACGCATTTTGTTGGCTCCATAATTTCACGAGTCGAAGACGAGTGACATTACGGAGCCAACAAAATAAGTGGCATGAATAAGCTCAAACTCAAACGAGTGGTGTCTAGATTTTATCCTACCCCGTTTCCATATTTTTTCAGTATCAGAAAGTAGTGGCATAAACAACACTTAATGTCACTACCCGTTACATAAACAAATCCCATGTTAAGCCTATGGCGTTTTTTATTAGGAGTAGGATAAAATGTTTTCTCTCTACTTTGTCATCAGAGTTTAATTAGACATAAGTAAACTCAAAGGTTCGTTCTGTGTTTATAGTCTTCTTGCATTACCTTATATTAAAATGAAACATGAAACCCAGACAACAGTGAGAAGTCGTCTTTCATGAAAATAACCGTGAAAGCATGTCGCAACAATACTCCAATATGTCCTTGGATTGCTGTGCAATATGCAACACAACACACCATCTAATACCCTGATCCAGAGATACTTCAGTAAATAAACACGAAATTGCAGAGCTAAGCTTTCTGCACTATCTTGCTCTTGCACTAAAATCCCAGGGTGTGATATTTCTGAAGAAGAATGGCGTTTTGATTGAGCTGGGATTTTATTGCCTGCCCTGCAGCATCGACCGGACTGTCCTTTATGTAGGCTGTGAGTGTCCTCTTTCAATTAGGTCTGGAAACTTAGTCCTTCGTGTGTCCAAGAAGACGGCCACTTTTTTATATAAAAAAAATAGTTCGCTCTGTTTTTCCATACCTTTTTTATCTTTATGTAGCAAGCGTGTTGCACCTTCCAAACATGGATGAAGTCTCCCACTTGTGTGAAAATATTGTTTCATTATTATTTCTGCATTTCTTTATTTCTTGTTTCACAGTATATTTCCAGTATGGGGCCATCCATGAAGTATGTAAGCAAGTTTTCTGACCTCCCCTCCCTGCGACCCCCTCTCCCGATCTTATACGCAATAGAACAAAGAAGGGGCATAAGCAAAATCTCCAAAATTGTTGACCCCCAACCCTCCTCAGTGCGTACGTACTTTATGGATGGCCCCTGAATAATTGCACATTTGATATTATCGTAAAACTGGATGAGTTCTAATCTTGGCCACCGTATGCCACGACTGGAGTTTGGCATAGTGACTTCATGAGGCGAAGCTGAGTGAAGTCCGGAGCCAAAACTCCAGGAGTGGAATGCGATGGCCAAGATTAAAACAAATCAAGTTTTGATTTTATCCTACCCCATCTCCTTGATTTTAGAATATTACGTGACACCAATTCTGTATGCCACTAGTGGCATATAAAACCCTGCATACCAGTCAGCGTGGCATACGGAAACTCAATGTTAAGCCTATGGGATTTTATATAAGGGGTAGGATAATGCATGATATTCTTCATTTTTGTAGGAGCATTCAACATTTCCGTTGAATACATTTTCATCTTGATGTAGCCACTGTATCTCGTCTTACAAACATGTACCAGAATACGTACATATTTCTGTTTCCATTCTTATTTTTGTTTACTGTTTCACAGTCCATGTCCATTATCTAATTGAACATCGAACATTGTCTCATAGTCTCCATTTGTGGATGAGCATATTATTTTCGTTGGATAACTTTTATCTTGATGCCGCAATTGCTTTTTAATTATGTAATTTCATATCTAAATTGACAAGAAAGTGTTAATTTTTGTATGAAGATTTCTTTTTGTTTGTTTGTTTGTTTGTTTGGGTAGTTTAGCATCCAATTCTTTCAATTAGACTTAATTTGGATTTTACCAAATCTATGAGATGAATGTAGGAAGAAATCCCACCCCTACACATTTACCGAGGTAAGAGTTCTTTTACGTCCCACACCACATATACATGGTATGAGAAGGATTGGCCTTTGATATATCAGTAAATCAGTAAGTGGCTGCAGTGGAACTCAAATCAACAAAGTCCAACAACCTTGGGATTATAAGTCCAGTGCTCTTTACCACTGAGCTAACTCCCCACCCCTGTTGCTTTTGTTATGCTTGCATTCAAGTATATCCTGTCTGCACCACGAGTAGGTGAGGCGACCAAGAGGGTGAACAGATTGGTAATTGCTGTCTACCCCAGCAGACCAAATTACTGCACGTTGCTAGCTAACGACTTTCGGCCGTAAATGGCCTGGCATCCCAGATGGAGGACGACTACAGATCGTCCAATTACATCAGATTACCTTAGATTATATTAGATTACATCAGATTACATTAGATTACATCAGATTACATTAGATTACAGCATCAGCATGCCATCTTGCCCTTCCTTCAACTTAAAGGTGTCTTTTCCGCTCTTTGCCAAGTGCAGCTAAAAAAAAATGAAGGAGTTGTAAACGTTTGAGGAAATCCTGGGTCAGCGACTATTTCGGCCGATTTTGCATATTCGAGCACCACCTGTTGACTATTGGCTTGATGATCTACAGTCGTCACGTTTTTAGTCGTCTAGTGTAAACGCCGGGTTAGGGCACGACCTGACGACTATTGGCTAGACGATCTACAGTCATCACGTTTTTAGTCATCTAGTATAATTGCCGGGTTGGGACACTACCTGATAACTATTGGCTAGATGATCTACAGTCGTCAAGTTTTTAGTCATCTAGTGTAAACGCCGGGTTAGAGCACCACCTCACAACTATTGGCCAGACGATCTAAAGTCGCCACGTTTTTATTCGTCTAATGTAAACGCTAGGTAAAACTACACCCATACTCAGTTTGATTGAGTATCGCCTGGCAGGTTGCTATGGTAAGTAGTTGCCATAGTAACTCGACCCTGAGGCTACAGCCAGCTCGTATTCGCATGACGTCACAAATTGACACCAAAAAGAGGCCGTTATTGTGCGGTGAAGGTGTTTGAAGTCGGAGGCTGGCCTTTAATTCTAACAGGGACTGACGTTCCACACACGGTCCACTGACAAGTGGGGGGGGGGGGGGGGGAACTTGAACGTTTCCCACGCTCCGGGCACTGCGTGAGGTTCTGCTGTGCATTCTGCATTCAGGAGACAGACAGGGAGAGAGATGGTGAGAATGGTGAACTGACAGGCAGCCAGGCAGGCATTTGGATAGACAGGCAAACATACAGGCAGGGACAGACACGGACAGACAGACGGCCACAGACAGACAGATAGGTAGAGACAGACAAGCGTAGACAAATGAATGAGGTAAATGAACAGACATTGAGTGAGACAGGGTAGAAACAGTGGGAGAGAGAAAGAAGTGACAAACAGGCATATGGACAGACAGGAAGGACAGACAAACAGGAAACTAGACATGCAGGCAGAGAGATATATAGAAACAGACAGGCAGACATACAGGAAGACAAAAAGGGAGGCAGATATACATAGAAACAGACAGGCAGACATACAGTCAGTCAGATATACATAGAAACAGACAGGCAGACATACAGGAAGACAAAAAGGGAGGCAGATATACATAGAAACAGACAGGCAGACATACAGACAGTCAGATATACATAGAAACAGACAGGCAGATATACAGGTAGACAGGCAGATAGACATACAGGTAGTCAGACAAACAGACAAACAGATAGATACAGAAACAGACAGGCAGACATACAGACAGACAAGCAGATAGACAGACAGGCAGTCAGACAGACAGACAGACAGACAGACAGACAGACAGACAGACAGACACACAGATAGATACAGAAACAGACAGGCAGACATACAGGCAGACAGAGATATACATAGGAACAGACAGGCAGACATTCAAGCAGACATACAGGCAAACAAACATACAGGAAGGAGACATTGGACAGAAAGGAATGGAAACAGACAGGCATATATACACAAGAGAAATGCCTGAGCGGTTGGCGGGGGGTGGCTAAGTACTCCATCTGTCCTGAGGAGGTGTTGGATTCACCACACAGACTCTGAGATGACAAAGAGGTAGAGGAAGTACACCCGGACAAAGAATCGCCTCACAGTATCTGCACCCTTCTTATCAGTGATAACCGCCCCACGTCCTCTCAGATTGCAGCCCGCCCATAACTACAGGGGCACACTGTGTCGGGTTCCCCTATTATCGCCCCTCTCTGAGTCGCTCCTATCAAAGACGGTGGGTTCTGAAGACTCGCCACCTTTCACGGTACGTGTGTTTGTGTCTTTAATAAATACAAAAGGAGGGAGTTGCTGTAATGTAGGCTCCCTTACCGAGGGGTTCTGGTAGCAGGAGGTGGGGAGGAGTGAAGTGATGGTCTTTTATCTGCCCTGAGGATTCTGATTCCTTCTGACATGATAAGTAAATGTATATATGTAGAGTGTAAAGTCCAATACACATCTACTGATTCAGGGTTGAACGATTAGTTCCCAAATCGTATAGGAGTCGGTGAACTTCGGGCAGGCAATTTACGTAACCCCGCGGCCGTGCCGGCCACCCAATCAAAGGCCATTTACCAATGTTCCGTTATCTGCAACTGGATTTATCAACTATGTAGCGTGTTAACCACACAAAACCAGCCTCGTTCCGTTTCAATTGATTCAGTTTATTGTGCGCGGGAAATTGCGCTCATATACATCATCTAGAGGTTAGAAGGCTCACACAGGCTTCCAGCTTAATGCAGAGAATCTAACCCTTCACTATCCATGCACCACCTATAAAGGCCTGGTTAAATGAGCAGGTGTCCAGTATCAAGCCTTACTATACCCCTTGCCCTACCACTGACTTGGTTCCTAAAAATAGACATTTTTATTTCTAGTCTTTTTGAAGACAAAAGGATTCACTATGTCAATCCTTTCATGAAATGATAAACACTTAGTTATGGCTGCTATAATCTGCTACTAGAAAAGAAGACTATTAGATGCTGATATTATCTAAATGTGGTATTTACATTTCAAATCTGATGGGACACATCTAAATACACTGTATTCAGAGAGTCAGATCTGATGGGACACATCTAAACACACTGTATTCAGACCCACTTTGTACAGACCTGACAAACCAGTTTTACTCCCTTCAACCCTGCCATCAAGCCTTGCACCTGAGACTTGACCATAGACCTGCTGAAACCCTTGATCATTGATTTTCATGAAGACAGGGAGGGAGACAAAGAGAGACAGATAATGATATAATAATGGCTACAGAAGGGAGACTGACACAAGGACAGGTAAACAGACAGAGAGTCAGACATATACAGATAGGGACAGAGACAATGAGACAGAGATGCAGAAAGACACATACAAAGAGAAATAGTCATAAATAGTCGGTGGCGCTGATGTCCGCTATAAATTATCTATAATTCTTAATTATCCACAATATATACACCATTGATACATGTCTTTATAGGACATGCATCAATGGTTCTAACTATAGCATCAATAAATCCAATATGTAATATTTGGGAAATACAAAGGATCTTCTTGTCAGAAGTTAACGCTCTGTGACAAGCTTTCTGAACATTTGTGAAGAGCAACAAAAGCGAGATACAATCACCTTGATAAAATTGTGTAGTTCTCTTCCAGTCCACCGGGTGGCGTCGCGTTGTCATGGCGCACGTCATATGACGTCATGACATGCGCAGTGCGCGTCTCTGAGGTCTTTGATATTGTACTTCACTGTAAGAATGGCCTGAAGCAGGTTGGCTGCAGTCCTTTTTGGTTCTTCACGTCTTTGTGATGGAGGGGGCTTGCCTTTAGAAGTGTCTCGCAGTAGATTTGTAAAAATTCTAAAAATATTTACGAATAACGATTTATTTAGGAGTGGTGGTTGTGAAGTTACTTGGTCAATGTTTTCTGGAAGTTGGATGCCGAATAAACTTAGGAAAGTTTTGGAAAGGAAGAATAGTTGCACGTCAGGGGAAGTAAGATACAGGAAATATGACAAAGATTAAAATGGGTATTCATTGTATGAAGTCATGGTTTATCATAAATCGATTAAAGGACGTTTCACCTTTGCATTAGGTCACTATGTATAACGCATTTGTAGCTGATGTCAAGGTTAAATACGCTGTCAAGGTTAAATACATTGTTAAGGTAGAATACGAGGTAAGGGTTTCAGTACGATGTCAAGGTTAAATACGATGTCAAGGTTAAATACGATGTCAAGGTTAAATACGATGTCAAGGTTGAATACAATGTCATGGTTAAATACGATTTATTATCCATCGTATACAAAGTCCCCATTGAAAATGTATGCGGACTCAGTAAACCACGACCCATTGTATAAAACCGGTCAGATACCATAACTGTGTTATACGAAATCTAACCTGTGGTATACGGCCTCAAAACCATAGTATACGGGAAAAATAGTCCCTTTTGCTATAGAGCAAAGAAATAGTTCCTGTTGTTATACCCGTCAATATGGCAATTAATGGGTTTAATTTATTCGAAAAGATGGATAATAAATACAACAAACGATGGTTTTGTGGACAGGCGGCTCTGTAAACCACTCGCGGATGACCTCGTAATACACTCGCTAGCGCTCGTGTATTAAATAATTGAAGAAAACCGTATTTTACAGTATGTTTCCTATGTAAATCAAGCAAATGTAAATTGGCATATTTTACCTATCAAGATTTGATAGACTGGACACTTTTCTCGCTTGTTTTTTTTCCTCATTTACCTTCATATAGTCATGTCCTGTCTTGTCTTGTATATGTCCTGTCATGCTAATGTAAAGTTATAGGGGGGGGGGGGGGGAGGGAGAGCGCCCTTTTTGTTGTTCTCGTGAAGTGCACAAAAGAGTGAAATGTTTGGTTCAGAACGTTACTCCGTTTTACGTGGCTTTAGAAATAATACTATAGATAAGTTAAGAGTTGCTATCCTACCTAGGAAAAAGGGATATTTTGAGAATTTTTCAATAATTTGTTCGTTTTCAGACATTGTTCGACGTTGGATTAATCATGTGTAGCCTTATGGATATTCAATTGTGCTACGAGGGATAGTTCACATGTATCTTACTCATTGTCTTGGAGTATCTTATTTCCAATATCATTGTAACTTTTCGGTTCAATAAAAAGAGCGAGGCTCGATATTATTAAAAAAAACACATCACCATCATACTTGTAGAATATGTTCTGGATTTCATGATTTATACATGATGTAGCCAATGCCGAATATTTGCGCACCACCACCATGTTAGAGCACACTATCTAAAGCCGTTACATCTCCATGAACTTTAAGAAAAGTAATGAAGAATGAAAAAAAATAGAGTAAATAGATACTGTGATTTATACAAAGATTTATCATGCGAATACGGAGCCATCAATCTCACAATGACTTTATAAAGAGAGTGAGAAGTTTGATAAATGTGTTCAGAATGGCTTCACACAGACCATTACCCGAGCCCAACGAACTGCACCTGTTTACGTATTAAAACCCCAGCAAATAATTAGAATCTTCAATCAATCGTGTGAATAATTTACCTCAGAAGTGGGTGATTGATAACGATGTAAATATCAGTTGGCCAAGAAGTAGCGCTGACACTGGCACCCTTCTCAACATGGAAGTGTGGGGTGAGAGGGGGCTGTGGGGGCTGGGGGGAGTTGTGAGGGGCTGAGGGGGGCTGTGGGGGGCTAATGTGACAAAGGGGAACTAAGGGGGGGTTGTGGGGGGGGGTGAGGGGCTGGGGGGCTGTGGGGGGCTGTGAGGGGCTGGGGTGGGCTGGGGGGGGGTGGGGGGGGTGGGGGGGGCTGTGGGTGGTTGTTGGGGCTGGGGGGGGGGGGGCTGGGAGGGGGGGCTGTGGGGGGTGGGGGGTTGAGGGGAGAGAAAGGATCCATCCATGACGTCACCTCCTCGTCACGTGACGAATAGATGGGGGGCTGTTGGGGGTTGTGGGGGCTGTAGGGGGGGGGGCGTGGGAGCTATGGGGGGTTGTGGAGGGCTGTGGGGGGGGGGGGGGGTTGTGGGGGTCTGTGGGGGCTGTTTTCGGGCTGTGAACGGCTGGGGGGGAGCTGGGGGGGCTGGGGGGCTATTGGGGGCTGTGAGGGGCTGTGGGGGACTGTGGGGGGCTGTGGGGGCTGTTTGGGGCTGTGAGGGGCTGGGGGGTGTTGGGGCGGGGAGGGGGGCTGTGGGGGGCTGTGAGGGGCTGGGGGGTTCTTTCGGGGGGTGTCGGGGGGTGTTGGGGTGTGTGGGAGCTGAGGGGGGAGAGAGGGTGCATCCATGACGTCACCTCCTCGTCACGTGACGAATGGATGCCCGGATGATGACGACGCATGCGCGTGAGTTGACAATAAGGTCAGAGAAACGCTGGAGTAGACGTGCTCAAGTCTCTGATTATGAACATTTTGAAATGAAAGGATACGCTCTGATTTAAAGGCATATCTTACAATCAACAGCGGCCACCTGGTGATTCTCAAATATTTAGATTTGTACATTGAAATTAGTAATTTGTGGCATATTCTAAACACCAAATAGTAAAATCCAAGTTTTGTTTAGTTTGACCTAACCCAATGTGTAAAATCGGCCCACTCTTATTTGTCCGATTTATATAGGACATGTACTGAAAAATATGGTTTTCTTCAATTCCTTCAAAAGCAAGGTCGGTCACCTATACTGAAAATATTGGATGTGTAATATAGAGAAACAGGCTTACTGTCTCCGTACAGATAAAATACGCGGTAAAATCGGCGATCAGATCAACCGATGCCGAATTCAGAGGTTCATCTGATCGCCGATTGTACCAAGTATTTTATCCGTACGGAAACAGTCAGCCTGATTTTTTATTATTATATACCTTGAAAGATCCAATTTTTACCTTGCGTCTGGGGGAGTTTTTGGATTTCGCCGCCGTACATGCCCCGTACGCCACATACATACCCCGTACGTCACCTAGGTGTCGTACGGATATAAATACGACATGGGTAGGAGTGGGCCGTATGTGTAGGATATACTACCACAGTTATATAATAATACCCCGTACGTCACCTAGGTGTCGTACGGATATAAATACGACATGGGTAGGAGCGGGCCGTATGTGTAGGATATACTACCACAGTTATATAATAATACCCCGTATGTCACCTAGGTGTCGTACGGATATAAATACGACATGGGTAGGAGCGGGCCGTATGTGTAGGATATACTACCACAGGTATATGATGATAAATACGACATGGGTAGGAGTGGGCCGTATGTGTAGGATATACTACCACAGGTATATGATGATAAATACGACATGGGTAGGAGCGGGCCGTATATGTAGGATATACTACCACAGGTATATTATAATATGATACATTTACTACATTCTGTGAGAGTTTGGAAAAATTTACTATGTGAAATCTGTTTAGAATGTCTATATATTCTATTATAAAAGTATTGTAATATTAATCTCTAAATCAGAAACTAGCATGATAATCCCCGACTATAAAGTTAGATATGTGTTCTACAACAGAGCATCTTATTCAATTTACAGGAAAAAATTACATAGGTTTTAATTTTCAAAACGAATTGTCTGAGATGCCTTTAAAAAATAATGTACATACGGATTATGACCAACCCCCACATAAAATATAATACTAGTCATTTTATTACTCATCAAATACGCAGTCTCCATAGGAAATGCATAGAGCACCTTAAATCGACTACCGGGAGATTCAGGAAAAAATGTCCCATGCATGATAAAGTAAACGATAAATAGTGTAAGATTAATAGCAGTACTTATTTCAGATCTCCGGTTTACCGTGGGAATATCCTCTGAGATAAGTTAGATCCCATTACACAGAGACTAACAAATACACAGGAGTGCAAAAAGGTTATTAAAAGTGTTTGATCTGTTTATGATTGGAGATAATTAGATAAATGAGATGATAGATTAACACTATTTGTCAAGATTTCTTTATTGAGTTACGTATGTCACCTTCATAATCATCTCACCTACACTACAACTGTTTATATTTTTTTGTAATGTACTTCATACTATTGTCTGATATAAGGAGTGTCTGATGATGTTTTTAGAGAGAATATATACTTTTCACGGTAGAAGATCTCACTTTAGTGAGAACCGTTTTCAATAAAAAAATATAAAGTCAAATCATCATTTACTTTAAAACAAGTTTCATGAATATTCAATCGACATAGATTATTTACAATTAGTCCTAATATTCTCATTTACCATCAGATCTCACTGTCATAAACCTTTCACATGCTAGAAACAATGAAAAAGAGCGAACTATATAACTGGCGAAAGTATAAACCGAATTACCGCCATACTTCACAGTGCTGTAGCCTTATCAATGTAGAGTCATCCAATATGTAGATTTATCCTACCCCTAATATAAAATCCTATAGGCTTAACATTGGGTTTCCGTATGCCACGCTGACTGGCATACAGAGTTTTATATGCAACTAGTGGCATTCTGCATTGTTATCACATAATATTCCAAAATCGAGGAGATAGGGTAAGATAAAATCAAAACCTGATTCGTTTTAATCTTGGCCACCGCATTCCACTCCTGAAGTTTTGGCTCCGGACTTCACTCGGCTTGGCTTCATGAAGTCACTTTGCCAAACTCCAGTCGTGGAATACGGTGGCCAAGATTAAATCTCATCCAGTTTTACGATATTATGCTCCATACTAGTTATTAATCTAGGTGGGTAATGGATACAATAAAGACTAGTTTTGGCACCCCTCTCATAAGGTCTCACACTCTCTAAGTCGTATTCTGTACTCCCAGTACGCCGTATGGAAAAGAATTCTTGGCGATCTAGGCTTAGAGCCTTGAGAATTCACTGGTCTGCCTTCCATGCTCAAGACGTACATCAATACAACCAAAGATTCCTATAATCTCAATGATGCCACCTAGCGAGAATACTGTGAATTCTCAAGGTTCTAAGCCTTGTTCATTAAGAATTCTTCCCCTATAAAGCGCAGTGAGAACTTTGTACAGATTACGACTTAAAGAGTGTGAGATCTTATGAGAGGGGTGCGTTTTGTATTCGTTTGGCCTCTCCCCGAGGTGGATGACATGCTGCTGCTCGGATATTACTACGCGTCAATTACTCGGAGATTACGGTCACTCATAAACAAAGTTTTACTAAACAAATTGGTCGTTAAACTACCCAAACAAACAAACTCGTAAACAAAACCAGTCATTATTGTGTATATATTTGTAAATCTACCCTTTACCTCTTTGGCATAAAAAAACGAAGAGACCAAGGGACGATGTGGGTCAATTTTATTCAAAGCTCATGAATGATTTCTGTCGGCTAGGACTGTCCTAATGAAATAGCTTGAATATTATTAACGATAACCCTCATGCGAGGTCTCCTTGTACCTTTGTAAGCATAAGTTACGAATGATGATAATAAGAGTCTGAAGATTATCTATGGGCAGGTTTAATCTAATAAAGGTTATATTTATCATCCACCTAATACAAAGTGTCTATAGAAAACACATAGGGAGTTTATATGGACATACCTGGCGCATGAAGATATGTTGTATGCCCCGGGTGGCGCGTACGGAAAAATAGTGCGTACGAAAACATAGTCCATAACTAAAATGAACTGATTTCGACATGCTGCCTGCCCAGAAAAGGTGGATAATAAATACAATATAGACTGGTTTCAGATAAAAGTGGTTATATGTTCCTCAGAGTTGAATCTGCACAATATCCTCGCATACGCTTGGATATTACTACGCATCAACTCCTTGAAGCATACGGCCGCTTGTATCTGAAACCAGTCAATATTGTGTATGTATCGTCCACCCAAGACCCTTCTTATTATCGTTCGTAGATTATTAAACAAACCCCAGGGACTGTGGCCAGTCAAACGCTGCAGGACGCAGGAGGGACGCTCGATGAACGCGGGAGGGACGCTCGGGAGACGCTGGCAGGCGTAAATCCGATTTAAGCGCCACCTAGTGAGGGATGTAGAGAACTGTCGCGCATGGGCCATGGACGTGACGTTCTCTATGCCTCTCGCTTCTTTCCAAGATGGCTACCCGCTCCTTGTTGCAGCTTTTTTTGTTTTCATATTCACCCTCAGTTCTATCCAGTGTGTATTCAGCGTGATGGTAACGTATCGAGAGGAGGAGCGGAGAGGGGCGACTGGGTCTTACCCGGCGTTTACACTAGACGAATAATACGTGACGACTGTAGATCGTCAAGCCAATAGTCGTCAGGTGGTGCCCTAACCTGGTGTTGACATTAGACAAATAACACGTGACGACTGTAGATCGTCAAGCCAACAGTCGTCAGGTGGTGCCCTAACCTGGTGTTTACATTGGACGACTAAAAACGTGATGACTGTAGATCGTCAAGCCAACAGTCGTCAGGTGGTGCTCTAACCTGGTGTTTACACTAGACGACTAAAACGTGATGACTGTAGATCGTCAAGCCAATAGTCGTAAGGTGGTGCCCTAACCTGGTGTTTACACTAGATGACTAAATATGTGACGACTGTAGATCGTCTAACCAATAGTCGTCAGGTGGTGCCCTAACCTGGTGTTGACATTGGACAATTAAAAACGTGATGACTGTAGGTCGCCTAGCCAATAGTCGTCAGGTGGTGCCCTAACCTGGTGTTTACATTGGACGAATAATACATGACGACTGTAGATCGTCAAGCCAACAGTCGTCAGGTGGTGCCCTAACCTGGTGTTGACATTGGACAATTAAAAACGTGATGACTGTAGGTCGCCTAGCCAATAGTCGTCAGGTGGTGCCCTAACCTGGTGTTTACATTGGACGAATAATACATGACGACTGTAGATCGTCAAGCCAACAGTCGTCAGGTGGTGCCCTAACCTGGTGTTTACATTAGACGAATAATATGTGATGACTGTAGATCGTCTAACCAATAGTCGTCAGGCGGTGCTCTAACCTGGCATTTACACTAGACAACAAAATATGTGGCAACTGTAGGGCAAGCCATAAGTTGTCAGGTGGTACCCTAACCTGGTGTTTACACTAGTTGACTAAATACGTGACGACTGTAGATCGTCAAGCCAATAGTTGTCAGGTGGTGCCCTAACCTGGTGTTTACACTAGACGACTAAAATGTGATGACTGTAGATCGTCAAGCCAATAGTCTTCAGGTGGTGCCCTAACCCAGTGTTTACACTGGATGATTAAATATGTGACAACTGTAGATCGTCAAGCCAATAGCCGTCAGGTGGTGCCCTAACCTGGCGTTTACATTAGACAAATAACACGTGACGACTGTAGATCGTCAAGCCAATAGTCATCAGGTGGTGCCCTAACCTGGTGTTTACATTGGACGACTAAAAACGTGATGACTGTAGATCCTCTAGCCAATAGTCGTCAGGTGGTGCCCTAACCTGGTGTTTATACTAGACGACTAAATATGTGACGACTGTAGATCGTCGGGCCAATAGTCGTCAGGTGGTGCCCTAACCTGGTGTTTACACAAGACGACTAAATATGTGATGACTGTAGATTGTCAAGCCAATAGTCGTCAGGTGGTGCTCTAACCCGGCATTTACACTAGATGACTAAAAATGTGATAACTGTAGATCGTCTAGCCAATAGTCGTCAGGTGGTGCCCTAACCCAGCGTTTACACTAGATGACTAAAACGTGGTGACTGTAGATCGTCTAGCCAATAGTTGTCAGGTGGTGCCCTAACCCGGCGTTTATACTAGATGACTAAAACGTGGTGACTGTAGATCGTCTAGCCAATAGTCGTCAGGTGGTGCCCTAACCCGGCGTTTACACTAGACGACTAAATACATGACGACTGTAGATCATCTAGCCAATAGTAGTCAGTTGATGGCAATGTCCACTGCAAAAGTCTTTGACCTCAGAATATACCTGACGATTATGAGTTTTCATATAAACGCCGCAAAATGCCAGAATCGCCTGCCAGAATCATCTAGTTTAAACACCTGGTTACCGCACATCTTTATAACACACACTAACTATGCTTTCTCTTAAGCCCAATACACATCTTCCGATTCAGGGTCAAACGATTAGTTCCTAAATTGTATAGGAGTCGCTGAACTTGTCGCAGGCAAATTACGTATCCCCTTGGCTCGTGTTGGCCACCCAATCAAGGGCCATTTTCCAACGTTGAGTGGTCGGCGGCTGGATTCATCGACATGTTGATAAGCTTTTGGTGAGCGATTTAGGAAGATTGAATGACAAATCATCAAAGACAAAAGAACATCTCATGAAGGGGATTTACTGATCGTTGGATGACCCTTGCCTAGCTGTCCTACGTCTACCGATTACGGCCGACTCCTTAGGATGCCTCGCCTGAGACAAATTACCGTTCCTCTGTCGCCGACAAAGGTACATCAATTTCCAAAATCGCTAGATGTGTATTGGGCTCTACCCCACATCTCCATGACACACCATCGGGAAATGAGCGGGAAATGTGTGTTTACTCAAAGATTGATAATGTCTGTCAAATCTGATAGCAACAGAAAAACGCTGCTAGCCATGACGGTGATGATATAATGGCAGATTGGTGGTGGATTATGCTGTGGAGATGTTGTTCTTTCGTATTTCGGTGTAATTACTGTTGTCTCAAGTGTCGTCCAATTAAAGACATCAGGCTTGGTGCACCCTCCTCGTATCTAGCACTGTGTTCACAGGCGTGTTGTGACAGGGCTCACAGTTATTCATCAATTTTCTACTGAAGGAGCTTAGATTGATAAAGTGATGGACCACCTTGTACAATATCCTCATGACACATTATACCTGTTTCATTTTTATAAATGGTTTGCATGTCTCAAGGAATTGTTAAATTTTCACATACAAGTTATGTTGTATCTAGACTTACTCCCTGCATCCTATGGCTACCCCTCCACCTACCTCACCCCTCCTCACAGTGATACTGACTCCAGTCCCTGCATCCTATGGCTAACCCTCCTTACAGTGATACTGGCTCCAGTCCCTGCATCCTATGGCTACCCCTCCACCTACCTCACCCCTCCTCACAGTGATACTGACTCCAGTCCCTGCATCCTATGGCTACCCCTCCACCTACCTCACCCCTCCTCACAGGGATACAGGCTCCAGTCCCTGCATCCTATGGCTACCCCTCCACCTACCTCACCCCTCCTCACAGGGATACTGGCTCCAGTCCCTGCATCCTATGGCTACCCCTCCACCTACCGTACCCCTCCTCACAGTGATACAGGCTCCAGTCCCTGCATCCTATGGCTACCCCTCCACCTACCTCACCCATCCTCACAGTGATACAGGCTCCAGTCCCTGCATCCTATGGCTACCCCTCCACCTACCTCACCCCTCCTCACAGGGATACAGGCTCCAGTCCCTGCATCCTATGGCTACCCCTCCACCTACCTCACCCCTCCTCACAGTGATACAGGCTCCAGTCCCTGCATCCTATGGCTACCCCTCCACCTACCTCACCCCTCCTCACAGGGATACAGGCTCCAGTCCCTGCATCCTATGGCTACCCCTCCACCTACCTCACCCCTCCTCACAGGGATACAGGCTCCAGTCCCTGCATCCTATGGCTACCCCTCCACCTACCTCACCCCTCCTCACAGTGATACTGGCTCCAGTCCCTGCATCCTATGGCTACCCCTCCACCTACCTCACCCCTCCTCACAGGGATACAGGCTCCAGTCCCTGCATCCTATGGCTACCCCTCCACCTACCTCACCCCTCCTCACAGTGATACTGGCTCCAGTCCCTGCATCCTGTGGCTACCCCTCCACCTACCTCACCCCTCCTCACAGTGATACTGGCTCCCGTCCCTGCATCCTATGGCTATCCCTCCACCTACCTCACCCCTCCTCACAGGGATACAGGTTCCAGTCCCTGCATCCTATGGCTACCCCTCCACCTACCTCACCCCTCCTCACAGTGATACTGACTCCAGTCCCTGCATCCTATGGCTAACCCTCCACCTACCTCACCCCTCCTCACAGTGATACTGGCTCCAGTCCCTGCATCCTATGGCTACCCCTCCACCTACCTCACCCCTCCTCACAGGGATACAGGCTCCAGTCCCTGCATCCTATGGCTACCCCTCCACCTACTCCACCCCTCCTCGCTGTGATTCCTGGGGAAGTCCAAATGTTGCAAAGTAGTTTTAATTCCTTATAATGTCCATACTCACAGAGTTGAACAAGTCTATGTTTGATCTCACCCCTGGTGTTTTTTCTCCATAGACTCAACATTGAGAACCCGTATCTAACGTCCATGAGATATTTAGGAAAAATATCCAATCGGGAAGTTTGTCACAAATATTAGAAATTAGTCGATCTGAGGGGTGAGATAGATTCAGAAACCTATTCAAGTTTACGGTCAGAGCTTGATCTCATCTTGTTTGAATCTCTACGTTATTCTTGCGGCTTCGCATGATGAATTAATGCGTGATTCAAACTCGATGGGATACGAGCTCTGACCATAAACTCTGATAGGTTTCCTCTATACTATCAATAGTATCCTCTCTAGCATACTGTGGTGTGTGTGTGCAATATTCAGAACGATTTAAAAATCATCAAGAAGTGTATGACACACTCATAACACACAACCTTCATTGTTGGCACTTTATAGGGGACAGAGCCATTGTTAGTTCATGAAGCAGTCACTAGGTGGTTGGGGGACGAAACCTGTATTCTGGTTCTTTGTTCTTACGAAATTCAGCTGCCTTTTAATGTTTTACTAAGGTTCCTTTGACTCTCTACACTGATCCCAGAGCAGGAAGATATAATGCTAAAACCAAGGACATGATGTTTGTTACATGGAACAGTTTATTTAAATATGTGAGCAAGGCAAGAAAAGTGACATTTCCCAATTATCACTCACTTCTTTTGCACCTCCATTAGTGAAAAACAGCTACTTTTTCACCTCCTTTAGTGAAGAACACTGACTCGGGGGGCGTCATGGCGGCGCCCATGGATCATAGGCTATATGCCGTATAAGATCATATCCACCACCTCAATACACCATGGGAATGTGTCTTAAGTGCTATTTTAGAGTGTGTCGTGGTATCAATTATAGAGTGTTGTTGGTGTACCAGCATTGGAACTCGTCGTAAGTCCTTTTATAAGGCCTGTTTCCATTGGCCGACGAAAACAGTGTAGATTTTTTTAAATTCTCCTAAAACCCCATTTCCATTGGCCGTCACCGATCTACAGTCAGACACCACTGATGGGCCTTTAGCACTGCTGGGGCAAAATGGAAATGGTCTTTTAGGAGAAATCTACACCGTTTTCGTCGGCCTATAGAAACGGGCCTATATAGTCTGCCGTGGGTGTACTGGTATAGCAACTTGTCATAATGCTACCATAGAGCGTATCGTGGGTTTCTATCTTACTGTATGTCGTCTATATAATGTAGCGTATACGTAACTTGTTCCGTACTCTCTTAAACTAAACAGTTGTAAATATCCACTTGAACATAGTTTCAATGCTAAATTATGGTAGAATATTATTAATTTAGATTATGTAATAGATATAGAAAATCCTATACTGTCCATGTCCACAACACTTGAGAAGGTAGATCTTGGGGTCGTTCCGTAAATAAATGCCAAGCCTTCATACTTGTGAATTCTGTAATTCAATGTAGGTTGCGTATTCCAGTCGCGTGTTGCATATTGACGTGTCCTTAATCAAAGTACCACTCTGAGAATTCATTCATAACACAGTCAGCATTAAGAACGGGCCAGGTTTTCTAATTTCACTAATTTCACCTACGGTTTGTACGGTGTCTTATAGGTGCCAAAATTGTATTCCCGACTCTCACCGAGCCGATGGTCGGGATGAATTGGGAACAAATTTCAGTGTCTTATAGGCTTACGGCAACTCATACTCAATGGGTGATGAATAGATAAATATATCCAGGCCATGATAAAATCAGAAACCTATTCGTGTTTGGTCTGTATCCTGATAGCCATCCGGTTGGAACGCTTCAGAATATTCACTCGGATATCGCCTCGTTCATGTCCCTGAGCGCTCCAAACTCGATGGGGTACGGGGACACAGACCAAACACTCATCAGTTTCTTTCTTAAAACTGTCCATTCTACAAAACTTAAGAAGGTATATCTTGGCCTCGTTCCGTAGATAAACGTCAAGCCTTCACACTTATTCACACTTATTCATACTTGTGAATTCTGTAATTCCACGTAGGTTGCGTATTCTAGTCGCGTGTTGCATATTGACGTGTCCTTAATCAAAGTACCACTCTGAGAATTCATTCACAACACACTCAGCATGAAGAACGGGCCAGGTTTTCTGATTTCACTAAATGCTGCAGAGGGAGTAGATTCTGCTATTTTGTGGCCGTTCTAAATATACAGATTGAACAATGACCACTCTAGCTACTTTGTCAGGTGTTTGAGGTGATCCTGACCTATTTCGGAGCTGCTCGGAGCTGCTCGGAGCTGCTCAGTGCTGCTCGGAGGTACTCGGAGCTGCTCGGTGCTGCTCGGTGCTGCTCAGTGCTGCTCGGTGCTGCTCGGTGCTGCTCGGAGCTGCTCGGAGCTGTTCGGTGCTGCTCGGAGCTGCTCGGTGCTGCTCGGTGCTGCTCGGAGCTGCTCAGTGCCGCTCGGAGCTGCTCGGGGCTGCTCGGAGCTGCTCGGAGCTGCTCGGAGCTGCTCGGAGCTGCTCGGAGCTAATTCTGAGCGGCTCACCGGACTTCTCCTTCAGTTCAGAATGCACCAAGTTTAAACATAAGCCTTCAGGAGTCCCCTCCTATTTCCCAGCATGTTTTCTACTCCTATTACTGACTGATTAAAAAGCCAGACTGCGATTCAGTACAAAAAAAGAGCTCAGACGTACACTGACTACTTAAGGCTTGATTTTTATATGCCCGGCAGCTCGACTCGTTATAGATATGGGGCTTTATGATTATTTCCCAGTCCTCCCACTCAGTATCAATATGGGACTGTATGATCATTCCCCAGTCCCCCACTCAGTATCAATACGGGACCATGATCATTCCTCAGTCCCCCACTCAGTATCAATATAGGACTGTATGATCATTCCCCAGTCACCCACTCAGTATCAATATGGGACTGTATGATCATTCCCCAGTTCCCCACTCAGTATCAATATGGGGCTGTATGATCATTCCGCAGTCCCCCCACTCAGTATCAATATGGGACTGTATGATCATTCCCCAGTCACTCACTCAGTATCAATGTGGGACTGTATGATCATTCCCCAGTCCCTCCACTCAGTATCAATATAGGACTGTATGATCATTCCCTAGTCCCCCCACTCAGTATCAATATAGGATTGTATGATCATTCCCCAGTCCCCCACTCAGTATCAATATGGGACTGTATGATCATTCCCCAGTCCCCTCACTCAGTATCAATACGGAATTGTATGATCATTCCCCAGTCCACCTCTCAGCATCAATATAGGACTGTATGATCATTGCCCAGTCCCCCCACTTAGTATCAATATGAGACTGCATGATCATTCAGAATTCTGTAAAAAAGGCATCTCGTTTTGGTTTCTTTTAAATTCACACAACAGAGACCATTTTCATGCCCGGTATTTTCACTCAGTAGTGCACCATTGGTATGGGTCTAATTGAGGTCTAATTACTATTGTTGGTGCCAGAGTCTGGTTATCTAAAGTCTTGAAGAGCTCTTATGCAGGGTAGGCCTAACTCAATTGGCTTGGTCACAGCGACACGGTGACCTCACATCCCTGTGACCCGAGGGAATAAGGATGAACAATGGAGTACAGTTTAGTAACTTTAATATCCAGAGAAGCAATCCGTAGACATATTCTAATATAGTCGCGCTGTCATAGTGCTCACTCAACACCACACAGTATTACATGTAAATGTGTAGTAAATGTTACTCACTCAAATCTAGGTATTTGTCTGTGTCAATTCTTAACTTCAATTACATTAGTTCAGACCTGCATAGTTAATCATGCTAGGGATTGTCCATAATCACTCGAATATCATGTCTTGGTTATTGTTTACCGTCCATGTTCTGTCCTCAATAATTGCACATATTGGTAGGTGTTCAGAACTTAATCTTCTGAGTTCACAATCTGCTGATGTCCATTCAGTGTTCCGTTCTTATGAGTCCAAATTATCCTCGCTGTGTTCTTTCCATTGGGAGTTAGTTCCTTACACATCGGTCTGTAAGTTACTCACAGAGATGATGGCTTCACGTAATGTTCGTTCACTGTGGGCGACCCCACTCCAAGCAGAAGGAATCCTCCGGCGCCTAGAATCTAACCCGTCCTCCAGCAAGGACCAGCTTTGCTCAGTTCTCTACCAGATCTTATCCTCGTACTGAACTGCAGCTCTCAGCAGCGGCAGCGGAGGTATACTCCTCTGCTGCTTACATTAGCAAGTCACATGATAATTCACTTCCTTATACAGGCGATCCATTCTAAATCTTACTTCCAGCTATTGCCATCTTGCTTCATATTTAGTGTTTTACGCACACATGCTTAAACTTGTAACAATATCATAATCAAACTATCTTTGTTTAGAATCATAACATAATCTTGGATGAGCACGTAGTGAAGTAGATTTAACATTGGGAACTTGTATCTAACACATATCTTGTTAGAATCGCTACGTGATTCACGCAGCTTCGCCTTGTGAATTACTACGCAATTCAAACTCGATGGGATATGAGCCCTGACACTAAACTTTCATAGGTTTCCTCTATAATATATATATATATATATACATATATATGTATGTATATATATATGTATATATATATACATATATAAATCTGAAACCCAAGCAAGGCAGGAGTGGCGGTAAATATTTCTTTATTAATATCCAATTATACAACACACTGGATAATAATATACAATAATGGGAAAACCCAAGAGAAACAGAAGAAGAAAAAAAAATTTCCGATCCGGTCTCGACGAGCGCCGGTGAAAAAGATAGTCTGGGCCTGCGCAGTGGGGTTATGGTTGATTTACCCGGATAACTTCCGCTACGCGAGAGTTATCCCGCCCAAATCTGAAACCCAAGCAAGGCAGGAGTGGCGGTAAATATTTCTTTATTAATATCCAATTATACAACACACTGGATAATAATATACAATAATGGGAAACCGCCAAACCGCCAAACGACTGAAGAAAAAGGGTTTTAGATAACCTTGAATCAGAATCAATCCTATCTCGAAGTGGTTTCGAGAGATACTGATAGACACAGTCACTTGACCAGTCACCCCTAATTTTTATATCATAAATAGGTAACCCTGCACGTAATAATGCAGTCGCACCCCCTCGACGCAGAGAGTGGGAAGTATAATGAGGAAGCGACTGCTGTTCACATACGAGAAATAATTTCTTAGAGAACCAACTATATGTACAGGGTTTCGCAGAACCCGATGACAAAACACAAAGTAAAGGTGAATCAGGATCCGTAGGTCCGGAAAATAAACGTATCCCTATGTGATTACATACACAAAACTTAAGCATAGGAATCCGAGCAAACGGAATCTGTAAAACTCTTTCACGGTTCTGAATAGTTTTAGATTTGCGGATAGACACCAAGGCGCCCCAATCAAAAAGAGACACATCTCTAACCAGAATACAGGAATCTTTGTCAAATAAATTTGACTTACGCAGAAGTCCTCTGAAACCTAAAATGAGGCACAACCAAAATATACAATCCTCACATGAGGTAAAATCTAAGGAAGAAAAAATCACATCTAAATGAGGAATAGACATAGGCGGAGCCTGTGAACGGGTATCACCTAAACAACGCCTGATACCCTTCAAAGTTGAGATTATACGAAAGTCAGAAGGTGACACATGATCAAAACCATTCATTTTGTGTAATGTCCACAAGGCAGATAAATAGTTTTGGATCGAGGAATATGACAAGGTTTCAGCCATGTATGCAAGATAAATACAGACTACTTCAATAGATGATGGTAAAGGAGAAAAATTATATATCTCACAAAAACGTAGATAGTGGCGCCATTGCGACTTACGAGTCCTAATTGTATTAGGGGCCATCCAGGATTCTTGGCAGTGTTTCACCCTCTCCCGAAGCTCCTGAAGCGCTGAAACAACATAAAATCGCGGAAGGTAAGAAACTACCAAGAGGTGGCACAGAAGTAGATGACAGGCGCGATAAATAATCTGGTAGTACATTTTGGTCAGATGCAATGTGAGTACATGTTAAATGAAAATTAAAAACAAAACTCAACCAGAACAATTCCCGAAGCCAAAACATGGCTCGTACACTCCGGGACCTGCCCGTATTAATCATACACACGACTTGCGTGTTATCAGACTTGAGCCGCACCCGAAGGTTTCTCCACGACTCTCCCCAGCGTAAGGCTGCACTGACAACCGGCCATAATTCAAGGACATTAATATCCATGGACGGCGAAAAATCCGACGGACCCAAAGAAAAATGAGCCGACGGAAATAAACCCTGAGTGGAAGCAGTGGGACTCCAAACCCCAGCAACCCAGTCAGTACCCCAGGTAGCACCGAACCCCGAAAGGGAAGAGTCAGTACATACTGGCTCCAAGTCAGGGGACTCAAATAAAATCCTGGCGGTGCCATTAAAATTTATGAGAAAACTATCCCACCATTTAAGGTCATCGAACAACCAACTTGGAATCTGGCAAGTTGAGTCCCAGGTATCCAGGGAATTACACAGATTAATGACTCTGCGTGTAAAAGTCCTGCCACCCCTGACTACAGTACTCGCATGAGCAAGTAAACCAGCAAGTCTTTGTAGGTCCCTTTTTGAACAAGAAGTTTTCCCTGCAAAATCTAAGACACATTTCTTAATTTTCAAGAGTTTTTTCCAAGGTAAGCGCAAGTCCAAGGTCTTTGAGTCAATCTCAATACCCAAGTACACTACAGAAGTTGAGGGGAACAGTACTTTCTCCCTGGCCACCTCGAAACCCACATACTCCAATAGGCCCATTAAAACACCCGTGGCGAGGGCACATTCCTCAAAGATGAACCAATGACGATGAAATCGTCAATATATCCAAAAACTCTGTTAAAACCCCTACGGGCCATGCACCTTACCAAAAATTCCGTGAACTGCGTGAAAACGTACGGTGCACATTTAGCACCAAAACAAAGGCAATTGTCGGTGAGGTAAGTGCCCCGACCATTGATGTCCCAAAGAAGACCTTGGACCTTCCTGTCCTCTGGACGAACATTTATCGATCTGTATGCCGATTTGATATCGATAACAGACATAAAGTCGTTTACACACAAATGAGAAGTCACATTGTCAATACTGACATACGTAAATTTTTCACAAGTGTCCTTCATAAAACTGTTAACAGAAAAACCCACCGGTCTGCTACAGTCTGTGATCGGCCTAATTTTCCCTGTCGGTTTCATCACCGCACCCAAGGAGTGCACACACTGCGGGGGTGACTCCGCAACACTTAACTTACCAGCAGCAAGTTCCATACATACAATAAGATCCATTTGAGCCCTGGCATTTTCTGACAAAATAGAAGAATAATTGGCACAAGAATATGTGTTTGAAAAATCATCATCGACTATTTTTACCCCTTTTGATACAGCGTTGAAGATAAAATCAGCGTTGATATCCCTGCCGCGATAGTGACAGTAAGCCTCGCGATAAACATTGCACGGCCGAAGTTGACACGAAACACCCGATAATTCGTGACTCCGGCAACCACCACCCTCACAAAAGGTATGGATGGAAACGTCTGAACAGTCTACGTACCAAGACGACGAGAAATAGTCTGCAATTCGTCCCTGAATCTCAGAAAAACACAAGAAGTCATCTGCAGAGCTATCCAAACACGGCAACCGGAAGTGCTCGCCGCCATCTTTGAACTCCGCAGTGAATGAATCTTGAGCTGGTACCTCCGGCGATATAACAGTATCTGGTTTCGCTGATTCTAAAACCTTCATTTCAGGGTTCAAGTCAAACATAGACAAGTTGGAAAAATTCAAAAACGCATCATCAACGGTCTCTAAACAACCAGCATTGTCACATTTGAGCAAGTCAGAAAAATCCATTTGCTGCGGATCAGTATCTAAGGAAGCATGGCTCCCGCGTGGCTGGTGCGGAGCCTCCACAGTTACCTATTTCGTCGATTTCGGACAATCAGGGATCTTGTGTGAACCTCCACACATGCAAATGTGTTTGTTTGGGCATGAAGGACCTTTGGGACAAACCCTGCCCTCGTGAAATAGCCAACAATAGCCCCACGGGTGATTTGGCTTCGAAGCACTTTGTTTACGATCTGCCGCCTTCTGCTGCATCGTCGAGGGGCGCAGTGTGTCGGGACCCAAGTGACGCTGCACGTACTCGTGAACACCATAACATACAGATGAAAGCCCCAGACATTCTGCTCTGTCTCTTACAGCCAAGTCATATTTCACGAGCGAAGCTGAAGTATGAACCTTCGATTTGTCCACAAGAAAGCGAACGTGCTTGACATAGTTCATTGCGTCAGATTCCCCCTTCGAAACCAACGTTTCCAGGAGGCACAGGTTGGCACTGACAACATCCTCAACCGACCTGTCTTTAGCTGAATCCATGAGGAAAAAGGGATCTAAATCAAACTTGACGAAACGCTTACGTTTTGTGCCACAACAGTGAGTTGGGGTAGTACCACGAAGAGTCGGTGAAGCATCTGTTGTCGCGTCTACAGGAAGACCACCAAGGGAAGATCCAGCTGTCGGTGTCGCAGACTGAAGAATGGACTGGAACCATTTAGGAATACCCTCGGACTTCGAGTCGTCGATCTTCAGCGGCGACGAGGCCGGCAGGGCAGCTGTCGGCGCCGGTGTATCAGAGGCAGGAGACCCCGTAATCGACAAACTGCCGATTTTTGACACCAACTGATCAATTTGCTGCTGTTGGCGTATGCTGGCTTGGATTAAACCCTGAAGCAAGCTGTGTGTCGAGTCTTTAGCGACTTGGGGACTTGGTGCCTGCTGTACTCGCGATTCGTCTGACTCGTCACCGCTCGTCTCGTCAGCCAGGTAAACCTTTGAATCGAATTCAATTACTGTCCTGTCAATGGCCGCTCGGCATTGTTCTGGAGTTGCTTCCAGGCCCTTCGATTTGCAGATCTTCGCTCCCACAGCCATATATTTACAAAACTGACCACCCCTGGGTGGGTGGGAGAGCATGCAAGCTGAACATGCAATCAATTTCTTACCCATCTTGAGCAAATTAGCGAAAATACTTGATGAAATTTGGAGGAAAAAATTTTCCGATCCGGTCTCGACGAGCGCCGGTGAAAAAGATAGTCTGGGCCTGCGCAGTGGGGTTATGGTTGATTTACCTGGATAACTTCCGCTACGCGAGAGTTATCCCGCCCATATATATATACATACATGTATATACACATATATAGACATATACATATATATATATATATTATATATACTTATATCCGACCGGAAATCAGCGTGCTTCTACCAATCTGCTCTGAGCGATAATATGTGCATGTCGGCGTGTCTGTCTCTCATCTGTATGGACAGTCACGCTAACACGTGAGTGGGTTATATTCTAAAACCCTCCCCAGGCTCTGCCCATTTACAGGGAGAAACACACTGCTATGGAAATGTAATTTCATTCCCTCCAACACTAGACACAACCCACTCTAGTCTCCATTCACAGATACCATCGGTCATCTTCAAAACGTGATCCCTTTTGAAATAGACGATAGCAGCTCCTTTTTCCCATTTCCTAGACTATTTTTGTTATCGTGTTATCTTTTTTTTGGATTTCAGTCTGTGGTTCAGTTGTTGGTTTTTTTTTATCGGATCGATCAATATATCCAACAAGCCACTTGGCGTGGGTAGAGGAGGAGTGGGGCTGGTGATAAGAATAGGACCAGTCCCTTCATACGCTGAGCGAGTCCAGTACTGCTATAGCCCATTTTATTATCCACCTAATACAACACACAGGGAGTGTGTATGGACATGCCCGGCGCATACGGATATGTTGTATGCTCCGGGTGGCGCATACGGAAAAATAGTGCATAATTAAAGTATGTTTATTAAACGCGTGAGTTGTGTTTTGTGTAACTAAGTTTGTGGGATTCCGCCGGGAACTAGCGTTCCGGAAAGGGGTCTTCCAACCTGCTAGTCAGGCGGCGACCACCACATTTGTATAGTCGAATATGATCAACTATGGCCCTGGAGCCTACTGGAAATAGTTTATCATGACCCTAGTAGAGTCTCCAGAATAAAGACCAACTTAAAATTATTTATATATATATATATATCACCTCTTATATCTTATTTCGCGCCGCGTGTGGAGTAATGATTAGTGGTAGACGATTCTACGAAATTATATCTCACATGTATACGCCATTTTTGTTGGCGATTCCTGCTTGGTCTGTTCTCAGCATAAGGAACAGACACTCAATCATATATAAGTGTCCTAAAAGACCAAAACGAAGACATAAATAAGAAACATAGAAAATTGGCATTACGGAAAATATGCTGAAAATCTGCGGCTTTTAGCTTTCGGTATATTTCGCAGTTAGCGATAATAGCAGAAAACACACATACATGACCTTCACCTTCATGCTCAACTGCGCACGCGTGAATATCCCCCGAGCCTCGTTTTAACATCCAAAATGGCCGCCCCCCGGGGACTAACTTCGCTGAGATCTATAACGGAAGTTGGTTGCCCTCACGAGTCTATGCGCCACCCTACCACCAGAGGTCGCGCTGTCCCCGTGGGCATGCGCAGTGAGGGCTCGTAAAGCACGTGGTACGCAGCGCCACGTAGCGGGCGGGCGGCGAGTCAATGCCGCCAGGGGGCAGGGTGGAAGACGCTCTCCAAGCATAGTTTCTGCGACCTGCTTGTAGCTCTTAGTTAGGGTATCTGTTTGGAGAAAGATCTGCCCCAGATGCCATTGTTTCATATATCCTAATTTCTGAGCAATTCACAGAGTGTTTTGTTATTTATTTTTGTGGGAACGATATACACGTATAGCAGATTAACATTGTACACTTATTCCGCTCTCCAAGCAGAGATCCTGGCCACTGCTCCAAGGTATCTGCCCCATACGCCAATCTCATATGCCAATATATCCTAATTTTCAAGCAAATAAGACAGTGCTGTTTGACCTATTTGTGATATTGATACATGAATATATATATATTGATACATATATATTAATGTATATACAGATGTAGGGGTCTTGTTAGTTGATCAGTGGTGTGTTCACTTTACTCTAGAGGACGCGGGTGCCGATCCCTGTTGTGTGGTAATTTGGGTGGGTGCGTGCACGAGAGTGGTACGGGTTCGCCTGGATTATGTATTGGTCTGTATATAAGAGTCCGCAGCAGGTCGACGGGTTACTCTGTGTGTTCCTCCACATTGACTGAACCCCTTGTAATCCCTGGGCTAAGACCCCAAATTTTCATTTCCGCTGCCCCCACTGGAAACATCTAAAGAGTCATCATAGTATTTAAAACATCACAGAACCAAGTAATGGTTTTCAGCACTCAGAATTATAGGCGTTCAGGCATTTTGAAGGGAGGTCTCTTCAACAGCTGTTGTCATGGCAATCCGACCACTTGCCAGAGCGACAACAAGTGGAAATGTTAACTAGAGGGAGGGATCTGCAAGATAAAACAATAAAACAAATGTTTCGGGGGGGGGGGGGGGGGGACAGCCAACTTCTTAAATAAGCCCCTTTTCCAGATTAGCCCAGGGACTATTATGGCCGTAAGCGGCGTGCATGGTATGTATGCGGCGTATTGGTTATTGACGGAGGCGAAACTGGACAATTCGTTCAAAAGCAAGGTAGCAAAAAGGCAGTTTTAAGGAATATGATAATATCAAAACAGGTATGTTTTTGGCATCATTTCATCTGGAGCCTCACGATTGTTAGGGTTTCCTCAAACCCTTTTGGTGGTTGAGTAAGGGAACATGCTACAGCTTGTCTCACTCACTCAGCTTTACTTGGCACTTCGGTGTGAATGTACTATGTAAAGAAAGGTATGAATAAATACACAATATTACCATGATTTCGATCTGAGTGGCCGTATTCTCCGCGTAGTTGACGAGTATTGCGTCGCGTCAACTACAAGGAGAATACGGCCACACAGATCTAAATTATGGTAATGTTGTATTTATTACTCACTCATTTTTAGATTTAAGCAATTAATATGATCGTTAGAAAACTTTTCAACGTAATTAAGAAGTTATGTTTGGGACTACTTTGATCTTAAAAATCCGTATCCTCCTAGGAGGGTACGGAGCTCCGTATCCTCCTCAGTAGCGATCTGTAATCTCCATAGGCTTAGTATGGAGACTCCGTATCAGGTGGGTAATAAAGATCATATACCTAAGATCTTGGAGTCTGGTTTTGTGTCCAGTAGGAATAGTAGTAGTTGATTCATGTTACCGAAAGATAACCAAACCAACCTATGTTATAGCATAGGGTAGCACCGTCTCACTCTGTCAGAATAGATATCATAGTCTAGTCCTTGGGAAGAGACCTGAGAAAGAACAGAACCGGCGGACAACTACACAAATATATACATATGGGTCAAATTTTCTCAAAATGTACAATTCGTACTTCTGGCCCAATACAAAAAAATATTTTAAAAAACCCAAATAATTAATTAAGAAACCTTTATTTCTTTTAGAAAAACATGTTAGCTGTATGTAGATACCAATTATACTGACTTTCATGAAGCGGTTCAGTTTTTACACTTGTTACAGTAAAAGTTTATTTTTTTATGGAACGCCAGAAAGATTTGGACCATGCTGTCACTAGAAATACTGTCTAGTGCCTTCTATTTAGAGTACAAGGACCAGATTCACAATAATAATGGCATTAATACTGAACTTAATGTGTACTAAATTTCGATAGGTTGCTGTGAATATTATCATGTGTATCATAGGAAAACATTTACTCACATTTCAGAGAAATTGAATCCGAAAAGGAACAGAACTGGCTGCCCGCTCCACACATATTATCGTAAAACTGGATGAGTTTCAATCTTGGCCACTGTATGACACGAAGTTTGGCCTAGTCCGAAGCCAAAACTTCAGGGATGGAATGCGGTGGCCACGATTAAAACGAATCAGGTTTTTATTTCATCCGACCCTGTCTCCTCGATTTGGGAATATTACGTGATAATAATTCTGCATGCCACTAGTGGCATATAAAACTCTGTATGCCAGTCAGCGTGGCATACGGAAACCCAATGTTAAGACTATGGGATTTAATATCAGAGGTAGGATGATAATATGAAAAATCACGAAATTTCATATGATTGTTTATATGGCGTGAGTTGTCTTTGCGGAATTATATCACGAAGCGGAGCTGAGTGATATCTGTAGCAGAAGACTACGAACAGCATGTAAACAATTGTATGAAATTGAGTGATGTTTAGATTTTATCCTAACCCATCATGTATTTTTAGCTTCATATGTCACCCGTGGCATATATATATTTTATGGCATAACCGTGGCATACAGTCACACCATATTAAGTCTATGGAGATTCATATGAGGGGTAGGATAATAACCGTGGCATAAAGTCGCACGATGTTAAGTCTATGGAGATTTATATGAGGGGTAGGATAATAACCGTGGCATACAGTTACACCATGTTATGTCTATGGAGATTTATATCAGAGGTAGGATAAATACATATACGTATCGCAGAGGAAAGACTGCTTATTCCTGTTGTGTCAGGTGTCAGATGAATGGAGAACACCTCATATGTTTTTTTCATTTTGTCGACAAGACCTATGTGCTCTTTGATGTGGCAGTTTCATCAACAGTGGGTGCGGGAAGGATGTCAGGGAAACTCATATTAGTGTTATGAGCGAAAGTCTAGAAAGCTTAAAGGCATATCGGACAATTTGGCTTGAAAATTAAAACCCATGTCAATCTCTTGAAAATTGAATATGATGATCCCCAAATGTTCTAGTACACATATCTAACTTAAAAATCGGAGGTCACCATGCTAGTTTTTGATGTATAGATCAATACTATGATGATTTTATTTAAGAATATATAGAAATTGTAAAAAGTATTTTTTCACATAGTAAAACCCATGTCATTTTTCTTCAAACTTTCCCGAGATATAGTACATATATAGTACTTCTCATTTAGGTTTTGAAAATCATAGGTCACCGTTCTTGTTTTGGAAAGAAGTGAAGAAAACCATATTTTTCAGTACATTTCCTATGTAAATCTAACAAATCTGAATTGGTCTATTTTACCTACTAAAATTTGATGAACATGACCAAATGTTAAATTTACTCATTTAGAATTAGAATGAATCACAAGAAACCACTTTTGACTAATATTTTACATTATTCAAAAAATCACCAGGTGGTGCCAATGTAGATTGTAGGATATGCCTTTAAAACCTGTTTCCACGAGGCAGACATCTGTGCAATGCTACATTCCAGACAGAAATGAAAAGGAAGTTTCTCAAATAACATCATACTTCTGTCTTTTTCCTACCTACTATTTATTTATGATTCCTCTTTAGATCTGACAGTTCCACTGTTTTTGATCCCGGTTTTAATTTCACTTCCTGTTCCTGATATAAAGTCTCCCTTGGCCTTGACACAAAGATCCACTCTCCCAGCAGATCTTCCGAGGTGCTAGCGCTTATTAATCTCTGCCTCAACCTAACGCTGGTTCCCTGGGCATCCACTGAGGACAGGGGGAACCAGCCAACATTTCGGATTCAAAACAAGGCAACTGTCAAGTCATAATTGTTAAAATGAGCTTCACAAACAATACAACTATTTCTTTTTCCAGCTTTAAACCACTTTATAATTTGAATCCATATCCCCCCCCCCCCACCACATCCTCCCCCACCACACCACATCACACCCCTACACCACACCCCTACATTGCATCCCCCCCCACCACACCCCCACACCCCCACACCCCTACACCACATGCCCCCACCAAACCCCCACACCCCCACACCCCCTCTCCCCCACATCACACCCCGACACCACACCCCCACACCCCTGCACCACATCCCCCCACCACACCCCCACAACCCCACACCCCCACACCCCCACATCACACACCCCCACCACATCCCCCCCACCACACCCTCACACCCCCACATTCCTACACCACTTCCCCCCACCACCACAACACCCCCACACCCCACAGTTGACTGTCCCTTTAAATGAGCACATGTATCATGTTGACAAACTAAACCCTGCAACACATGAGGTGCTTTCTACTGAGGAAAGTAACCCCTAATATTATAAGACTATGTCTGGTTTGACATAACAAATAACATAAATAAGTGTATATTCTTTACCATATAAATATGTGCATCCCTAATTACAAGTAAACCACAAAATACTCCCCAAAGCTCTAAGAATATAGGATATATGAAAAACTGGCGTATGGGGCAGATTTTGTCCCAAACAGGCTGGTCGCTGCAGATAAATACACAATATTGACTGGTTTCAGATACAAGTGGCTGTATGATTTGAGAAGTTGACGCGTAGTAATATCCGAGCATATGTGAGGATATTGCGGAGAGTCAACTCCTCGGAGCATACAACCGCTTGTATCTGAAACCAGTCTATATTGTATTAATTATCCACCTTTTTCTGGACAAGTGGCATGTCAATATCAGTTCGTTTTAGTTATGCACTATTTTTTCATACGCACTATTTTTCCATATGCGCAACCCGGAGCATACAACATATATCCGTATGCGCTGGGTATGTCTATACAAACTCCCTATGTGTTTTCTTTGGACACTTTGTATTAGGTGGATAATAAACAAGCGGCCGCAGGAAAAAGAGCGCAGAATCTCTGCTAGGAGAGTGACAAAGATCTGCGGGTGGAGGGTGGAGGGAGGAGGGCCTGGGCAGGTGGGGCCGGGCCTGTAGCAGGCCATCCAGGCAGTGCGATGAGACGTGACCCTGCGATAACATGCTATTATCGCCCACTAGTATCAGTGTTAAAGTCCACGGTTGGAGAGTGAAAAATTCATCGGCGATCAGTTCCCTAGGTTGTCAGGATTTAGCGTAATCTCTGATAGAAGTTTTAGTGCAATTTGCCGTAATTAGGAACGTCATAATGAACATAATAACATACTTTTACGACATTTATGAGCCTATTATGGGAGAAATAAAACAAATTTCCAAGTAACTTCCATAGTGTAGAACTAGTACGTCCAATAGTCTGACCGGAAGAGCATGTCCAGACGCATGCGCGTATAGAGTGGGCGATAATAACATATTATCGCAGGGTCACATCTCATCGCAGCACACCGGGCCTGTAGCAGGCCATCCAGGCCTGTGGTCAGTATAATATCGTAAAACTAGATGAGTTTTAATCTTGGCCACCGTATGCCACGACTGGAGTTTGGCAAAGTGACTTCATGAGGTGAAGCCGAGTGAAGTCCGGAGCCAAAACTCCAGGAGTGGCATGCGGTGGCCAAGATTAAAACGAATCAGGTTTTTATTTATCCTACCCCGTCTCCTCGATTTTGGAATATTATGTGATAACAATTCTCTATGCCACTAGTGGAATATAAAACTCCGTATGCCAGTCAGCGTGGCATACATACAGAACCTCAATCTTAAGCCTATGGGATTTTATATTAGGGGTAGGATAACAGGCCCTGCACTAGGACTACGGGTTCCGTCCTTTGTATATGCACCACGCTGTCCTTGCTCTCCCCTCCCAGCAGCACCAACAACAACACAGCACGCAGCGCCACCATCGGCGGCTGTGGGAACTACAGGCGGCGGGCTGCTCTGTGGCCGAGAAAAGCTGCTCAGAGCTGCTCAGAGCTGCTCGGAGTCGCTCGGGGAGGAGAGCAGGACCACCACGGCATGCACCCCGCGGGCCTCCCGCAGTCCGCCCCGGGATGAGGAGGAGGGAAGCCCGGCGAGAGGAACGTGACCGCCCGGTCTCCACTCAACACCCCCGGAGTGATTACTGTGTTTGGAGAGCGGTGCTCCAAGCGGAGATTTAGTACCGTGTAAGGATCTGTGTGTACCTTTAAGGGATATATACATAATCGGATATATATGTTTACTCTGAACTCTGCAATCATTTCACCGTTTGTATATAAACAAGGAGAATACATGGATAACGTGCATATACTTAGGTATCTAAAATACGTGTAAATATCCAATGTAAGGGAAATTATGTACGCACAGATATTGAACAGTTGAACGTGGAAGGTGGCGATTACAGTTGAAACCCTTTACTTTCTACCCGGAATTAACATCGATCATGGCACTACAAGGGAACCCTCCCCTAACCGGTAATGGAATAGCTGCTGGTTTCTGATTCATATACGCGCGGATTGGAAGTGCTCACACAGTAATACCCCTTATTGTGGGGGAGAGAGAAACCACCTTAGAGAGAGGGAGGGACCCAGTGCCTGGACCTCCCCGGGAGAGGGATCGGACACACGGCGGGAGGCTGCAGTCGGCAGGTGAACGGCTCGTTCCTCAGGAACTGCTCAGAGCTGCTCGGAGCAGATCGGAGCAGATCGGGACCCTTACTGAGTTTCTCATGCTTAACGTGGGCTGCTTAGAGCTGCTTGGATCTTCTTCTAGCTGCTTGTAGCAGCTAGGGCCTGCTCGGAGCTGCTCAGAGCTGCTCAGAACTGCTTAGGACCCATTCTGAATTCCTCGGAGCTGCATTTAACTGCTAAGACCTGCTGGGAGCTGTTGGGAGCTGTTCAGAGCTGCTCAGAGCTGCTCAGAGCTACTCAGGACCTATTCTGCTCAGGACCCATTCTAAATTCCTCGATCTTCCTCGGAGCTGCATTTAACTGCTTACACCTGCTGGGAGCTGCTCAGAACTGCTCAGAGCTGCTCAGAACTGCTCAGATCTGCTCAGAACTGCTCAGAACTGCTCAGAACTGCTCAGAACTGCTCAGAGTTGTTGGGAACTGCTAAGAGCTACTGAGATCCCATTTTGAGCCTCTCTTTCTTCCTTTGAACTGCCTGTAACTGCTCAGAGGTCCTCAGAACTTCTCGGAACCTTTTTGAATCTCTTGGTCTTCCTAGGCATTGCTCGGAACTACTCGGAACTTCTCGGAACTGTTCGGATATGATCAAAGCTTCATAGCTGCTCAGGGTTGTTTAAGACCTTTCCTCGGAATTTCTCGGAACCAATCGGAACTAATCGGATCTAATCGGAACTACTCGGAACTGCTAGAGCTGCTCGGATCTGCTCGGAACTGCTCGGAGCTGCTCGTAACTACTTAGAACTGCTAGGAACTAATCGGAGCTAATCGGAACTACTCGGAACTGCTCAGAGCTGCTCGGAACTACTCGGAGCTGCTCAGAACTGCTCTGGATCCTTACTCAGTATTCGTCGGCCGTATCTTACCCTGTGTGCGTGTGTGTGTCGAGAGAGAGCGGGGAAGCTGATAAACGAGCGTGCTTCAATAACTCAGTGTTATAAATGTCCGCCAGGGGATCTAGCCGGGTATGACACCTGAAGCAGGTGTTATGAGCTGATAGGACCGACTCCCGGCGCCACAATATCCCGTACAGTATTACTAGACGCCTGTATAAGCGTCAGCCTATAGGCGCCACCGTCCAACACTTACATAACACACGGAATCCTACCTCTCCTACCGCTCAGTACGCAAATACCCCTTTTATCGCCCATACACCCCTATTATCGCTCAGCTACTGCTATTATCGCCCACCTGCCTCTATCATCGCCCACCGACCCCCTTTATCGCTCACCCACCTATCCCGGCATGCAGCGGGCTTATCGCCGGTGACATCTGTCGCTAGATGGCGGGACGGGCACTGGGATGATAGAGTGACGTCAGAGCAGCTCCTCCCAGGATGCACCGCGCCGTCAGTGACGTCACAGAGAGAGGAGTTGGGAGGGGATCAGTTGGCGTTGATCTCAGAAGAACGGGAGGCAGTCATACAACACTGCGGATGTGAGCAGTCGGAGACACACACACCGATATATTACCGTAACCCCAGCGTATCACGTAACTCGGCACATCGATATACTACACAGCCATAGAGCCCTGACAAAGGCCATCCTAGAGGGGCACTGTAAACCCACCTGCCACCCTAACCTACATACAAGACACCCTGACACCCCACCTGAGACCCTACCCTACATACAAGACACCCTGACACCCCACCTGCCACCCTACCCTACATACAAGGCCCCCTAACACCCCAACTGCTCCCTTCCTTTAAGCCCTGAAGCTCAATAACATAGCATCACACCACATCTTATCTATCCTCCTTTCAATTCCATGCCCCACAGTGGTAACAGTTTGTGTTCAGCACCCGACCCCAGGTCTGAGATCCCCCCAAGTCTCCGGTCCGTCCACCTGTCTCCATCGCCATCTGACGGGGGGCTTGGACACTAAGCCCTGGATTGTCCGCCGTCTTTCTGCCTCCTCCAGTCCGTGTCCCGGGTCTCAGTAACCGCCAGTGTTACCTGAGGGGGGGGGGGAGGACAGCAGCAAACTGCCCCAAACATCCCTTAACAGTCCTGAACAGCCCCAAACAGCCCTTAACAGTCCTGAACAGCCCCAAACAGCCCTTAACAGTCCTGAACAGCCCCAAACAGCCCTGTTTGAACAGCCCCAAACAGCCCTTAGCAGACCTGAACAGCCCCAGAGAGCCACCGAGAGCCCCGAAGAGCTCCGAACCATCCCGGACAGCCCCCAATAGTCCCGAACAGTCCCGAACAGCCCCGGACAGCCCCGGATAGTCCCGAATCGTCCTGAACAGTCTAAATAGCCCCAAACAGTCCAAACAGCCCAAACAGCCCTCAATAGCCCCGAATAGCCCCAGACAGCCCTAAAAAGCCCTATCGTGTCCAACACAGCCAACATATAGCCAACTCCATTCAATAACAGTGATCTAAATCTAAGCCTCCTTCCTACACAGCCCTGAACAGCCCCAAACAGCCCCAGCCAGCCACGGACAGTGGGGAATATCCTGGAACAGCCTTCAACAGCCCTAAACAGCGCCAAACAGTCACAGACATCCCCATCGTGTCCCACCCAGCCCCTCCCATTCTAACCCAGGCCTAACCAATCAAAACCAGCCTTACACAGCCCTTCCCATTCTAACCAAGCCCCACCCAACCCAAGCCCAACCCTACCCAGCCCTACCCAGCCCCACCCAACCCCACCCCTTCTAACCCACCCCTACCAAGCCCCACCCATTCTATCCCAGGCCCACTCAACCCCACCCCAACCCCACCCAACCCGCCCAGCTAAGCCCCCACCCCCCGCCCCTGGAGTCACCCGTTGATGTGCGGCAGACCATGGCAGGAGGGCTGACGTTGAAGGAGGCCCTCCAGGGTGCCGCCATGGAGGCTTACTAGCCCTCTCCTCCCTCTACTCCCTCCCCAGGAGGATTACTGACCCTCTACCCCCTCTCCAGGGGCTCTGACAGCCACACGCGGAGGAGGCCCGACCCGCCAGCGAGATGCCAAAGCGCAACAAGGGCGGCAAGAAGTGTGAGTACCACTTGTCTGTGACATATCACATGTGAGATCCGGGGGGTTAGCAGCATGGTGAGAGGGTATGGTAGATGCTGCCAACGGATTATCATGTCAGTATTTAAAATTATTTTTTTTAGAATATCTCAAGGAATTTATTCACAAAACCAACAACATCAGTAATTTCTTTTTCAGAGTTTTTTTTTCTTTTTTCAACAAATTTTTTTGAACTTCGTGTTTGTACAGATATTACTACGTTTCGGCGTGTGATTGCCTTCATCAGGTGTATCAGTTACTTGTTTCTCAGTATAATGTCTCTCTTCTATTTGGGTGTCTATTAATTGGTGTATATTCTGGGGTCTTATTTTTTTTTTAGAATATTTATTGTCCTCTCTCCATACAGAAGTTCTTCTGGGCAATAAGCCGCTCAAGATAAGAATTTTTAACACACAAAAAAACATCATTAAACCATCGGTTAGTAAGGACTATATATACGAAGAGGGGAAAATGATGGCGAAATGAATGACGGATGTGGATGAGAGTAGGCATTAACATGGCATCAGATCAGATCATATTTTCAAAATGTTCAACTTGATTCAGTCTCTGAACAATTACAGATGCTTTTGAACCCCCCCCCCCCCCCAGATTAGGCTCCCCTGGTAAAAGGCAGAATTTGGTCTTTTAAAGAGGTATTTTGAAGAGGTTTTTTTATTATCCATCGTATGCAAAGTCCCCATTGAAAATGTATGGGGACTCAGTAAATCATGATCCATTATATAAAACCTGTTAGATACCATAACTGTGGTATACGGATTCAAACCTGTGGTGTTTGGCGTCAAAGCCATGGTATACGGGAAAAATAGTCCCTCTGTGCCAACAAATAGTCCCTATTGATATTCTATGATGTATCTATACTCATGTCAGTGCCCTATGATGTATTTATACTCATGTCAGTGCCCTATGCTGTATTTATACTCATGTCAGTGCCTTATGCTGAACTTATACTCATGTCAGTGCCCTATGCTGTATTTATACTCATGTCAGTGCCCTATGATGTATTTATACTGATATCAGTGCCCTATGCTGTATTTATACTCATGTCAGTGCCCTATGATGTATTTATACTGATATCAGTGCCCTATGATGTATTTATACTGATATCAGTGCCCTATGCTGTATTTATACTCATATCAGTTCCCTATGCTGTAGCTACTATCAGTGTTACCTGTCCATCAACTGGTAGTATCATAGGGCGTATCATATCGCCTAGCAGTCCCCTATGATGTCTACATACTGATGGCAGTGAGGTATGATTTAAGCCGGGCCCCCACCTACCACGATTCTGGTCCCGATTAGCCTTACGACGGCCTTCCCGACACCATTCTGATTCTATCATGAGCCAAAATTGTGGTAGGTGGAACGGATTTCTGCGATTCACTCTACCATACCCCACAATAGGCTGCGATAGAAAACACCAATCGTGGAGGTCCCGCTAACTTCCAACATGTTGGAAATTTCATAGCCTGTCGTAGGGTAGCGTAGCCTATCGGGAAGATATGTGGTCAGCGAGTATGATTCACAGCTCTATGATTTCAAACCATGTCTACGATTTGGAGCTATCGGGGACATCCCGATAGGCCACGATTTGGGCATTTCAAATCGCAGCTATCGGGAAGTATGTCGTAGACCATCGTGGTAGGTGGGGGCCCAGCTTTACCGACTGAAAGTGACATACAATGATTAACTGGTAGTATCGTATTGCGTATCGTATCTCCTGACAGTCCCCTATGATGTATTCATACTGCTGGCAGTGCCTTATCCATTAAAACAGATCCCCTGTTGTTATGATGACTTGTGATTGTGCCAAAAGCCGTTCACAATCACCCATTGCCCATTAGCGAAGAAGCCAATTCTGTAAATGGATGGCGCAACGCTGAATATCTCCGTGCCAAAACAACCTGCGTATTAGACATTATTCATCACCACAAAGTGCCTCAGAACAGAGCTCTCAGCCAGGTTTTGTATCACAGCAGTAAACAAGGTGAAGGGAGCCCAAACCCTGATAGCATTTCTGGGTATACATCCTGGGACCTTTTTCACTAGTTTCGTGACATGTCTGTGACACCATACAGACATTGGGGTTGTCTAGTTTCGTGACAACACAAGTAGCTGCCCTTAGGAAAAGACAGACCCCAAACATAAGAATTAGACAAATCTAGACACATCATGGACCTGTTTCACTAGTTTCATGACAAAAGTGTTAGACAGACATGAAAAGTGGCACCAACAGTGCCAGCAAGAAGGGAGCCCAAACCCTGAAAGCTTATCTTGGTATACAACCACATATAGAGGAATTAGAGGGAAACTCTGTACCGGTGAAAGTAAGGCAAAGTTATGTGGTAAGGATCGAAACAAATATTTCCCGAGGGCTTGCCGCTAGTTTATCCACCAGGAATTCCTGCTCTTCAAGCCGATCCTTTCTACTGTTTATAATCCAAGCGGAATGAAGAATCCGATTGGAGAGTGGTGGAGAGCAGGTGAGTCAGCAATCTCCCAGCACACCCTTCGTGCCTCCTTGGTTTTAGCATTTATCGCCCCTGCAGGATCTCTGCTTGGAGAGTGGCGCGTCTGGAGACAAATGGCGTCCTCCATATAAGGATAGGAAAGGGTCAGGAAGTAAACTGCCCCAAACCGGATTCACATGCGACACTAGTGACACCTAGGGACCTGTTTCAGCAGTTTCATGAAATTAGGCCTAGAGAGACATCAACAGCGGCACCAACAGTGCAAGCAACAGCGGACAAAATTTTGTGAGGTTTCAAAACTTATGTCACAGTTGATGTCAAATATCAGTGAATCAGGGCAGCCAATTTTCTTCATATTTGGAACGATTATAGGTTATATGTATCCCTTATTCGTGTCAAAGTTCCATTGCTTAATTTTTACGGGAAGTGAGTGAAATTGTCTAATACTTTTGAAACCGGACACACCGTGTTTGGGATCTGTCTTGTCCTAAGTGCCGCAACTTGTGTTGATCTGTCCGTATGGTGTCACAGACGCCATCTAGACATGTCACGAAACTACTGAAACAGGTCCCTGGTGTCAAGCGGCAGTCGGGATGGGCGTATACGGCGATGAGGTACTACTGCAGGAACACATGAGCAGTAAAGGTCACTATTCCCTGGAGAGATATCGTCAAATGTCACCTACAAGTCCCTGTGCTAGTCTCTGGCCCAGTCTGCCTGTGTCTACAAATAAGGCTACTATAGAGGAGAGGCTCATTGGGAAAATGTGGGACAGATAAGGAGAAGAACAGGTCAGAGTTCAAGCATGGAAATAGATTTCCTAAAACGGCCTCCGTTCAATTTAGCTACCTGTATTTAAATCGGATAGTGGGAGGAGATGCTAAGTTGGTTTTAAATAATTATTTTTAGGATTTTATGAGGAGATGGTTGTTTAAGGGCATATCGGACAAATTGGTCCGGAAATTAAAACCCATGTCAATATCCTAGAATTTTAGTATGATGTTCGCTAAGTGTTGTGGAACACATATTTATCTCACCCCAGATATTTTTTCTCCATAGACTTAACATTGGAAACTCGTATCTAACACCCATTAGATATTTAGGAAATATATCCAATGGGGGATAATGTCACAAATGTTAGCCCATTAGTCAATATTAAGGGTGAGATAAATTCAGAAACCCATTCAAGTTTAGGGTCAGAGCTCGATCCCATCTCGTTTGAATCACATAGTAATTCACGCGGCTTCGCCTTGTGAATTACTACATGATTCAAGCTCGATGGGATACGAGCTCAGACCCTAAACTTTCATGGGTTTCCTCTATAATATCTAACTTAAAAAACGGGGGTCACCATGCTTGTTTTTGATTTAGAGATCAGCATTATGATTATATTATAAAAGATATATGTAGAAATTCTAAAAGGTTGATTTTCGCATGGTAAAACCAATGTCATTTTCTCCAAACTTCCACAGAATATAGTAGATGTAATACTACACAGACAAAATTGAAAATACATAGTTCACCGTCCTTATTTTTTAAAGACTTGAAGAAACGATATTTTTCAGTATATTTCCAATGCAAATTAAGCATTTGGTAATTGCTCTATTTTACCAATCAAGATTGGATAAACTAGACAAAACGTTAAATTTAGATATTTGGCATTAAAATGAAATATACGGAACCAGTTTTCACTGGTAATTGACAATATTCAAAAATCACCAGGTGGCGCCACCGTAAATCGTCTGATATTCCTTTAAAGTGCTTTTAAGAGTGTAGGTGGGGATACACGTTTTTTTTGGTTTGCTTTTAGTTACAGGAGGACACGCTGGTTTTAAGTTGCTTTTCTGGGTGTAGGAGGGAACATTAAATCATTAAAACCTTTTCCTGCAGCTTAGAGAAACGGAATAACACACTCACAGTCTCTACTTGACAGCGACATTTACAGGGAAGCAAATGAAATAAAAACTGAACCAGTTGTGACTGAGAATAATCCGAGAAGCGATCAGGAATAGAAACTTAATTAACTGGGACGGATAAAACTGCGGCTCACACATCGACATGGCGAAGGCAATCGTCCAGAACGACAGACATCAGCTCGTCATTGAGTCACTCAGTGTTTTGTCATTTATCCTACTCCCTCGTGAAAATCTCCTAAAGCCCAATACACATCCACCGATTTCAGAACATTGCTGTACCTTTGTCGGCGACAGAGGAACGGTAATTTGTCTCAGGCGAGGCATCCTAACGGAGTCGGCCCCAGTCGGTAGATGTAGGACAGCTAGGGAAGGGTCAAGCAACGATTAGTGAAACACCTACTTCAGTTGTTATTTTGTCGCTGAAGAGTTGTCCTTAAATCGTTCACCAAAACATGTTCATAAATCCAGTCACCAACAACAAGACATTGGTAAATAGCCTTTGATTTGGTGGCCGACATGGGCCAAGGCATTATGTAATTCCCCTGCGACAAGTTCACCGACTCCTATACGATTTGGGAACTAATCGTTGAACCCTCAATCGGTAGATGTGCATTAGTATTTACCTGGTATTTACACTAGATGAATCTGGCCGGCGATTCTGGCATTTTGCACCACATGACAACCTTCAGCAGTAAAAGACGAGAAATCCTTTATTGTAAACGCCAAGCACGTGGCGACTGCAGATCGTCTGGTTATGTCAGATTACTCAATTCAGCACCTGCTGACGACTATTGGACACGCCCTGATGCCCACGACTATTTCACCCCGACGAAGCTGTTGTATAGCCCCTCTTCCTACGACAAGGCTGCGACAAGCGCCGGTTGGAACTTTCTATTTTGCGATTGCTATAGCCTTGTCGTGGTTGGTGGACGCCACCCTTTAGACCAACACCATGGTGGTTTCGGGGAACAACACACCTTGCGACATGTTGCTTGGGTTTAGACTGACACCATTATAGGCGCGGGGAACAACACACCTTGCGACATTTTGCTTGGGGTTAGACCGACACCGTGGTGGGCACAGGGAACAACACACCTTGTAACATGTTGCTGGGATTTAAACCGACACCGTGGTAGGCGCGGGGAACAACACACCTAGCGACATGTTTCTGGGGTTTAGACCGACACCGTGGTGACATATTGCTCTGGGTGTAGACCGACACCATTGTATGCACGGGGAACAACACACCTTGCGCCATGTTGCTTAGGTTTAGATCGATGCTGGACTGGGCACAGGGAACAGCACACCTAGCGACATGTTGCTGAGGTTTAAACCGACACCATGGTGAGCACAGGGAACAACACACCTTGCGACATGTTGCTGAGGTTTAAACCGACACCATGGTGAGCACAGGGAACAACACACCTTGCGACATGTTGCTGAGGTTTAAACCGACACCATGGTGAGCACAGGGAACAACACACCTTGCGACATGTTGCTGAGGTTTAAACCGACACCATGGTGAGCACAGGGAACAACACACCTTGCGACATGTTGCTGAGGTTTAAACCGACACCATGGTGAGCACAGGGAACAACACACCTTGCGACATGTTGCTGAGGTTTAAACCGACACCATGGTGGGCACAGGGAACAACACACCTTGAGACATGTTGCTGGGGGTGAGACCGACACGTGATGGGCGCGATGTGCACGTGGAACAACACAACTAGCGACATGTTGCTGGGGGTTAGATCGGCACCGGAGTGGGCGCGGGGGAAGGCACACCTTGCTGCCTGTCGCTGGGGGTGAGACCGACACATGATGGGCGCGTGGAAAAACACACCTAGCCACATGTTGCTGGGGCTTAGACCGGCGCCGGAGTGGGCGCGGGGGAACATCACACCTTGCTGCCTGTCACTGGGGGTTAGGCCCACAGTGTTGTGGGCGTGAGGGATCCTGCCATTGTTAAATCTCTGGAGTTATTCTGAGCTAATCTTCGCTCCTTAGCGACTCCTCATCACCTCATAATTCTACAGCCTGCCTTTTAGCTGCTTCCAGTCGCTCAGCTTTGCGGGGGAGTTCGGTTCAGCAGTTTACAGACTGAGCTCTACTGAGTCTGTGTGAGCCAGTCTGAGTCTATATGAGCCAGTCTGTGTCTGTGTGAGCCAGTCTGTGTCTGTGTGAGCCAATCTGAGTCTGTGTGAGCCAGTCTGAGTCTGTGTGAGCCAGTCTGAGTCTGTGTGAGCCAGTCTGTGTCTGTGTGAGCCAATCTGAGTCTGTGTGAGCCAATCTGAGTCTTTGTGAGCCAGTCTGAGTCTGTGTGAGCCAGTCTGAGTCTGTGTGAGCCAGTATGAGTCTGTGTGAGCCAGTCTGAGTCTGTGTGAGCCAATCTGAGTCTGTGTGAGCCAGTCTGAGTCTGTGTGAGCCAGTCTGAGTCTGTGTGAGCCGGTCTGTGTCTGTGTGAGCCGCTCTGAGTCTGTGTGAGCCAGTCTGAGTCTGTGTGAGCCAGTCTGAGTCTGTGTGAGCCAGTCTGAGTCTGTGTGAGCCGGTCTGAGTCTGTGTGAGCCAGTCTGAGTCTGTGTGAGCCAGTCTGAGTCTGTGTGAACAAATCTGAGTCTGTGTGAGCCAGTCTGAGTCTGTGTGAGCCAGTCTGAGTCTGTGTGAGCCAGTCTGAGTCTGTGTGAGCCAGTCTGAGTCTGTATGAGCCAGTCTGAGTCTATATCAGCCACACTAAGTCTCTCTCTGTTATAATATTAGCCTTGATAAGTCTGCGCAAACCTAGTCTAAGCCTCTATGGGACATTTATGAGCCTATCCAAGCTTATGTTAGCATATCAAGACCTCTGTAAGCCTATCAAAGTCTCTATGAGCCTCTTCAGGCCTCTATCAGCCTGTCTCAGCTTCTCTGGGCCTTGATGCACCTCTATGAGCCTGCATAAGCGTCTATGAAGAATTCTTCTCCCATAGAGCGTAGTGAGAGTACAGAGGAGTGTGAGATCTTATGAGGGGGGTGCTTTATGAGTTTAACCAAGCTTATATGACCCTATGAGCCTTCTTGAACTTCTATGAGCTTATCAAAGCCTCTATGAGCATATCCAAGCCGTGGAAGAGCTACCCACTGGTGGAACTGTATGTTTTGGTAAAAAAAGAATGAATAAAAAAACCTTCATGAGCCTAACCAAGCCTCTTTCATCCTATCGAAGCTTCTGTGGGCCTATCCAAGTCTATTTTAGTCAAACTAACCCTATATGAACCATCCGAAGAGCATCCCTGAGCTTATCTAGACTTAATAGCCTATCGGAGCCTCTATAAGCCTATCGGAGCCTCCTTGAGCCTGTCAGAGCCTCTCTCGTCTGAGCTGGTATCACCCGGTGTCCTGACGTGCCCCGAGCAGCTCCGATGTGCTCCGAGCTGCTCCGAGCTGCTCCGAGCTGCTCCGAGCTGCTCCGAGCTGCTCCGAGCTGCTCCGAGCTGCTCCGAGATACTCCGAGCTGACCCGAGATGCTCCGAGCTACTCCGAGCTGGTCCGAGCTGGTCCGAGCTGGTCCAAACTGCTCCGAGCTGCTCCGAGCTGCTCCGAGCTGCTCCGAGCTGCTCCGAGATGTCCCGAGCTGCTCCGAGATGCTCCGAGCTGCTCCGAACCGCTCCGAAATGCTCCGAGCAGCATCCAGATGCTCCCAGATGCTCCCAGATGCTCCCAAATGCTTTGAGCTGCTCTTCGGTCATTGTCAATCTTCTCCAAACAGCTCTGAGCAGCTCACAATGTGAGCGTTATCCTCATCCACTGTGAGTCTCTGAGCCGGGCCGGGATAAGCACCTTTATGTCTCAGCCCGGGATTCAGACAGAGGAGAATACGGCTGGCGGGTCTCAGTCAGATGAGGGATGTCCTCAGCAGGTCAAGGTCACACTCGTTATATCACACCTAGTCATCATGTCAGCACAGTTCACACTCATTATATCACACCCGGTCATCATGTCAGCACAGTTCACACTCGTTATATCACACCCAGTCATCATGTCAGCACAGGTCACACTCGTTATATCACACCCAGTCATCATGTCAGCACAGTTCACACTCGTTATATCACATCCGGTCATAATGTCAGCACAGGTCACACTCGTTATATCACACCCAGTCATCACGTCAGCACAGGTCACACTCGTTATATCACACCCAGTCATCATGTCAGCACAGTTCACACTCGTTATATCACACCCAGTCATCATGTCAGCACAGGTTACACTCGTTATATCACACCCAGTCATCATATCAGCACTTTTCACACTCGTTATATCACACCCGGTCATCATGTCAGCACAGTTCACACTCGTTATATCACACCCAGTCATCACGTCAGCACAGGTCACACTCGTTATATCACACCCAGTCATCATGTCAGCACAGGTCACACTCGTTATATCACACCCAGTCAGCACGTCAGCACAGGTCACACTCGTTATATCACACCCAGTCATCATGTCAGCACAGGTCACACTCGTTATATCACACCCAGTCAGCACGTCAGCACAGTTTTGTCAAGGCCGGTGTGGTGCCAAAATAGGTTACCCTGCCATAAGTTTTAATTATCGCCCACTAGTATCTTGTGCGCCTGCATGAACATGCACCGTGTTGATGTCCACGATTGGAGAGTGAAAATCTGCCGAAATTAAGCATATTACGACATATCACGACAATGTAATTCTCATGTCTAAATACTATTATTTTCATTTATTTACATTAAAATCACATAAAAATAGTAGTACGTCCAATAGTCCGTTATATCTGAACGGAAGAACGTGGCCAGACGCATGCGTGTATAGAGTGGGCGATAATTACCATTTTTGGCAGGGTAACCGATTTTGGCACCACACCGGTTTCAGAACCTACATCAGATTTCATCATACACCAGATAGTCAGTTTTTTTTTTTTTTTTTTTTTTTTTTTATTAGGTACTGTATAGAGGTATATAAATTGGTCTCTGCATTGCAGTTATTCTGACCAATCATATAAACCGGGATAGATATTCACCGTTAACAATTTTCATCTTGGTAGGAAATATGTATAACGTATATACAAGGAATGGTATAATGATAGATGCAATGGAGAAAATAGTTAAGACATGACTCAAGTTACCATATCTTCGGAGAGATTTAGTCAAACCTGTCCTCCTGGATCATGATCATGTTTATCGTAGTATTTTAGTCTAGCATATTTCTTGAAACTGTAGAGACTACCTGTTTGCATATCCAGAGGTAGACTGTTCCAGTTATTCATACCGGTATATACTGGGATTAAATCAGATATATCAGATATCCAGTTTATAAAAGGGCGATACTATATCAAGAATTGAGATTGTATTTCTTTTTTATTGAGTAAATCTAACGACTTACAATAACCACAGTAAATAGTGGTTCTTCCATAGAGTAGTGTAATGATTATAATTAACATCGGTGATACTGGCAAAGATCTCCTTGAAGTTGTTTTAAGGTTCGTCTGGAAATGATAAAATCTTAGTATTGAAGCCTGTACGATTGTAATGGAGGACAACCCCAAACAACAATTTCAAACTGGTATGAGTAGCTATTTAGTAAATATATATATATATATATATGGTATATGTGCATATATATATTTACATGTATAGATGTATGTAAAATATATAGAGAAATTTCTTCTTACATACTTACTGATTACATATAATGAATATATGATGAGCATATATATGTATGGGACAGAGCCATTCTTAGTTCATGAAGCAGTCACTAGGTGGTCGGGGGACAAACCAGTATTCTGGCTCTTTGTTCTTACGAGATTCAACTGCCTTTCAATATTTTACCATGGTTCCCTTGACTCTCTACACCCATCTCAAAGCAGGATGACATAATGATTAAACCCAAGACATGATATTTTCCATATGGAACACTTCATATAAATATGTGAGCAGGGCTAAAGTTGTGACATTTCCCAATTATCACTCACTTCTTTTCCACCTCCTTTAGTGAAGAACACCTACTTTTTCACCTCCATTAGTGAAGAACACCTACTCGGGGGGCGTCATGGCGGTGCCCATGGATCATAGGCCATATGCCGTATAGCAACTTATCCATGATGGTCTTGTAAGTCTTCCATAGAGACTGATCATTATATATGACGAAAACGCCACCAAGAAAATATCCTTATTTTTAAAATCTCTCTCCTTTGAAATCTCCCCCCTGGATTTGTTATCGGCACGTATAGACACCCAGCAGATTCTCTGTGCTATTTAGGCTTACTCCTTGTCTCTGATATTACTATACACCTATGGCCGAACATGTATGAAATACTGCCCGCTGCTAGGGGTGTAGTATAAATAATGTTCGCGCCCGCTGTGACAACGGGCCATAGTGAATTGCAGTAGTCTTTATGCTCTTTGTAAAGTTAATAAAAGGGTGTTTGAAACGATTGGGAGGTGTATAGTAATAAGAAAACGTAGTGACTGAGCCCGTACGGTGTCCGTTCTCGGTCATTTGATGGAAAAATACGGCCCTCCCACCTGCGGTGTCGGACTGTATTTCTATCATCAAATGACCTTGAACGGCCATCTGTACGGGCTCAGTAACCACGTTTTCTCATACAACCTACTTACAGGACTTACTGGGAGAGGAACTGGGACTATGTTTTATTTTCATCAAGCTGTGTTTATTACGCCATAGAAAAGATGAGCACTCGTTCTTATTCAGGCTCGATCATCAGCATATTCCTACAACTTAAAACTAAGACAAGAAGAAACAAAAACAAAAACAACATGACAGGACAATGCACATAACCGACAGAATCTGCTCCCATTCATGGCTCCAGAATTTGACATTTTTAGGACTAGTCCACTTTATGTTGATTACAGCTAGCCACATACAAATAATCATATTTACATGTTTCCAGGAAGCGTGGGTTTTTAGCAAGAAATACGTTGATATTTGCTTTAAAGCTAAAGCCATATCTTTTCAAACTGCAAACATTCAGCAAAAAAGTTGGATTATCTCTATTTTCTCATGAGAGGGCAAAACTGTGAGTGTAAAATGAGTTTCCTTATTCTTCGAATTTTCAAAAAAAATTGGGAAATACAAAAACTACATTTTGCTCCAAGCAGAGTCCTTGATGCAGAGATGGTATGTAGACGTTAGGGCTCACCACCCGAAAGTCGGGACGTTAGGGCCCACTCATCGGGACGTTAGGGCCCGTCTAAAGCCAGGGTTAGGGTAAGGGTTAGGGATAAGGTTAGGATAGGGATAGGGTTAGGGTTAGGGTAAGGGTTAGGGTTAGGGTTAGGGATAGGGTTAGGGTTAGGGTTAGGGATAGGGTTAGGGTAAGGGATAGGGTTAGGGATAGGGTTAGGGTTAGGGTAAGGGATAGGGTTAGGGATAGGGATAGGGTTAGGGTTAGGATAAGGGTTAGGGTTAGGGATAGGGATAGGGTTACTTACTTATACTAAATACCAAATATAGTTTCATATATTATTCACAGTTGAGATGCTTGAGTAGGGATGATATAAAATGGTCGAGTTTGTTGTGGGTCGAGTTTTTTACGGGTCGAGTTCTCCAGTATTCAAACATTAACCAATTATGCAAAATTAGGTGTGCCCTAACGTCTATTTATGCCACATCTCCCTCCCGGCACCACAGGTGTGACCGCGGCATCGCGGTGCGGCCGAGGCGCGACTGAGGCTTTCACACTCCCGGTGTAGGGTGGGCCCTAACGTCCCGACTTTAAGGTGGTGGGCCCTAACGTCCTGCAAGCGAGATAATACCCACGGCTGTGGATCTCTGCTTGGAGAGTGATCGCCACAAGGGCTGCAGCTCAGTGATTACCCAATTACCACGCTCTCCAATCACAACCGGGGGGCGTGGCTAAGCCTGGGGCCCCGGTTATGATTGACAGGCGAGCCACACCCCTCGGGGCGCTACCGTATTGCTGGTAATAAACAGAAGACACCGCTAGATGGCAGTCATCAGTCATAACCACCACGCATTCAAGATGGCGGATTTATAGAGCAGTCCTCGGGCGATAATGGACGTGATTTAAGATAATGCTTGGAGGATTCATCGCAATTACTTTGGGTTGATGGGAGTTGTGGGCCATACGTTGTAGCATGTGGTCCGTACTTTATCATCTCCCATAGAGTGATGGGTAATGGTGTTGCAGTGGCGCGGGTGTGGAGTGGTGGTGTATCTGTTCTTCACTAGAGGTGCGCATGATGTTGTGTGTTTCAGTCGAACCCATACACAGAATGACCTGGAAGCCTGGGCCCTGTTTTACAGTCAAGACAACTTATATGTAGGACATCTTACAGCTGTCAGTGTACTATAGAGAAGACATCTTAGGTTATCGGCCAACGATTGTCGCCCAATGACACTTAGACTGCAGCCAGGTGTGCTATAGTCACGACAATCTTTGAGTCACATGGTTACAAACTGTCTTACAAACTGTCTTAGACCCAAGACATCTACCGAATGCGCAACTTCACCTCCCGTAAGAATTAAGCAATGACACCTTGATATGAGTAAGGGATACATATAACCTATAATCGTACCAAATATGAAAAAGATCGGCCGCACTGTTCCGCCGTTATCCTCGTTTGAATTTCATCATAGCAATCGTCTGCTCTGGTGTCCAGTGTCCCATCTCCCATATCCCAGGCCATCAGAGCAAACCTCCGCTAATTTATGCGGCGACCTTGACAGAAGAGTACACATTGTAAAAACTTCTGTATTAAATAAGTTTATCTTTAGCAGAGATAGGCAGGCAAGGGGGGCTGGAATTGGGATGGCCCCCACAAGGAGAGCTAAGGGTGAGAAAATGTGAACCCCGTCATTTCCCCATATTTTGACCCTAAAGCAATCAAATAAAACCAAAAAAATCAATTTTATCACAGATAACCTCTTCGCAACACACAAAATGATGTACATAGTGTTCTTGTAATCAAATGGGTAGCATAGCACTTTGTGTAGCATATTTTCTGTACTTTATTATAAACCCATGCCGTATTTACTGTAAATAAGTACCGTGTTGACATATAACGTAAAAATACTGTACGGACCACTGGTCCGTACACTAAAATACGGACCACCTTGCCAAACACGTTTATTAACATATCGGTTGTTACAATTTAAATTAATGATTTTTTTAAAAATTTTGGGTATATAGTAAATATATAACGTCCAACCATGCTTGTACAAGTCACAGAACTTGATGATAATTTACGGTTTGTACGGAACTCAGCATAAATGCTTTGTTCCGTACAAATCGTAAATTACCATCTCGTTCTGTGACTTGTACAGCATGGTCAGGGCGTTCTATATAATTACAGATTCCTGTTGTTTGATGCTAATAGAGAAATATGTGTCCTTTTTATTGGATACAATAATGACGACATACAATAATTTTTGTGTGAGCAAGATTGATGCATCATATGCGAGTACTCCATATGTATTTGTTTCCCATCAATATTGTACATTTAGAAGATTTCTTTCTGTCTTCCTGCCATATTAACATAGTATGCTGTATCATATACCCATCAAGATTGTACTCTCATAGTATTTGTTCTCATTGTTCCCCCCACATTCACTCTGTATGTTGTATCCTACACCCATCAACATGATATACTCACAGTATTATTTATCTATCATCTCACCACATTCACTCTGTATGTTGTATCATACACCCATCAACATGATATACTCACAGTATTATTTATCTATCATCTCACCACATTCACTCTGTATGTTGTATCATACACCCATCAACATGATATACTCACAGTATTATTTATCTATCATCTCACCACATTCACTCTGTATGTTGTATCATACACCCATCAACATGATATACTCACAGTATTATTTATCTATCATCTCACCACATTCACTCTGTATGTTGTATCATACACCCATCAAAATGATATACTCACAGTATTATTTCTCTATCATCTCACCACATTCACTCTGTATGTTGTATCATACACCCATCGACATGATATACTCACAGTATTATTTCTCTATCTTCTCACCACATTCACTCTGTACATAGTATCCTACAACCATCAACATGATATACTCACAGTATTATTTCTCTATCATCTCACCACATTCACTCTGTACGTTGTATCATACACCCATCAACATGGTAAACTCACAGTATTTTTTCTCAGTCTACCCCGCACATGAACACAGTACAGTATTGAGTCTTCAAAGTGTGGTGGTATGGCGCCATACCGGCACAGTATGGTGGTACGGCTAAACTACCACTTGCATAGCAGAGGTTGGTATTTGGATTATTTTTAGGCATAGGTGTATAGTACAGTAGAACCCTACATAAGCAGACACCCTCCCCTCACGGCCAAAGTGTCCACTTAAGCGGGGTGTCCGCTTATGCGAGGTTAAAATAAACATCTAATAGAGGGAACCGTTCCGAACGTTGTAGCATATACCCCTCAACATGGTATACATACTCACTGACAGTATTTTTTCTCATTCTCCCCCCACATTCACACACTCCCCCCGGAGTCTTTCCCCACGCCGATGACTACTGCGGACTTCAGCGGAACCGGAAATAATTAGGCATCGATCCATGGAAGCCCGGGGCTTTTGTTGCTCGGACCGTACCGCTCCGATCCGCCGATATTTACGGCCAATACCTCCCGAGGGCATTCAGCGAGCGGAGAGGGGGGCGGACCACACTTAGTCTTAGCGGAAAGCCTATATTAGTCCGCGGAATTAGCCCTTCAGATATATACGGCGCTCTATAGAGTCGCGTGTTCAGAATTGGTATGAGTGTCCTCTTTATGTACTTCTTTTATTATCCATCGGATACAAGTTGTTCGTAGAAAATACACAGAGAGTGGGTATGGACATACCCGGAGCATATAGATATATCCACCTACTACAAAGTGTCCATAGAAAACACAAAGGGGGTGTGTATGGACATACCCGGAGCATAAAAATATATCTACCTAATATAAAGTGTCCATAGAAAATACATATATAGGGAGTGTGTATCACCATACCCGGAGCATACAGATATACCCACCTAATACAAAGTGTCTGTAGAAAACACATAAGGAGTGTATATCACCATACCCGGTGCATACAGATATATCTACCTAATACAAAGTGTCCATAGAAAACACATAGGGAGTGTGTATCATCATACCCGGAGCATACAGATATATATCTACCTAATACAAAGTGTCCATAGAAAATACATATAGGAAGTGTGTATCACCATACCCGGAGCATACAAAGTGTCCATAGAAAATACATATAGGGAGTGTGTATCTACATACCCGGAGAATATAGATATATCCACCTACTTCAAAGTGTCCATAGAAAACACATAGGGAGCGTGTATCACCAAACCCGGAGCATACAGATATATCCACCTAATACAAAGTTTCCATACAAAACACATAGGGAGAGTGTATCACCATACCCGGAGCATACAGATATATCCACCTAATACAAAGTGTCCATAGAGAACACATAGGGAGTGTGTGTCACCATACCCAGAGCATACAGATATATCCACCTAATACAAAGTGTCCATAGAAAACACATAGAGAGTGTGTATGGACATACTCGCCATATACGAATATGTTGTATGCTCTGGGTGGCACATACAGAGAAGTAGTGTGTATTGAAAATACTACATAAGTAAAACAAACTGATATCGACATGCTACTTGTCATGAAAAGGTAGATAATAAATACAATATAGACTGGTTTCAAATAAAAGCGGTTGCATGCTCATTGGAATTGACTTAACGCCATATCCGAGTGTATTACTCCTCTGAGCATATCTGAAACCAGTCAATATTGTATCGCTGTTTTTTTACATGTTCCTCACTTGTTGAAGAAACAGCGATTAGTTTCAAAGGGCTTTGCAACAGGACATAATTACAAGATTCTGTTGAGAGAAACAGCCACTTTGTCAAATGTACCTTTACAACAATATTCCAATGGTGGATATTATCTTTGTAGCACGGAAATGAAATGCATTAATAAAGAAATTAAAAGAAAATGCAGTGAAAATAAGGCATCCATTTCATCGTCGCCGACTTATTTATAGGCACCCTGTACAAAAGTTTCCACCTGACGACCGATTATTTGTGTGATGTGCACCGATTATTCTGATGATTGACCCTCCCTAGAAATCGGGGGTGGTGAGAAAAAATGGAGGTGGTCAGCGACCGATTTCTGGTCGCCACCACCGATTAATTCAACATGATTTGGTTTCATCGGTGGCCTCAAAAGTCGGTCGGTATTGCATAATGTTGGAAAGACAAATTGTTGACCCTTTTTGTTTCCACCTGACAATTATTGCGCGAAAAAGTACCACGCAGTAAGTGCCAAATGCCATAATCGGTGGTCATAATCGGTGGTCATAATCGGTGGTCATAATTGGCAGGTGGAAACACCATATAGCACAATGAACTGGTGCCATTTCCGTCGGTCAATGGAAAATGGCCTCTATATAGATGCGCATTTCACAGATTTGACTGCTGAAGCTGGTGCGGTGCTATAGGCCTCATGTTTGGTATTAATTGCCCGGATGCGGCTTTCAGATATTCTCACCCAGCATGCCATGCGCCATCCGATCCCTCATCAAACTGTACGGTGATGAGAAAGGGTAAAACACCACCCACAACCCCTCCTCTTTAGGGCACAGAGTGATTGCCAGTTCCACCATCATCTGCCAGGAAGTTGTAAGATGGCGCCACTGTAGTCATCAATGTTGTTATCAGTTTGCAAAGCCTAGAGCCCGAGACTAGCTAGGTGTAGACCCTAAGAAGAAGGGAGTAAGAACTCAAACACAGGTGCACTAGGTTCTACTATGAGTCAAGAACTTAACTGATTTGAATGACAGATTCTTCAGCTTATATACAGACAGCAGGTGGCATCTTGCTGCAGGTTGAGCTTGTAAGCTCTGTGCTGTGATTGGCTGTTGAAGGAACAGCCAGCAAAGAGGATCGACCAGTTTTATTCAGGTCTGTCACACATGCCAGGAGGGCCGCTCATGTCACTAACAACCCAGGTGTCATGTCAGCATGCCCTGCCCCCATGTGGCCAGACGGGAACTAGTGCGAGCGATAATGAGGATAAACATGCCATTTACAGCATGGCTGCCGTACAGTCAACATCAAGACAGGGAGGAGCTGCTACAAAATGGCGACTCTCTTAATGCAGTCTTTTTAGTACTAATAAATACGGACAATTTAGATGACTTATCTCCTCACATAGAAACCAATATAATTTATCAAATAGGGATGTAGAGACTGGAACTTTACAAGATGTTATACTTCATTTATAATTGCGATACGAGGCTGAAAGCTTTCTCTGGCAAGCCGGACACAAATTCATTGCCACCTCCACCCGCTGCCTGATGCTTTGGCGGGTGTTGGGAGCAAGCTAGATCTACCCTATATTCAAACCTTCCCTGTCAAAAATATCTTTAATAGACCCCATCAAGTTGAAGGATGGTGATCAGAACATGTAAAGATACAATGATTCAAAAGCAGTTTATAAAATATAGCCTATGATATGATATGATAAACTTTTTTCAGTTTAATATGAGAAATATAATTATTGCACGATTCTAGAAATGTGCGATAATAGCATAACTTGAGTATGCATTGTACATTGAATTCCAACTCCCACTATTAGACATGAATCTCATCACGTGCTTAATCCTCGTTCTGACAACAAAGATGGCGGCCACTAGGACCTAATTTAGAATGCTCTATGAAGAGACAGAGATCAGACTTCTGACTTTGCGAGTCGCCAGCTAATTGCCTTTTTTGGTGAACATAGGGGGCTGGACCGGGAAGGCCGCTGATGGCATGGTTAATGGTGGCTTTGATACCTGAGTGGAGACGGAGGGCTCATTACCGGGAGCCAAGGTGAGAGAGGGGTGGAGGGGGGTGGAGAGGGGTGAGGAGGGGTGGAGGGGGGTGGAGGGGGGAGGAGGGGTGAGGAGGGGTGTGTGGAGGGGTGGAGAGGTGTGTGGAGGGGTGTGGAGGGGTGGAGAGGTGTGTGGAGGGGTGTGGAGGGGAGTAGAGGGGTGTAGAGGGGTGGAAGTGGTGTGAGGGGTGGAGAGGGGTGTAGAGGGGTGGAGAGGGGGGAGAGGGGTGGAAAGGGGTGGAGAGGGGTGGAAAGGGGTGTGGAGGGGGTGTCAGGGGTGTAGAGGGGTTTGGAGGGGTGGAGAGGGGGTGGAGAGGGGGTGTGGAGGGGTGGAGAGGGGTGTGTAGGGGTGGGGATGGGTGTAGAGAGGTTGTAGAGGGGTGTGGAGGGGTGTAGAGGGTTGTAGAGGGGTGGATAGGGGTGTGGAGGGGTGTGGAGGGATGTAGAGGGGTATAGAGGGGTTTGGAGGGGTTTGGAGGGGTGGAGGGGTGTAGAGGGGTATAGAGGGGTGTGGAGGGGTGGAGAGGGGTGGAGGGATGTAGAGGGGTATAGAGGGGTTTGGAGGGGTGTGGAGGGGTGGAGGGGGGTGGAGGGGGGTGGAGAGGAGTGGAGAGGGGTGGAGAGGGGTGGAGGGGTATAGAAGGGTGTGGAGGGGTGTGGAGGGGTGTGGAGGGGTGGAGAGTGGGTGTGGAGGGGTGTGGAGGGGTGTGGAGGGGTGTGGAGGGGTGTTAAGGGAAGGAGAGGGATGCAGAGAGGAGTGTTTACTTCACCCTGCTTGATATCGACATCAGACCACATGCTTAGATTAACCTCAGGTAAAAAGCTAGACAAGTTCCCTGTTCAAATGAATAACAGGACAGGTATCGTGCCATTTGAAATGACCTTGAACTTATGCTGGTTCTCCGGTCATTCGCAGCGTAGGCGGAAACGTTAGCACGGGGACATAATATTTTTTTTAGCATTTCATATTTCTATATGTTTCCAACTAACATAGTTTTATCCTTTTTTATATCAATAAACGCTGCTATTAAAGAAAAAAACAAAATCCATAATTATTTGAAGATAGCAATAGAACATAAGAGTCATCTAGCCAGAAAATGAAAATATTGCAGTTTCTCATAGACACCAATAATTAGACACTTACCTTTCTCAGATGGCCTTCCCATAGAAGTTAGCACCGTGACATGCCTTTATTTGCATTTTCTACGTTCCGAGTAAAATGTCCCCTTAAGCGGGATGGTCCCTTAAGCGAGGTGTCCCAGAAGCGGGATTTTACAGTATATGAAGCTTACAGTATTATCCAGGGTTATTTGCAAAAATCAATAGCATTTAGAAATAACCCAACTACCAGCATTTGTATCTAAATTCTAATACTGTCCCCCTTTACCCCAGTACCAGGGGGTCGTTTTATTTTCTGCCCGAGGAGACTTGAAATTCCCATGGAGAGGTCGACCTGTACGAGGGTTTGGGTTTGATAATTCAATGTATCCTCGGGAAGGAGAGTTGTAGCTCACGATGTAGGACCTCTCGTCCATTCGCGTTTTATTTTTTATCCTCGGGCGGGGAGACCTCCTGAAAAGTGTCCTGCAGCTCTCCTAGCGGGCGACACCCCTAGGGGTATCGTGGGTGATTCAAAATAACAAATTAAAAGCGTTTTAATTCATTTGAACTATCGGAAATATATTTATTATGAAGAGACTGGTTACGAGACCTCGTTCAAGTCTCCTCCAAACTCTCCTACAGGCCTATTTTGTCCTGGGCTTCTCTCCAATGACAAGGATTTCTCTACCTACGGACGACAGGGTAAATCGAACGCGATTGACGACCTCTCGTCCAATAGGTCGCCCGTGGAGGTATCCCTCGTGAGAGCTCTCCTCACCAACGAGAGTTGAAAATAAAACGACCCCCAGAACCAGCAACGGTCTGTCCTATTGGCTCAGATCCGTGTGGGACTATTAGCTTAAAACGATCACCTTACTCTCCCCAGTGGTACCCAGCCACTGAGACTCCGGGGGGAGAGTGAATCAGTGTGAATCCGGGGGGAGAGTGAATGACTGTGAACCGGGGAGGAGAGTGAGACTACCTGCCGGCGGGAGATGGACTCGATTTGTCCGGGAATCTCGTCGGTCTGCGGACTAACCGGAGCTGATGCGATTTGCTCCGCCAATTGAACAACCAGATTTGTCTCGTCACCATTCACGTGCCCTCTCGTGCGCCGCGAGACCTCCGGTAGGTGGCGCTTCGGGCGGGGGTGTTGGGGGTGGGAGGGGGTTGGATGGTTTGTATGGGAGGTGTACATGTGAGAATGGGGATTTATCTCTGTAAACAATAGAAACAGGGAAGGGGGGAAAAGAAGTTAATGAAGGTGGGAGGGGGTGGGGGAGGGAGTGAAGATGGGAGGGGGTTAGGGAGGGTGTGGGAGGGTTTGTATGGGAAGTGTACATGTGAGAATGGGGATTTATCTCTCTAAACAGTAGAAAAAGGGAAGGGGAAAAAGTTAATTAAGGTGGGAGGGGTGGGGGAAGGAGTGCAGGTGGGAGGGGTGGGGGAGGGTGTTTTAGATGGGTTGTGTGGGTGGGGGAGGGGTGTGTGTGGGAGGGGGTGGGGGCGGGTGTTTTGGAGGGGTTGTGTGGGTGTGGGAGGGGTGTGTGTGGGAGGGGGTTGGGGCGGGTGTTTTGGAGGGGTTGTGTGGGTGTGGGAGGGGTGTGTGTGGGAGGGGGTGGGGCGGGTGTTTTGGAGGGGTTGTGTGGATGTGGGAGGGGTGTGTGTGGGAGGGGGTGGAGCGGGTGTTTTGGAGGGGTTGTGTGGGTGTGGGAGGGTGTGTGTGGGAGGGGGTGGGGGCGGGTGTTTTGGAGGGGTTGTGTGGGTGTGGGAGGGGTGTGTGTGGGAGGGGCTGGGGGAGGGTGTTTTGGAGGGGTTGTGTGGGTGTGGGAGGGGTGTGTGTGGGAGGGGGTGGGGGAGGGTCTTTTGGATGGGTTGTGTGGGTGGGGGAGGGGTGTGTGTGGGAGGGGGTGGGGGAGGGTGTTTTAGATGGGTTGTGTGGGTGTGGGAGGGGTGTGTGTGGGAGGGGGTGGGGGAGGGTGTTTTGGAGGGGTTGTGTGGGTGTGGGAGGGGTGTGTGTGGGAGGGGGTGGGGGCGGGTGTTTTGGAGGGGTTGTGTGGGTGTGGGAGGGGTGTGTGTGGGAGGGGGTGGGGGAGGGTGTTTTGGAGGGGTTGTGTGGGTGTGGGAGGGGTGTGTGTGGGAGGGGGTGGGGGAGGGTCTTTTGGATGGGTTGTGTGGGTGGGGGAGGGGTGTGTGTGGGAGGGGGTGGGGGAGGGTGTTTTAGATGGGTTGTGTGGGTGTGGGAGGGGTGTGTGTGGGAGGGGGTGGGGGAGGGTGTTTTAGATGGGTTGTGTGGGTGTGGGAGGGGTGTGTGTGGGAGGGGGTGGGGGCGGGTGTTTTAGATGGGTTGTGTGGGTGTGGGAGGGTGTGTGTGGGAGGGGGTGGGGGAGGGTGTTTTGGAGGGGGTGTGTGTGGGAGGGGGTGGGGGAGGGTGTTTTAGATGGGTTGTGTGGGTGTGGGAGGGGTGTGTGTGGGAGGGGGTTGGGGCGGGTGTTTTGGAGGGGTTGTGTGGGTGTGTGAGGGGTGTGTGTGGGAGGGGGTGGGGGCGGGTGTTTTAGATGGGTTGTGTGGGTGTGGGGTGGGGATGTGCAGATGGGATGGGAGATGGGTGGGGGTGAGCTGGTGGATGGGAGATGTGGAGTGTTGGAGGGTCTGTAAGGGAGGTGTACATGTGAAAATCGGGATTTATCTCGCTACACAATAGAAAAAAGAAATTAGGAACAGAAAAAAAGTCAGTATGAAGGAGAAAGGTTGAATGCATTTATATTACCAAAAAAGAGAGATCTGAAATACTGTATAGCTCATGATAAAAGTGTTTGATCTGAATTGCTTACGAATTAGCAATTAGATCATTTTAAGTAGTCTGACTCACTTTTCTAGAAAGTTCGGCAATCTATATGATCTTTAATTTTCAGCACGATGAAATGTGTTTTATAGTTTAAACAATATCCTCAACATCATGGAGCTGAGGGTACAAGAAAATATGTTTTTGCACTAGTTATGATGATATTACACACAAGATGGTGTCACACACAATGATAAACAACAAATTCTTGTAATGGACCAACTTAATAAAATTATCACATTTATTCTTATCAGTTAATCATGTAGCATTAATCGTATCGCTGGTGGGTTATAAAATTCTCTTTTTTCAATTGTAGTTATGTAATCTCCAATGTCAGAATGGAAGTGGTAATGATCATGTAATGCCTGGGGCAGAACACTATAGGGGACAGAGCCATTGTTAGTTCACGAAACAGTCACTAGGTGGTCGGGGGACAAACCTGTATTCTGGCTGTTTGTTCTTATAAAATTCAACTGCCTTTCAACATTTTACCATGTTCCCTTGACTCTTTACACCCATTCCAAAGCAGGATGACATAATAACTAAACCCAAGACATGATATTTTCCATATGGAACACTTTATATAAATATGTGAGCAAGGCTAAAGTTGTAACATTTCCCAATTATCACTCACTTATTTTCCACCTCCTTTAGTGAAGAACACCTACTTTTTCACCTCCTTTAGTGAAGAACACCTACTCAGGGGGCGTCATGGCGGCGCCCATGGATCATAGGCTATATGCCGTATATGCCATGGTTAAAGATAAAGATATTGATAGATTAATGCTTAATACTAATAGATCTCATCTAGGTATGGATAAAAGGAGGGGTAGGGATCAGGTGGACAGTAGATCAGAGGGCAGGGTGTTTTATATGATATTTACTGTGTTTAGATGCATGTCTATTGGCAGACCATTGTCATTTAGAAAATTCTTAGAGGTCAATGGAGGTCAATGTGGGGGCGATAATCGAAGTAGAATACAGACCCGCAAGGAAAAGAACAGCTTATATTTAGACAGGAGAGGAGTAAATCAAAACAGGAGGATAAAGTTAAAGGGGAGAGATAGACAGACTGTAAGAGAGAGATGGAGGGGGGGCTCTAGTAGAGGGAGAGAAAGAGGGAGAAAAGGGCAGACTGGTAGAGGGACAGGGAAACAGAGACTGGTAGAGGGACAGAGAAACAGAGACTGGTTGAGGGACAGAGAAACAGAGACTGGTAGAGGGACAGAGAGGCAGAGACTGTTAGAGGGACAGAGAAACAGAGACTGGTAGAGGGACAGAGAAATAGAGACTGGTAGAGGGACAGAGAAACAGAGACTGGTAGAGGGACAGAGAAACAGAGACTGGTAGAGGGACAGAGAAACAGAGACTGGTAGAGGGAAAGAGAGACAGAATGGTAGAAGAAAAGAAGGGCAGAATGGTAGAAGGACAGAGAGACAGACTGGTAGAGGGACAGAGGGACAGACTGATAGAGGGAAAGAATGGCAGAATGGTAGAGTGAAAGAAGGGCAGACTGGTAGAGGAAAAGAAGGGCAGAATGGTAGAGGGAAAGAAGGGCAGTATGGTAGAGGGAAAGAAGGGCAGAATGGTAGAGGGAAAGAAGGGCAGAATGGTAGAGGGAAAGAAGGGCAGTATGGTGGAGGGAAAGATGGGCAGAATGGTAGAAGAAAAGAACGGCAGAATGATAGAGGGACAGAGAGACAGACTGGCAGAGGAACCAAAGGGCCGCCTAGTAGATGGAGAGAGAACTAGTAGGGGGAGGGAGGGACAGACCTTCAGAGGCGGTGAGGTGTACTGTGGCGGAGGGATACACCACCGCGGGGTGTTTAGGCACAGGTCCGCCGCAAATCAATACGCCAATAAAAGCCCCGTGCGCATGCGCCGGTCAGCAAAACAAGGACTACTTTGTTCAGAGAAGTCGGTCACTTCCGCCGTAGAACCGCCAGGCTTATCAAGCCTGCCAAGTGCCAAGAGCCAAGTGCCAAGTGCCGGGCACCCTGTCTTTGTTGCTCCAGTGTGGGAGGGCTGGAGGGGACCTCGGGGGGGGGGGGGGGGGTACAGATTGTGCTGACCATGCTTAGAGAGGGGGGTGATAAAGTGGGGGGGGGGGGTAAAGGGGCCATTCATTAAGTATGAGGTACGTGCACTGAGGGGCGATGGGGAGGGGGGGATTTTTCTTTAAAATGTTGGTATTGTCCTTTTTTGTTCTTTTGTGTACAAGATTTGGGGTGGGGTTTGGGTTGTTCTTTTTTCTTTTTTTTTCTTTATTTGTTTCCACTGCGAAGGCATTCAGCGAATTGCCGGTATGAGTCACCCTCACAGCACATTTTCGGTAATCATCCTATATAATTTGATATTTAGTCAATAGATAAGCTATTGAATTATTGCAATACTTGACAATACTGGACGAATGATTTTTATATTGGTGGGCCAAACATTTCAGAAATTCTGCGAAGCACTTTATAATTATGGATGGCCTCAAAGTGGGGTGGGGTAAAGTGGGGTGGGGTAAAGTGGGGTGGGGTAAAGTGGGCTGGGGTAAAGTGGGGATTATGGCACAGCCAAACGAGTGGAGTATTGTCTATTTTACGATTTGAGTGCGGTTCTGGATTGATCTTACCCCTTTCTATGACATTGAATATCATCACAACTTCAGAATAAACAGAATATACTTAGCAAATCGTTGAGTATATTTCTCTAATGTTATTCCTATGGCCAAACTTGTACCAGGGGCGAGATAAAGGGGGGTGGGCTAAGGTGGGATGGGTTCAAGTGGAGGCTCAGGAGGCCATGGAGGTGTTAGGCCAAGTAGAGAAGGTGTTGGTGATACCTCAAAGTGAGTTACTATTGACCGATTATTATTGACCGATTATTGGTGACCGATCTCCTGTCAGAACCTGCTGACGGATTAGTTGATGCATGATCGGTCAATGGAAACATCCAGCAGAGGTTGTTTTCCGATAATTACACAGTTTGGCGGCACAGATCGAATATCTCACTCACCAAGAAATCTGATTCAGATTCTAATCCAGGGGGCTGCATTAGAAGTTTTCTTTTAGCATGAAACCATGATTTGTAGTGGAAACAAAGCTTAGACAGCATCGTCACTGATGATGTGGTACTGAATTGTAGAAAGAGCAACAGCAAGAAATGATCCTCTTCTGGACTAACATTACTAATGTTGGCACATTTTTTATAAGTCAGGTATGAAAAATTAGTTTTGAAAAAAAAAAAAAAAAAAAAAAGTTTTGCCGAACAAAATTCAACTTCCCACACCCCAACAGGAAAGCGGAGTTGACCGGGACGCAGAAGTTTTTGATCTATAGTTTTGAGGTTGATCTTGATTTTTTTCTTGCCACTACTTTCCTGTTACCTTACAGCAGGTATTTGTGAATCCTTATGTTGTGCTGGTTGCAGTCAGGAAACACCAATAGCTCTTTTGGGTACACTCACGCCTGGGACCTGTTTCACTAGTTTCGTGACATGTCTGTGACACCATACAGACATTGGGGTTGTCTAGTTTAGTGACAACACAAGAAGCTGCCCTTAGGAAAAGACAGACCCCATAAGAATTAGACAAATCTAGACACATCATGGACCTGTTTTACTAGTTTCGTGACAACGGTGCAGGCAAGAACGGACAAAACGAAGTCTAATGTCTAGTTCTTATGAAACCGGACACACCATCTTGACGCCATTTAGACCTGTCACAAAACTAGTGAAACAGGTCACAGATCAGTAAATGGAAACGACATCTGCAGAGAATGCTCACAGCTTCATTTTGCATAAGTTATGTAACAATGCCAATTGAATCTGTATGAACCCAGAAAATACGGTTTTAGAAACGGTGCATACAATACACGCTCACCGATGGGTGTATTGTATTGAATATTTTTGCCCTTAAAAGCCATCAAATTATCATTAAAAAGAAATATAATATAACAAAATTTACACAAATCATGGTATTTATCAGATTCATATTTTATATTTATTTCTTACCTAGAATCGCCGCTGACTGCAAGAAAAAATAAATCCCCTTTTTCACATTTCATATCTTCATTCCCAAAATATAACCCCTTTATCTCCGTCAATTGTAAAGCGATCTTGCGGTGCCCTATTGACGATAACAGTGGGTCTGGGCCTGGTCTACTTCTGTTCCAGATGTCCTTCTAAAACCCACACATCCCCATCTACCTCTCTGACAGCTGGTAATCACCCCGCGACGCTACAGTCGTTCATCCAAAGACCAGCCCCGGATCGAAGGTCCCCGCACAAAGCCTCCCGTCAGGTCACGTGACAGTGGGCGGGGCTTGTCGCTGGTTCCCGCGTACCTGATTATAACGCTTCATCGACCTCCATCTTGTCAACCCGACTCAACTCAATTATCGCTCACCAATCGACTCGCAGAATTTTGTCCTTTTTTTTAATTCGGGGGAGTCGCACAAAAGGTATTCGAAGTCACGAAGTGTCCCTGTGTCGTACAATCACTGATATAATCATCGCCGTTATAACAAGCTTGTCGGCCGAGTGGAAGTCGAGGTAATCTTTTTGAAACGGCGCAGGACAAGATGTCGGTCGATACGACACATTGAGAACGAGTGGGACAAGGACAAATTGATATCTTTCTAACTGGGCTATTCTTAGCACAGCTGGCTTTGTGTATATGTAAGTGATATGGGTTTCAGGAAACCAGTCGTATGGCGGTACTGCATAAAGGATAGCAGTACAAGAGGTGGAGTAATATAAGGAGACATGGTTAGTGTGCCTGAATGGAATCTGTTCAGAGGTGATTTGGTCGGAAATATTCACCGAGGTTGAAGAACTAGGTGAATTTATTTCGGGCCAAAAGATCGAAGCACACTCAGTATGTGTCCTTATTATATACCTGTAATTGATTAAATGCTTATTTCTTTTTTCTCATACGAGAATGGCAGTATAGTCACGTGGTACGGAGGGACGTATGATTATAATTTCGTCACTCAGTGATGAACAGAATCTACATTACTGCGTGGTCAGTAAAAATGAGACATTCGCACATAGGTATGTTTTAATTCAGGTTAATATTATATGATTTAATAAATCAGTGACGAATGTAAAATTGCATCTACTTATCATTTACAATAATGTCTACGCCCATGGTGTCACATTTACGCCGAAATTAAACATGCGTAAACCAACAGGGATTCATTGCTCCTAGAAATGTGGGAAAAGCATTGCTCCAGTAATATGAGATGATATCATGTGGTATGGTTATTTTCACGTTGTATCGCTACTTTTTACAACACCACATTTTCAGTGACATAAGTGAAAGGTGCATTAGATTTTTAATTGAATATAGATGGTGACATAGTTATGATGTGATCCGCAAAGAATCTGGAGCAACGATTTGGAACTCAGGTCGCTGCTCTGCAATCTGCAATATGTGGGGGTTGAATCTTTCTTTTTTTGATAAGTAAAGTTTATTGACAATATAGAATTCATCAGGTACTTTGACGATCTTCCATCTATATGTCCTTAAGACTAATACATGGAACATATACAGTTTGAGTAATAGTGGTAATAACCATAGCGATGTTATATATTACACATACAAACACATACACAGACACATATAGAATAGAGTAGTTTGACTTTAGGAAGGACAATATACTAGACTACTAATACACTATACTGCACCCAATATGTACAGATATCAAGTTCCATGAAATTTTTCTAAGCAGGGTGAGATCACATCCAACTAGTAATATGTCATACAACAGATAGACAGACAGTCAAGACAAACTAATAATATTTTATCGTCCTTGAAGTTGGACGAAACAACATATCGAACGATGAACGAGATACTGGACGACCTTTTTCACGCAGGGTAGCATGAACTTGTCGTTGGCATCAGCATTATCGTCCGTACAAATTGTCGTACAATTGTCGTACACTATCGAGCGATGCAGTGGTATGTCTGAGACAAGCAGGCCGAGTGGTGCAGTCCCTGCAAAGCAGTGCGTTTGGTCAAACCTTTTTCAAAAACGATTTAATCGTTAACAAATGATGACATTTAGTATACCTGTATCACATATGAACAGAATTCTTTGTTGAAAATATCTTTTAATTTGAATTAGATTTAGTGCATGACAAACGAGTTTGACATCGGCTACGACACCTTTGGCTACGACACCTTTTGGCACCAACAAGAATTTTACAACTTTTTCTTTTTAATCGTAGAATTATCATTTATCACCCCCTGGTTCATCCTATAAACCACGTGACACGTGACTGATCTCGCGAGATGACGTCACATCTCTCCTGACGACAGAGCCGGTCGTTTGTACCTTGATGGGTTATGCTAATTGGTAGGAAATTGATTTTTGTGTGCTTGGCTGCTTTATTGACACACCCCCTACACATCCCCACCACCCCTCACCACCCCACATACCCAGCTATAGGTAAGGAGAAAATGGAAATATTCCCGCCACAAAAAAGGGACCATAGCGCATGCGCGGTAAGCTGCTGTGACGTCACGTCCCCATACAGACGTCTGTTTTCTGAGTAAACACGCGGGAAAACCGGCCGACCGCAGCACCGCCACTGCCTCCAATAACACTCCGCGCGCCAATGTAGTTCCGCGTGTTTTCTTTATTGTGCGTGTAAATTCATCCGCTACCGGAAGTGCCAGAGCCGCCATTAGAGTGCGTCCACCATCGGTTGGTGAGGGGAGGGGGTAGAATTGGGGATTAATTTGTTTGGTAAGAATAGCAATGAAACTACATGATATTGATTTGTTTCAGATACAAGCGGTCGTATCTTCTAAGGAGTTGATGTTTAGTAATATCCAAGCACATGTGAGGATAATGCGTGTGGTTAATTCCGAGGAGCATACAGCCGCATTTATCTGAAACCTGTCTATATTGTTTTTATTATCCATTTTTATCAAACCTATGGCAGGTCAGCTTTAGTTCACTTTAATTGTGCACTTAATTGTGCACTATTTTTCCGTATGCGCCAGTTTCCGCAGCCGGTAGCAGATAACATCCATATGCGCTGGGCATGCCTCTACAGATGTCCTATAGGTCTACTATGGACACTTTGTATTAGGTGGATAATAAATATCTGTATGTGCTGGGTATGTCTATACAGAGTTCATATAGGTTTACTCTGGACACTTTGTATAAGGTGGATAATAGATATCTGTATGTGCCGGGTATGTCCATACAGAGGTCCTATAGGTCTACTATGGACACTTTGTATTAGGTGGATAATAAATATCTGTATGTGCCGGGTATGTCCATACAGAGTTCATATAGGTTTACTATGGACACTTTGTATTAGGTTGATAATAAATATCTGTATGTGGCGGGTATGTCCATACAGAGTTCCTATAGGTCTACTATGGACACTTTGTATTAGGTTGATAATAAATATCTGTATGTGCCGGGTATGTCCATACAGAGTTCATATAGGTTTACTATGGACACTTTGTATTAGGTTGATAATAGATATCTGTATGTGGCGGGTATGTCCATACAGAGGTCCTATAGGTCTACTATGGACACTTTGTATTAGGTTGATAATAGATATCTGTATGTGGCGGGTATGTCCATACAGAGTTCCTATAGGTCTACTATGGGCACTTTGTATTAGGTGGATAATAGATATCTGTATGTGCCGGGTATGTCCATACAGAGTTCCTATAGGTTTACTATGGACACTTTGTATTAGGTGGATAATAGATATCTGTATGTGGCGGGTATGTCCATATGGAGTTCCTATAGGTTTACTATGGGCACTTTGTATTAGGTGGATAATAGATATCTGTATGTGCCGGTATGTCCATAAAGAGGTCCTATAGGTCTACTATGGACACTTTGTATTAGGTGGATAATACAACATATCTGTATGCACTGTGCATGTCCATACAGACATTTTTTTAGATTTATTATGGACACTTTGTATTAGGTGGATGATAGATATGATCCATATGTTCTTGGTATATCCAGAGAGAATTCCCATAGGTTACTATGGACACTTTGTATTAGCCGGATGATAAAAGCATTTTTATAGGGTAGATAGCTATTGTGTTATAGAGGCAGCCAACTTCTCCTAGATGCCAAATAAAACACCAGGTGGCAAGTGCAGTTATCAATGGATTTCTCCCTATAGTAACACTGCAAGAAAATCACTATTTTGTTCATATATACGCCATCGCGGAAGTGCATGTAGTGGCTGAATATTGACTTGTTTTCATATATATGTATATATATACGCCCAGGCCTTATATACGGACGCGTCTTGGCTGTTTTTCACACCCGCCTACAGATGAGGCGTCCATATATATATATATACACGGGGAATAGGACGACCTTATATACGCAAAAGTCATACTTATATACGCCGGGTGCATTCATATGTAAAATCGTAGTTTTCGTGCAGTGTAACTATATAGGGGCCCCAGCCTTGTGTCATGATAATCTAATGATTAACAGGTCAATCCTACCATTTCCTGGCGGATGATGGCGGGACAAGCAATCACTCTGTGCCAAATGCTCAAAATGTCTGACCAGCATGTTTTGGATGCACTATAACCCAGGCCGAGGTGGGACATATTGTTTCTGAATTGCTGCGGGGCATATACAAGATGTTGTGGAGGAGGGGAGTTGGAGGGTGGTCGGTCTATTGCCAGTCTCCTACCTTGGTGCTAGTATCGGTGGGTAGATTAGTTTCTCTGAGAAAAAACATTTTCCACTGGCCGACGAATACGGCACAGATTAATTGAGTTCTCCTATAGGGTGGCGTCCACCAATCACGACAAGGCTAGGACAAGCGCCGACAAGAAAGTTCCAATCGCCGCTTGTCGTGGCCTTGTCGTGAGAAGGGGGGCTGTCGTGAGCCCTTGTCGCAGCCTGTCGGGAAGTGCACGCTCCACCTAAATATTCTATCGTAGACCACTGCAACACGCCACGACACGCCACGACACGCCACGACACTGCTCCAAAATCGAACATGTTCGATTTTGTCGTAACCTTGTCGGAAGGCCCCCGACAGGCCTGCGACAAGCTTCATGTCGAATGCCTGTTTGGGCCTTGTTGTAGCCTCTTGTCGGGAACTGTGGTCCACCCACCACGACAAGGTTACTAACTATTCAGCATTATATTGTCTTGTAAGGCAGAATATTTACCTTAAATCAGGCCTGGCTTTAGATACTCTATCAGTGTCTTTAGATACTCTATTTCCTGTTACTGTCTTTCTGATGTCTCCTTTCTCATAAGGCCCGTTTCCATTGGCCGATCTCCCGTCACCGATCTACAGTCAGGAACCACCGATGGACTTTTGGCACTGCTGGCCCATAATGGGTCAATGGAAACGACCCAGCTCGTGAAATGACCCACGACTTTTTCTGCTTAGATTATGAATGTGGCAGCATCCACCACTGAGTGAAAGGTTGGTCACTGAGTGAAATCTACTACCCGTCTATATAGACGCACAGTCAGTGGCACCACCGACAGACTTTGTAGGTAACTAAAAAGAAATCTGCACCCTTTTTGTCAGCCAATGGGAATAGGCTAAATCCTACCCCTAATAAAAACGGTCCATAGGCATAACATAGGCAAATTTTATGTGGCATGCCGTGACATAAAGTGCTATTTATGCCTAGAGACGCATAAAAAAAGACCAATCAGCGACCAGATTGTCAGCTGCTCCAAAAAAAGTTCCGGTTGGCCTCAAAAGTTCCGGTTGGACTTCAGTTGGTCATTCAATCGATATTTGTTTTTTAGTAATCCAAAAGCATAGAGACGGGGTATGATAAATACGAAACGAATCTCGAGTTAGACTTGTCAGTGTCTATGGCACTCTGGTCAGGTCTGTTCCTCAATATGCTCAGCTAACGCTTCGCGTAGTAATACACGACCTTCCCGTCGTGGCATAAACACTGACAAGTCTAACTCTCATTCAGTTTCTACTAATAATGCATGTTTTCGTCTTCCTGGAACTCAATTCTCACTCCTCGCACAGTGAGTGTCACACCCACACCTCAGACCCATCACACCTTACACACCTCACACAAAATCACACCCAAAAATCACACCTCACACCATAAATGCCACCCTCACATCTCACACCTCACACTTCTAACCCTATCACACCCACACCTCTCACACCTCACGCAGTGAGTGTCACACCCACACCTCTCACACCTTACAGAGTGGCACACCCACACCTTTCACCGCTGGCCCTTTCACACCTATACCTCCCAGAGTGTCACACCTGGCCCTATCTCACCCACATCTATCGTCTCATACTATCGTAAAACTGGATGAGTTTTAATCTTGGCCACCGTATTCCACCGTATTCCACGACTGGAGTTAGGCATAGTGACTTCATGAGGCGAAGCCAAAACTCCAGGAGTGGCATGCGGTGGCCAAGATTAAAACAAATCAGGTTTTGATTTTATCCTACCCAGTCTCCTCGATTTTGGAATATTACGTGATAACAATTCTGTATGCCACTAGTGGCAATGTTAAGCCTATGTAATTTTATATTAGGGGTAGGATAAAGTGTGACACTCACACCTCTCACACCCACATTTCACACGGTGTCGGAGAAGGTGTGGTTGCTCGGGGCTCCCTCTGTTGGTAGCGGGGAGAAGTCGCGGTGATTTAGGATGCCATCAATCAGCCTGAGGCTGAACGTGAGTCCACCCACCCTGTGTGTACGTATATATATATATATATATATATATATATATATATATATATATATATATATATAAACGTGGAAAGGAATCCCGGGGAGGTATGCGCAAGTGCCTGGATAGTGGTTGAATAATATCACTGCAGGTGGCCCCTTGTGGCCCCAAACACATGGGTGGTGTATATCCTACATAGACCTGCATATCTATATCTGTGCGTGGACGTAAAACCACAGAAAAGGTCACCCTCATGGTAAATAACTGTAAAAAGCGAGGAAACATCAAGACTAGTTCAAACTTCAATCCATATCCCAAGAAGAAACCACTGAGACCGTCATGTTGAGAGAATCATGTAAAAGGTCAGTTAGCCAATCAGCGTGCAGCAGACCACGTGACAGTGGCGTCTCTGTCACAGGGCTCCTCGCTGACATTTTCTCATCATAACTCCAGTTGCAAGAAACTTATACAGTGTTTCTTACCAGATAAAACCAACTGTTTTGTGTAGAATAGAGGGAAACTATGTTCCGGTGAAAGGAAGTCAAAGTTACGAGGTAAGGCTTGGAAAAATTACTGCCCAAGGCCCTAGCCGCGGGCAGTAATTTTTCCAAGCCTTACCGAGTAATTTTGACTTCCTTTCACTGGTACTTGGTTTCCCTATTCCTATATACCTTCAAATGTGGTTTAATAAGAGACAATCTGATTGGTCTAAATGTCAACCTTGGGTAGTATACGGCAACCTTGGGTAGTATACCAACCTTGGGTAGTATCAGATAGTTACTCCACCCCCCAGTGCGTGGTGTAAGCATAGAGTGTACAGCCATAGGTATATAGGAATAGGACCAGCCGTCCGCTTCGGTAGCGATAGTTTGCCATTCAACTTCTCCCTTATCCTTTATCTCACCCCTGGTATTTTTGTCCCTAATTAGGGTTAACATTGGGAACTCGTTCTCCATGCCCCTATCAGTATTGCAGTTTGTTCTCCATGGTCTATATTTTGGTGTCATCCATTCGTTTAGTCAGTACAGGGGTGAGATAAATACAGAAAGCAACTCGTTTTGGGCCAGTCATTATTCTCCAACGTGTTTGAACGTTATGTGATATTCACTCGCTGTCGCCTCGTTCATATCACTCTCCATTAAACTCATGGAGAACGATGACTTTGACCGAAACTGGTTGGTTTTTCCTTTAGAACTTTTGGCTTAGTTAATTGGATTCCCATTCTCTTTCTATATATTTGTAATATTACACTAGAGTATTGCCAGCAGCATATTCAGCCTCCACTAGAAAAGAACCAATACACTATCAATGAGAAAGATACTTTAGATACTGATACTACTATTTCGATCACAGGGGAGATCCCATAGATGAGGGATGAGTTTTATTATGCATGGTACCCGTTGAGAATGTATGGGGACTCAGTAAACCACTACCCATTGTTTATTATCTATGGTATACAAATAACCCGTTGAGAATGTATGGGGACTCGGTAAACCACTACCCATTGTTTATTATCTATGGTATACAAATAACCCGTTGAGAATGTACGGGGACTCAGTAAACCACTACCCATTGTTTGTTATCCATCGTATACAAAGTATCCGTTGAGAATGTATGGGAACTCAGTAAACCTCTAGCATTCGTTTATTATCCATGGTATACAAATAGCCCGTTGAAAATGTATTGGGACTCAGTAAACCACTACCCATTGTTTGTTATCTATGGTATACAAATAACACGTTGAGAATGTATGGGGACTCAGTAAGCCACTACCCATTGTTTATTATCTATGGTATACAAATATCCCGTTGAGAATGTATGGGAACTCAGTAAACCACTACCCATTGTTTATTATCCATGGTATACAAAGTACCCGTTGAGAATGTATGGGGACTCAGTAAACCACTACCCATTGTTTATTATCTATGGTATACAAATATCCCGTTGAGAATGTATGGGAACTCAGTAAACCACTACCCATTGTTTATTATCTATGGTATACAAATAACCCGTTGAGAATGTCTGGGGACTCAGTAAACCACTACCCATTGTTTATTATCCATGGTATACAAATAACCCGTTGAGAATGTATGGGGACTCAGTAAACCACTACCCATTGTTTATTATCCATGGTATACAAATAACCGGTTGAGAATGTATGGGGACTCAGTAAACCTCTCCTATTTGTTTATTTTTCACTCATCTACGTTAATCTACGTAGCTATAACGTATTTTTACCACGCTTTGACGAGCCGACCTATCTACACGGGCCTCATTTACCTGCCCTCACGCCGTCACACTAATACGTCCCCTGCAGGTCGTTCCGCCCCCCGCACACAGTGACAAACTCGGCCCCTGTTTATAGCGAACATCTCGTTATTTTCCATGTGTGTGCAGACAAGCAGGAGATTGTTTTGCGACATGGCGCGCCCACCCACCAGCTGCCTCGAACATGTGCCGCCCAACTGGCTTCAGGTTCATCTACTGGGTTTTCTCGCTGGCTTTCTATACTGACTTTCCCTACTGGGTTTCACACACTGGCTTCATATACGGGCTTCATTTACTGGCTTCATATATTAGCTTTCAATACTGGTTTACCATACTGGCTTTCCATACTGGCTTGCCATACTCGCTTTCCATAGTGGCTTCACATACTGGCTTGCCATACTCGCTTTCCATACTGGCTTCACATACTGGCTTGCCATACTGGCTTCACATACTAGCTTGCCATATTGGCTTTCCATACTGGCTTCACATACTGGCTTTCCATACTGGGTTGCCATACTGGCTTCACATACTGGATTTCCATACCGGCTTCACATACTGATTTTTCATATTGGCTTCACATACTGGCTTTCCATACTGGCTTTCCATACTGGCTTCACATACTCACTTTCCATAGTGGCTTCATATACTGGCTTTCAATACTGGTTTCCCGTACTGGCTTTCCATACTGGCTTTCCATACTGGCTTCATATACTGGCTTTCCATACTGGCTTCACATACTGGCTTTCCATACTAGCTTTCCATACTGGCTTCACATACTGGTTTCCATGCTGGCTTCACATACTGGCTTTCCATGCTGGCTTCATATAATGGCTTTCCATACTGGCTTCACATACTGGCTTTCCATACTGGCTTCACATACTGGCTTTCCATACTGGCTTTCCATAGTGGCTTCACATACTGGCTTTCCATATTGGCTTCACATACTGACTTGCCATACTGGCTATACATACTGGCTTGCCATACTGGCTTTCCATACTGGCTTCACATACTGGCTTCACATATTGGCTTTCCATACTGGCTTAACACACTGGCTTTCCATACTAGTAATTGATGATAGATTCACATAGTGGCTTCCCATACTAGCTTATAAGGAGGTTTCCTAATAGTGTTGCTCCAAGATGATGGGAAATGTTCAGGTTTGCTGCTGAAAAGCTGCTTGGTAAAACATTTTGAATTGACTCAGAAACTGCTCAGAAATACTAGGAATTGCTTGAAAATCCTCAGAGATGCTCAGCACATCTCGGGTCTGTTTGTGGGTGCCCACAAATACTGATAAGAGCACATTGAATAAATTCAAGAATATCTATAACCCTTGGTGTCTATTGGAGACCCTCAGAAATGCTTGAAATTACTCAGAATTGCTTTGAGGTGTTACTCGAAAATACGCGCTTTCATTCGGAACTTATCAAGACTGTTCGCAGCTGCTCGGAGATATTCAGAACTACTCGGGGATAATTAGGTGCTCGGAGCCTCTCGGATATATTTGTAGTTGCTCAGCACTGCTCGAAACTGCTCAACTATATTCAGAGCTCCTAAGGGCTACTCAGAGCTGCTTCGAATTGCTCGGGTATATTTGAAGCTGTTCGGAACTGCTCGGAACTGTTCGGAACAGTTTGAGTATATTCAGAGCTGCTTGAAACTGCTCGGAGCTGCTCGGAGCTGCCTGGTTATATTCGGGGCTGCTCGCTTATATTCGGAGCTTCTCGGAGCTGCTCGGAACTGCTCGGGGCTACTCGGAACCGCTCGGAGCTACTCGGAACTGCTTTGAGCTGCTCAGAATGGCTCGGACATATTCGGAGCTGCTCGGAGCTAGTCGAGTCGCTCGGAGCTGCTCGGAGCTACTCGGACCTGTTCGGACCTGCTCGGAGCCACCCGAAGCTACTCGGACCTGCTCGGGACTACTCGGACCTGCTCGGGACTGCTCGGAGCTGCTCGGAGTTGCTCGGAGCCGCTCCGGTCTGCTCGGATCCACTCGGAGCCGCTCGGAGTGGCCCGACCCGGTGGTTATTCGCCCAGAGTGGGCATGTGTCTGTGAACTCAGACGTGTAATTGGAAGCCATTGGGAAATAACTGGCGGCCGCCTGACGGTTCGCTGGCGCGTATTACGGCCCTCTTTATTACCCGCTCCCAGGGGCCGGTCAAGAGGGCCCCCGTGCTCATTCGCCCCGCGACACGCTCACTTCGTGCCCTGTTGATATTTCTCCTGCCGTCGTGTTTGTGTGATGATCGGACAAAATACTGAATAATTTTTCCCCATTGGTAAAACCAGGGGAGATTTAGAAAAAAAACACAATTATCAGAAGGCGACGCCCCCCCCCCCCCCCGACACACACGCACACACACTGTTTTTAACTTAGGGATCAATTACAAAATCTTCTGAGATATACTGAAAATCTGTGAGGGTTGGTAAAAGGCCTGGAGAAGTTTTCCGAATCGAAACTAATGAGAAGTTACGGCCTCCCAAGTGGAAAAGCAAGGGTCCATATTTAGTAGAAACCGAACGAGAGTTAGACTTGACAATGTTTATGCCACATGGGCAGGTTGTGTATTACTACACGAGGCGTTAGCCGAGTTTAGTGAGTAGCAGACCTGACCAGAGTGGTATAAACATTGAGAATGCTAACTCGAGTCCGGTTTCATATCTATCCTACCCCATCCCACCGATATACAGAGAATATTTGTAATTATCCTTGTTAGTAGTTATCAATGCTGCCGCATCTACTTTCGTTATCTCGTCCCTGATTGGTCCGTTTTTTTATTCACCTCGGTGCATAAATAACACTTTATCCAACGCTATGTCAAATACATTGAGTCAATGTTAAACCTATGGCGTTTTTTATTAGGGGTAGGATAATGAATCAGAACGATGATTTAAAAAGAGAAAAATAGAAAAGATAAAACATAGAGAGAAATGTATTTAGATTTAGATATACATCTGGTAGTAGGACGCCCAAGCACCAGAACTTTGAATAGAATATGAAGGAAATTCAAACCGCAGAATCTCATCACATAATGTATATAAAGTATGTAATGTTTAGGATTCTTTAATAACCAAGAACTAGTAAATAGATAGAAAATGTATGAATGAACCTCACTTATAAAGAATGACTTGTCGTAAACTACAATAATAACCTAGGAAGATATATATAGAAGTGGATAGAGAATCATATAACTACTCAATACTCCACGAGTTTGGAAGCGCGGCAATCGTCATCGAGGCGAAGGTATTTTTAGAGAAATGTACAGCGATTACATCAAGTCGCCTGAAAAAATGTCCCCAAAATTACAGGGGGAAACCATGTTTTAGTGAAATGGAAATCTAAAATTAAAACAAAGAGATTGTGTTCTTGTAGAGTCAAGTAGAATTTGTCTCAGATAAATGCCCTTTGAGGCACATGGACCCCACCGTGTGAATTCCACTTTCCTGATCCACGATATTTGACATTTTGCATCGTAGTTGGTCTTTAAAAGAGGGCGTCCACCAACCACGACAAGGCTACGGCAATGGCTTTCCGACAAGGTCCACGACAGGCCTACGATTAAAAGGCATGTCGTAGCCTTGTCGTGGTTGGTGGACCCCAGTTCCCGACAAGAGTCTATGACAAGGCCACGACAGGCTGTGACATGAAGCTTGTCGTGGGCCTGTCAGGGGCCTTCCGACAAGGCTACGACAAAATCGATATAGATTTTTGCCACAACTGGACCCTTGCCGTGGAGTGTGGTGGTTTCCTCGATATCACTGTCGTAGTGTGTCGGGACCATGAACGCCTTTTTTACGGGACCCAGCAACGTCTACGACATGCCCCGACAACGCTGTCGCAGAGCACCCCTTCTCACGACAAGGCTGCAACAAGGCGCAGATTGGAACTTTCTTGTCGGGTCTTGTCGTAGCCTTGTCGTGGTTGGTGTACGCCCGCTTTTATGTTCATCGTGGTCGGTGGGCGTGGGGTCTCACCACCACAATAGACACTCTATGTGACATGTCACTGGCAGTTTTCCCGGTGAATAACACCCACCACATTCAGAAAAGTCCTTTCGCGTCAGGCCCAAATGCCTGCGTGTTCCTCTCCATCAAGATGTATTTAAAACTAACAACAATACGGTCTACAGTTTGGGAGGTCAGTCCCTCCTCAGTGGAAGTATTCGGTAAATGTCACAGGGACTACCTGCGCCGGGCTGGTACGGGGCTGGTTGGGCAAGGCTGGTTGGGCGGGGCTGGTTGGGCGGCTGGGGGCGGTTGTGGGGGCAGGTGGGGCAGGATGGGAGGCTGGTGTGGGTGGGCTGGCTAGGGCGGGCTGATGGGGGCAGGTGGGAGCTGGTAGGGGCTGGGGCAGGCAGGCTGCTGGGGTCGGGCAGGCTGGGGCTGGTTGGGGGTGTGTGGTGGGGCTGGTTGGGGGGAGGGGGGCGGTTGTGGGGGAAGGAGGGGCAGGATGGGAGGCTGATGGGGGCTGGTTGTGTGGTTGGGCTGGGCAGGCTGGTGGGGTCAGGCAGGCGGGCTGGGGCTGTTTGGGGGTGTTAGTGGGGCTGGTTGAGGCGGGCTGTTGGGGGCAGGTGGTTGGGGTGTGTAGATGGGCTCTCCTGCCTTTGGAGACTGAGGCGAACCCATAACGTGGCGGCTGGTAGGGGCGGCCGGGATGGTTTGGGGCGGGATGGGGTATGTAGATGGGATCTGTGTCTTTCGAGTCTCAGCAGAACCCATAAGTTGGCGGCTGGCTGGGGCGGGCTAGTCACGTGTGTGGTGGATGCTGGTGGGGGCAGGTTAGTGGGGTCGGGTAGGCTGGTGGGGGCTGGTCGGGGTGTGTGGTGGATGCTGGTGGGGGCAGGTTAGTGGGGTCGGGCAGGCTGGTGGGGGCGGGCTAGTCGGGGTGTGTGTAGATGAGATCTGGTGTCTTTCTAGTCTCAGCAGACATACCAGGTGGTTGGGGTGTGTGGTGGGGATGGGCGGGCTGGTGGGGGCGGGCTAGTCGGGGTGTGTGGTGGATGCTGGTGGGGGCGGATTGGTGGGGTCGGGCAGGCTGTTGGGGCTGGTCTCTCGTGCCTATGGAGACTGAGCAGAACCCATAACGTGGCGCCAGGTATGGGCGGGTGGTTGGGGTGTGTGGTGAGGGCGGGCGGGGAGGGGGAAGGCTGGTCGGGTGTGTGTAGATGGGATCTCGTGTCTTTCTAGTCTCAGCTGAACCCATAACGTGGCGGCGGCGCCATTGATGACGTCATTACCTGACGATGGAAGCAGACGCCGCGTGAGACGCCCATCTGTGGGTCATGTGACTCGGCAGTTGGAGGGGAGTTTACGAGCGGGGGACGAGCGGGGGACGAGCGGGGGACGAGCGGGGGACGGGCGGGGGACGGGCGGGGGACGGGCGGGGGACGGGCGGGGGACGGGCGGGGGACGGGCGGGGGACGAGCGGGGGACGAGCGGGGGACGAGCGGGGGACGAGCGGGGGACGAGCGGGGGATAAGCGGGGGATAAGCGGGGGACAGGGGACAGATGAGAGACAGTAGATAGGCAGTAGATGACCAGTAGATAGGCAGTATGTGGGCAGTATGTGGGCAGTATGTGGGCAATATGTGGGCAGTATGTGGGCACTATGTGGGCAGTATGTGGGCAGTATGTGGGCAGTATGTGGGCAGTATGTGGGCAGTATGTGGGAAGTATGTGCGCAGTATGTGGGCACTATGTGGGCAGTATGTGGGCAGTACGTGGGCAGTATGTGGGCAGTATGTGGGCAGTATGTGGGCAGTAGATGGGCAGTAGATGGGCAGTATGTGGGCAGTAGATGGGCAGTAGGTGGGCAGTAGGTGGGCAGTATATTGCCAGTAGTTGGAAAGTATATGGGCGGTAGATGGGCAGTAGATGGGTGAGGGTTATAGGAGGGGATTGGAGGGAAATGGGCAGGAGACAGGCAGTGGACAGGCAGAGGATTAACAAGAGACAGACAAAGCGTGCAGTTGAAGGAGAAGTTCGGAGTAGGTTAAGAAGAGTAACTTGATAAATTGGCTACGAGCAGGATATGGCTATAGAATGAACAAAGAGAAAGGGATGGAGCGATGGACAGAAAGTTTACAGGAAAAGCGCAGGTGAAAGATGGGAGTTGGGCAGACCTGAGGCGGGCGAGAGACAAACTGGTTTCAGCAGGAAGGTGCATGGGCCAGGTAGGGGACAGGCAGAGTAGGGCAGGGGATAGGCAGGGGATAGGTGGTCGACAGGCAAGGGACAACATTGGGGGATGTGGAAGGACGGACAGGGAGCAGTAAGCGAAAGGCAGGGAATATTAAGGGACAGGTAGGGAATATTAAGGGACAGGTAGGGAATATTAAGGGACAGGTAGGGAATATTAAGGGACAGGTAGGGAATATTAAGGGACAGGTAGGGAATATTAAGGGACAGGTAGGGAATGTTAAGGGACAGGTAGGGAATATTAAGGGACAGGTAGGGAATGTTAAGGGACAGGTAGGGAACATTAAGGGACAGGTAGGGAATATTAAGGGACAGGCAGGGAATATTAAGGGACAGGTAGGGAATGTTAAGGGACAGGTAGGGAACAATAGGGGACAAGTAGGGAATATTAAGGGACAGGTAGGGAATATTAAGGGACAGGCAGGGAATATTAAGGGACAGGTAGGGAATATTAAGGGACAGGTAGGGAATATTAAGGGATAGGTAGGGAATATTAAGGGACAGGCAGGGAATATTAAGGGACAGGTAGGGAATATTAAGGGACAGGTAGGGAATATTAAGGGATAGGTAGGGAATATTAAGGGACAGGTAGGGAACATTAAGGGACAGGTAGGGAATATTAAGGGACAGGTAGGGAACATTAAGGGACAGGCAAGGAATATTAAGGGACAGGTAGGGAACATTAAGGGACAGGTAGGGAACATTAAGGGACAGGTAGGGAATATTAAGGGACAGGCAGGGAATATTAAGGGACAGGTAGGGAATGTTAAGGGACAGGTAGGGAACAATAGGGGACAAGTAGGGAATATTAAGGGACAGGTAGGGAATATTAAGGGACAGGCAGGGAATATTAAGGGACAGGTAGGGAATATTAAGGGACAGGTAGGGAATATTAAGGGATAGGTAGGGAATATTAAGGGACAGGCAGGGAATATTAAGGGACAGGTAGGGAATATTAAGGGACAGGTAGGGAATATTAAGGGATAGGTAGGGAATATTAAGGGACAGGTAGGGAATATTAAGGGACAGGTAGGGAATATTAAGGGATAGGTAGGGAATATTAAGGGACAGGCAGGGAATATTAAGGGACAGGTAGGGAATATTAAGGGACAGGTAGGGAATATTAAGGGACAGGCAGGGAATATTAATGGACAGGTAGGGAACATTAATGGACAGGTGGGGAACGGGCAGGGGACAGGTTAAATGTGGCTAGAGAATGGTTGTAGACAGGTATGGTATTTTCAGCAATTGGTAGCTGACAGTTGGGGGACTCTTGAGGACAAGTAAGGGACTGACACTGTGATAGGCAAGGGACACGGAGGTAGGACCATGGTATGGTTGGGGATGGGCTGGTATTGTCGTTGTTGGAGGCTGTTAGGTGTGGGAGGTGTGGCAGGGTGTGGCTGGGGACGGGCTGGTATTTTATCTCACTCCTGATATTTTTGTCCCACAGGCTTAACATTGTGAACTTGTTCTGCATGCCCCTATGAGCATTCCAGTCCGTTCCCCATGGTCTATATTCTGTATATCATTAGTTCTTTTAGTGTGTACAGGGTGAGATAAATACAGAAAGCAACTCATTTTGGTCAAAGAAGGCATTCTCCAACTCGTTTGAATGCAACATGAGATTCAGCCTAATTCATATCACTCCGCATCAAACTCATAGAGAAGATGACTTTGACCAAAACTTGCTGGTTTCGTCTTTGGTATCTGACAGTAGGGGAGGTATGGCAGCGGAGGGGGAGGGCGGGAAATGTTTGTCACTGGCAGCCGCGGAGCCGAGCTGGGGAGCCGAGCCAGGAGCCAGGAGCCAGGAGCCAGGGGCCGAGCCATTCACACCCGCCTCTCCCCGCTAATGAGTGACTGGCACGAGAAGGGGCCGTGAAGAAGCAGTTTTCTTTTTTTAAATGTCAACCAGTGACACTTTATTTCCGGGGTGTTTTTACGACTTTCTGCACGTAAGTGGTTCGCTATATACATGTCTCTGTTGCTTTTATCGACATTCACCAATGGTGTGAGTGGTGACAGGTGGATTGGAGGCACTTCTCGTACAGTCACTACGTAAATCATTTCAGAAATGACTTCACTATAGGCGGTGGCACAATAACACTGTCAGTGATTTAACGTTGATATGGAAATTTCTCCTTTTTGAGCGTTGGGCATATGCTCATATACGCTGCCTAAAGGTTAAAGTGGTCACAAAGACTTTGAGATTCATGACTCTTACAACCCTTCATCATCTGCGTAACATTGTAAAAGGAGCAGAGGGCCAGTGTCTCTGTGTCTAAAGTGTGATTCACACGATGGGATTCATGTACCTCACAGGACGTTTGTCTGAGACAAATCCTGCTGACATTCATGTACCTCATAGGGTGTTTGTCTGAGACAAGTCCTGCTGAGATTCTGTACCCTGTAAAGTGAGATTCACACGATGGGATATATGTACCTCACAGGGTGTTTGTCTGAGACAAATCCTGCTGAGATTCTGTACCCTGTAAAGTGTGATTTGCACGATGGGATTCATGTACCTCACAGAATGTTTGTCCGAGATAAATCCTGCTGAGATTCTGTACTGGAACACAATCGTCTGAATTATGGGGTTCCATTTTCCAGAGACAATTTTTACCTCTGCAGTTGTCAGCGACAATTACCCATAACGAGATACAGAATACCGAGAGATTTTGAATTTTAACATGTTTAAAATCTACAGGGTTATTTTGGCGAGACAAATCGACCCACTGCTGAGTCGCTGACTAAGTACCCAGCCTTGCCAATAGTAGGCCAGCAAGCATGGCCACATTTTTGTGACACCCCTCACCACAAGGGTACCTGCGTCCCAGGGTGAGTGAATCAGATTCGTCATTTTTCCTTGAGTTTAGTAAAAACACATGAGAATTTAGTTGACTTGGTGCAAATGGATTACAGAAAATGGCCCATAGACTGATATATTACCAAAAACCTTTTGATTAATATTATCTATTCATAATTCCATGCCAATTCATCAATGATGAACATACCTTTGCACCATGGTGTATAACAATGCTTTTAAAGGAGTGAAAAAGTAGTGCTTTCTCTATATTCTCATTGCATCTCAATGTAGAACAATGTAGCTATGATACTTCGACAGGTGCTTTGTTAAAAAACATAGCACTTCTAAAACAATCTCCAGGAAAAAGATGACCTGATTATGAAGACCATTATTGCTTTTATTGATGCATTACAATGAACAAAGTAGAAGCTGCTCATGAAATACGTAGAAATATTTTAGGTTTAAATGTGAAAAGCCATGTGTGGAAGTCGTTTAATTATTTTACGAGAACACATTTACGACCATGATGACGTCAATCAGGTCACGTGACAAGGGTAATTTTAGAAAATGCCCAAAGCCATTCTCATCCCCAAAACCCTGTTGCTAAAGGGTTCCCTCGGCACTGGAATTTCTGCCGCCCAATGACCTGTTTCTACTAAGAACAGGGTATATAAGCCATATTGACTGGTTTCAGATTTATATAGAACTGCATCAAGAATCGTATGAATAGACAATACTCCACGAGATCGGATCGGTTGCAATCGTCATCGAGGCGAAGCCGAGTGACGACTATGGCACAACTGTATTGTATTTTGGAATATTGTGCATTTTACGATTCGAGTGTGGTTCTGGATTTATCTCACTCCTTTCTATGACATCAAGTATCATCAAAATTTCACAAGAATTAGAATAGACTTAACAAATCCATATGACGTCATCTCAAATTCAATACGACATGGCCGTGGCGTAGTATTGTTACTTTACGGGGGGTGATCGTTGAGTATTTTTTTCTAATATTATTCCTATGACTAAACTTGTACCAGCTCCAAGGAACTGACGAGTAGTAATATCCAAGCGCATGCAAATATATGACGTAGATTCAACCGCTTTTCTCAACTAGCCTATATTGTATTTATCATCCTTTTTTGGACAAGTGGCATGTCGATATCAGTTTGTTTTAATTATGTATTATTTTTTCATGTGCACTATGTTTTTTTGTATGCGCCACCCGGAGTATCCAACATACATCTGTATGTTCCGGGTATGGTGATATACACTCCCTTTCTTTTTACTATGGACACTTTATATCAGGTGAATAGTAAAGGGTGGGTTCCACTAGGACCACAGTGTTAATAGACAATAATCGATGGTTTTGTGGCCGTAAACCACGAGGAATCGATGCATAATACGAAGTCAACCTCGAGTAGTTTACAGAGCCGCAAGTCAACAAAACCATCGTCAAGGACTCTAAATGAAGGCTCGACGCTAATCTTGTCTCGTAATTAGGACCGGGTCTCCAAGTTGAACTGATGTTTTATTTATTTTACAGTCGGAGTGCAGTGGGAAATGGCAGAAGTTTGTCACAACTGAGACGGCCCCATGTCGGGTTATCGCGGAGAGCTGTCTGTTTTCTGTCTGAGGGCAGTGGGAGTCTCAGGGAGAGAGGGGAGGTTGGGCTCTCCTAGAGTCACGCGATTCTAACTGCCATAACCACTCTCCTAAAGTGGGATTCACGCGGTGAGATTCATGAAGCTCACAGTGTGTAGAGTGGAAGCGAGTAGTAAAGGTTTTGTATGGAGAGTGTAAGGGGGTATAGGGATTCTGTATGGACAGTGACAGTGAGTAGGGAGAATCTGTATGGAGAGTGTCAGTGAGTAGGGAGATTATGTATGGAGAGTATTAGGGACTATTGGAGATTCTGTATGGAGAGTGGTAGGGAGTAGGGAGATTCTGTATGGAGAGCGTTAGGGACTATTGGAGATTCTGTATGGAGAGTGTTTGGGAGTATTGAAGATTCTGTAAGGAGAGTGTTTGGGAGTATTGAAGATTCTGTAAGGAGAGTGTTTGGGAATATTAGAGATTATGTATGGAGAGTGTTAGGGAGTGTTGGAGATTCTGTACGGAAAGTGTTAGGGAATATTAGAGATTCTGTCTGGAGAGTGTTAGGGATTATTGGAGAATCAGTATGGATATTGGAAGTAAGTAATGAAGATTAAGAGTGGAGAGTGGCAGTGAGTAGTGTAGATTAAGAATAGAGAGTGACGAGGGAGCGCTACATCTGGCAAATCACACATTATTGGCGCCATCTAGCGAGTGATCAGCGGCTAATCCATCAGGGAGCTTTATGGAGGAGGATAATCTTAATTAGCGGAGATCGGCAATCTCTTTACGCCGCCATTATTGTCGCGCCCGTCGGAGGCTTAATTACAATCTGTGTATGGAGAGTGTGGGGGTGAATACAGAATGCTGAGAGGTTTACGCAAACAAACTCCAGCAGGTATAAATGTCCGCTTACCAGGGTACACGCAGCGTCTAAGCTGATGAGATCCGGGTTAATCGAAACACCAGCTGGTGTTAATGTCTGCTTACCAGGGAACACGCAGCATCTGAGCTGATGAGATCTGGGGTAATCGAAACACCAGCGGGTATTAATGTTCTCTTACCAGGGAACACGCAGCATCTAAGCTGATAAGATCTGGGGTAATCGAAACACCAGCGGGTATTAATGTCTGCTTACCAGGGTACACGCATCATCTAAGCTGATGAGATCTGGGGTAATCGGAACACCAGCAGGTATTAATGTCCGCTTACCAGGGAACACGCAGCATCTAAGCTGATGAGATCTGGGGTAATCGAAACACCAGCGGGTATTAATGTTCTCTTACCAGGGAACACAAAGAGTCTATCCTGATGAGATCTGGGATAATCCGAACACCAGCACCTTATGATGACATCGGAGGTCTTCAAAACACCCATAGATATTAATATCCTCTTACCAAGTAACACTGAGAGTCTACCCTGATGAGATCAGAGGTCGTTGAAACCTCAGCAGGTATTAATGTCCTCTTACCAGGGAAGATACAGCATCTTATGATGAGATCGGAGGTTGTCCAAACACAAGCGGGTATTAATTTTCTCTTACCAGGGAACACACAGCATCTTATGATGAGATCGGAGGTTGTCGAAACACTAGTGGGTATTTATGTCCTCTTACCAGGGAAGACACAGTGTCTAATGACGAGATCGGAGGTCTTCGAAAACCAGCTGGTTTTAATGTCCACTTACGAGGGAACACTGAGAATCTACCATGATGAGATCAGAGGTTGTTGAAACCCCAGCAGGTATTAATGCCCTCTTACCAGGGAACACACAGCATCTGATGACGAGATGGGAGGTTGTCGCAACACAAGCGGGTATTAATTTTCTCGTACCAGGGAACACACAGCATCTTATGATGAGATCGGAGGTTGTCGAAACAGCAGTGGGTATTAATGCCCTCTTACCAGGGAAGACACAGCATCTTATGATGAGATCGGAGGTTGTCGCAACACCAGTGGGTCTTAATGTCTGCTTACAAGGGAAGACACAGTGTCTAATGACGAGATCGGAGGTCTTCGAAAAGCAGCGGGTATTAATGTCCGCTTACGAGGGAACACTGAGAGTCTACCCTGATGAGATCTGAGGTCATCAAAACATCAGCAGGTATTAATGTCTGCTTATTAGGGAACACACAGGACCTTAAGGCCAACGCACACTGGGCGACTTTTCCCGTTTCTAGCGGATAAGTTGCCATAAAACGCCTTAAAACTCCCGTTGAGATAATTTCCCGGTACAATATCGCAATGTGTGCCATGCTTTCCTTGCAATATCGCAGACCCCATTCTGCATCCCATTTTCACCCCCTTACCCGCCCCCTACTGATTTGGGGTTGGTCGCCGACTTTTCTTTGAGACTTTCGAATATAACATGTTATATTTCTGTCGCATACGACTTTTGACTTTTGGATGCCACCTCCCGCTGGGCGGGTCTTCTGCCTGGGTCCTGGAATTATGCTTTCGGGTCTTCCCGGCCATTATTGATTCACATTATGTGCCTGGAAAAAAATATTATATCCTAGAAAAGCCTGGAAAAGGCCTGGAATTTTATTGGGCTGACTGTCTATGTTATCATATATCACAAATTTGTCTGAAAAATTATCTATAAACTTGTTAATTCAGTGTCGTCCTACTCATACATGATATTGAGTCAAAAAATAAAAGTATAAATAAAGGTTGAAAAAAAGACATAAGTGCCAAAATGGCCCACCTGGCATTCATTTTGTTGCTACCGGAAGCCAGTTATACATTGTTGAGACTTTCTGCAAGGAAAAGTCTCAAGGAAAGTCTCAAGGTGTGCATGGATAGGCCTTGAGATTTTCGGTAAACCTCCTGCTGGGGGGACCGACGCTCGAGCAAAATTTGTCGGCGACTTTTCCCAACCCCTGCGGCGTTTATTGCATCCCCTTGCGATATTTTTACTAAAAAGTCTCAAGCATATCACAAGGAAAAAAGTCGCCCAGTGTGCGTTGGGCTTTATGATGAGATGGGAGATCATCGAAACACCAGCTGGTATTAATGTCCTCTTACCAAGGAACACCAAGAGTCTACCCTGATGAGATCAGAGGTCGTTGAAACTCCAGCAGGTATTAATGTCTGCTTACCACGGAACACACAGCGTCCAAGCTGATGAGATCTGGGGTAATCGAAACACCAGCGGGTATTAATGTCCTCCTACCAGCGAACACACAGCGTCCAAGCTGATGAGATCCGGGGTAATCGAAACACCAGCGGGTAATAATGTCCTCCTACCAGGGAACACATAGCGTCTAAGCTGATGAGATCCGGGGTCATCTACTTTAACCTTTTACAGATGAGACTCTCACCGTGTAGCTGTTTTATTACCCAGAAAAAGTCCCCAGAGAAAATCCCCAGAGAAAATGTAACCACTACCCTTTGTTTAGAAACTGTCAGATACCACAACCATGGTGTATAGATTCATTTCTGTGCTATATGGCCACAAAGTCATTGTATACAGGAAAAAAGTCTCTTTGTGCTTTAAAGGCATATTGGACAATTTGGCTTCAAAATTAAAACCCATGTCAATTTCCTCAAAATTGAATATGATGATCTCCAAGTGTTGTGGAGCACATATCTAACTTTAAAATCGGGGGTCACCGTGCTTGTTTTTGATTTATAGATCAATATTATGATAATTTTATATTAGAATATATAAAAATTCTAAAAGGTATTTTTCACATAGTAAAACCCATGTCATTTTCCTCAAATTTTCACAGATTATAGTACATATATAATACTACTTATTTAGGTTTTGAAAATCATAGGTCACCATCCTTGTTTTTAGAAAGAATTGAAGAAAACCAGTAAATTTCCTATGTAAATCAAGCAAATGAGATTGGATAATCTGGACAAAATGTTAAATTCACTCATGTAGAATTAGAATGAATCCCATGAAACCATTTCTGACTAATAATTGACATTATTCTAAAATCACCAGGTGGCGCCACTGTGAATTGTAGGATGTGCCTTTAATATGGCAATTCAAGTGTGTAATTCGTTTGAGAAGATATAAACCATGAGAGGTTTACGTCGTTATACACTCGCTAGTGCTCGTTTATTACTACGCGTTAATCTCACGTAGTTTACGAGTGTCATAAATAACTGTCTTTCTTTTATCCATCAATTACAAAGTCCCAATTGTAAACGTATTATCAAGAAATGTCCTGAAATTCCATACAATTGTTTATGTGGCATGAGTTGTCTTTATGGAATGATATCACGAAGCGGAGCTGAGTTACATCAGGAGCGGAATACATACACAATATTAACTGGTTTCAGATACAAGCGGCGGTAATCTCCGAGGACAAGACGCGTAGTAATCTCCGAGCGATAGCGAGGTGATTACATAGAGTCTAGTCCGAGGAGATTTCGGTCGCTTTTATCTGAAACCAGTTAATATTTTACTTATTACCCACCTTTCCTCGCTGATAATTCCAGTGCTCTTCAATACAAACGATTTGAGACTTGATCGATGCACCTACTATCGTTATTGAAAATGTAGTTCCCATATTGTCCGTAAGTCAGCAGCTCTATCAATTTCCGATCACACACTGCACCGCTCCAGCTTATTGCGCTGCAAAACGAGTTTCCATATGTTGCTCTAGCAGTGCAGTGTGTTCCGATCAATCGCCAGTTACGAAATGTCACGCTGGCATGGGAGCATGGATTATACGCTAAGATACAGGACAGAACAAGGTAAGAACTCATTAACGACTGTAATCTAACAGACTATGGAGTTTAGGAGACACTGCCACAGATGCATTTAGTAAACTTGAACTGTAGTTCACATCGAGTGTGACGTTGTGATATTTTTACAGGCCTCAGTAATCTCCTGGTAGCAAAATACTCACACCCAATGCTATTCCTGTGGAGACTCCGTATTAGGTGGTTAATACAATGAATTCATGTTAAAAATTACATGAAATTGTATGATGTTCAGATTTTATCCTACCCCTCGTTTGTACCCTCATGAGTCAAGCGTGGCATATACATTTTTCATGGCATAACCATGCCCTACAGTGTCACCATGCGAAGACTATGGAGATTTATATGGGGGTAGGATTTTTTTTTGTTAAGACTTTTATTTATACTGGATCACCCTCAACTCCAGAGGAGCTGGTCTCAACGTGTGTCCAGTCTTTTAGTTTTACAATTCTTTTCTTTTTGTGGTTCAAGCATGTAATAATGCAACATATATACAGTGCATAATTAAGTATAAATAGTGTAGTAAATAATTCCATTGTATGATGAAGGGCCACAATAAACCACTACAAATTTTTTATATGTTTTCTAAGTGTAACCTCGATCACGGAAAATTTGAAATTTATCGATTACGGCCCCAAAGCCAATTTCTCGCCAGCTTTTGTTCCTGATGTCTCTCTTTATTGGCAATATCTTCTACGCCCGCATGAAATTATAGGTTTATTAAACGGTCATTCACCTGAAAATTCCGCTGCAATAAAAGGATTTATCACGTGGAAACCATGTTGTAATTTGAGGATTAAGCACATGGGAATCTCTCTGTCATTAAATGGTTAATTACGTGAAAACCATGTTTAATTTGAAAGGTAAATCATGGGAAAATATCACTACCATTAAAGGGTCAATCACATGAAAAAATCCCCATGTCATTTAAGAGTTGATCGCTTGACAATCCTGCTGATATTAGCCATAGAGAGCCATGAAAGGATGGAAGGATAAAGTTCCACTGATATAAGATGGTTAATCTCATAAAAATCCTGCTGCCAGGTAAAAATTAAATACAGGTAAATCATGTCTTTATTTAAGGGTTGGTTTGGTTCTTTTATCAAGAAGTATATATCTAACAAAGAGAATAGCCTACTTATATCCATTTCGATCTTATTTACAAATATAGGACACTACAAAAACAAAAATACTAAACAAGTGTTCATACTATAGAGAGTGACATGTACGAATGATGTTATTAAAGGGTTAATCAAGTGAGAATGCTGCCATTAAAGGGTTACTCACGTAATAATGCTGTTATTGAAGGGTTTTTATAAAAAATTACCTCGTATATATGCTTACGCATATTGTCATAGGAAAATTTGCTCAGTAGTCGCATAGCCAACGGTACGTCTATATATATACTTGTTATTGAAGAGTTAACCACGTAATAATGCCATCATTAAAGGGTTAATCAGTTGAGAATGATGTCTTTAAAAGGTTAATCAAGTGAGAATGCTGTCATTAAAGGGTTGATCACGTGAGAATGTTGTAATCAAAGGGTAAAGCACCTTAGAATTTTATAATTAAAGGGTTAATCACGTGAGAATACAACCATTAAAGGGTTAATCAAGTGAGATTGCTGTCATTAAAGGGTTAATCACGTGAGAATACAACCATTAAAGGGTTAATCAAGTGAGAATGCTGTCATTAAAGGGTTAACCACGTGAGAATGCTGTTATCTCATGATCATCATTCCCCTTTTTAAAGCCTGATGCAGATATTTCCCAGAGCCTCGTTTTGGCCCCGATATCGACCTGAACGCGGCGCCGGCGTCATCCGGTTTATAACGGACGCTCGGCACTCCGCTCCCACCCGCGTCCGACGCCGCCTTTTATAGTCTCTTTTTTCACGAATCTCACTTCTCGTTTTTTCCCCGTGGTTTCTCCTCTTTTTCCCCACCACCTGCCTCTCGCCATCTCAACCCTCCCCTGCAGGAAACCAATGGCTATCTTTAGCACGAAACCCGGTCTCTTGTCTGGTATCTTTGTTATCGCGGCGCCTTTTATGCCCTGACACCTCTCCGCGTTCATTAACTATTCACAGACCGCGCGGGGAACCCTGGGAGATGGCCATGTGAAGTGCCCCCTGGTGAGTGGGGCAGACAACTCGGAGGAGCTGGTTGCTGCTGTTTCATCGGCTGAAAAATTAATCGTCTTTCAGGTCGACTGCCGTGTCTTCACGATACGCATGCGTATTGAGGTCCGTTTACATCGGCCGATTTTTTGGTTCCCGATTATTTTTGTCATCCACCGTCCACCGATTGTTATATTTTTTTCTTTCAGAAATCTGCAATCTTACTTATTCTGTGAAAGTTTGAAGAAAATGATATTGGTTTTACTAGGTGGAAAACATCTTTTTAAAATTTAAAAGTTTAACCTTGATATCCATATATTCAACTTTGAGTTTAACCTTGATATCCATATATTCAACCTGCAGAAAAATGACATGGGCTATAATTGCATCTTAAGCTCAGAACATTGATGTACCTTTGTTGGCAACAAAGAAACGGTAATTTGTCTCAGGCTACCCATCCTAACTGAGTCGGCCGTAGTTGGTAGATGTAGGACATCTAGACAAGGGTCAGCCAATGATTAGTGAAACCCCATCCTTGAGTTGTTCTTTTGTCTCTGATGAGTTGCCGTTCAATGTTCCTAAATCAGTCACCAAAAGTTTATCAACATGTTGATAAATCCAGTCACTGACAACAGAACGTTGGTAAATGGCCCCTGGTTGGGTGGCCAACACGGGCTGAGGGGTTACATAATTTGCCTGCGGCAAGTTCACCGACTCCTATACGATTTGGGAACTAATCGTTCAACCCTGAATCAGTAGATGTGTATTGGCCTTAATTGCCGATCGGCAAGTGGAAACCTGCCATAATCACTTCTGATCTGAGAGGACGCCATCTTGGATCCTATCGCTTTTCGCTTGTGCCTGGTGTGACACACACTGTCAGCTTCATCAATCATGGAACCAGTGATCAACGAAAAGGAGGATATTGTAAAGGAGATTGTAAAGAGATGCGTGTTTCATGTCCGTTTGCGTGAGCACGCAAAGCGCATTGCGTGAGATATTTACTGTCCATGCGTAGAGCTGCGTACAACGCAATGCGTCCTGCGTCAACGCAACACCCTTCAAAACGTCTCACAATACGCAATCCGTTGTTCGCAATTTACGTTTCTTTTTATGTATTACCAGTTGATACATTTCCTTGATCACGCAATCTTCCATTATTGATAGCATCTCTAACCCGGCGTTTACACTAGACGATTATTGGCGGCGATTCTTGAATTTAGCACCACCTGATGACTGTCGGCTGTCAATAACTAGACAGCGGTACATATAAAAAGTGTAAACGATTGAGAAAATCCTTGGATGATGACTGTTGCAGGCAATATTACGTAATAGAACACCACCTGACGACTATTGGCTAAACAATCTACAGTCGTCACGTTTTAGTTGTCTAGTGTAAATGCCAGGTTATGGCACCATCTAACGACTACTGGCTAGACGATCTACAGTCATCACGTTTTAAGTCGTCTAGTGTAAACGCCGGGTTAGAGCACCACCTGACGACTATTGGTCAGACGATCTACAGTCATCACGTTTTAAGTCGTCTAGTGTAAACGCCGGGTTAGAGCACCACCTGACGACTATTGGCTAGACGATCTACAGTCATCACGTTTTAAGTCGTCTAGTGTAAACGCCGGGTTAGAGCACCACCTGACGACTATTGGTCAGACGATCTACAGTCATCACGTTTTTAGTTGTCTAGTGTAAATGCTGGGTTAGAGCACCACCTGACGACTAATGGCTAGATGATCTACAGTCACCATGTATTTAGTCGTCTAGTGTAAATGCTGGGTTAGAGCACCACCTGACGACTATTGGCTAGCAGTCTACAGTCATCACGTTTTTAGTCGTCTAGTGTAAACGCCGGGTTAGGGCACCACCTGACGACTATTGGCTAGACGATCTACAGTCGTCATGTTTTTAGTCGTCTCGTGTAAACGCCGGGTAAGGGCACCACCTGACGACTACTGGCTAGACGATCTACAGTCATTACATTTTTTGTCGTCTAGTGTAAACTCCTAGTATGAGATAAAGAGAGGTATATGAAGACAAAAACAGAGAGAAACAGGGAAATCTGAGAAAAACAGAGTCACAGAGAAACATTAAGAAGAATATGTCCTATCTTTAGACTTTTTAAATGTTATAATTCTGCTGGAATATTGTCCAGAGCCCCAACAGGGCGGTCTCAGCTGCAGAAAGCAGTGGCTGTTAATGGAATAGAAGGTTTAATGTGAAGGGCTGCTCTATAAGTAGATAGTGAAAAAATCCTCCAGGATAATAATAAGAAACCGCATCAAGATCCATAGTCACTGAAAATATGCAATGAGTTTTGGTTGCAGAGTAATCTAACGAGGCAAAGCTAAGAGATTATGTTGCAGACCGAAATGAATTTAGGATCGAGTGTTGTTCAGATTTTTTTATCCCATCGCTATCACTGACTAAATCAAAATTCTCACACCGTAGTCAGAATGTTGAAAAATTCGGTTTCACAGAATAATAGAGAATCTAAATTACCGCATTGCTGCTGTGTCGGAAGGATGACAAATTTTTTAAAATTTTTGTTTATGCCGTAATGTTCCAGAAGACTTGTCAAGGTGTTTCGGGAGCTTAGAGGGTTCCTGGACAGTGTCATTCTCCAATCTTTTAAATCTATACACTTAAAGACAAATGCGGGTAGGTATTGCAATACCATCTATATCTATACTCAGAACTAAATGTTAGACAGGTGCTGCCATCTGATTTCATGAAAGTATTGCAGTTTCCCTTAGACACCAATACTTAAGCGTTTAGCTTCTCCAGATGGTCTACCCATAGAAGTTAGCATGGTGACATAGCATTTTTTTAGCATTTCTCATTTTTATATGTTCCCAATTATCAGAATCCAGAATTATTTGAACATAGCAATAGAATATCAGTGTTTTCTAGCCACCAAGTCAAAATATTGCAGTTTCCCATAGACACCAACAGTTAAGCACTTATCTTTTCAGATGGCCTTCCTATAGAAGTTAGCATGGTGACATGCCTTTTTTATTGCATTTTCTATTTGCTGATATATGAAACTTATAAATATTAGCTAGAGTTTTCTGCCAAAATCAATAGAATTTAGAAATCACCCAACTACCAGCATTTGTCTTTAATAACTACCATCGTAGCTTCGAGGCGAAACCTTTCCGAGACAATAGTAGTAAACTACACTCCAATAGTAACAAACGAGACCAAAAACAAAATTCTAGCTTCGAATCCCATAGCTTTAGCACTAAATAAGCCTCGTTCTTACTGGCCTCCGGAAATGGTGTTTTGAGCACGGGTATCTGCCGTTTTAGCGGGTTCACTTTGGCTCCCAATAAGGTGGCAGTGATTTCTGCAACTCGGCTGTTCTTGGCGCACTCCCTCCTCGTGCATCTAGGGACTACACAGACGCTGCACGGCCAGAGGGTGCTTCCATCTTTCATGTCCCGCGGGACGAAATAAACCTGCTGGCCTCTTCTCGCCAGTTCTCGTCAATTCTCGTTCACGCGTTGAGTGAGCGTCTGTGGTGAGCTCGGTGCTCCTTTTATCGCCCACTTCCGGTTTGGGTAAATCTCCGATGAAGATTGTGTTCCAGCCTCCTTTTGTATTCGATGTCTTTATCACATATTGCATGATGATCTATAGATACTTTATCTTACCCGTAATAAAAACGCCATAGGTTTAACATTGGGTCATTGTATTCGGGCGAGCGTGCAGTAAAGTGTTATTTATTGCACGAGGATAATACAGAAAATTAACCAATCAGCGGCTAGAACGTGAGCGACGTCACACTAATGCGGTCTATGAATTGTTGACAACCTTTGGCCTTACTTGGCAATTTGGCAGCTGCAAACTTCACTCGCTCTAACAGCTCGAAGGAACTGAAATGGTTCATAAGTATTTTAAAGTCGTAGAGGTGGGATAGATACTTAACTGAACTCGAGATAATAGTGTTAGTGTTGATCACACTCTGGTCAGGTCTGCTACTCGTTGCTCAGCTAACACCTCGCGCAGTAATACACAACCTGTCCATCATGTGATACAATACAACAGCGGGATGAAACAATAACTGTTGTGGTTACTCGATAAGGGTGACCATTTGCTTCGGAAGTGTTTCAGGTAAAGAATTAAGCATTTTTATCGATATTTGAAGGTATATATGAATAGGGAAACCCAGTACCGGTAAGCAAAAGTCAAAGTTACTTGGTAAGGCTTGGAAAAATTACTTTTGCTCACCGGAACATAGCCTTTAACACTACTAACTCTCGTTCAGTTTCTACAAATCCATAGCTCTATTGCTGGGATCGATGTTATCTTTGAATAATCTTTACAAGGCAATATCTCTAACTTAGAACTGTTCTATTAATACTTTTTCTAGACATATAATCTCGAAATGCCCTAGAAATACTTCATCCAGCTTTAACGCCTAACCTTCGAATGTCCTATAGATACTTTACCCATAAGAAACATCAGAAAACTCTATATATTCTTTACCCAGCTTTACCACATAATCTCAGAATGCTCTATGGCTAATTCATCTAATACCTAACCTCAGAATGCCCTATAGATACTTTCACTGCGTGAAACTAACCACTTTATATATGTATACGCCTGGCGTATACAGGTATGCTTTTGCGTATACAAGGTCATCCTATTCCCCGTGTGTATACGCCTTATCTATTGGCGTATATCCGTGTCCATGGTGCAGTCATATATACGTCATATATACGCCAGATTCTGTTGTATTTACGCCACTATCCAATAATTCCGATCTCTGCCACTTGGGGACACCACTGTTGTTTTATATCATTTGCCATTAGTATATGGTATATAAAAAAAATGTCATATTATCAATTTTGATTAAAAAATCTTTCTAATACCCTAATGAGTATCATTTCATTAATTACATATAAGAAACCCTGCATTCACTTTCTTTTATTTATTTATTTATTTTTTTTTAGACGTTTATTTAGACTGGCTTACGCTCAGCTATCAGATGGCTGGTTTAAATGCATGGCCAGTATTTTCTTCATAAGTTGTACATTCAGTAGTTTTGTTGATTTTTTTGGAGAGTCGGAACAGTCCGAACAACGTATATACATAATTAGATTTATACATGTCGCAGAAAGAAATCACATGGAAGAAGTCAAGAACGTCATGCCTAAAAAAGGCCTGGCTCAGTTACTGTTTATGGCACTAGGAATTTTAGCCTTGTTTTCATCGTGCGTTTGAAATCCTGGGCAGATTTGATGGTATGGAGATCATAGTCAAGGCTGTTCCATAGTGATGGTACATAGTACCCCAGTGAGTTCTTGTAGCTTGCACAGGTGGGTCTAGATAGTTTGAACAATGGTCCTTTGTTTGCCCTAGTGGGTCGGTTTGGTTCATAACGGAGCGATTCAGTATCAAGCAGGCCGTACATGTGGTTTAGTATGTGGGTTTCACGTCTACTGCTCAGAAATGGTAACTGAGCAGTACGATGTAGTACAATTCTGGGTGTTAAAGGGTGCAGTCTGTAGATCGTACGTAAGGCAGTGTTTTGCAATTTCTGGAGTTGCTCTAGTTCCCGGGGGCAGGAGAAGGCAAAAATAATGTCTCCATAGTCAAACAAGGGGAGTATCATACTGTTGTAGATGGTTTGACAGGCGTCCGGTGTTAGGTAAGTTCTTATTTATCTTAGGAGGTAGATCTTATGTGAAATGGTTTTAATAAGATGATTTACATGTTGTTTGTAATTCAAATTTCGATCGAGGATCACTCCTAGGTAATTGTATGACGTAACTATGTTTAGCCTTATCCGATCTACAAACAGCTTACAGTTTGAGTTCACCTTATTATTCACTTTCCTTGTTGAACCGTATACGACCGCTTTCGTTTTTTTAACGTTGATTGTTAAGGAGTTACATGCACACCATGTTTGGAGTTGATTCAGATCACTTTGCATAAATTCCGTTATTACATCCAGGGATTCATGTGAATAATACAATACGGTATCATCCGCATAGTGTAAACAATTACTATGCGCTATGGATTTATGCAAATCATTAATATACAAAATGAATAGCATCGGTCCCAGGATCGATCCCTGTGGAACACCACAGGTAATCGATCCTGGGGCCGACTTGACACTGTTTGCTAAGGTAATTTGAGATCTATTTGTCAGATAATCTTTGAACCAGTTAAGAATGTTGCTTCTCAGACCCATAGAAAATAGTTTGTTTAAAAGGATTTTGTGATTTATGGTATCGAAGGCCTTGCGGAAATCAATATAGGTGCATATGGTAATTTGTTTATTGTTTATGGAACGGGCTATGGCATTAGTCAATTTCGCTATCGTTTTAGTTGTGGAATGTTGTGGGCGAAAACCATTCTGTTTGGGTGAGAGAATATTGTGCTGATCGATGAATTTCATTGTGTGCTTATGGACAATTTGTTCTAGTAACTTTCCCGGGAGTGGAAGGAGCGAGATGGGGCGCAGATTATTGACGTCCGGGCTATTGCCCTCCTTTTTTAGCGGTATGATAGTTGCTTCCTTCCACTTATCCAGGAAAACCCCAGTGTCCAGCGAGACATTGAACAGATAAACCAGTTGGTGTGGCAGGGCCAGAAAGTCGTCTTTTAAATATTTTGAGGATAGTCCATCTAGAGCAGACGATTTGGTCACGTTAATAGCATTGAGGAGTTTGATGACTTCTTCTATATTGGTACACATATACGCCCTGCGTATATATATATATCGCGCAGAGTATATTTCTTCTCATATATACGCCTGGTGTGAAATACAGCCAAGACGTGTCCGTATTCAAAAACAGTGAAACAGTATTGTATACGCCTCATACGCTGGCGTGAAATATGGACGTATTTACAGCCGATATATGCACGTTCGCGATGGCGTATATAGGAATAAACTGGTTATTTTCGTGCACTGTTTACCCAATGCTGCCACATTAACTCAGAATACCCTTTCTATTCTTTGTTCAGTTTTACCACCTAACCTCAGTATACCCTATAGACACTGTACCTACCTTAACCACATAATTTCTGAATGTTCTATATATTCCCTACCCTGATTTACCACATAACCTCAGAATGCCCTATAAATACTGTAAACAGTTCTGCCAGATTATCTTGGAATGCTCTATATATTCTTTACCCAGGTTTACCGTATGATCTCAGAATGCTCTATAGACACATTACCCAACTTTACCACCTAACCTCAAAATGCCCCATAGTTACTCCACTGGTGAGTTTCCTAAGACCTGCTCTCGCTCACTCTCACAGCACATCTCTGGGGTCATATAAAGCTCCCTCCAATGGCCGTCAGAAAATTGCCCGGCGCTTGTTGTCGTATCCCACGAGAGTGGCATACAGAGAGCCGTACTAACCGCTGTGTTCTTTGTGAGGTGAGCGCGGCACTTGACTGCTGTTTTACGCGGAGGGTCTGCTACTGTGTCCCGCTCCTGTATAGAGACAGGGTCAGTGTGGATGAATAGAGTATGTTCTGTACTGTTTTGTTGTCAGGAATATTATAAGGAGACATGGCTAGTGGGTCTGCTACTGTGTCCCGCTCCTGTATAGAGACAGGGTCAGTGTGGATGAATAGAGTATGTTCTGTACTGTTTTGTTGTCAGGAATATTATAAGGAGACATGGCTAGTCGGTCTGCTACTGTGTCCCGCTCCTGTATAGAGACAGGGTCAGTGTGGATGAATAGAGTATGTTCTGTACTGTTTTGTTGTCAGGAATATTATAAGGAGACATTGTTAGTGGGTCTGCTACTGTGTCCCGCTCCTGTATAGAGACAGGGTCAGTGTAGATGAATAGAGTATGTTCTGTACTGTTTTGTTGTCAGGAATATTATAAGGAGACATGGCTAGTGGGTCTGCTACTGTGTCCCGCTCCTGTATAGAGACAGGGTCAGTGTGGATGAATAGAGTATGTTCTGTACTGTTTTGTTGTCAGGAATATTATAAGGAGACATTGTTAGTGGGTCTGCTACTGTGTCCCGCTCCTGTATAGAGACAGGGTCAGTGTAGATGAATAGAGTATGTTCTGTACTGTTTTGTTGTCAGGAATATTATAAGGAGACATGGCTAGTGGGTCTGCTACTGTGTCCCGCTCCTGTATAGAGACAGGGTCAGTGTAGATGAATAGAGTATGTTCTGTACTGTTTTGTTGTCAGGAATATTATAAGGAGACATGGCTAGTGGGTCTGCTACTGTGTCCCGCTCCTGTATAGAGACAGGGTCAGTGTGGATGAATAGAGTATGTTCTGTGTGTGTCGGAAATATTATTAGGAGAGATAGTTAGTCTGGCCGTATGGTATATGTTCTGTACTGCTTTGTGTTAGAAATATTGTGAGAAGATATTGTGAGTTAGTGCGGCCGCATGGAGACATGGTTAGTGTGGATGAATAGAATATGTTCTGTGTTTTTGGTGTGGGAAATTTTGTAAAGAGATATGGTTAGTGTGCTGTTTTGTGTCGGAAATGTTATAAGGAGACATGGTTAGTTTGGCCGCATTGAATACGTTCCATGTTGATTTGTGTCAGAAAGGGATCTAAATATATCGCTGTTATTACAAGTAGGCTGGGTGAAGCGGTTAAACCAAATACACAGTAATTACTGGTTTTGTGTACGAGTGGCAGTAATCTCGGAGTATTTCACGCGTTGTAATATCCGAGCGATAGTGTCAACTACGAGGAGATTACAGCAACTCGTACACAAAACCAGTCTTTATTGTATTTATTATCCACCTACAAGATTGATAATAAGGAGGGATAAAGACACAGGGGGGACACAAGACATTTTCTTTTTTTTGTATAAGTTTTATTCAAATTCTGAGCAAAGGCACAGTTCTTCCATTTGAACATGGGCGGTAGCAACCTGTACAAGACTTACGGGAGACAATAGGGGGGAAGTCCATTAAAAAACAAACATGGAGGGCGGGAGAAAAAGGGCAAAATCCACTGAAATATTCTATTTCTACCAGCCCTGATACGGTATCGTAATCGTATGGAGATTCTATAGTGCTATAAGATCGTATCGTTAATACCAGCCCTCACTATGAGGACCATTTTTCTGTCTATTGCCCTGATTAAACCAGTATCTCTCCGCCATAGGCATCGCGGTAGACCTCAGAGTCCTTGATTCCCCGAGATTAAAACTGGCCTTTTTTTAACAAGCCGCGCGCAATCCATTCTCGGCCGTCCACTAGACACGCTTTTTGTTCTCCGTCCACCAATTCACGCAATGTGATGGTTATTTGGACAACTCCCAAAACTGCATGCTCCCTGCCAGCCGCCTTTGTGGATAATTAATAGGCGCTCCCCTCAGTAGGTATGCCACAATGTGATGGCTGTCTAATTATCTCCGGCCAAAAGGACATGGGCTTTGAAGATAGAAATGCGTTTATTTTAGCTAATTGATGTGGCATTAAGCTATGGGTGTTTTTTTATTGGTGAGGAGTAGCCTAATTGTCACTGATGGTGGCTTTGTGATGGGGACTGTTGTAGGACTGTTGTGAGACTGTTGTGAGACTGTTGTGAGACTGTTGCGAGACTATTGTAAGATTGTTGTAAGATTGTTGTAAGACTGTTGTGAGACTGTTGTGAGATTGTTGTGAGACTGTTGTAAGATTGTTGTAAGATTGTTGTAAGACTGTTGTGAGACTGTTGTAAGACTTTTGTCAGACTGTTGTGAGACTGATGTGAGATTGTTGTGAGACTGTTGTAAGATTGTTGTGAGACTGTTGTGAGACTGTTGTGAGACTGTTGGAAGATTGTTGTAAGACTGTTGTGAGACTATTGTAAGACTGTTATGAGATTGTTGTGAGATTGTTGTAAGACTTGGGAGATTGTTGTGGGCCTGTTGTGAGACTGTTGTGAGACTGTTGTGAGACTGTTGTGAGGCTGTTGTGGGATTGTTGTGAGACTGTTGTGAGATTGTTGTGAGACTGTTGTGAGACTGTTGTGAGATTGTTGTGAGACTGTTGTAAGATTGTTGTAAGATTGTTGTAAGACTGTTGTGAGACTGTTGTAAGACTTTTGTCAGACTGTTGTGAGACTGATGTGAGATTGTTGTGAGACTGTTGTAAGATTGTTGTGAGACTGTTGTGAGACTGTTGTGAGACTGTTGGAAGATTGTTGTAAGACTGTTGTGAGACTATTGTAAGACTGTTAGGAGATTGTTGTGAGATTGTTGTAAGACTTGGGAGATTGTTGTGGGACTGTTATGAGACTGTTGTGAGACTGTTGTGAGACTGTTGTGAGACTGTTGTAAGACTGATGTAAGACTGTTGTGAGACTATTATAAGAATGTTATCAGATTGTTGTAAGATTGTTGTAAGACAATTGTGAGACTGTTTGGAGACTATCATGAGACTATTATGAGACTGTTGTGAGACTGTTGTAAGATTGTTGTGAGACTGTTTTGAGACTGTTGTGAGACTATTTTGAAACTGTTGTGAGACTGTTCATGGACTGTTGTGGAACTGTTGCGAGAATATTGTGTGACTGTTGTGAGATTGTTGTGAGACTGTTGTGAGACTCTTGTTTTTAGTTTTTTTACTACTGTGTATTTCGTCATTCTCTTTAAGTACAGACAGTTCCCCCATGGGAATCCTAGTTGACGCTAACATAGTATAAACATACATCAATAAAGTTTGAAATGATTGAAACTAGTTCGCTAGTAACAGATTGGGACACTCAAGATATTTTACGGTCGCTTTGGGCTCGCCTTGAATAGTTTCTTAGTCTCAGCATTGTGGGTGTTCTCATCAAGATTTTTCCACGAGGCTATACCTCGTACATAGGTGATTTCTTGTATGACTTTCTTTTGTTCCTGAACCCTTTAAACCTGACTAGTGTCCTCTCATGTACCCCTTAGCCTTTGATCTATGAGGTCCGCTTTATGGGATAAGTTGTACATCATACACAGCAGTTGCTTGTTTCTCATGATAACAATACAGTGGCAATTCCGGGCAGAATATAACCAAATATGTGAAAGTGCCACAAATATGTTGTTGTATATAATTTATAATTCAAAGGAAAACGGAAAGGTTATGATATAAGTAAGGCGAATACTTTTGTGTGAAATAAAGTATTTTCTTTAAAAAAAAACACTCACAAAAACGTGATGTAAGTAAGACAAATACTTATAGGTGAAATAAAGTATTTGCTTTTCAAAAAAAATTGTGCCCCGGGTGAGGCTCGAACTCACGGCCTTCAGATTATGAGACTGACGCGCTGCCTACTGCGCTACCGAGGCACCTGGACATGCAGGCATTAAGTATATAGAAGTTCCTGACCATGCTGTACAAGTCACAGAACGAGATGCTAATTTACTGTTTGTTCGGACCGAGGCGTTTACGCCGAGTTCCGTACAAACGGTAAATTACCATCGAGATCACAGGTGACAGAAACTTTGCAGAACTACATCGTAATCATCGTTTTGATGGAAGGTGGCAGTTTGAGACAAAATAAACATACTTTGTAATCATGGAAGGTTAGAGTTGAAAGTTCAAGACAAAATAAACATATATCGTGATCATGGAAGGTGACAGTTGACGCGTAGAGACAAAATATGCATTCATCGTAATAATAGAAGGTGTCAGTTGGCCTTTAGAGACAAAATACATATTTATCGTAATAATGGAAGGTGACAGTTGGAGACAAAGTACACATACATTATAATATTAGAAGGGGTGAGTTGACTGTTAGAGAAAAAGTAAACATTCATTGCAAAAAGGGAAGGTGACAGTTGGCATTTGGAGACCAAATAAACATACATCGCAATCACGAAGGGTGACAGTTGACAGTTTAAGACAAAATGAACACACATCATAATCATGGAAGGTGACTGTTATCAGTTTGAGGAAAAATAAATGCTCATCGTTATAATAGAAGTGGAAAAATAAACACACATTGTAATGATTGTAGGTGACTGTTGGCAGTTTGATACAAAACAACTTACATCAAAATGATAGAAGGTGACAGTTGGAAGTTTGAGACAAAATAAACATACTTCGTAATCACAGGTGGTCATTATTAGATCACGTGACATGCCATGATCACGTGATCTAACTTCGCCTGTCCCGGCATGTCCACCTCTTCCCCTGTAGATGTAACCAGCGTGCCACGCATGCGCAGTGCTGACATTTCAGAACCTTTTTAACGCATCACTTTTTTTTCTTCGTCTCGTCCGAATCGGATCAGGTAGACTCGCTACAGGGTAATCTTTCTCATTTGATGTCCCCCCCTTCATCTGATGAACATTTTCTACTTTTTCCGTTCTGCCTCCGTTTGGAATCCGTGAAATCCATGAAAGATATTTACTACTGGAGAATTAATTTCCTTCTTTTGTGTTTTTTTTTCTCGGAGGACGTGTGGTACGTGACGAGATCTCGCGGGAACGAGAAAACAACGAGAATTCATGTTGAGATGGTATTAACGGCTAGTTGTGCTTCTTGTATGGGAGATTACCTTTATTATCGCCCACTTTTACGCGTATCCACAGACCCAACGCTTTTCTTTCGCCATGGACCTTTTAGCAGATATGAAGAAAGGGAGTCATTAGTTATTAATATGGCAGCTCCGAAAATAGCCAACTCGCTTAGCGAAATCCTCAAAAGAAAAAAAGAAGCGATGGCCGAGAGATCATCAATGGAGTAAACTGCAGTATGGTGGATGTTGTAGTAAACACGTGAGAAATGGGCGATAATTGGTGAAAATACCCGCATTCTCAACGTGTATGGGGAACGTTTTTACAAGGCAGCCGTTTTATTGTCCATCGTATACAAAGTCCACTTTGGGGAACGTATGGGAACTTTGTAAACATAACCCATTGTTTGATAACTGTCACATACCATGGCCATAGTATGCGGCCTCAAAGCAATTATATATGGGAAAAAATTCACATTAAGCTATAGAGGAAAAAGATAGTCCCTTTTAACATGGCAATTCCTAGGATCATTTCAATGGAGTAGATGGATAATAAATGCAACAAACAATGATTTGTGGACAGGTGGCTCTGTAAACCACTCGAGGTTGACATTGCAGTGCATTCACTGACATTGATTCACTGCATTACTATGCGTCAACCACTCGTGGTTTACGGCCGCCTGTCTACTAGACCATCGATTATTGTCTTTAGACCTATATGTATCACAGAACAACTACAAATCCACCAAATGTGATCGGATGAGGCTTTTTATCTATTCATTTACTTTATTATCCACCAAAAACAAAGTGTCAATATAAAACACATTGGGAGCAGGAGTGGTGGGTAGTGAGTAGATACCTTTTATTTATTCATTTGTTTCATTTTTAGCAACTCTTATATCAGAACATATTACATCCATTATTCACCCTTATATCATAATAGTTTCTGTATAAGCTGAAATGATATGTTTAGGCAGTTCCAATACAAAAAATGAGTGCAACATCCTTTACAATGATAAGAATCCATTGGTTTTGTTTTGTTTTTTTCTTTGTTTTTTCGCTATTTATCCTGCAAGGACATCGGCTAACCGCCGGTATGACTTGTCCTTACAGTACAAAGTACAATCATTAGTGAACTTGCTGGTAGCTCTATACAATGTAATCTTCCATAGCTTTGTCTATAAATAGAGGCTACACTTTTACAGATGTGAGTGACCAGTACACACTGATATGATTGAAAATTTTACCCGTAACAAACTCGAACTGTTTTAAATCTTCCCCAACTCAAGTGTCTCAACTGTGGATAAAAAGTTGGTTTCATCGGCCATTGGAAACAGGCCTACAATACTACCCCCATCTTACAGGCTACATCTCTGTATAAGACAGGCCAAGATGTCATACGCTACCCGATCCCCCAGGGGCGCGCTGCTGGTGATTTTTGCCCCACTCCGTCCCCGCTCGCCGTCCACTGGAGCCCTGGAGGAATCAATCGGCAGACTGTGGCAGTAATTATCCCTGGGCCGTGCCATAGAGAATACTGGGAACACGGCCCGTAACAAACTCAACCGGTGAAAGATTTGACCCATAAAGAATGCGACCCATTTCAAATCTTCCCAATTCAGGTGTCACTACTCTGGATAAAACTTGGTTTTTGTTTCATCGGCCAATGGTAACAGGCCTAAAATACTCCCCCCTCTATCTCACAGCCCACATAACCAGGTTTGAGATAAAAGTGGTTGCATTGTACTTGGAGTTGTATAAGAAGAACCCGGAGGTCATACGCCACCCGATCCCCCAGGGTGCATGCTCCTGGCGATTTTTACCCCTCTCGGTCCCCACTCGCCATCCACTGGAGCCCTGGAGGAATCAATCTGCAGACTGTGGCGGTAATCATCCCTTGGCCGTCCCGTAGAGCATACTGGAGAACACGGCCCGTAACAAACTCGACCCATGGAAAATTTGACCCGTAACAAACTCAAACAATTTTAATTCTTCCCAACTCAAGTGTTGCAACTGTGAATAAAAAGTTGGTTTTGCTTCATCGGCAAATGAAAACAGGCCTTAAATACTCCCCCTCCAATCTTACAGCCCACTTCTCTGTATAAGAAGAACCTGGAGGTTATACCCAAATCCCCGGGGGGCACGAATTGGCGATTTTCACCCGCTCCGTCCCCACTCGCCGTCCACTGGAGCCCTGGAGGAATCAATCTGCAGACTGTGGCGATATTCATCCCTGGGCCGTCCCGTAGAGCATACTGGAGAATTAAACCCATAACAAACTCAACTGGTGAAAGATTTGACCCATAAAGAATGCGACCCATTTTAAATCTTCCCAATTCAGGTGTCTCAACTCTGGATAAAACTTGGTTTTTGTTTCATCGGCCAATGGAAACAGGCCTTAAATACTCCGCCCTCTATCTCACAGCCCACATCTCTGTATAAGAAGAACCCGGAGGTCATACGCTACCCGATCCCCCGGGGGGCGTACTGCTGGCGATTTTCACCCGCTCCGTCCCCACTCGCCATCCACTGGAGCCCTGGAGGAATCAATGGACAGTAATCATCCTGGGGCCATCCCGTAGAACCCCCGTCTCTGTGACCCCCTCTCCTGGTCCTGCCCCCTGGCGGAAGTAGAGATACCCCCCGTAGGAGGAGGCGGGGGCAGACTGGGACTGACCCCTAGCGGAGCGGTACTTGGTGTTTGTATGATATCCGGTTTCTCAGAGGGGTAAGCGCGTAGGTATTGGGGACGAAGACCGGACTTTGTTACGTTGAGGTGTGAATGAAACTGTGATACAGATTACGATAAAGATTACAATACAGATTACGATACAGATTACAATGCAGACTATGTGATACTGTGATACAGATTACGATATAGATTACAATACATATTACGATACTGACTGTGATACAGACTACAATACAGATTACAATACAAATTACAATGTAGATTACAATGCAGACTATGTGATACTGTGATACAGATTACAATATAGATTACGATACTGACTATGATACAGATTACGATACAGGGCCCTGTTTTATTTTCAACTCTCCTGGGGGAGGAGAGTCCCCACGAGGGATTGCTCCATTGAGCATATTTTTTAGGAGAAATCCTCAATCTCGTTCGATTTACCCTGTTCTCGGGAGAGAGAGAAATCCTCGGTCGTAGTGTCCTTTGAGAGAGCCCTAGCAAAAAATAAACCTGTAGGACTCTTTTGAGGAGACTTGAAAGAGAGGCTGTGTATACTGCAGGTGGTGGCACATAGTGGTATTTTTGAGAACTAATTTCATCATTTATGAATGTATGTAAATCTAAGTAAATAGCACAGTAGTTCTCCATCTGAGACCTCTGGTTCTTATTAAAATCATAAAAAATACATTTCCGATAGTTCAAATGAATGAAATAGCTTTTATTTGTTATTTTGTATCACCCACGATACCCCTAGACGTGTCGCCCGCCAGGAGAGCTGCAGGACACTTTTCAGGAGCTCTCCCGGCCACAGGATTAAAAATAAAACGGAATTTGAGGAGATCTCCTAGATCGTCGGCTACAACTCTCCTTCCCCACGAGACATTGAATTATCAAACACAAACTCTCCTACGACCTCTCCCGGGGTATTTCAAGCCTCCCCGAGCAAAAAATAAAACAGGGCCCGGGTTTCTGAGGGTGAGCGTGACTGAGAATGAGCTGTGTAGGTATCTTAGCCTGGTATAAACGTCCATAGGCTTAACATTAGAAACTCGTTCTCAACAGGCTTGCGAGTACGGTAACTCATACTCAATGGGCGATAAGCAGATAGATATATCCAGGTTAAGATAAAATCAGAAACATATTCGTGCTTGGTCTGAGTCCCTGTTCGCCATCTCGTTTGGGGTGATTCAGAATATTCACTCGGCTATCACCTCGTTCATATTACTGCGCACTCCAAACTCAATGGACACTGGTATGAAATTACATAGACCAAATACTCATCAATTTCTGTGACTATAACCTCTTTTACCCGAATGTTTCTGTTTCACTTTATCTTTTTATTTTTTTTGTGGCGGTTGGGGGGGGGGGGGTTCTTATATCTTCTATACGACCGTACCTTTGACCAACAATGGAATGCTGCAAGAAGATATCCATGTTATCCATTTATATCGATAACATATATATATATAGATTCTCTCGAGATTTCATAATATTTTATTTGTTATTCAGCATTGCAATTCTAAATCATCAAAGAAAAGACACAATCAACGCTGATCATTTCATGTGCTATATTTTATACATGATGAGAGATTTTTCCGTAATCTCTGCTCTGTGTAGGGCGGGGATTACGAGTACCCGTAATCTCCGCCTGGTGAATTACTAGACAATAATCGAGGCTTTGGGGACAGGCGCCCGTAAACCACGAGAGGTTGACGCGTAGTAATGCACGAGCGCTAGCGAGTGTATTACGACGTCAACCTCGAGTAGTTTACAGAGCCGCCTGTCCACAAAATCATCGTTTGTTGCATTTATTATCCATTTTTTCGAATAAATTAAACCCAGTAGGTGCCATATTAAAAGGCATAACAATAAGGTCTTTTTCTTTGTTTTATAGCACAAAGGGACTATTTTCCCCGTATACCATGGATATGACGCTTTATCTCATCCCAGATATTTTTTCTCCATAGACTTAACATTGAGAACTCGTATCTAACGCCCATTAGATATATAGGAAAAATATCCAATGGGGGATAATGTCACAAATGTTAGCCCATTAGTCAATATTAAGGGTGAGATTCCCATGAAAGTTTGGGGTCAGAGCTCGATCCCATCTCATTTAAATCACATCGTAATTCACGCGGCTTCGCCTTGTGAATTACAATGTGATTCAAACTCGATGGGATATGGGCTCAGACCCTAAACTTTCATGGGTTTCCTCTATAGTATACCACCGATATGAATCCGTATACCACAGTTATGGTATCTGACAGGTTTTATATGATGGGTCGTGGTTTACTGAGTCCCCATACATTTTCAATGGGGGCTTTGTATGCGATGGATAATAAATTACTATAACTTAAGTATGGAGACTCCGTTTTCGGTGAATATACTAACCTTTTATGCAGTGGAATTCATTTTCAACATCAGTAATGCTTGATGTGCGAGTTTTCCTCTGTATTAATACTCATTTCAACTTGCACCCTGTCAACTAAGGTCAGATACCTGTTGAAAAATTACCCTACCGCATTTTATACTTTTAATGAGGATATTTCTGATTATAAAACATTGCTCAATAAAGGTTGGAGGGGAATTTGAACTTCAATCATAGGAAATCCATGTCTAGAAGATTTAGAGAGTCGTCTATGGAAATCGGAGAAAGCTGGTAAAAGCTGACGAAGAACAAATTTAATGTGTCTAATTAAGGTTTTGGGGGGAGATGGGAGTAAGAGGTGTTGTCTCTGTGTGAGGATTACAACTCAATTCTCACACGTTCAGCACGCTATAGACCCACTTTACAAGCCATTTAAATTTCAGCTTCTTTGTAAGAATTGATTCTAGGAAATGTCATCGTTTAATTTAAAGTATTAATTCAAGAGAAGGTTTGAGAGGAGCTCTATTTTGTTGTGAATCCCATTTCATTGAAGATGGTTGAACTCCATTAGTCCTGCACCCGAACAATTGAGCCCTGAGTAACATTACGAGCGAATCTTTATCTATATAGGCCCCTTTCCATTGGCCGACGAAAACAATGCAGATCTTTTTAATTCTTCAAAGATTACCTCTGCAAATATAGTTAAAGGCATATCCTACAATTTACAGTGGCGCCACCTGGTGATTTTTAAATAATGTCAGTCATTGGCCAAAACTGGTTTCTTGGGATTTATTCTAATTCTACATGAGTAAATTTAACATTTTGCCCAGTTTATGCAATCTTAACAGGTAAAATAGGCCAATTTGCATTTGCTTGATTTACATAGGAAATGTACTGAAAAATATGGTTTTCTTCAATTCTTTCAAAAACGAGGACGGTGACCTATGGTTTTTAAAGCCTAAATAAGTAGTACTATATATGTACTATATTCTGTGAAAGTTTGAGGAAAGTGACATGGGTTTTACTATGCGAAAAAATACTTTCTCTATATTTCTATATATTCTAATATAAAATTATCATAATGTTGATCTATAAATTAAAATCTAGCACGCTGACCCCCGATTTTTAAGTTAGATATGTGTTCCACAATACTTGGAGATCATCATATTAAATTTTCAGGAAATTGACATGGATTTTAATTTTCAAGACAAATTGTCCGATATGCCTTTAAGAACATTTAAATCACCCAATATCAGAATAATTCAAATTACTTCACAAATCCAGTTAGGAACATATAAGTCTCCATGTTGATGTCTTGTCTACTCTCTGAAATCCTGGCCGCTGATTGGCCAGTCGCTTATGATGTCATTTCACATCACTCCACCATGACTATGACGTACGTCACTTTACTGGGTTGATCGTTGCATACATTCGTTGCATTATTCCTATGGCTAACCTTGTACCAGGGGTGAAAAAATGAGGAATTACTGATGGGATCTCAGTCGAATATTCCAAGTTACTCAACCTTAAAAGGTTCTCCAACTCATTAATCATCGAGAAATTCGCACTGTCTGATTTTCCACTCAATGCCTTGTAATTTGACGATGAATTCCAGAGAACTGGATGCGTAGTAATATCCGAACGTTGCGCCTGATTCGAGGAGAATACGACCGCTTGTGTCTGAAACCAGTCAATATTGTATTTATCAACCACCATTCATTGCTGATAAATGTCAGATGGGGCCTATTGTAAGCTCGTCCACACCTCCTGCATGCTGAGTTGCTTCCCCCACTGAAACCGCTATGGTCGCACAGTGGGGTGAGGCTCCGTAACAAAACAACTCTAGTGACAACGTGTGGCTGAAGCTGAGGAGAAGATGGATCTGCCTTATGCCGGCAGTCGCTTTATTATATATTGGAATACATTCAGACGTCACCACGGGTGAGTACGTCACACCTTCACATACCATTCCTTTTACAGATTATACCAGGCGTGGCAGCTGGTTACAAATATGGTTACAGTCACTTTATTGGTCACAAATAGTCACGTGTAAAGACAAGACGCTCTCCCTAATATAGAAACGTCGCTTCCGTCACACATGCAAGAACAAGACGCTCCCCCTAATATGGAGAAGTCATTTCCGTCAGGGGGTCTCCATCCCATAATATGAAGGGAACCGCAAAGATGTTCGCGCGTCCCTCCGGGAGGATCCTGACATGTCCTGCCACGTGCAACGTCTTGAGGTAAAATCTCCACATACACATAAGGATATATATTAGCTTGGAAAATATATTAGCTTGGAATAGATAACAATTGTTAGGGAGGACAATATTTATGAGGGAAAAATAATAGCTTTAGTATTTCTCCCTTCTCATGCACCACAGGTATTCATCCCTAATTATTTACTACCACTGAAATCTTATTTCTCACATAAGAAGGTTTACGGTTTTCCTTTATCATATAGAAGCATGCACACATGTTTCCCCTTGAGAGCGTGAGAAAGCCGGACATGCGAGCAGGGGTTCTCATAAACAAGCTGTCATGAGCTCGTCATGAGCAACGACTTGTTGAGACTAGAGGCGGATATAACACGGATGTGCACATAAACACAGCCACGCGGAGACAGGAACTTTCCCACCGGCGACTTTCGCCTCTCTCTTCCATATAATATATATTTTCCCTGTCTGACCATGTTTAAGTCGTATCTATAAAGGGGAAACATATATAGGCAGAGAATAAATAATAGGAAATATATATGTATATATATTAATACTTCTGGCCACATGCCCAGGAGAAACAATAAAAGAATAAAAAAAAAATAACAGACTGATTACAGTGACCAGTTTCACGGGGTATTTCCTAGAAAGAAAAGAAATTCTCCTGTAAGGGTGCCGCTGTATCTTAATGTAACATACTATCTATAGTTAGACTTCAGTGATTTGCTTAATATTAGTTTTCCCAAGTTTTTCTGTGATATTGGCTATTTATGGCCGCACGCGACATTGGCATCGTCGTACGCGACATTGGCATCGTTATACGCCATTGGCACCGTCATACGCAAAATTGGCATCGTCGTATGCGACATCGGCATCGTCGTACGCGACATTGGCATCGTCGTACGCGACATTGGCATCGTCGTACGCGACATTGGCATCGTCGTACGTGACATGGCATCGTCGTACGCGACATTGGCATCGTCGTACGCGACATTGGCATCGTCGTACGCGACATGGCATCGTCGTACGCGACATTGGCATCGTCGTACGCGACATTGGCATCGTCGTACGCGACATGGCATCGTCGTACGCGACATTGGCAGGGCCGTACGTGACATCTGCCCCCCCACCTTAAAATAATCCGCAATCTTCCCCAGGTTGCTGATGATTTAAGACAAAAGAAGATAATTTCGGGACTTCAGTCACGGCTGCCATGTGCAGTGAAGAACACTCCCCAATTATGGCTACTTGGTGCAGCAAGGAACACTCCCAGTGCCCTGACTGGGAGTAAGAATGGGCATAATACCTCCGGATGGAGGTAGACATCAGAAAATAGGGCCGGACCTCTTGACAGCAGTAGCTCGCCAAGTGATTTGGTCGACCGTTCTATTGCCCCCGAAGAAGATATTTAAGGACAACGTCTTGGAATCTATTTCCCTTCCCCGAACATGATTAGTTCGGTAACCCACTGAGGTCAGGGTTTCAGCCCCCGAAGGAAATATCGAAGGACTACTTCATAGAAGGATAAGAACTTAAATTGTCTAAAAGGGAAGGAACTTAACAAATTGTCTAAGAAGAAAGGAACTTAACAAATTGTCTAAGAAGGAAGGAACTTAACAAATTGTCTAAGAAGGAAGGAACTTAACAAATTGTCTAAGAAGGAAGGAACTTAACAAATTGTCTAAGAAGGAAGGAACTTAACAAATTGTCTAAGAAGGAAGGAACTTAACAAATTGTCTAAGAAGGAGGAAGGCACAGTCGGTCGCGACACAAGTTCTTATGCTACTCACATTATATTTTCACGAGCATTTTGCCGAGGGCTATATTATACACATACACTCGATCTCCTCCTCCCCACAATTTATTTAGGAAGGAAGACTGGACAAGAAGGAAAACTGGAGAAATTGTTTGGGAAGAACTTAAAACTAAATTATTTGGGAAAAACTTAAAACTAGATTGTTTGGGAAAACTTGAAACTTAATTATTTGGGAAAAACTTAAAACTAGATTGTTTGGGAAAATTTAAAACTAGGAGGAATAGGTCCTAGCGACCTTAAGGAACGTGCTATTGCTGGACGGCAAGTATCCATTCGCACCAATCACTTGCCCACCCAAGCGAGGTCCAAAGACGGGATCTATCTGTACAAGGTGGAGATTCAGACCTCCTTTCGACAGCCTTTCAATTCGAAAGAGACTAGTCCAGGGGTTTTAGAGGGCAACCGCTAAAAGCATACCACAGCGTCTTGCAGACCTCTTGCTAACTCTCCAATATACCTGATGACCAGAGTCGCCTTTAAACAGGGTAATATGCTTAGTTCATACGGCTCTATCTGCTTTTTGAAAACGACTATTTAACCCCAATTCTCTGTGTGATCGGAGGGGATGGGTGGTAATCTTATTACCGCATGGGAAGGAATCCCCAAAAGGTCACGGCACCTTTATTGCCTCATGGCCATTCCCCAATTCACCAGGTCCGTCTCAACCCTTCCGTTACCCTGCAGTACTGTCCCACAAAACGTGCACGTTTCCCATCGTCGCACCATCTGGTTGAGAATCATCCAGAAACACTTTTGGTGCACGAGAGCGCCGCAACAGGTCATTCGCGCCGCCATTCTGACATCCCACCTATTCCTACATTCAATATAGGTAAGAGTCTGCAAACATATACAACACAGTCCAGTTTTATGTTGTCGAAGGAAAGCTTTTCTCCTAGCACCGTGCCGTATCACTCTTCTAATTCCCGCTTTAGAGAACTCCCCACGCTTCTCATCATAGATTCTCGGGAAAAGGTCTTGTCGGTTAGTGCCTGTCCAGTTAGTCAGGGCTTCCATAACTAGCTCCCCTCGACCTGCTATTCTTGGGGGATAATAGTTTAATACCTCACCCAAGAAATGGTGTGCCTTCTCAGGCTCTAGAGTAAATGCGATTTCGACTATTAAGTGGTAAAGCTCATCGCACCCAAAGAAATTACAAAACTCCACGTATGCGTTACCGGAGCTTTTCTTCACTAACGGCCATAGTGCGCGTGCCAAAGCATATATATTATTATGATTAGTGAAAGCTTTAAATACCTGGATATATTCAGTATCTGAAAATATAGGTGGCAGAGTTATGGTCGTTACACCCATCTCACCATCATACTTCCACAAAGCACGAAAATACCTGCTATACCGACTTAGTTTCTCATATTCCAGCTCGTGGAAAATAAACTCGGCGGAGACAGCCATTTTGAATCACCCTTCACCGAACGTCACTCTTTCTCACTCACACCTGTCCCGTCCTGTGCTTATGGATAGTGGCCTCAGAGGCATGAAGTCAAGTAGTTTCCGCAACGTCCCCACCTCAGGAGCTTTGACTCGGTTAACAAACGCTCCATAAGGAGAAGGCATCGTTGGGTACCACTGTTCTTACGTCGCTGATGGTGGCCTTAGGCACACGAAACACACGTCCCCACCTTAGGAGCTTTGACTCGGTTAACAAACACTCCATAAGGAATCGTTGGGTGCCGTTTTTCTATGTTACCTAGGTTCTCCAACTTTCCTTCTACTCTACTTGTTTCAGCGACAGGAACGCGAACTGTTCACCACAACATATTACAACAACCTTTCGTCTTTCGACGACACACCACATCACCTTATAGACTATTACATTCAGTATTGTTCATAGGATCATCGATCTTTAGATTAGACTGAACACCAGAGTTGTGAGATAGCACCACTAGAATCGTCCGCCTATTAGACGTTCTGTAACCATTGTTTTCAGGTCCATGAAAAAGTTGTCATTGTTCCTTTTCTCCTATAGCACTCCTCAAAAAGTCCTGGAAGGAGTTCTCATTGAGATTTGATTGTGCTGTGCTTTTCCTAACAATGAATGTCACCTGCATTCGAAGAAGTCCAAACATTTCCTTCAGTCAGATAGCATAATTCTGCTTAAGAAAGAACATGGCGGATCGCATGACGGGAGGCCGCACAGCCTGACAGACCATATGAGACGCCACCATAGTCCGTTGCAAAAAGGATTTCACGGTTCTAGTTTTGGAGGTCGTCACCCAGTGGTCATGGGCAGGTCCAACTCCAAGACTCAAGACATCAAGATCATTGTGTTAGAATAAGCGCCCAGTGGCATCATGCCAGAATAAGGTTACATTACATCGACCTCTTATGTTGGCAGCAAGAATCTGATAATCCTACTCTCATTTCAAAATAAAAAGGGACACCACTCGCGGGCTTTTCCATTTTTGTTAAACGAGAGTAAGGGTAAATCAACGAGAGTAAGGGTAAATCACTCGTGGCCTTTTTGTTTTGTTAAACGAGAGTAAGGGTAAATCACTCGTGGCCTTTTTATTTTGTTAAACGAGAGTAAGGGTAAATCACTCGCGGCCTTTTTATTTTGTTAAACGAGAGTAAGGGTAAATCACTCGTGGCCTTTTTATTTTGTTAAACGAGAGTAAGGGTAAATCACTCGTGGCCTTTTTGTTTTGTTAAACGAGAGTAAGGGTAAATCACTCGTGGCCTTTTTATTTTGTTAAACGAGAGTAAGGGTAAATCACTCGTGGCCTTTTTATTTTGTTAAACGAGAGTAAGGGTAAATCACTCGCGGCCTTTTTATTTTGTTAAACGAGGGTAAGGGTAAATCACTCGTGGCCTTTTTATTTTGTTAAACGAGAGTAAGGGTAAATCACTCGTGGCCTTTTTGTTTTGTTAAACGAGAGTAAGGGTAAATCACTCGTGGCCTTTTTATTTTGTTAAACGAGAGTAAGGGTAAATCACTCGCGGCCTTTTTATTTTGTTAAACGAGAGTAAGGGTAAATCACTCGTGGCCTTTTTATTTTGTTAAACGAGAGTAAGGGTAAATCACTCGTGGCCTTTTTATTTTGTTAAACGAGAGTAAGGGTAAATCACTCGTAAAATTGGAAGGAGGGTAACGCTATCCCTCAAGAAATTGGAAGGAGGGTAAGGCTATCCCTCAAGAAATTGGAAGGAGGGTAAGGCTATCCCTCAAGAAATTGGAAGGAGGGTTCTCTGCGGGTCTCATTGATGACGAGGACATCTTTAACTGGGAGGTGCTGATCATCGGACCCTCCGACACCTTCTACGAGGGAGGATTCTTCAAGGCTCATCTGATTTTCACACATCAAATGAGCTCAAAGCAACTACTTTCAAGGTCATTTACCACACTTAGCAGTAACACCGGTTGTAACCACTTTCCGGCGTAAAAGAGGGGAATGGTCACAGGAGGTAATCGTCATACAAGATGGGCGTGGTCGATGTGACCCGGGAGGAAAACCAGTTAAAAGACGCAGAATAGCCGATTAAAAATAAAACAAAAAGAACATAAGTAAAAACAAAAACAAAGAAAAGAAACAGTACCACTCTCATCCTGTCAACCCTGTGACAGTTGTACCACCAGTTGTATCAGAATTTTGTTCTTATTATGTGGACTGAAGAGAAGATTGTCTTTATAGTGTCGTCCGTGTTCTTCACACATTCTGTCCGAGCATGGTTCCGTCAGACGCCCTCGTTCTCACACACCCCGTCCGAGCATGGTTCCGTCAGACGCCCTCGTTCTCACACACCCCGTCCGAGCATGGTTCCGTCAGACGCCCTCGTTCTCACACACCCCGTCCGAGCTCGTCTCTGTCAGACGCCCTCGTTCTCACACACCCCGTCCGAGCATGGTTCCGTCAGACGCAGCGTGGTTCAACACCTCATCCACCAGGTGCAGCATGGTTCAGCACCTCAAAGTAGAACACCAAGGGTGTGAGAAACAGTTATTTCGGTCTTTACACAGGTCATCAGGACAACAGTCAGGAAGGATCGCAGAAACAGGTGTTAGTTTTTGAGCTTTTTGATCATGCCCTCGTTCTCCTTTTTTTTTTTTCTTTTCCTTTCTATCTCGGTGGGCTAGGACTGCGGGAACGACTAATTACGTCATCCTCATCCCCCTCGTCTGGCACGTCCACCTGAATCATAGCCTCACAGGTTCGAGCACTGTACCCCACATTAGGAAGAACCTCTTTCCTCTTACTCCTCTCTATACTATAGCATTTCTTATTCTTACAGCATAGTGAAAACCCTTGCTTCCCAATCTTTTCTCGAATCTTATAACCTGTTTTTGTAAGATACCAAAATACTACAAATCCCACTACTATTGCTAGGGCTACTATAAACCAAAACCACCAGGCTCTACCTGATACGCTAGCTTGTATAGTTTTTATTCTTGATACAATTCTACTACGAGGAGGGACTTCAAGGGCATTAAAGGAGGGAAAATTTAACTCAGATATGCCGCTAGTCTGCCAAACTTTATGCGTTCTTATTGGGTACCGGGAAAAATTCAACCAAGACAAATCTACGGGCTGTGGTGGTGGGATGGTTATGTTGTGGAAAAACCGAGTAAGGGGCAAACCTCTAAGATTCCAGAAATCGGTGTCAAGTCCACATCGCTGGTCTACTTGGATAACATAACTTCCGGCAGTTAATTTTCCAGTAACTGGACTTTTATGAGGACATGCATAGTGGTAAGTTGTGTCTTCTGTTTCTACAATGAATCTATTTAGGGGAGTTGAGACTATTCTAGATGGTGGCGGTCGCCCAGTGTAAAGTGTCACCGGACACTTGGCTTGTTGTTCCGCGTCTCCATTTATTAACCCATGCAAACACGGTTGTTGCCGTCTATCATACTTCACCCCTGATTTACACGCTCGCGGGTCTGGACCATAACATTCATACGGGAAATACAAATCTTCAGTTGTCAAATCTAGAACAAACGGTTGTGGCTGGCGGATTTTTATACATTTCTTCCCTTCACATACTGCCATGGTGTTTATAGTGTATAAACGCTGCTCATGGGACCCGAATAAAGGTGCTTGCAGGACACAAATGGCCTGGGAGTCGACAACTATTATCTTCTCCACCCGGACATAGGCATAGTAAGCTAGGGTATTAACTTGTAGGCCGTTATCTTTTGAAGAGAGTATTTTCTCCATTAATGGCACAGGCACTACTTGATCAGAAACAACTCGTGCTTCACAGGCGACCCGTACGCTAGAGGCCTCAGCCACCGCCGCTTCGTAACTAGTTAGATGTTCATCTATTAAATCCATCACCACCGTGAATCCCAGTACTACCCCATTATACTCAACAATAGGTTCCATATGACTTAGGCGTATTATGTTTCCTTCTTGCGCGTTTTGCCTCTGTATTATTGAGTTTACAGTATGGGTCAACTTCTCTTCCTGCACTCCCAACAGGTTTACCTTGGCAACTAGTCCTATTTGTGTGTCTACCACACCCTCAATTTCTTCCGCCAATGCCAAATCTGCCGCCTGCAGGGCTTCAATATCGGCTTCAGTGGCTGTTCCAAATAAAAATGAAGAAATTTTTCCAACTATATTCAAAAGTCCCCTCTTCCGTCGACTGACATGCCTTATCCGCGTCCGAATGACAGCAAGTCTTCTCAACAAATTTTCGGTGAAAGCCAGTGCATCTGTGTTGGGGTGGTTAAAATTATATCGCATTTGTTTTTCTCTTATGCGATTCTCTATACTGTCACACATCTGCAGCCATTTCACATCCAGTGAATGGTCGGCCGTTAGGTATACATAAACTTGGGCATAAGAGCGTATCTCTCTCACCTCCTCTTCGTGAGATATAATGGCCCCAGTTTCTATCTTGCTTATCTCCTGTCCGCTGGATAGCGCCAGGCACCTGAAACAAGATGAGGACTCAGTTAGTACAGAGCCTCACCGTTTCCAGCCATGAATTCCAATTAATTTCAAAAGAATTAGGACACCCCCTGCTCTTACTTGAGGAAGTGTTAACAGCAGCTGCTGCCGGCGTAAGGATTGTGGACAGATGGGGGTTTGGGATTAAGGGAATCGGGGTAGCTTCGGCAGGTGGAAGCCTTGATTCCTTACTCGTTGGGGCAGGCACTGGATCTACCTCCTCATACGACTTGGCTTCAGGAATGACCCGAGCATTCCTTTGGTTAACTCTAACGATGCGTCCCGTTTCGAGTTCCTCTACGCGGAGACCTCCGTCATGATTGGAGATCACCCGGTAGCCGGGCTGCCACTTAGGCTGCCCCTTCCGGGGAAAGAGAGCGCGCACCGTGACAAAGGCCCCAACGGGTAAGCGTTTAGCCCGACCCGGCTCTTTTGTCTTATAGGCGGCTCTCGTTTCCAGGCGGAATTCACGCAATAGGCTCTGGGCTAGCCGTATTGCCTGTAACCTTTCACCCTCGTCAGGGTTTCCGGTAGTGGTTCGGGGCAGGCGCGCTTTCCTACCATACACTGATTGGTACGGGCTAATGCCGGCGGGACCAGCCGTAATTCTATACGCATATAGCGCCTCGGACAGGTACCTTGTCCATTTTCGTGGGTCTCCCCCTGTTAGTTTCAATAGCAACTTCTGGATGGTTCCATTGAATCGCTCTACCATCCCATTGGACTGGGGATGATACGGCGAGGTCTTACGGTGTTGAACACCATTATTTCTCAGCCATTCCTCAAAATGGGACTCTGTGAATTCCCCACCATTATCAGTCACTACGGCTGTGGGGAGCCCATATCTGGCCACTATCTCCCGTGAGAAGGCTTCCCACACAGTAGCAGATTTCTTTGATGCTATTGGTATTGCTTCTACCCAGCCAGTTAGATGATCTATACACGTTAACAGGTACTGTCGACCTCTTTGATCTCTAGGGAAGGGTCCCACCAAGTCCATTCCCCAGGTGTGGAACGAACACGGGGGCGTAGGCATCTGTCCCCTTGGGGCAGCAGCATTCGCCGGTGTGAGGGTGTTACATAACACACAGCTACCTATGTACTCCCTAATGGTTCTCCGCATTCCGGGCCAAAGGTAATTTTCTTGTACCCTCTTTAGGGTCTTTTCTGGGGCCGAATGCCCCACTTCCCCATGGCAACGATCTACTACTTTCTTCCTATACTGCTGGGGTAACATCAACCGAGGATAGGTACCTCCGTTTTTAAATGGTTCTGCTATGCTATACAGGATTCCCTGATATATCACATAACGGGTTTCGTCTGTCCCCTGTTCAGCCTCAATGAACCCATCTTTGAACTGTTCTTTCTGGAGCTTCTTCAAAGCCAGAGGATCAATGCCGTCAGTGTTCCAGACGTCTGGGGTTTCTGACGCCCAGGTCTCCTCCCCGCCTTGGTCACTATCTGGGGCTACACTTGCTATCCTAGACAGCATATCTGCTCGGACATTTAACTTTCCCTTGTGATACAAAATCGGGGCGGCATACTCGGATATCTGGATCGACCACCTTTGGAGCTTGGTATTCCTGATTTCTGATTGGAAAAGACACCTTAAGGGCTTGTGGTCCGTATGGATTTCAAAGGAGGCACCCCCTCCCAGGTACGGGTGTAACTTCTTAAGGGCATACACAATAGCATAGGCTTCCTTTTCTATGATAGGCCATAATCGTTGACGATCGGACAGTTTGTGCGAGACATAATGTATGACCCGTTCTACCCCTTTATCATCTTTTTGGACAAGGATAGCACCAATGCATCGATCAGATGCATCGGTGTATAAGATGTAAGGCTTGTTAACATCGGGGTGCGCTAAGACAGGTGCTTTGGTCAAAGCAGCCTTCAGCTGGTCGAAGGATTTTTGATGTTCTTCACCCCAGATAAACTCGTTCTTTGGTTAAGTCAACTCCGTCAGTGGCACCGCCAGGGTCGCGAATCCTGGAATGCACTGACGATAGTATCCTGCCATACCAAGGAAACTTCTTACTGCCGATCTATCTTTTGGCGGTTCCATATCCCTTATGGCCTCAGTTTTCGACTCATGGGGGCGGATGCCCTCAGCATCGACCACATACCCTAGCAATTCTATTTGGGTCTTATAGAAGCTACACTTTGATGGTTTTACCTGCAGACCTGCCTCTCTCAATCTGTCAAGGACCTTCCCCAGATGTTCTACATGCTCTTTCTCGTTCTTGCTATAGATAACAATATCATCTATGAACACCATGCAGCAGCGCCCGATGAGCCCTGTCAACACTTTGGTCATGGCTCGTTGGAACTGAGCCGGGGCATTCTTTAAACCAAAGGCCATTCTGGTGAACTCAAAAAGTCCGAGATGACAGGTAAAGGCCGTCTTTTCGATAGAGGCGGGGTCCATAGGCATCTGCCAGTACCCGGACTTAAGGTCTAGGGTGGAGAAAACCTTGGCCCCCTCCAGTGTGTCAAAGATATCTTGAATATAAGGCAGCGGATAAGCATCACCTTTTGTCATTGCATTGATTTTACGGTAATCTACACAAAACCGAGTACCACCGTCCTTTTTCGGGACCAGGGTAATGGGAGACGCCCAGGGGGACGTGCTCGGCCTTACTACCCCATCAGCTAGCATTTCTTGTACGCATTGTTCTACCTTTCCTCTTTTGTCCAATGGCATTCTATAGGGGTTCTGATGAATAGGGCCGCTGTCACCTGTGTCAATCACTGCTGGCGGCAGTGATCGAGCAACTCGGACTAGCGTCTCCTTTTCACTAAACACATCCCGATACCTCGTTAAGACGTCATTAACGAGGGAACTACTCGACATTGGGACTTGGGATACAGACATTACAGGACCACAATACTGTGATGGATTGGTTACAAGCGGATATACTTTCTCTCCTAACCTCATTATATTTTGTACAAAATCGATTACACATGCCCGGCGGCATAGATTGGACCCGATTAACAAATCGACTCCCCCTGCATTATCGCACACTAAAACCTCTGTAGGGAATCCCCCTATATTGACAGTACAGGTACCCCTTACAGTCAGGGTGTGTCCGGTTATACTCCGCACCATGGGCGGTTCTTCTAAAGGAATAAACTTTGGCAAGCGGGTATACAATTGAGCGGTTATAAGAGTATGTGTACTACCAGTGTCTATCAGGGCTGTTACCTGTACTCCTTCTACATCGAGTCGTACCCTAGGTCGTACGGCTCCTGTCGCGCCGCAACAGCGCCCATCCCCTGGCCAAGGGGTGAGGGCTGAGGGCTTAGCTAGTTTCCCTGGTTGGCTGGAGGGGCCACAGGCGTAGGAAAACTACCTTTGTTTTGGCAATCGTACCTCCAGTGTTGTTCTCCACAATAGCAAGGACGAGTCGGGGGTCGAGCCCGACACCCTTCTACTACATGGCCGCTCTGGCGACACCTCTTGCAGGCATCTTCTGCCACTTCTTGCGATCTAGCCCCACTAGAAGAATCTGTAGGCCCGGGCCCATCCCTGCAATCATTTGCAAAATGACCCAACCTATTACACCGGAAACATTTATCCTGTGGGGTGGCTGTACGTGGTTTCTTTTTTCTTGGATTTGTATTGGGTTCGGCTTTCTTCTGAGTGCCTTGCACTGCTAAAACTTGTTTCATTTTATCTCTCATTTCCTGATGGGACCTATTGGCAGAAGCCACCTCCTGCCTCAGTTCTTCTACTACACCCCGCAAGAGGGCGGTTTCATTGACTTCTTGTTCGAGTGAATTTATTTTCCCACTATCTCTAGGTTTAAGATAGTCTTCTCTTTGGCTATATGAGATAATCTGTTTTATGGCTACCCGGAGGGAGATAGGTCTGCGGGACGCAATCCTACATGCTGCTGTCCTGTCCTCCATCCCGCTAAGGAGATCCCTTATTAGGTCGGATTGATCTTGTGGCAGGCTTGCGTATCCCTCATTAAAGAGAGTCTCAAAGGCAGAGACATAGGCACGGATAGATTCCCCTGATCTCTGAGCTAAATTTCTTAACTTATCTCTCTGGGCCTGTTGGAAATCTGCTGATACATACGCATGGGCCAGGGTGTTCTTTATTATAGGCCAGGGCCCTGTTTTTCAGTCACGACATAATCGGCCAACGATTCCTTAAGACATCTCTGCGATTGGAAGACTGTTTGGAAGACACAAAATGGCGGGTGTGCTATAGACACGGTCTCAGTGCGGCGCGCTCGATCGCCGCTAAAAGTGTCTCAAGTATAGAACTGTCTCAGGTTCTATCAAACATCACTGTGCGTATATAGAGGATTTCCTGTGCTTCTAATACGAATTAAGCAATGAAACTTTAACACGAGTACGGGATACATATAGCCTATAATCGTATCAAATATGAAGAAGAACGGCCGTATAGTTATGAAGTTATCGGCGTTTGAATATGAAACATTGAGCTATCCATCGGATATCGTACACGCACTCTCCTAGCAGATCTTCCGCGGTATAGCGCGCGGAATCTCTGCTGGGAGAGTGAAATAAGCACAGTCGATGTCAAGGTCGCCGCATAAATTAGATCACTGATAGAGCAACATTTGGTATGACGAATTTCACATGCCGATAACTTCATAACGGTGCGGCCGTTTTTCTTCATATTTGGTACGATGATAGGTTATATGTATACCTTACTCGTGTTAAAATTTCATTGCTTAATTCCTACGGGAAGTGAAGTTGCGCATTCTGTACGACATGTCCATAGATGTCTTAGGTCTAAGACACTTTGGAAGACATTTGGAACCACGTGACCCTAAAGATGTCTTGTCTATAGTACACCTGACTGCAGCCTAAGTGCTCTTGACGGACAATCGTTGGCCAATCTCCAAAGATGTCTTATCTATAGTACACTGACAGCTGTAAGATATCTTACAAAGAGGATATCGTGACTGAAAAACAGGGCCCAGGTGTTCTCAGGGTTGGTTATTAGTCGTCTCAGGCTAGCCCCCAAAGGATCAGAAGCTGTAAGAGTTGCTACCTTTAGACGTATGTTTTCCGGTAATTTGTCTAACTCCCTCAGCCAAGCTAGGGTTTTGGCTGGGTTTGTTCCCTCACACCTACCTACATCGCGAGAATAACGACCCAATGAATGGTTATCAGCCACGGCCGCCAATAACTTAGTCATATTCTCATCATCCTGTGTTCTATTTATACCTTCATCCTCATCTATCTCAGTTGCTTCATCATCCGTATCCTCATCTCCCTCAGTGAGATACGTATACCTCGTTCTCACCTCCTCTCTATCTCCGCCAGATCCCTTTTTACTCATTTTTGCTTTCTCTGCCCCACGCTCTGCAGCGTCGGCACTACTATCTGCAGCGTCGGAAAAATCAAAGATACTACTAGGCTTGGCTTTAACGGACTCTGTGGTACTTTCCTTACTTTTCCCCCTAGCTTCGGACCGAGAAGCGGTGGTTTCCTCTTTATCTGTCATTCCCAATCGTCGGTTACCTCGTTGTACAGTATCTGTCTGCAACCCTACATTCCGTAAAACCTTACTACATGGGGAGGTGGTGGTGGAGGAATCGGAGATGGAAGGGGTAGAGGTGACCCTAGAGGGGGCGGAACGTGGTAGGGGGGTATTTTGTCTGGTATCATATTTATGCCTGGGTGTATCAACCATCTAGGTATAGGGTCTCCCGTTCAAAAAGAGGGTTTTAAAGGTACCGAATTAAATTTTCATGCCACATTCCAAATACAATGCCCGAACCCATTACTACCATGCAAAACAGATGTACTCCTACTCACCAAACCAGACACAGGGTTGTCGCAGCCAGCCTCCCGAGGTTCTGAGGTCTCCACAGCCTAGGTAGGCAGGTGTTCCCTCTATCACTGTCGACACTCTCCCGTGGGCAGAACCGTGATGAGTTGTCTCGTTCCATCGTCCTGTGTCTGTCTCTACACACCACTTCAGATAAAACACCAGCTATCAGTTCGGCTCTCCTGAGCTGAACCAGACTATGAGGATATAACAGTCAGTGTCGGATGCACGGTAAAGTGGGTGTATACCAGAGATCCCTGTGGTGGCTGCCTCCTCAGGGTCCATTACGTTCGTCACTTCATACTATATGTTATCACGTCGGGGTCACCATTTGTCAGATGGGGCCTATTGTAAGCTCGTCCACACCTCCTGCGTGCTGAGTTGCTTCCCCCACTGAAACCGCTATGGTCGCACAGTGGGGTGAGGCTCCGTAACAAAACAACTCTAGTGACAACGTGTGGCTGAAGCTGAGGAGAAGATGGATCTGCCTTATGCCGGCAGTCGCTTTATTATATATTGGAATACATTCAGACGTCACCACGGGTGAGTACGTCACATCTTCACATACCATTCCTTTTACAGATTATACCAGGCGTGGCAGCTGGTTACAAATATGGTTACAGTCACTTTATTGGTCACAAATAGTCACGTGTAAAGACAAGACGCTCTCCCTAATATAGAAACGTCGCTTCCGTCACACATGCAAGAACAAGACGCTCCCCCTAATATGGAGACGTCATTTCCGTCAGGGGGTCTCCATCCCATAATATGAAGGGAACCGCAAAGATGTTCGCGCGTCCCTCCGGGAGGATCCTGACATGTCCTGCCACGTGCAACGTCTTGAGGTAAAATCTCCACATACACATAAGGATATATATTAGCTTGGAAAATATATTAGCTTGGAATAGATAACAATTGTTAGGGAGGACAATATTTATGAGGGAAAAATAATAGCTTTAGTATTTCTCCCTTCTCATGCACCACAGGTATTCATCCCTAATTATTTACTACCACTGAAATCTTATTTCTCACATAAGAAGGTTTACGGTTTTCCTTTATCATATAGAAGCATGCACACATGTTTCCCCTTGAGAGCGTGAGAAAGCCGGACATGCGAGCAGGGGTTCTCATAAACAAGCTGTCATGAGTTCGTCATGAGCAACGACTTGTTGAGACTAGAGGCGGATATAACACGGATGTGCACATAAACACAGCCACGCGGAGACAGGAACTTTCCCACCGGCGACTTTCGCCTCTCTCTTCCATATAATATATATTTTCCCTGTCTGACCATGTTTAAGTCGTATCTATAAAGGGGAAACATATATAGGCAGAGAATAAATAATAGGAAATATATATGTATATATATTAATACTTCTGGCCACATGCCCAGGAGAAACAATAAAAGAATAAAAAAAAAATAACAGACTGATTACAGTGACCAGTTTCACGGGGTATTTCCTAGAAAGAAAAGAAATTCTCCTGTAAGGGTGCCGCTGTATCTTAATGTAACATACTATCTATAGTTAGACTTCAGTGATTTGCTTAATATTAGTTTTCCCAAGTTTTTCTGTGATATTGGCTATTTATGGCCGCACGCGACATTGGCATCGTCGTACGCGACATTGGCATCGTTATACGCCATTGGCACCGTCATACGCAAAATTGGCATCGTCGTACGCGACATCGGCATCGTCGTACGCGACATTGGCATCGTCGTACGCGACATTGGCATCGTCGTACGCGACATGGCATCGTCGTACGCGACATTGGCATCGTCGTACGCGACATTGGCATCGTCGTACGCGACATGGCATCGTCGTACGCGACATTGGCATCGTCGTACGCGACATTGGCATCGTCGTACGCGACATGGCATCGTCGTACGCGACATTGGCAGGGCCGTACGTGACAATAAATACCATGCTAAAACATTTCCAAACATTTGAAACTTAAATGATCTGCCTCCTATTGTTTATGTGGTGGGAACTCCGGTGAATATTTCTTTTTAAAAGGCTTTTACTTAGACTGGAGTAGTCGTCTAGTGTAAACGCCGGGTTAGTCGTCAGGTTGTGCTAGATTCAAGAATCGCCGCCTATAATCATCTAGTGTAAACGCCAGGTAAGTTGTCAGGTGGTGCTAAATTCAAGAATCGCCGCCTATTATCGTCTTGTGTAAATGCCGGGTTAGTCGTCAGCTGGTGCTAAATTCAAGAATCGCTGCCTATAATCGTCTTGTGTAAATGCCGGGTAAGTCGTCAGGTGGTGCCAAATTCAAGAATCGCCGCCTATTATCATCTTGTGTAAACGCCGGGTTAGTTGTCAGGTGGTGCTAAATTCAAGAATCGTCGCCTATAATCGTCTAGTGTAAATGCTGGGTAAGTCGTAAGGTGGTGCCAAATTCAAGAATCGCCGCCTATTATCATCTTGTGTAAACGCCGGGTTAGTTGTCAGGTGGTGCTAAATTCAAGAATCGTCGCCTATAATCGTCTAGTGTAAATGCTGGGTAAGTCGTAAGGTGGTGCCAAATTCAAGAATCGTCGCCTATAATTGTCTTGTGTAAATGCCGGGTTAGTTGTCAGGTGGTGCTAAATTCAAGAAATGCCGCCTATAATTGTCTAGTACTAAAGCTTACTGATAAGAAATAAAAAGAACATCGCAGTAAATTCAACAAATGCTAAATTCCTCGTTCATGTAAGGGATAAACCACACCCTGAAGTCCCAGACCCATCGTAGGTCATATAAATAAAGCCTGGAGAGTGTTGGACATGGGCGATCAAAGCCTCTGCTTGGAGATCTCTCCATGCCGTCAAAATGTCAGCCCTTTGACAGACAGAGAGGCTAATTGGTGTCTTAACTGACCTACACAAATAACCCAAATACCAGCAGTCCACGAGGGGGGAGGCAGGGAGGAGGGAGGTGTTGTTGTTGGCGCAGAGGCTTTGTTTTGAGGTAATTCGATGTTGAGTTTTTGGAGATTTTCCGTGGATTATGAATGAATGACTTGGTGCTTGCTTAATGCCAGCCTCACGTTGCGGGTGGATGACCGCCGGAACAGGGAGGAGGGGGGGGGGGGAGGGGGAGTTTAGGGGGTCGTGAAGTGGAGTTCACACGGTGGGATTCATGTACCTCGCAGGGTTCAACATCTCAGGAGATTCTGTTCCTTGCTAAGTGGAATTCACACGCTGGGATTCATGTAACTCACAGGGTTCAACATCTCATGAGATTCTGTTTCTTGTAAAGTGGGATTCACACGGTGGGATTCATGTACCTCACAGGGTTCAACATCTCAGGAGATTCTGTTCCTTGCTAAGTGGAATTCACACGATGGGATTCACACGGTATCTCACGGGTTCAACATCTCATGAGATTCTGTTCCTTGTTAAGTGGGATTCACACGGTGGGATTCATGTACCTCGCAGGGTTCAACATCTCATGGGATTCTGTTTCTTGTTAAGTGGAATTCACACGGTGGGATTCATGTACCTCGCAGGGTTCAACATCTCATGAGATTCTGTTCCTTGTTAAGTGGGATTCATACGGTGGGATCTGGGTCTATTTTTCAAAACCTGCATTTTAGGTTAAAAAGCATTTTTCTTAAATATCTCTCTTAATAATCAGTCTACAGTTGTAATTGCTGCAGTAATGGATGCGTCTCAAGGAATTCTGTCATTCCAATATAGGGTTTTCATATAATGGACAGGAATCTATTGGTGAAAATTGAGAAAAACCCTTATTTTCTCCTTATTTTCAAGTTTTTTTTAAATATGTGAAGATGAACAAACACTTACAATATATCTAAAGGCAAAAATATCAGTAAAAACTATTCATTAAATTAATCTTTACTATAAGGGCTATGTAAAACATCACAAATCAAGGTGACAAAATGAAAAGTTCCCTGAATTTTATGTTTAGATAGTTTTTCAATTGAAAAATGTTACGTCCATGACCCCCAGGTTAAATTCTAAAAATCAAAAAGATAAAAAGAATCAATTTCATGTTTTCCACCTACAAATGCTGCATTAATATGTCCTTTTACACTCCTTAAAGTTTGAGCTTGATTGGTCTATGATAAATGTGTCAGATTCAGAATATTGTTACCTAGACCTTAATTCCAAAAAATAGGGGTCATGGACGTAACAGTTACATAAAACATGATTATAATTCCAGTAATCATTTTTTCAAGAGCAAACCTTATTTACTTCATGCTACTATATGTTTGCCTTAAGCATAATAAAAACCATTGTTCTAATCTTTTTTTTTTACACCTCTGAGGATGCAAATGTGCTTTTGTTACGTCCAACACCCCGTTACGTCCGACACCCCAATATATGCTAAACAGGAAAATAATTACTAAGGACAGGTCATACTGATTGCCAAAGGTATTGAGATGTTTACTAATTTAGTCAACTAAGTGTGAGAGGACTATTGAATTTTTTATGGAGTTCTAAGTTCCCTGTTTTATCACAAGGTGTTACGTCCATGACCCCTGCTACTAGTTCTTTGTTTATGATATGAGTATGAATACTTGGTGCCTTTATTATAGATTATTGGAACATGTACCTTATACTCAGCTTCTGTGATTTTAATAGTGAATCATTATTTGGCAGACTGAAGATGCAATCAATTTAACCACATTCCAACACCCCATGTTACGTCCGACACCCCATGTTACGTCCGACACCCCATGTTATGTCTGACACCCCAATATATGACAGACAGGAAAGATATTAATCTTAACAGGTTGTGATGTTTACCTGACCTTTGTAATACCTCTGAGAGTTTAACTATGTATGTGTATAATCATTTCTAAATGTTTTTGATAGGCTTCCCTTTGTCCCATTTTATTACAAAGTATTACATCCATGACCCCTGCACCTAGGAATTAGTTTATGATATTACAAGTTAAATCTGGATTTCTATATGTAACATTTTCATATATGTTTTATCTTTTCAGCTCCTGTTATTTCTTGAGGTGTCTTTTGATTTAGGCCCTACATAAACCCTAAATAATTTGTTACTAAGTGTTACGTCCGACACCCCTCTCTAATAAATGAGAAATACTGCTAGATGTAAAAGAAAAATAGCTAAAACTTGCCATATTACAAAGGAAATTTGATAAGTCATACAGATGTTTGACTCTGATCATTTTGTGTATATATACAGTCAACACATATATGCTTTTTGATCCATTATGATATAGAATGAAGAACAAAGAATAAAGTTTTATCCAAAACTCAATAGGATTTCCTAAGCATATAATTTTCAGTATTTGGTATTTCTTTCTGCTGTAGAAATAATGGCTGTATCACATAATAGTGATATTGATAGGTTTTTAAGTTCTAACACTACAAAAAACCTTTATGTAATAGACTATGGATGAAATAGTTAGTGTGTTACGTCCGACACCCCTGAAAGAGCCTCCATTTATGCCTGACAGATACACCTATAATAGATGATTTATATATAAAAAGTTATTATTTACTGTGAAGCAATGTCTAAGGATGAGAAATATCATACTGAAATCCTTATGAAAAGAACAAGTGATGTGAGAGGGTAAATACAAAAGAAGTTACATTAAAACATACAAAATTGTTTGTAATTTCTGTGACTTGAACAAAATTCAAGATCTTGTGACAAAAATTCTGACAGAGCAACACATATGGCTTTTGGATGTTGCAAAGAACTATATATAAGCTTTCCTATTTTAAATTCTGATAAACATTTGGCAAGTGAGTGTGGGAGAATAAAATATTCCAAAAATGTCCACATTAATAGGGGTGTCGGACGTAACACATAAAGCCTGGTGCTCTTCAAAGTTGTATAAAATTATAACATCTACTCAAAACTTATTGGAATAAATTATTTGTGAAAGCTAGATATCTGTAGTAATTAATAATATAGGAAACTAGGACTTCTTGTGAAGTTTATATTTTAGAGTCAGTTTCTGGCCTTAGGTAGGTAAAATGCAGGTTTTGAAAAATAGACCCATCTATGTACCTCACAAGGTTCAACATCTCATGAGATTCTGCTCCTTGTTAAGTGGAATTCACACGGTGGGATTCATGTACCTCACAGGGTTCAACATCTCATGAGATTCTGTTCCTTGCTAAGTGGAATTCACATGGTGGGATTCATGTACCTCACAGGGTTCAACATCTCGTGAGATTCTGTTCCTTGCTAAGTGGAATTCGTATGGTGGGATTCACACGGTATCTCACAGGGTTCAACATCTCATGAGATTCTGTTCCTTGCTAAGTGTAATTCACATGGTGGGATTCACACGGTATCTCACAGGGTTCAACATCTCATGAGATTCTGTTCCTTGCTAAGTGGAATTCACACGATGGGATTCACACGGTATCTCACAGGGTTCAACATCTCATGAGATTCTGTTCCTTGTTAAGTGGAATTCACACGGGGGGATTCATGTACCTCGCAGGGTTCAACATCTCATGAGATTCTGTTCTTTGTTAAGTGGAATTCACACGGTGAGATTCACACGGTAACTCACAGGGTTCAACATCTCATGAGATTCTGTTCCTTGTTAAATGGAATTCACACGGTGGGATTCATGTACATTGCAGGGTTCAAAATCTCATGAGATTCTGTTCCTTGTTAAGTGGGATTTACACAGTGGGATTCAAGTACCTCGCAGGGTTCAAAATCTCAGGAGATTCTGTTCCTTGTTAAGTGGAATTCACACGGTGAGATTCATGTACCTTGCAGGGTTCAACATCTCATGAGATTCTGTTCCTTGTTAAGTGAAATTCACACGGTGAGATTCATGTACCTTGCAGGGTTCAACATCTCATGAGATTCTGTTCCTTGTTAAGTGAAATTCACACGGTGAGATTCATGTACCTTGCAGGGTTCAACATCTCATGAGATTCTGCTCCTTGTTAAGTGGGATTCACACTGTGGGATTGATGTACCTCACAGGGTGTTTGTCTGAAGTGGGATTCATGTACCTCACAGGGTGGTTGTCTGAGATAAATCCTGCTGAAATTCATGTACCTCACAGGATGTTTGTCTGAGACAAATCATGCTGAGATTCTTGTACCTCAAAAATTGTCCTTTTTGATTTTGATTCTAAATATGTTTTAGGTGGAATGCACACGGTGGGATTCATGTACCTCACAGGTAGTTTGTCTGAGACAGATCCTGCTCAGATTCTCTACCTTTTAAAGTGGAATTGACATGGTGGGATTCATGTACCTCACAGGTAGTTTGTCTGAGACAAATCCTGCTTAGATTGTTTTCTGGAACTATTTTCCATGCAATTCTCGGCGACAATTACCCCTAACCAGGTACAGAATCTCATGAGATTTGGATTTTAAACATGATTATAATCTTTAGGGGTATTTTGGTGAGACAATGGACCCGCTGTGGAGTCACTGACTAAATACCTGCCTTAGCCAATATGAGGCCAGCAAGCATGATTACATGTTTGTAACACTCCACTGTAACTATGTCTCAGATAATGTACCTGGTATGTCCCTCCCTGTGAATCCAATTCACAATTGTGCCTTGAGACTGGCCAAAGCACCTAACCATGAGATTGTTGTACCATAAAATCCTAAGAATAGAAGAAAATATGTATAGACTCCCACAAAAAAGAGTAGCAGGATTCAATTAAGTACTGCACGAGAATCTCACTCTCGTGGCCCTTCAGTCTCCAGGCCTAGGTCGGGTCCACTATGTCTCTATGTACGGCAGCAACTCCAGGCGGAATCCACCAAAATCTAACGTTTTATATGTGGTAGGTAAAAATCATCATCTGAGACTAGGGGAAAGGTGTGAAGTACACCCGTCTCAGGTACATTAGTCTCTAAGTGTGAATCCCGCTTAAGACTAGGGGAAAGGTGTGAAGTACACCAGTCTCAGGTACATTAGTCTCTAAGTGTGAATCCCGCTTAAGACTAGGGGAAAGGTGTGAAGTACACCAGTCTCAGGTACATTAGTCTCTAAGTGTGAATCCCGCTTAAGACTAGGGGAAAGGTGTGAAGTACACAAGTCTCAGGTACATTAGTCTCTATGTGTGAATCCCGCTTAGAACTAGGGGAAAGGTGTGAAGTACACCAGTCTCAGGTACATTAGTCTCTATGTGTGAATCCCGCTTAAAACTAGGGGAAAGGCGTGAAGTACACCAGTCTCAGGTACATTAGTCTCTATGTGTGAATCCCGCTTAAAACTAGGGGAAAGGTGTGAAGTACACCAGTCTCAGGTACATTAGTCTGTATGTGTGAATCCCGCTTAAGACTAGGGGAAAGGTGTGAAGTACACCAGTCTCAGGTACGTGGGTCTCTACATGTGAATCCCACCTAAAGGTGTGAAATACACCAGTCTCAGGTACGTGGGTCTCTACATGTGAATCCCACCTAAAGGTGTGAAATACACCAGTCTCAGGTACGTGGGTCTCTACATGTGAATCCCACCTAAAGGTGTGAAATACACCAGTCTCAGGTACGTGGGTCTCTACATGTGAATCCCACCTAAAGGTGTGAAATACACCAGTCTCAGGTACGTGGGTCTCTACATGTGAATCCCACCTAAAGGTGTGAAATACACCAGTCTCAGGTACGTGGGTCTCTACATGTGAATCCCACCTAAAGGTGTGAAATACACCAGTCTCAGGTACGTGGGTCTCTACGTGTGAATCTCGCTTAAGACTAGGGGAAGTGTGTGAAGTACACCAGTCTCAGGTACGTGGGTCTCTACGTGTGAATCTCGCTTAAGACTAGGGGAAGGGTGTGAAGTACACCAGTCTCAGGTACGTGGGTCTCTACATGTGAATCTCGCTTAAGACTAGGGGAAGGGTGTGAAGTACACCATTCTCAGGTACGTGGGTCTCTACGTGTGAATCTCGCTTAAGACTAGGGGAAGGGTGTGAAGTACACCAGTCTCAGGTACGTGGGTCTCTACGTGTGAATCCCGCTTAAGACTAGGGGAAAGGTGTGAAATACACCAGTCTCAGGTACGTGGGTCTCTACATGTAAATCCCACGTAAAGGTGTGAAGTACACCAGTCTCAGGTACGTGGGTCTCTATGTGTGAACCTCGCTTAACTTTAAAAGGAGGAATTGTCTTCTCCATCCATATTTGATGACGTCGCTTTTAGTTCACTGGTACCCAGTATGAAACATAATGCTTACATGATACTCTCAGGGAACAGGTGCAATATCGCTGGTTCCTGTAGACACCTGAGTGAGCACACGCGGGTACCAGCGACCATAACGATACAAGCTGCCACCAGGGGTCGGGCCTGTAGGCTATGGGGGCAGGAGAAGGGCACTTTGATGGCGGCAGGCGGCAGTGGGCAGTCAGGAGGCATTGATGTGGCACGGACCAGTCGATACCTCACCAGCACCCCACTCACCAGCAACCAGCGCCCCACTCACCAGCAACCAGCCTAAGCCTCGTTTTGACTTCACTTACCGCGCATGCCCGGCCTCGCTTTGATCTGCCGCCTGTTCCGATCAGAGCACAGAGATTACACAAAAAGGCTGATGGGAACCAGCGGATGAGCGATAATCGGGGCCGCTAACCGGACTGAGCGATAATACCAGAAGCAGACGGGGTGGGCGATAATGCGGGGCGTGACGGTAATGGTAGCCCAGGGCGGCTGGGTCCCGGCGATATGTTAGTCACAAAGGGCATCAGCACAGATGTGAATCTCTTTGAGTTCTAGGAGAGATACAGTTCGGTTTTACTCTACGGCCATTAATGCCCATAGATAGGCCGGCGTTTTGGTGTACACGCACTGGCCGTTTGTAAAGTTCTCGTGCTACTCACTGTACAGGGATGGTTTAGTTTGACCCCTACATCAGGATTTCACAGGTATTCGAAGAGATATATGTTATAATGATTTATATTTTATAAATTTGTTCTTACACATAATTATATTCTTACGTATTACTTATGTGGCATTATCTCCTACGTATACCGCCCGCTCCTTCCCATGGTGTATTTATGACCGTACAACACGTACAGGCATACGAGGTATTAGACTTGCTCAAGTCTTTGATTATGAACATTCATTAAATGATTAAAGAAAATCGGAATACAATTCATTATAGCATGTGTCCTTCTCTGACTGACCCATGAATCAAAGACTTGTCCACTCTGACCAGAATCTCCTGTTTATGACCCTAGGCCACTCCCTGTAACCCTATACCTCCCTCTACCCCTCCCCCTCCCCTCCTCCAGTTCCCTGTCTACCTGTGTTGTCATAGCAATATATTTCGCCTACTCCAGACTATGTCTCGATTGAGATCAAAGTGAGTGGGTATCAATCTCCAAGCAGATATCATGACCAGTAGCCAGACCTCTGCTTGGGCAGTGTGGTGCAAAATCGCGCCAGTGTACAGGGCCGATGACGGATGAGACCAGTCCCTGTGTCACTCAGAAGGGGTGGAGGGGTAGGACACAGGGACTGAGGCCTGTGTCACTCAGAAGGGGTGGAGGGGTATACAGGGACTGAGGCCAGTCTAACGAGGTATGTACGTGGAGTATACGGGCGGAGAAACCTAGCCCGGAAGCCTATGTCCAAGGGGTATATGTTATAGTGATTTCTATTTTCTAAATTTGTTCTTACATATTATTATATTCCTATGCACAAACTCAGTTTAAATACACACTGCTGCTAGGGGCATAGTAATTCTGGACATAATGCGTAGTGTACGAGTTATATCTTTGTACCCAGATACATATTGCACACTTTTAAATACATACTGCGTGCTTTAGAATGCATATTACAAGCTTTGAAGATAAAACACATTCTGATTGGCTGAGAGGGTGAAATCACTCATCTGGTGGAAAATTTTAAAATGACAGACGCCATAACTTTGTGAGTTCGGAGACGTTTTAAAAAGGTCCAGGAACAAGATAACCTGCGTAATGACCAGGTATCAAGGTATCTAACGTGAGAAATTCACATGATACAGTTAAGATCACTGCACGAAAACCACTATTTTACATATATACTCCATCACGATAACGCACGTATCGGCTGTATCGTGGCTCGTTTATATTTGTACACACCTCTTATACGCATCTACGTTTCGGTCGTCTACGAAACAGTTTCGATATGTGGACACGCGCGACCTGGCTGTCTTTCACGCCTGGCGTATTTAAGATAAAATATACTCTGCGCAATATATATACGCCAGGCGTATATATGATACCAAAAGAATTGCGACCCGCGGCCCGACAGGTCCTGTGGTTGTAGGATACACCAACACTGACCCGCCACCCGCATATGTAAAATAGTGGTTTTTCGTGCAGTGGATAACTCAAACATGCCAAAACAATCGATAACAACAAGTTCTGATGTGCCAAGTTACGCTGACTGACAGTCCAACGCACAGGATGTGTCCATTGCGCAGGCGCAAAATATGTTAATTAGCTCTCCACTCTTATAGCATAGTCTCTGCTATCCAGTAAAGCCCAATACACATCTACCGATTCAGGTTTGAACGATTAGTTCCAAAAGAAGATTTAACCCTCACTTATATGAGGAAACAGTTCTTAAAGACCATGCTTACAAAGGTTTCTAATACTTCGCAGTACTTCAACTTGGTTATGCTAGTTTATCTCCATTACATAGATATTCAATCAAACATGGTGCCTGTGGTTGCTCTCCTTTTTTTAAATATATTTATTTAGTTTTGATATTTGTTGTTTTCTATCTAATTTTCTATATTTAATCTTTATAAGACTATATAGATTCATCCTTATCTAAACATCCTGACTTTGTTCAACTAATTTGGAAGTTGCCACCCATTCTTTGTTATTCCTTATTCAGTCTGTGTACATTCCAGAGTTCTTATAGTTCCAGATTCAACAAAATGATACCAAGAGACCTCCAGAATAACTCTAAATATCTCCACCGTTTTCGTCGCCTAATGGAATTGGGCTTTATGAGCATACTCCCCTCCCCTTTGTAACAGCACCGGGGGGAATGATCCTCTGAAACCCTTCCCTTTGTCCCTGACACAGATAATGCTCTTACATATTCCTTTGATGATCACCGTAAGAACTCCTGTAATATAGGGAGACATGGTTAGTGTGCCTGAATGGAATCTGTTCAGGGGTATTTTGGACGGAAATATTCACCGAGTTCGAAGAACCGGGTGAATATATATCCAATCAAAATATCAGGAACAGATGGATTTCAGGTGCACTCACTATGTTTCCTTATTACCATATACCTAGAAATCATTAACAATGCCATTTTATAATTTCACAACTCACTTTTTCGGGAATGAAAGTGGTCACATGGCACAGAGGGACGTATGAATATCATTTCGTCACTCAGTGATTATCGGAATCTGGTCAGTAAAAGTGAGTATGTAATAATATGAGGAAACATTACTGTTAACGAAACTGTCGTCAATTCTATACGGCGTCTGTTTATATAAATTTGACAAGAGACGGAGAACGGAGACCGTTTTGTCAACAGTCAGGTCGATTTTTTATTATCATATATACCTGAAATCATGTAAAACATCATTTTAATGACATACAATATCGCAGTCACAGTGGGCGCGAATATTATTTTTAAAGCACCCGTTAAAAATGGGTAGTATTTCATCGACTTTTACACACAGATATGGAAATGATTTCACGGTTCATCCTACATCAATTATCATTATTGGAGCTCAGTTGAAAGGGAATATGGGGAAACAGATTCTGTGTGACAGAATTCCGAATTTTTGAGGTGAGGATTCCAGAAAGTTGTCGCAAGGCCGGCAGGCCAAGTGATTTAATTTCCAGGAATTCCCTAAGAAGTTTGACTATGCCATTAGATATTGCTATACTTCCCATTTACAAATAAATATGGCCGTCTCATTGTGCTTCCTGATATACAGTAACAGGGTGTCTGATTGGCTGGATGCATGTCACATGGCCAACCTTGATATAAAACTTTCAGCATTGGTACAAAAACTTGAGAAAGATTACATAGCAACCAGCAGTACATAATAACGGCGTGTTTGGCTATAGGTATAGTATTGGGTTCTTGATAATTATCTATTATTCATCCTAAAATCACAAGAAAGTGTCATACTTATTTATGTATTAAACTCACATATATTGAATACGCACACCTCATACATTCACTTACTGTGCCATATTTCCCTCTTTCAGCCGCGGGCGTGGAGTACTGCCGGGGATACGTGGACGAACATGGCCAGTGGAATAACGGATTTTACTGTCCGCAGTGGGGCGGACCGGGCCGGAAGTACTGCTGTGGTACGGACACTCACCGGGTGTGTTGTCCAAAGGAGCAGCCTGTACTGCGGCATGCCGGCACATTCCTAGACCAGTAAGTTAAACCTTATTCTATATTACTATATACCCATGCCGTATATTACTGTAGATATACACCGTTTTGGCATATGATGTAAAAATACTGTACGGACTGCCAGTCCGTACACTAAAATACGGACCACCTTACCATACACATTTATTAAAAAATTGGTTGTTAAGCCAAATTAAATTGATTTTTTTTTAGATGTCCAACCATGCTTGTACAAGTCACAGAACTCGATGATAATTTACCGTTTGTACGGAACTAGGCATAAATGCCTCGGTCCGTACAAACTGTAAATTACCATCTCGTTCTGTGAATTGTACAGCATGGTCAGGACATTCTATATAAATATTGTTGATCGGCTAGTTTTCTTAAGTATCAAATTTTTGAGATGAGCCATGCGTTGCACACTGGGTTCCTTTCCTTTATCTCACCCCTGGTATTTTTGTCCCATTGGATACTCGTTCTCCATACCCCTATGAGTACTGCAGGCCATTCTCAATGGTCTGTATCCTGTGCAACATCCATTCTTTTAGTGTGTACAGGGGCGAGATAAATACAGAAAGCAACTCATTTTGGTGAATGTCACTGTTCTTCACTTGCTTGAACGCTAAACACTATCCACTCGGTTGTCACCTCGTGCATATCACTCCGCATCAAACTCATAGAGAATGATGACTTTGACCAAAACTGGTTGGTTTCCTCTTTAATCCCTGTGTCTACCACTACCTTACAGAAAATGTGCAGGAATCCAGGATTTAAATAGAACTGAACGAAAGTTAGCCTGATCAGTTTTTATGCCACGATGGATAGGCCGTGTATTACTACACGAGGCGATAGCGGAGTGTAGTGAGTAGCAGACCTGACCGGAGTGGCTTGAAAACTAGTCAGGCTAACTCGAGTTTGGTTCTGTATTTATCCTACCCCGTCTCTACACTTCAGGTGTGAGTTCCATTTTTCGATTATTCTGTATCATGCTAGCAACATCTGAATGGGCATTTTGAGTGCAACCGGAACTTTTTCGTAGTAGCTGAAATCCTGGTCTCTGATTGGTCAATATTTTTTATTACTCTAGTGGCATAAAAAACACTTTATGTCACAGCATGCCACATAAAATTTGCCAATGTTAAGTCTATGGCGGCTTTTTATTAGGGGTAGGATAAAAGAGTTTCTCAGGTTTCTTCAAGGATATTCTTTATGGCACTTGGGGTTACTTGTGGTGTAGGATCTCTGCCATAGTGTCATTTGATGTTTTGTGATGGTGAAGAAGTTACTTCTGCTGACAAGGACTCTGAGAGAGTAGAATAATTCATGTGTAAAGATATTGCTCTTTCCCTCAGTCAGTTTTTCATGGAATGTCTATAATCAACAATTCAAGAGACCCCCTAAGGGTGTCTTCAATAAAAGGTCTTTTCTGTATGCGTACGAGATGCAGGAATGATGTGGGTCAACTTTGTTCAACACTCATGGACGTCCTTCAATTTGGAGTTGTCCCACTGCCTTCACTGCCATATAAAAGGAATATAGAAGGCATGGATTGACCCAGCAATGACTGCATTCAGAGCAGACCACGACCTTCACCCTGACCTCCTTACATAGTGTTAATAGCGCCTCGGGACGGTTCTACAGTCTGTAGTTGACCTGGATTTAGTGGGCTAAAACTACCCTTTCCAGTCATCAGTCAGGCAAACGAGATGAATATTGTTAAACAATAACCCTCATACAAGGTTAGGAGCATCTACTCTGCGTTTCATCTTCCGCGTTCCACACTTTCATTAGTTGTTACGATTTGTCACTAAATTTGCACCTGTATACAGTGCACTAGCACAGAGCTCCGTCTGTGGATTTTTAAAATTTTTTTTAGATCATTTTATTTATCCTGGAGATCAAAAAGGCACATACATGCCTGTTTACAATTAATCCCAGCTCGTGGTACTCGCTATAAGTATGCTATAGATACCTGTCGGCATAACGCAGGCTTAGAACTATGGTGATATTTACAAAGGCAACATGGTCAATACATCAGAGCTTCATCATTGTGATATAGCATTAGATTACAGTAAGGTCGTAGTTTGGTGAACACAAGTTTCAAAAATGATAAAAAATCTGTCGGTGGAGGCTGACAGAGTCATAGGAGGCCAAAGTTTGGCAGATGAAAACAGAATTATATATGTGTTACTGAACGTTCGGTGAATGTTAAGTTTCTACGGAGATTCCTAGTATGCCTAAGGTGATTTATGATATTACCATGATTGCCTCATACTTTATTCCTCCCATCAATGATCAGTATCTGCAGGCCTGGTACGGTAAAGAAATTATCCTCCGTATTTACTATCTACCCATGCTTCATTTACTGTAAATACGCATCATTTCGCCCCAAAACGTAAAAATACCATACGGAACACTGTTCCGTACGGGAATATACGGAACACTTCCCCATACGTATTGACCAAAACATTAATTTTTAGGCTAAAATAAATTAATAATTTTTATCAATTTCGAGTATATAGTAAATATAGAACGACCTACCATGCTTGTAAAAGCTACAAAACGAGATGGCAATTTACGATTTATACGGAACGAGGCGTTTACAGGACGTTCTATATAAGTACATCTCTCAGGGCTTAGTCTCTGAGATTAGCCTCCTCCTGTAGACAAGATGACCACTGACCACTCCTGCCCTCATCTCATGGGTCCCCGTCCCTGCCCGTGGTCGTACAGGATGGAAGTACGTCATGTGTTTTAGATAATTGTGAGTAATACACCGCTCTGATTGCTCTCTATATCAGGGCACTCAGTGACCACCGACCACTCAGCACTTACTGTGGCTATAGATCAGTCCAGGGTGAGGTCCCACGGTCCGCCGTTTTGAATTTTAGATTCAGCCAAGCGGATGGCCTGGCCTATGTGCTCACTCACATAATAGGCCAGGTAGCGCCCAACATTTTCCGGTGCATTATGGGTAACATCTCCATGTTTCTGGTGCATTGTTGTTTTGCGTCAGCACTTATTGTGGTTATAGATCAGTCCAGGGTGAGGTCTGACAGTCCGCCATCTTGTATTTTTGATACAGGCCAGGTCAGGTGATGCCCGCCATTTTTTGGTGCATTATGGGTAACATCTCCATTTTCTAGTACATTATGGGATTGCTTCTTTTTTTTGTTTTGTTTCAAAACTTGTCATCGGGTTGATGCGTGAAGATGCACTACGACCGTCTACAAATCTTTTTGCATTGTGGGATTGCGCCACGTTGGCAGAGATCCTGCGCTCTACTTCCACGAAAGATCTGCTGGGAGAGTGCCACCTTGGCAGACCAGGGACCTGTTTCAGTAGTTTTGTGACATGTCTAGATGGCGTCTGTGACACCATACGGACAGATCACGAGATTGCAGTCGATGACACAGGGAGTTTCACTCACTTCTCGTAGGAATTAAGCAATGACACTTTAACATGAGTAGGGGATACATACAATCTATAATCGTTCCAAATATGAAGAAGATTGGCCACTTCGATTTTCTGATATTTGCTAGACTTTTTCCGCTGTTGCTTGCACTGTTGGTGTCGCTGTTGATGTCTGTCTAGGCCTAATGTCACAAGACTACTGAAACAGGTCCCTAAACTGTAGAGCCAAAAAAGCTGGCGTGACTGACAGTTCAAGGTCGTTCTCTCCTATTACGTAGGAAGGTGTTACCTGTCCCATATTTCATTTGGGCAGGAAACCAGTAAAGCGGGTGGCCTGAACGAAGAGTCATTGTCAGTTTAGAAGGAAAATGCATCGGGTTATCTGAACTTCTGAGCGCAAAGATTCTGATATTTGGGATGTCATTATGTAGTTAAGAAGTGCGCCTTAAAGATATCAACTGGGCATGATAGAAACTGTATATATAAGTAGGAACCGAAACTGACTGATTATTTCATGTTAAAAATGTTAAAACCTAAATGGGGATTTGTTTAGAAATAAGCAAAAGAATATTTTTGTGTGAAGATACCAACGGGCAGGGTGAAGAAAACCAGTTATATATGGGTGACACAACTTATTAGCAATAAATCTTGTAATAAGTCAAATTGACAGGAGGATTTAAAACATTGTCAAGCAAAGTGGATTAAAAGAATAGATTAACCGGTGCAAAATGTTCCTTCAGAGGATTCATATAATAAGTCTGTATGCTGATCTACCTTCTCCAGCCCTTGTTTCTTAATTGAAGATGGTGGTGCTTCTTAAGAGGGGACCCCCACCTACCACGATAGGCCACGACATGCTTCCCGATCGCTACCATTTGAAATGGCGAAATCGTGACCTATTGGGAGGTCCCCGAATCGTAGACCTCTGTCGTGATCCAATCGGTGAATCATACGCGCTGACCACGATATCTTCCCGATAGGCTACGATACCCAACGACAGGTTACGAAATTTCCAACATGTTTGAATTTATCGGGACCTCTATGATTGGCGTTTTCATCGCAGCCTATCGTGAGCTGTCGTGGACGGAATCGCAGAAACCTGTCCCACCTACCACGATTTTTGCTGACCTCACGCTAGAATCGGAATGGTGTCAGGAAGGCCGTCGTAAGGCCAATCGGGACCAGAATCGTGGTAGGTGGGGGCAGGCTTTAAGTCCCGGCGTCCACCTACTATATACGATAGAAATTTAAACCTGCTGATATGGCACCGATACAAAAAGTCAAAATCGTTGACGCCCTTTTACAATGGAGTCTAATCGCAAAAACGTGGTCAACTGTCCCGATATTAGGTGACCTTCCGACCGCATTTTGATTTTTCATCGGAATGTGCATCGTAGACCATATCGGAGCCATATCGTAGTAGGCGGACGCCGGGCCTCATATGGGGGCTGCTCGGAATTCACCCCGGAATGGTCTATAGGGAGATTCTCGTGTCGTCATGGCAACATGACATGCGCAGTGCGTGCTTCCGGCCATAAACTCCTCTCATTACTAAATATACCCGCGCCATTTAGAGGATTTATGCGGGTGTAAAATGGCGGATAGTTCCATCTGAGCCACCAGATGGCGTATATGGTATCTATCGAGGCAGCCAACGTTCGGGGGTGGGGAGTTAGCTCAGTGGTTAAGGCACTGGACTTGTAATCCCAAGGTTGTAGGACTTTATGGGTTCGAGTCCCACTGCAGCCACTCTTCTTCATTTCCAGCAGTGGTGAATTTACTGCTATATCAAAGGCCAGCCTTTCTCATACCATATATATGTGGTGTGGTGTACAGCCACCTTTCTCCTTCATTCATATAGCAGTGGTAGATTTACTGCTATATCAAAGACCAGTCCTTCTCATGCTATGTCTATGTGGTGTGGTGTACAGCCACCACTCTCCTTCATCCCCAGCAGTGGTAGACTTACTGCTATATCACAGACCAGTCCTTCTCATACCATGTCTATGTGGTGTTGTGTACAGCCACCTTTCTCCTTCATCCCCAGCAGTGGTAGATTTACTTCTATATCAAAGACCAGTCCTTCTCATACCATGTCTATGTTGTGTGGTGTACAGCCACCTTTCTCCTTCATCCCCAGCAGTGGTAGACTTACTGCTATATCAAAGACCAGTCCTTCTCATACCATGTCTATGTGGTGTTGTGTGCAGCCACCTTTCTCCTTCATTAATAGAAGTGGTAGATTTACTGCAATATCAAAGGCCAATCCTTCTCATACCATGTCTATGTGGTGTGGTGTGCAGCCACCTTTCTCCTTCATCCCCAGCAGTGGTAGACTTACTGCTATATCAAAGACCAGTCCTTCTCATACCATGTCTATGTGGTGTGGTGTACAGCCACCTTTCTCCTTCATCCCCAGCAGTGGTAGACTTACTGCTATATCAAAGGCCATGTCTATGTGGTGTGTGAAGTAAAAGAACTCTCAGCTGGTAAATGTGTAGGGGTGAGACATCTACCTGAATTCATCTCATAGATTTGTAGTCACCACCCCTTATCGTAAGGAATGGGTGGCGGGTGCTGTGGCAGGTTGTTGGGTGGCAGGTGGTGGGGCTGGGTGTGCTGGCTGCTAGTGGTGTATGGTGGTTGAGGGTAGGGCAGGTTGTGTCACGGAAACCGGGAAGTGATGCGGAAGGAGCGGCGCTTATTGTTTTATTGCGGGGAGTGGGTGGTAGGTGGTAGTAGTGGGTGGCGGGTGGCGGAGCTGGGTGAGCTGGATGGTTATTGTTTTATCTAGGGGAGTGGATGGTAGGTGGTAGTAGTGGGTGGCGGGTGGTGGGGCTGGGTGTGCTGGATGGTTATTGTTTTATCGCGGGGAGTGGGTGGTAGGTGGTAGTAGTGGGTGGCGGGTGGCGGGCTGGATGGCTTGTAGTGGTGTATGGAGGTTGAGGGTAAGACAGGTTGTGTCACGGAGACAGGGAAGTGATGCGGAAGGAGCCGCGCTTATTGTTTTATCCCGGGGATTGGATGGTGGGTGGTAGTAGTGGGTGGCGGGTGGCGGGCTGGATGGCTTGTAGTGGTGTATGGTGGTTGAGGGTAAGACAGGTTGTGTCACGGAGACAGGGAAGTGATGCGGAAGGAGCCGCGCTTATTGTTTTATCGCGGGGAGTGGATGGTAGGTGGTAGTAGTGGGTGGCGGGTGGCGGGCTGGATGGCTTGTAGTGGTGTATGGTGGTTGAGGGTAAGACAGGTTGTGTCACGGAGACAGGGAAGTGATGCGGAAGGAGCCGCGCTTATTGTTTTATCGCGGGGAGTGGATGGTAGGTGGTAGTAGTGGGTGGCGGGTGGCGGGCTGGATGGCTTGTAGTGGTGAATGGTGGTTGAGGATAAGACAGGTTGTGTCACAGAGACAGGGAAGTGATGCGGAAGGAGTCACGCTTATTGTTTTATCGTGGGGAGTGGGTGGCGATTGGTGGTAGCGGGTAGCTACGCCTCTATCAAATAGTTCCCATTTCTGCCACTCAATAATACATACTGCTATAATGGCCTGCCATAGCAGAGATTGATAATACTTACTGCTGTAGCGGCCTGCCATAGCAGAGATTAATGATAGTTACCGCTATATTGGCCTGCCATAGCAGAGATTGATAATAATTACTGCTATAAGGGCCTGCCATAGCAGAGATTGATAATAACTACTGCTATAAGGGCCTGCCATAACAGAGATTGATAATACTTACTGCTATGAAGGCCTGCCATAGCAGAGATTGATAATACTTACTGCTGTAGCGGCCTGCCATATCAGAGATTGATGAGTAGCTCACTCTACAATAACAGCCACTGATCATTTTCCCAGTCACGACAGTCAGCGCTCAAAACACTCTCCGCTTGTCAACATTCCCCACCGTCCTAAAATCCCGCTCTCCCACCTCACTTCCGGCCGCCCGCCTTTTATCTGCGTGCGCAGGTCCGGGTTCAACACGCCGGAAGTGACGTCATCAGCTGACCCGGACGCGCAGCCTCGTTTTGGGACTTTTCTAGGATTAACACAGTTTTAATGATCTAGAAAGGGGTCCGTCTCCAGTTGCATTTTCAAGGGTGTGTTTTTTTTCTGATCTGAAGTCAAGCTCAAGGATAAGCTTCGGTGGAAGCTTTAAAGCCCCCAGGGGTGAATGTAGTAACATACATGAAGAGAATGAGGGAGGTCTATGGGGGCCAGGAAGTACTGGGAACTATGAGTTTTTTGGCAGGAATTCACATTAAAGTCTCGTTTTGAAGTTATTCTGGTAGTGTGACCTAAATTGGCCACATCGTAAAGTTGGAAATATCTATTATAGAGAAAGACTGATTATCCTACCCCTCATATAAATCTCCATAAACTTAACATTATGTGACTGTATGCCACGGTTATGCAATAAAATATTCATGTGCCACTGGTGACATATGAAGTTAAAAACATGTGACAGGGTAGGATAAAATCTAAACATCACTCAATTTCATATAATTGTTTATATGCCATTCGTTGTCTTCCGTTACAGATATCACTCAGCTCCGCTTCGTGATATCATTCCACGAAGACAACTCATGCCATATAAACAATCATATGAAATTTCGTGATGTTTCATGATATTATCCTATTCCTCATATAAATATCCATATACATAACAGGCCATAAAGACAATCATATAAAATTGAGTGTTCTTTCATGATTTTACCATTAGTCGAACTCTAACAAGTGGTGTCTAGATTTTATCTTACCCCGTTTCCACATTTTTTCAGCATTAGAAAGTAGTGACATAAACAACACTTTATGTCACACCCGTGACATAAACAAAGCCCATGTTAAGCCTATGGTGTTTTTATTAGAGGTAGGATAATAAACATCGATAAACCCGGCGTCTACTGAGCTCCTGATACGCTCCAATATGCCCTACATGCACCTCCCGATTCAAAATCGCGTCGGAAGGTGGCCTCTTATGAGCAGTTGACAACCTCTCTGCGATTAAGCCAAATACACATCTACTGATTCAGGGTTGAGCGATTAGTTCCCAAATGGTATAGGAGTTGTTGAACCTGTCGCAGGCGAAATTACGTAACCCGTCGGCCCGTGTCGGCCACCCAATGAAGGGCCATTTACCAACGTTCCGGTGTCGTTGACTGGATTTATCAACATGGTGAGCGATTTAGGATCATCGACCAACAACTGGTCAGAGGAAAAAGAACATCTCCAGGGACCTGTTTCAGTAGTCTCATGACATTAGGCCTAGACAGACATCAACAGCGGCACCAACAGTGCAAGCAACAGCGGGAAAAGACTAGCAAATATCAGAAAATCGTAGTGCCCAATCTTCTTCATATTTGGAACGATTATAGGTTATATGTATCCCCTACTCGTGTTAAAGTGTCATTGCTTAATTCCTACGAGAAGTGAGTGAAACTCTGCGTGTCATCGATTGCAATCTTGTGAGATCTCCGTATGGTGTCACAGACGCCATCTAGACATGTCACGAAACTACTGAAACAAGTCCCAGGAGGGGGTTTCACTAATCATAGGCTGACCCTTGCATAGCTGTCCTACATCTACCAACCAGAGCCCACTATGTTAGGATGGCTCGCCTGAGACAAATTACTATTCCTTCTTTTCGTTGACAAAGGTACATTAATGTTCCTAAATCGGTAGATGTATATGTGCATTGGGCTTTAGGCTCTTATTAAAATGGGGGTCTACGATTCCGTCCGATGAAAAACCTGTATTACTACGTGTCAACTACGCAGAGAATACGGCCACTCAGATAAAAGCCATGGTAATATTGTGTATTTATAGGTGTATAACAGGGTTTACAGGAGTATAATAGTGTTTATGGGGGTATAACAGTGTTTATGGGCTATAATGGTGTTTATGGGGTATAATGGTGTTTATGGGGTATAATGTTGTTTACAGGGTATAATGGTGTTTACACTGTATAATGGTATTTACGGGAATATAACGGTGTGGGTATAATGGTGTTTACAGGGATATGCCAGTGTTTACGGGGATGCCAGTGTTTACGTGGGTATGACGGTGTTTACACGGTATAATGGTGTTTATGGGGATATAACGGTGTTTACTTGGGTATAACGGTTTTTATGAGGTATCATGGTGTATACAGGGGTTTGACAGTGTTTACGAGGTATAACAGTGTTTACGGGGGGAATAATAGTGTTGATGTGGGTATAACGGTGTTTACGGGGTATAACAGTGTTTACAGGGTATTGGGGAATAATGGTATTTACGGGGTATAACGGTATTCATGGGGATATCACAGTGTTTACGGGGATATAACGGTGTTTATGGGGTATTATGGTGTTTACGGGGTATTATGGTGTTTACGGGGTATAACGGTGTTTACAGGTTTATAACAGCGTTTACGGGGTATAACGGTGTTTACGGGGGTATAACGATGTTTGTGTGGGTATGACGGTATTTACGGGGTATAACGCTGTTTACAGAGCTATAATGGGATTTACAGGGATATAACGATGTTCACGGGGATCTGACAGTGTTTACGTGGGTATAACGGTCTTTACGTGGGTATACACACACCTGACTTCACCTCCAGCTCCAACCACTGCGCTTCAACACAGTGCTGAGCTAATAGAGGTGAGTCCAATGTCAAACACCTATTACACCGCTACACACCCAGACCTGGGGGCGCCTGTCGCTAGGGGGCGTGGGTGAGGGGTCGTGCGGACGGGAGATGGGTGTAATTAGACCCCGAGGCCACCCGCAACAAGAGAAGTGCCTGCTCCTCCCGGCCAAGGCCACCGGGAGTTATAGTACGTCCACCGTCAGCTGGCTCAGAGGGCCAAGACCAGCCGGAGTTATAGTACGTCCACCATCAGCTGGTTCAGAGGGCCAAGGCCATCAGGAGTTATAGTACGTCCACCATGTGCTGGTTCAGAGGGCCAAGGGCACCAGGAGTTATAGTACGTACACCGTCAGCTGGCTCAGAGGGCCAAGGCCAGCAGGAGTTATAGTACGTTCACCATCAGCTGGATCAGTGGGCCAAGGCCACCAGGAGTTATCGTACGTCCACCATGTGCTGGTTCAGAGGGCCAAGGCCACCAGGAATTATAGTACGTACACCGTAAGTTGACTCAGAGGGTCAAGACCAGCAGGAGTTATAGTACGTCCACCGTCAGCTGGCTAAGATGGCCAAGGCCAGCAGGAGTTATAGTATGTACACCGTCAGCTGGCTAAGATGGCCAAGGCCAGCAGGAGTTATAGTATGTACACCGTCAGCTGGCTAAGATGGCCAAGGCCAGCAGGAGTTATAGTATGTACACCGTCAGCTGGCTAAGATGGCCAAGGCCACCGGGAGTTATAGTACGTACACCGTCAGCTGGCTGAGAGGGCTAAGGCCACCAGGAGTTATAGTACGTACACCGTCAGCTGGCTGAGAGGGCTAAGGCCACCAGGAGTTATAGTACGTACACCGTCAGCTGGCTGAGAGGGCTAAGGCCACCGGGAGTTATAGGACGTACACCGTCAGCTGGCTGAGAGGGCTAAGGCCACCGGGAGTTATAGGACGTACACCATCAGATGGCTGAGAGGGCTAAGGCCACCAGGAGTTATAGTACGTACACCGTCAGCTGGCTGAGAGGGTTAAGGCCACCGGGAGTTATAGTACGTACACCGTCAGCTGGCTGAGAGGGCCAAGGCCACCGGGAGTTATAGTACGTACACCATCAGATGGCTGAGAGGGCTAAGGCCACCAGGAGTTATAGTACGTACACCGTCAGATGGCTGAGAGGGCTAAGGCCACCAGAAGTTATAGTACGTACACCGTCAGATGGCTGAGAGGGCTAAGTCCACCAGGAGTTATAGTACGTCCACCGTCAGCTGGCTAAGATGGCCAAGGCCACCAGGAGTTATAGTATGTACACCATCAGCTGGTTCAGAGGGCCAAGACCAGCAGGAGTTATAGTACGTCCACCATCTGCTGGCTGAGACGGCCAAGACCACCAGGAGTTATAGTGTGTACGCTGCCAATTGACTCAGATACAGTAGTTATATATTAGCCACAGTATGTACACCATCGGTTAGCTTAGATGGCTAAGGCCAGCTATAGCTAAAGTACGTACACTGCCAGTTGGGTAGGATGATTGAGGCCAGCTGTAGTTATAATATGTACACCGTGAGCTGGCTAAGATGGCCAAGGCCACCAGGAGTTATAGTACGTCCACCATCAGGTGGCTCAGATGGCAGAGGCCGGCAAGAGTTATAGTATGTACCGTAAGTTGAGTCAGAGGGCCAGGGCCTGCAGTAGTTATAGTATGTACACCGTCAGTTGCCTCAGATGGCCAAGGCCAGCCATAGTTATAGTGTGAACACGATCATCTGGCCAAGATAGCCAAATACTATGTATGTTTCAGATCTTACGTCAAGTGTGTTTCTGACCAGCAAGGCGTGTATAGACTATAGTCAGGTATGTTTCTGACCAGCAGGGCGTGTATAGACTATAGTCAGGTGTGTTTCTGACCAGCAGGGCGTGTATAGACTACAGTCAGGTGTGTTGCTGACCAGCAAGGCGTGTATACACTATAGTCAGGTGTGTTTCTGACCAGCAGGGCGTGTATAGACTATAGTCAGGTGTGTTTTTGGCCAGTAGGGTCTGTATAGACTATAGTCAGGTGTGTTTTTGGCCAGTAGGGCGTGTATAGACTATAGTCAGGTGTGTTTCTGACCACCAGGGCGTGTATAGACTATAGTTAGTGTGTGTTTCTGACCAGCAGGGCGTGTATAGACTGTAATCAGGTGTGTTTCTGGCCAGTAAGGCGTGTATAGACTATAGTCAGGTATGGAGGCCAGCGGGGCGTGTACAGACTATAGTCAGGTGTGTTTTTGGCAGGACACACACTCACTTCGCTCTAAGAAGAGGTTGACATGTGAGAGAGTTTACCAAGGTGAAATGAATCCACCTGAGTAGAAGGCACTGAATGCAAATGTCCCAGTTCTAGGACGATTCGCGTATTTCCATCCATGTCTTCTCTGTGTCTGTGTTTTTGTCTCTGTATCTCTCTCTCTCTCCCTCTCCGTATCCCTTGCTTAAAAACGGTCTGTCTTTCTGCTTTTTCTATCTTTTTTCATCTAGCAATTAGTCTCATTTTTCATAATTCATTCAGTTGTGAAACTCACCTACCTTCATCATACATTTTGCCATCAATTTCTGTCGACATACCTTTGTGGCACTGTCGTACATTTCCTGCCCTGGTAAATCTACTCGTGATAGATTGTATTAGCGCCGGAAATTACCAGAAATAAAGTGGGTGCTTCTACCGACAGCTATCCTTCTATGATTTCTCTCATTTTCCCTGATACTGCCCATCTCCATTTCGACAGATTTCGGTCCCTCGATCGAATAAGCGCTTAATCTTTCTATATCTTCATCTCCTCTATATATTTTCCAGCCAGACTTTTGTCTGTTTCTCTTTCTGTATTTGTGCCTCTGTCTCTCAAAATTTATCTGTATTTGTGTCTCTGTCTCTCAAAATCTGTCTATATTTATGTCTATCTTTCTGTCTCTCAAAATCTGTCTATATTATTTCTCATCCTTTGTCTGTATTTCTGTGTAGCTCTTTCGCTCTGTCTTTTCGAACCCTGTCTTTCTTTCTAAACCTCTTTCTGAGACAGACAGACACTTCTGACAGTTTTCTTCTGACCAACTGTCCGTGTTTCTGTCTTTTTCTGTCTCTATTAACCTCTGTCTTTCTTTATATCTCTGTGAACCTCTGTCGGTATTCGTATCCCTCTTTCTATCTCAAACTCTGTTCGTTCACTGTCTCTCTCTCCCTCTCTCTCTCTGTCTCTCTGTCTCTCCCTCCCTCTATCTCTCCCCCTCTCTCCCTCTCTCTCCCTCTCTCCTCCTGTCTCTCTGCCTCTCTCTGCCTTTCTCTCTCCCTCTCTCTCCCTCTCTCCTCCCCTGCCTCTCTCTCACTATCTCCCTCTCTCTCTTCCTCTCTTTTCAATTCTCCCTCTCTCTCCCCTCTCTCTCTCTTTCCCTCACCCTCTCTCCCTCTCTCTCTCTCTCTCTCTCTCTCTCTCCCTCCTCCCCTCCCTCCCTCCCTCCCTCTCCCTCTCTCTGTCTCTCTCTGTATGCTTTCTCTATCTCTTACACTCTTTCCTACACTCCCCCCTTCCCGCTCCCCCTTCCCTTCCCGCCATGCATCAGCCCCACCAGCCTCTTTCTGAACGTGCTCTGTTGGTCGCTTGTTACCAGCGAGGAAACAGCGTTAAGTCAACAAAGGCTGGGTACCAGTGGAGGTTAACTAACGGAGAGAGGTCCGCATTCCGGGCACAAGCAGATTAATCAGCCCGGGGCCGGTAAAAAACCCGGCCGGGCGAGTAGGCGGGCGACGAGTACGGGCGTCGGGAGATGAAAACGCCGGAGGGTCTCTACCACGACCCGGCTACCAGGAGGCCTATTTACATGCTCCAACTATCCTAGGGTCCTATATACTTGGCCCCAACTATCCTTGGGTCCTACTTTACATGCTCCAACTATCCTGGGGTCCTACTTTACCTGCCCCCAACTATCCTAGGGTCCTATTTACTTAGCCCCAACTATCCTGGGGTCCTACTTTACCTGCCCCCAACTATCCTAGGGTCCTATTTACTTAGCCCCAACTATCCTGTGGTCCTACTTTACTTGGCCCCAACTATCCTGGAGTCCTACTTTACATGCTCCAACTATCCTGGAGTCATACATTACTTGGCCCCAACTATCCTGGAGTCCTACTTTACTTGGCCCCAACTATCCCGGGGTCCTACTTTACTTGGCCCCAACTATCCTGGAGTCCTACTTTACACGGCTCCAACTATCCTGGGGTCCTACTTTACTTGTCCTTAACTATCCTGGGTCCTACTTTATATGCTCCAACTATCCAGGAGTCCTACTTTACTTGGCTCCAACTATCCTTGGGTCCTACTTTACATGCTCCAACTATCCTGGAGTCCTACTTTACTTGGCCCCAACTATCCTGGGGTCCTACTTTACCCAGCCCCAACTATCCTGCGGTGCTACTTTACAGGGCTCCAACTATCCTGGAGTCCTACATTACTTGGCCCCAACTATCCTTGACTCCTACTTTACTCAGCCCCAACTATCCTGCGGTGCTACTTTATTGGCTCCAACTATCCTGAGGTCCTACATTACTTGGCCCCAACTATCCTGCGGTCCTACTTTACTTGGCCCCAACTATCCTTGACTCCTACTTTACTCAGCCCCAACTATCCTGCGGTGCTACTTTACCGGCTCCAACTATCCTAGGGTCCTACTTTACTGGCTCCAACTATCCTGGGACCTGTTTTACTAGTTTCGTGATATGTCTGTGACACCATACTGACATCAGGGTTGTCTAGTTTTGTGACAACATAAGTAGCTGCCCTTAGGAAAAGACAGACCCCAAACAAAAGAATTAAACGAATCTACACATTATGGACCTGTTTCACTAGTTTCGTGACATGTCTGTAACACCATACAGATATTGGGGTTGTCTAGTTTCATGACAACACAAGTAGTTGCCCTTAGGAAAAGACAGACCCCAAACAGAAGAACTAGACAAATCTACAATCATGGCCCTGTTTCACTAGTTTGGTGACAAAAGTGTTAGACAGACATGAAAAGCGGCACCAACGGTGCAAGCAAAAACGGACAATAAAAAGCCTAATGTCTAGTTCTTATGAAACTGGACACACCATCTAGACGTCATCGAGACATTTCACGAAACTAGTGAAACAGGTCCCAGGAGTCCTACTTTACTAGGCCCCAACTATCCTAGCGTTCGTTGAATAGACTACTAACGACAAAAAGTATCTTAGAATTGTCTTTGGGGCCATGGTGTTGTATAAAATAATGTGTTGTAAGCAAAAGATGTTTTGATGATAAAAGTATTCTAAAGCCTTTAAAAGGTTATGTATACAAATACGTTCATTTTGACAATATCCTCAGTCTTGTCAAACAACACTGAATGGAAATAATCGTCCAGAATGCCGTTTATCATTGGAGTTAAAGTATCGGTCAGACTAGCACCAGAAGCGAACGAACTTTATTAAACAACCCACTGGGGTCCATTGAATAATAAATCAACGATGATAAAAAGTATCGCAAAAGTCTCGTTGGTGCCAAAACGTAGCATAACAAAATATGTCGTAGGTGTACAAGCCATCGCCGATAGAGGAACCTTAAGGCCTGGCGTCCACCTTCTACATAGAAATTTAGACCTACCGATATGGCACCGATACAAAAAGCAAATATCAGAGACATATCGGGAAGGTGCAAAATCGTAGACATATGTCTAGACATGCCAATCCACCATGCATTGTATGAGGTTTTTATCGGTGTCTAATCGCAGAAACGTGGTCAACTGCCCCGATATTAGGTGATCCTCCTACACGATTTTGATTTTTTTATCGGGAGGTGCATCGTCGACCATATCGGAGCCATATCGTAGTAGGTGGACGCCGGGCCTAAAGGTTTTAGGTAGTGTAAGAGATCATTCATTTTGACAATGTATTCCACTTTGTCGTCTATTTGTCATCCCAGAAGTCACCTCCAGAGCTGTCGTAGCCGATGTCAAACTCGTTTTCCATGCGCTCAATCTATTCCAAATTGGGAGATATTTTCACACTTCATCCAGCCCCAACTGCCCGGGGTCCTACTCTACCTGACATCCACTATCCTGTGGCCTGTTGAATAATCCAGGATATATCGTATAACTTGTCCCGCGTCTATGGGGCCTCATGCTTAGTTTCAAGGGACTCATCCTTAGGCGACTTCTGCAACACACTTAGGACAATTCCCAAGAGGGATTTTACTGTCCACCAGGGATCTCATTTATGAAACGATATTTGGTGTGGATCGTCCCAGACCTCCTCCATCTTGAGTTCGATCTTATCGCCCAGCCCTACGATACATCCTGGATTATTCAACAGGCCACAGGGTTCTACTTCCTGTGGGACGAGTCGGAGAGAGGTTGTGCTGGTATACATACCAATGCAAATAAACGGGAGAAAAGCGAAAACTTAAAGTCACTTACAGCCGGGCGTTACCTGTCCCATATTTCATCGGGTCAGGGAACCAGTCAACCCCAGCCTTCGCTGGATCACAGGTCCCTCTCAGCGAGTTGTGCCGAGCGGTGCAGAGTGGGGTGTGTCTGTGTTGTTTTTTTTGTGTTGTTTTTTTAAATTCTTTATTTTCATTGGGACAAACATCAGCGGTTAGCTGGTATGAGTGAGTCTCCCAACATTGGGAATTTACATCGGAGTTTCACCTTTTATATATATAACAAGTTTTAGGGACCTGCATAAATAAAGGTCCACAGTGATTTCACACTTAACAGTCCATATAAGTTAATGGTTATATAAAGTCTTTTTGACCACAGTACAGTTGTGGTTTACTAGTTCTATGTTGATCAAAATATAGAGTGCACTTTGCTGACTCCAATAGCATCAGGTAGGGTCCAGTCTTTGTCAAATTAGTGTGGGTGCAGTGAGGTGGGTGTGGGTGTGGGGAGTGTGGGTGTGGGTGTGGGGAGTGTCGTGTATGCGTGTGTGGGTGGGTGTGTGTGGGTGGAGTGTGTGGAGAGGCACCACCCACCAGTGGCCAGATAAAGGATCACTTCCCTACCCGTGCTGATTGAGTGTGTGGTGTGTGGGGTGTGTGTGGTGTATGTGTGGGGTGTGTGTGAGTGGGGCAATCCGTCAGATAAAGGATCACAGCCCTGCCCGTCCTGACTGAGTGTGTGGTTTGTGGTGAGGTGTGTGTGAGGTGTGTGTGAGGTGTGTAGGGGTGCTGAGTGGTGTGTGAGGTGTGTGTGTGGGGGGGGGGGGTGTGTGTTGAGTGGGGCAGCCCGTCAGATAAAGGATCACTGCCCTGCCCGCTCTGATTGAGTGTGTGGGTTGTGGTGAGGTGTGGGTTGTGGTGAGGTGTGTGTGAGGTGTGTAGGGGTGCTGAGTGTGGTGAGGTGTGTGTGGTGTGTGTGTAGGGGTGTGTGTTGAGGGGGGCAGCCCGTCAGATAACGGATCACAGCCCTGCCCGTGCTGACTGAGTGTGTGATGTGTGGTGGGGTGTGTGTGTGGTGTATATGTGGGGTGTGTGTGAGTGGGGCAGTCCGTCAGATAAAGGATCACAGCCCTGCCCACTCTGATTGAGTGTGTGGGGTGTGTGAGGTGTGGGTTGTGGCGAGGTGTGTGTGTGAGGTATGTGTGAGGTGTGTGTGGGTGTGTGTAGGGGTGTGTGTTGAGTGGGGCAGCCCACCAGCCCGTCAGATAAAGGATCACTGCCCTGCCCACTCTGATTGAGCGTGTGGGGTGTGTGTGGTGTGTGTTGTGGTGTGTGGTGTGTGTGTGGTGTGTGTTGAGGGGGGCAGCCCGTCAGATAAAGGATCACAGCCCTGCCCGTCCTGATTGAGTGTGTGGGGTGTGTGTGTGGTGTGTGTATGGGGTGTGTGTGGGGGTGTGTGTTAAGAGGCACCGCCCACCCGGTGGCCAGATAACGGATCACAGCCCTGCCCGCTCTGATTGACTCGCTTATCACGCCCGGCCTTTTTCATTAGGCCCGTATTGTTCTGGCCCGGACCAGCCTTATTCTGGTCGGTGCGCCCGGTCATTACGGCCCCTGACCGCTCTGCGCAGCCGCAGATTGGGCCACTTCCGGTTCCGCTCTCGACGTCACTGTCTCTGCCTACAAACAGGGACAGTAAACAAAGATATGTACGTGCTTCATTAGGGATCTACAGTACATATATAGTATCATTATTTTTATTAAAATATTTTCGTCACTGAACCCTGGAGTGCTTGACGTCGTTCTGCGGTATTTCTTTTTTTAGATTTATACATAGAGTACTAGCAACTTTGTCGCATCGTATTTGGCCCCCAAGCCTCTAGAACATCCAAAGAACGTTCCCTGCTAGTGTAAATCTCCTGGCGATAAAGGTAGGGTAAGCCCTTATAGAGGCGCCCCCTATTATGAATACCTGGAACTATCATTAGTCCCCAACCATCATTTCATGTGTCACAGATTTTAGTCTCAAGGCAAGGAGATCGGAAAACTACAGTTCTATATTTTATTTTTAGTATGGCGAAAAACAAACCTAAGGATATTATCGTAAAACCGGATGAGTTTTAATCTTGGCTCCCGTATGCCACGACTGGCGTTTGGCGTAGTGATATCACGAGGTTGAGCCAAGTGGTATCCGGAACCAAACGCCAGGAGTGGCATACGGGAGCCAAGGTTAAAACGAATTAGGTTTTGATTTTATCCTACCCCTCTCTACAATATTTTGATATCAAAATCATGAATGAAAATCATCAGAATTCCGTATGCCCCTAGTAGCATACAAAAGTCAGCGTGGCATACGGAATCTCAATGTTAAGCCTATGGGATTTTATATTAGGGGTAGGATAAAAGTATATATGTGTATAGAAATACAAAAAAGAGTAGCAGGTTACAGTTTAGTACTGCACGAGAATCTCACTCTCGTGGCCCTTCAGTCTCCATCCCGAGGTCTGGTTCACTCTGTCTTTATGTGCGGGAGAATCTCCAAGCGGATCAGACAGAATTCTAACGTTTTATATGTGGTAGGTAAAAACCCCGCGTCCGGGACATCCTGCTTAAAGGGGACAATTCGCTCAGCGGAAATATTTCGCTCTATTAAGAATTGATTTTAAACCCGCTTAAGGGGGTACCTCGCATAAGGGATCACCCCGCTTAAGTGGGTAGTTTTTTCGGTACAGAATACTTCTTAACCCCGCTTAAGAGGCCATTATGGAGGGACACCTTATCAAATCTGACGGGACAGTGTGGGGACAGTGAGAGTGGTTGTGGCCTCTAAGATTTGAGGTCAACTCTCGACCGTAGAACCGTCCCAAGGCGCTAGAAAATATCATGTAAGGAGGTCAGGGTGAAGGTCGGGGTTTGCTGCGAATGCAGTCATTGGCTACTCGGTCTACTCTATTTCTTATATGGACTTAGTGTAATGGAACAACTCCATGCTGTAGTACTCTAGAACATTTTGATTGCTTGTTTATGGTGTGTGTGAGGCTGGTAGACTGGTTTGTCTAGACAAATAGACACTGAAAAACGGGCTGCGTAGGCTCCTATAGGCGTCAGGTAGGCGTCTGTGGGCTGTCTGTGTGGTTATACCAGTGTCTCTCTACCATAGTGCTACCTGTATACTTACTGATAACATATCCATCAACAGACTGAAAACACCGCTGAATTACCTTTTTCCTTGCAGCTCACTCACTGTTTACCGGGTTTCTTATATCTACAAAATGTATATGGCTTCCGGGATCTGTTTTAGTAGTCTCGTGACATTAGGCCTAGACAGACATCAACAGCGGCACCAACCGTGCAAGCAACAGCGGAAAAAGACTAGCAAATATCAGAAAATCAGAGCACCCAATCTTCTTCATATTTGGAACAATTATAGGTTATATGTATCTCCTACTCATGTTAAAGTATCATTGCTTAATTCCTACGAGAAGTGAGTGAAACTCTGCATGTCATCGATTGCAATCTTGTGATCTGTCCGTATAGTGTCACAGACGCCATCTAGACATGTCACGAATCTACTGAAACAGGTCCCTGGAAACATAAAGAGCTGTGGGCAGGGTAGGATAGAATCCAAGCGTCACTCAATTTCATATAACTGTTTACATGGCATTTGAAACTACTGAAACAGGTCCCTGGACTCAGAGACCTACTTTTTATGGCAGGTTGCCACTCATACTGGGACTCTCCATCGGGTGTCTGGTAGTTTTCGTCATTCTCACCTCCGTCATATTGATAGAGCTCTGTCATATTACTCACAGGCCTACTTTTTGTTGCAGCTTACTGCTCATACTTGGACTATCTATCGGTTGTCTTATATTTATATATGGTATATGGAGCAGTAGTGTGTACCTTCTTCAAAATGTTTTCGAAGAAATCGGGGCCCGATTTACGGAAATCGGCGCCCTGATTTCCTCGAAGGAGTTTCCAACATTGTCTTATATTTATATGGTTCGTTGACTCAGAGACCTACATTGTCTTGCAGCTAGCCGCTCATTCTAGGACTATTTAACAGTGTGTTATATCTATGTGGTTTGTTGACTCGCAGACCTACTTTTTCTTGCAGCTTGCCACTCATACTGGGACTCTCTATTGAGTGTCTTATATTCATCACAGACCTACTTTATCTTGCAGCTTGCAGGACTCTCTATTGGGTGTCTGGTGGTGTTCGTCATTCTCACCTCCGTCATATTGATGTATTACTCACATACCTACTTCATCTTGCAGTTTGCCGCTCATTCTGGAACTCTCCATTGGGTGTCTGGTGGTCTTCGTGATCCTCACCTCCGTCATATTGATGTATTACTCACAGACCTACTTTATCTTGCAGTTTGCCGCTCATTCTGGGACTCTCTATTGGGTGTCTGGTGGTCTTCGTGATCCTCACCTCCGTCATATTGATGTATTACTCACAGACCTACTTCATCTTGCAGTTTGCCGCTCATTCTGGGACTCTCTATTGGGTGTCTGGTGGTCTTCGTGATCCTCACCTCCGTCATATTGATGTATTACTCACAGTCCTACTTTGTCTTGCAGTTTGCCGCTCATTCTGGGACTGTCCATCGGGTGTCTTATATTCATCACAGTCCTACTATATCTTGCAGTTTGCCGCTCATTCTGGGACTTTCTATTGGGTGTCTGGTGGTGTTCGTCATTCTCACCTCCGTCATATTGATGTATTACTCACAGACCTACTTTATCTTGCAGTTTGCCGCTCATTCTGGGACTCTCTATCGGGTGTCTGGTGGTCTTCGTCATTCTCACCTCCGTCATATTGATGTTTTACTCACAGACCTACTTTGTCTGGCAGTTTGCCGCTCATTCTGGGACTGTCCATCGGGTGTCTTATATTCATCACAGTCCTACTTTGTCTTGCAGTTTGCCGCTCATTCTGGGACTGTCCATCGGGTGTCTTATATTCATCACAGTCCTACTTTATCTTGCAGTTTGCCGCTCATTCTGGGACTCTCTATTGGGTGTCTGGTGGTCTTCGTCATTCTCACCTCCGTCATATTGATGTATTACTCACAGACCTACTTTATCTTGCAGTTTGCCGCTCATTCTGGGACTCTCTATTGGGTGTCTGGTGGTCTTTGTGATCCTCACCTCCGTCATATTGATGTTTTACTCACAGACCTACTTTATCTTGCAGTTTGCCACTCATTCTGGGACTCTCCATCGGGTGTCTGGTGGTCTTCGTGATCCTCACCTCCGTCATATTGATGTGTTACTCACAGACCTACTTTATCTTGCAGCTTGTCGCTCATTCTGGGACTGTCCATCGGGTGTCTGGTGGTCTTCGTGATCCTCACCTCCGTCATATTGATGTATTACTCACAGACCTACTTTATCTTGCAGCTTGTCGCTCATTCTGGGACTGTCCATCGGGTGTCTGGTGGTCTTCGTGATCCTCACCTCCGTCTTATTGATGTATTACTCACAGACCTACTTTGTCTTGCAGTTTGCCGCTCATTCTGGGACTGTCCATCGGGTGTCTGGTGGTCTTCGTGATCCTCACCTCCGTCATCTGCTACTTCTGTCAGGGATGCTGGGTCTACAGGCGACGGAAACGCATTCAACACGGTCAGTGTGCACCTTTAACTGATTCACTACTTCACAAAATACATGAAATACATCTTCAGTAAGATGAACTTAGTAGCAGAGAATACTGGATAACTCGACCAGAATCGAACTCGACCCCTAAAAACCATGACCAATAACGGACCTAACCCGTTAAAAGAACTCGGCCTGTGACGAATTTGACCAGTTCCCAACTCAAGTTATTTATTACAACTGTGGATAGATAATATATTTAGTAGTAATATCTTGATTTCAAATTTGGTCTTCTCTGGGGAAGAGATAATTTTAACCATTTTTAGGTATATAATAATATGAAAAGCGTCAAAATACTTGGTAAAATTAATGATCTGATATATATCTCTGTTTTCGACATCGCGATGTATCTGATCAATAAATCTACCATTTATTTTTGGCGTACAAAGACGGTAAGCTAGTTTCCTTGTAATGCAACGCACCCATCCATAAAACCCATCTCTCTACAAAACCCTTACAGTTATGCATACACACAACTGGCATAGATGTTCAGAAACAGATGTGGCTTTCATGGCTCCTCCTCTAGAGTCTCTATGAGCTACTCTCTGCCTGCTGTCATGTGGCGGGGTTATTTATTTTGCGGTATATAATAAATATAAAACGACCCACCATGCGTGTAAAAGCTACAAAACTCGATAACAATTTACGGTTTGTACGGAACTCGACATAAATGCCTTGTTCCATACGAGCCGTAAATTATCATCTTGTTTTGTAACTTGTACAGCATGGTCAGGTCGTTCTCTATAAGTGCAGCGCACCCATCTACAAAACCCTTCCAGTCAAGTGTACACACAACTGATACGGCTGCGGCTTTCAGGGCTCTATGAGCTACTGCCTGCATGCTGCCATGTGGCGGGCAGGCAGGGGGGGGGGGTGTCTCAGGTGCCGCATTAAAACTAAGCTGATATTTATGTCATGTTGACCTTATTTTTCTACACAGGTCTGTCACCATATCTCTTATAGATAAAGCATGCTACAGCGTATTCATAGTTGTAAATTGTACTGTGACATATTGGGACTTAAACTTTTTAGTAACATTTTAAGGTATATGATAACACAAAAACAGGCAAAATGCCTTTGTCCATCAAAATATTTGTTAAAAGTATTGATCTGATATAAACCTCTGCCTTCAATATCTGGATATCTGGTACCTGTTTCACTAGTTTTGTGACAGGTCTAAATGGCGTCTAGATGGTATGTCCGGTTTCATACGAACTAGACATTAGACTTTGTTTTTTCCGTTCTTGCTTGCATTGTTGGTGTATAACACTTTTGTCATGAAACTAGTGAAACAGGTCCATGATGTGTAGATTTGTCTAATTCTTATGTTTGGGGTCTGTCTTTTCCTAAGGGCAGCTACCTGTGTTGTCATGAAACTAGACAACCCCAATGTCTGTTTGGTGTCACAGACATGTCACGAAACTAGTGAAACAGGAATTTCACTGGGTATTTCTAGCGTACGCTGACAGTAATCCAGTTTCCGTATAGTGCAGCGCACCCATCTACAAAACCCTTCCAGTCAAGTGTACACACAACTGATACGGCTGCGGCTTTCAGGGCTCTATGAGCTACTGCCTGCCTGCTGCCATGTGGCGGGCAGGCAGGGGGGGGGGGGTGTCTCAGGTGCCGCATTAAAACTAAGCCCACATTCCCCACACTTAACCCCCCCTCGCCACCCATTTAGACTCGCCTCATGGACTTTTATAGCTCCCTGTAAAAAACTCCGCTTGGGGTTTCGGAAATAGGTCACATTAGAGAGGTTTTTTTGTGTTTTAATTCTTTATTTATCCCGGGAAACACGTCGGCTTTTAATCTGTATTACCGTTCCTCTCAGCTATGGATGTTAATTCATCAAAAAAGGCCATTTATCTGAAATCCGGCCTTGTATTTTTTATTTTATCATTTTGTTTCTACTTTAAACTGATACTGAAATGAATCAGAGGTCTGAAATGATAAAACTAATATCTCTAATAAATGATGCGGTCTGGGGTTGACTCCAATGCCGGTAGCATATTTATTTCCTATAATTCTGTTTTATTATAATACCCATATAGAATAGATAGTCAATAATCGATAATTTTGTGGAAAGGAGAGGTTGAGCCGTCGTAGTACACGAGCATCAGCGAGTGCGTTACAACGTCAACCTCGAGTGGTTTACAGAGCCGCCTGTCTACAAAATCATCTTTATTTTGTATTTATCATATATCTTCAACGGGGACTTTTTTTGTTCTATAGCACGAAGGTACCATTTTTTTTACTATGGCTTTGAGGCCGTATACCACAGATTTTAAACCGTATACCATGGTTATGGTATCTGACAGTTTCTAAACAATGGGTATAGTGGTTTACATTACCCCATACATTTTAAATGGAGACTTTGTATACCATGGATCATTTGCACCCTGCCACTTGGAAATATACTCTAACTTTGGAATTAAATCTAGAGATACTATTTAAACCGGACGTGCTCCAGAAGCTTCTGCCACTTAATTGACTTGTATCAAATTCTCCCATGTACTGGGGTGGTAAATAGAACGTAGCCACCTTCATGCTACTCTTGTTAACTCTTATCTTGCCATGCCTAGAGAGTGAAGTGGTCTGAACTCAGGGATTAGTCTATAGAGTGGTCTGAATTCAGGGATTAGTATATAAGGTAGTCTGTATGGAGGGGTTAGTCTGTAAAGTGGTCTGTATACAGGGGGTAGTCTATAAAGTCGTCTGGGTGCAGAGTGTAGTCTATAAAGTCGTCTGGGTGAAGGGAGTAGTCTATAAAATGGTCTGGATTCAGGGAGTAGTCTATAAAGTGGTCTATATTCAGAGTGTAGTCTATAATGTGGTCTGGGTGCAGGGAGTAGTCTATAAAGTGGTCTGGGTACAGGGAGTAGTCTATAAAGTGGTCTGGGTGCAGGGAGTAGTCTATAAAGTGGTCCTCTGTTTCTGGTTCTGTAACTCTTGTCAGTAGTATTCAGAAAGTGGGAATGGTGTCAGGGAATCGATAGAAGATTATATACATTTTAGACTTCATTATGAGAATGTTAAACAACGAACACGTTCAGTAATCAAAGCTACCACAGTTGACAATAACGGCAGTACCATAGGGTGAAGGTGTGTATACTGCCGCGCCATCTGGAGTGTATTCCTGGCAACTGCCGGGTGCGGGTTTAGCGCTGGTCGCATCTTAACCAGAATACGGGGGTTTACGTGTTATTTCTGAATCATTTCTAGTTGCATTGCACTGCAATAATATTGTGTCTATCCCAATTATAAAGATCTTGGGCCCGTTTGATAATCTAGGATCGTAAACAAAGACCCTTTTCTGCAAATCGCACAAGGATTATCGTTTAATAATTTTGAAGGTTTAGCCATAAGGTCGTAAGAGGATACTCTCATGCCCAGGCACTCTGGAGCTAGTCCCGGCCTTGGGACCTGTTTGATAATATAGGCATTAAAGTTCATGGAGGTATCTGTCATCCCCTACATTAAAGTTCATGGAGGTATCTGTCATCCCCTACATTAAAGTTCATGGAGGTATCTGTCATCCCCTACATTAAAGTTCATGGAGGTATCTGTCATCCCCTACATTAAAGTTCATGGAGGTATCTGTCATCCCCTACATTAAAGTTCATGGAGGTATCTGTCATCCCCTACATTAAAGTTCATGGAGGTATCTGTCATCCCCTACATTAAAGTTCATGGAGGTATCTGTCATCCCCTACATTAAAGTTCATGGAGGTATCTGTCATCCCCTACATTAAAGTTCATGGAGGTATCTGTCATCCCCTACATTAAAGTTCATGGAGGTATCTGTCATCCCCTACATTAAAGTTCATGGAGGTATCTGTCATCCCCTACATTAAAATTCATGGAGGTATCTGTCATCCCCTACATTGAAATGCAGGGAAACATCTTTTGTCCCCTACATTAAAGTTCATGGAGGCATCTTTTGTCCCCTCCTTTGGAATGCCTAGAGGCATCTTTTGTCCCCTACATTGAAATGCACACTGTAAAAAGTGTGTTTGGTTATACACACGAGATTCTCTAAACACCGTTTAATTCCCGCACGCTTACAACATTTACACACTTGTATCTAAACACCACTGGATTTTAAACACTTGTTCTTCTATTTAAACGCTTATTTTTTACACACTTGAACACTTTGCTCTCAAGTGTTTAGCCGTTTAGCGCTTACACACTAAGTGTTTAGTTTTACACATATCTGTGTGTATCCCTCCCGACCTCGTTCTGATGGCGGCACACTTATTCACATCATGGTGGCAACGCACATTAACTCTTTCTGTCCGAGCCTGAGTGGGGAGTGTGCGCACTATAGGACGAGGCATAATACCTCTATAAACCCCAAGGGGACGAGACTATCGCCGTATAGTGTCTGTTTGTTGTATGGGCGTCACTTAGCAACCTTTAGATACCAGTTACTATAGTTACTTATCGAATGCCCACAGAGTATAATGGTGAACATGGTATTTTTTATTAATTGTGAAAAAATGGTGTAAATCTATTCATTATTTCTCATAAAACATAACGTTTGTGATGATGACACATAAACATAAATATATTTTTAAACAATGCCTGGAGGCATTCCTCGTCCCCTGGGTGGGAATGCCTGGAGGCATTCCTCGTCCCCTGGGTGGGAATGCCTCCAGGCATTGCTCGGACTGAAAGAGTTAACAAGCAAGTGGAGAGGCATCTTTTGTCCCCTACATTGAAATGCCTGGAGACATCTTTTATCTCCTACATTAAAGTTCATGGAGGCATCTTTTGTCCCCTCCTTTGGAATGCCTAGTGGCATCTGCCCTCCCCTACATTGAAATGCATGTAGGGAATACCTGGAGGCATCTTTGTTCCTCCAGACATCAAGTCGGGAGGGCTAGGCATATCCTAACCATACGTTTCAGTTGGGGGTAGTTGGTAGTTGTGGTGCGTTAGAAAGAGATTATGCAGAACAACACACAACGCTTTATTTTTGTCTGACCTGTTTGCCCTGGACACCCATTTGTCAGTTTCCGCCGCTAGGGGACGGCTGGAGCGGTGCATTATGGGTGATGTATTGATGGTCACGTGAGACTGTGACGTCATGCACTAGACGTCTACAAGTATTGCAGTCCATTCTCCATGGTTAATATCCTGTGTGGTGTCCATTCTTTTAGTGTGTACAAGGGTGAGTAAAATACAGAAAGCAACTTGTTTTGGTCAAAGAAGCCATTCTCCAACTCGTTTGAATGCTACGTGATATTCACTCGGCTGTCGCCTCGTAAATATCACACCGCATCAAACTCATAGAGAACGACGACTTTGACAAAAACTTGTTGGTTTCTTCTTTAGTACCCAATACTCTTCTTTAGTTCCTCTTAGACAACCCAGCTACAAAGCTGCCAAGCTGCAAAAACAGTAGGTAAAGTATCCACCCCTAATCTGTTTGTTCTCTCCATTTAGGGGTGGACAGCTGTCCTATGTAAACAGTCCCGGTTTTGGCAAGTTTGTCAAACTTACCTTAATTTTGGCCAGTTGAGGCAAATAGTGGGTTCCTAAATTGAAGAACTAATAGATATCACTAGATTCATTGTCCACAAGTGTTGTTATTCCAATATAAAGGTAAATTTCCAGTGACTTTACTCTCATGTGAGGCATCACTGAACTGTGGCTACTTCCCCGGGCTACTTCCGGTCACTGCTGGTAACTGGTTACTTATTCAATTGTCCAGTTAGATAGCATGAGATCCTGTACAGAGCTGGTGACTGGTGTATCATACTGTGCATTGAGATGACCAGTAACAAAGATGGCTGAACTGAGAAGAAGGGAAGCTCTAGTAGAAAATTACCTCTAAGTACACAACTATACAGCAACAGGGACCTATTTTTGAAGGTCTGCAAACACAAGTTGGTATATATTGATTGGTTCAGGTTTTTTTCACACATGTCAGATGGCGGCCAGTATACAAACTCACTGGAATGACAAAGCGTGGGAGGGCTACATGTATTGAAAACCCAGCCCTGTACAGGGACAGAGCCGGGTACACTGGCTACAGAAACAGAATGATCTAGTGGTATGGGATTGAGTCCAGCTTTCCTGGAGGGATGTGTGGGGGTTAGTTGAGTCGGTCGAGGCGTTTATAGGGATGGCGTGGCGGGGTAGGCGGGTCGGGGATCGATATAAAAGCGGGTATTGGGTGAAGAGGTTAGGTCCATGCACCTGCCCCTGCAGCCTTGCACGGTCCCCCGATTCAATAAGGAGTCGGGGGAAAGCCTCGTCCGATCTCCCCCGATTCGATTAGACTCCGTGTTGCCGGCGTTAGTTCCGCCTTTAACCCGATACTGCTCTGTGAGAGGTGTGTGTGCAGGAGGGTCAGGGCTGGGGGACGGGACCCCGGCTGCCCACCAACTATTATCCACTACTCACTGTCTGCCCATCTTTTATCTTGGAATAAACGTCCATAGGCTTAATATTAGGAACTCGTTCTCAACAGGCTGGCGAGTACGGTAACTCGTTCTCAATGGGTGATTAACAGATAAAATCAGAAACATTTTCGTTCTTGGTCTGAGTCCCCATTTACCATCTCAGCATATTCACTCGGCTATCGCCTAGTTCATATTACTGTGCACTCCAAACTCGATGGCGAAGGAGGACACAGACCAAACACTCATCAGTTTCTTTCTTCATACTGCCCTTGACTGCCCAGCCCTTACTGGTCTGTGTGATAGGAGGGTCAGGGGTGGGGGACGGACCCTTGGCTGCCCACTAACTATTATCCACTACTGACTGTCTGCCCACCAATTATCAACCACTTCATTGTCTATACTATCCTGCCCTTGATTGCCCTGCCCTTGACTCCCTAGTGCCTACTGGTCTGTACGCAGGATGGTCAGGGGTAGGGGACGGGACCCTGACTGCCCACCAAATATTACCCACCACTCACTGTCTGCCCACCAATTATTATCCACTACTGGCTGGCTGCCAATCAATTATTAACCACTGACTGTGTGCCCACCCAAACTATCGTGCCTCTGACTGCCCAGTCCCTACTGGTCTGTGTGCAGGATGGGCAGGGGTGGGGGACGGGACCCTGACTGCCCACCAATTATTACCCACTACTGACTGTCCGCCCACCAATTGTTATCCACCGCTCACTGCCCACCTAATACTACCCTGCCTCCTACCCCCACTGGCCTGCCCCTGTATGCCCACCCATTGCCACTCGCGACTCACTGCCCGCCCCTCACTACCTGCCTGGGTTGAGATGGGCGTGCTGGACTAGGTGTTCTGGGCAGTAGATGCTCGGTAAACTGGGCTAGGCTTGGTGTTCTGGGCAGTAGGTGGTTGGCATACTGGGCTAGGCTTGGTGTGTTGGGCAGTAGATGCTTGGCATACTGGGCTAGGCTTGGTGTGCTGGGCAGTAGCTGCTTGGCATACTGGGTTAGGCTTGGTGTGTTGGGCAGTAGATGCTTGGCATACTGGGCTAGGCTTGGTGTGTTGGGCAGTAGATGCTTGGCATACTGGGCTCGGCTGGATGTGTTGGGCAGTAGGTGCTTGGCATATTGGACTATGCAGGGTGTATTGGGCAGTAGGTGCTTGGCATACTCTACTAGGCTTGGTGTGTTGGGCAGTAGATGTACCAGACTGGTCATGCTGCTCAGGGGCTTGGCACGCTCCGGCTACACACACAGGGCCCGGAGACGCCCGACCCTGATTGGATTGAGAATGATCGTAGCGCCACCCTGCGGCCAAACCGTCCACTCATCCGGGTTCTCTGTGTTTATCTTATCGGCCAACATCACCAGGTGGCTCTGGGGGTCTCGGTATCTATGGGAACGGTTGAAAACGAGGCTGGTCTGTAAAGTGCCGTGAGGGGACGCAGGCGGGCGATATTAGGGGACGTTTACCATGCGGGCGATATTAGGGGACGTTTACCAGACGGGCGATATTAGGGGACGTTTACCAGGCAGGCGATATTAGGGGACGTTCACCAGGCGGGCGATATTAGGGGACGTTTACCAGGTGGGCGATATAAGGGGACGTTCACCAGGCGGGCGATATTAGGGGACCTTTACAAGGCGGGCGATATTAGGGAGTGTTTACCAGGTAGGGGGTATTAGGAGACCTTTACTAGACGGGCGATAATCCGGGACGTTTACCAGGCGGGCGATATTAGGTAAAGTTTACCAGGCGGGTGATATCAGGGGATGCAGGTGGGCGATATTAGGGGATGTTTACCAGGCGGGTGATATCAGGGGATGCAGGTTGGCGATATTAGGGGACGTTTACCAGGTGGGCGATATAACAGGACGTTTACAATGGAGGCGATATTAGGGGACGTTTACCAGGCGGGCGATATCAACAAACAATCTTCAATTTTACCCTTGTATAAGGTATCTTTGTACATTGTCCTTTCGTAGACCCCAGATTTGTTGTATAGTTATTTGAGCTCAACATATAAAAAAACCTCTTGAAAGTTTACTTTGAAGTTGCAGTTAAAGCTTTTGTGTCCCGGAGCCACTTATAACAAAAACCACTCATAACAAAAATCTTAAAGTATTCGTGTGCTCGAGATCTTGTTTTGATGAAGAGTCTTCAAGAAACACTTGAATGAGTTAAAGGCAGATCAGACAATTTGGTTTGAAAACTTTCCTGGGAGTTGTTTACGATGATTTCCAACACACCTCTAACTTTGAAATTGCGGTCACCATGTTCCTGAGATGATGATAATATATAGAACTCTTTTTCCCTTTATTTTTCTTCAAAATTCCTTTACTTTCCTTTATTTCTGTGAGAAATTTCTTTGAATTCCTTTGAAATCATTCCAAGTCCACATGAACAACATAAAATGTTATTTTAACAGGTAAAATTTCTAAAATATACACATATGGCCAACATTTTCTACAAAAGTTCATATTGAGAAACATGCACAATTCATTGGTTGATTTCACATAATAAAACCAATTTTATAAAATACAGTAAATGAGTAATACTGTACGATTTGATAAAACAACTATAGGTTAACGCCCTTAATTTTGAAAGAAGTGAAAATAAAACGTATATTGTAAAACATCTTTTATGTAGATCCGGTAAACATATATTATCTATTTTCATTAATTGGGTTAAATCAAATTAGACAAAAACTGAAATTTTCTGATTTGATATACGTCACAAAGAAACAATTTTAATTCAATAAAAATGGAAATGTTTGAAAACCACTGAGATCGCGCCACTGTGATTGTAGGATATGCCTTTAAACAAGTGGTCAATGTCCTATCGTTTGGAAACCCAATCCTAATGTGTTTTGCAGATGGTAATAGAAAGACAGGTAACATTTACAAACTGCCCAAATCAGTTTAGGGAATAATCATTCAGAGAGAAAATGAGATTTGTGGAAATAATCCAGAATGAATTTCAAAACAAATAATTAAAAAAAAAGAATTTTCTCACTTTTCCAAATTAAATGAGAAAAGTTACAGAAAGATTGATGATTGTGAATAGGTAATCGTGTTGCGCTTAAAGAAGAATGGAAAGGGTTATGCATTTTACATGATCTGAGAAACCCAAACAAATATTCTAAAAAAGATCAATTGACCTTTGAGGGGATCATTACCCAAAGTTAGAACTTCTTGTTTCCCTAAGATACTTTTTTCTCTCCGATGCGCTCGGATATAACTATGCGTCAACTCCTCGGAGCATATGGCAACTTGTACCTGAAAGCCGTCAATATTGTTTATATATAGGGCTTGGGAAAAGGTAGTTTGGCAACCAACCACTGATACGATATAGGGGTTGGTCGGGTTAAATCACACACGGGATTACTCGGGGTGCGCCTCAACAAAATAGATTTGTTCAACGTAGGCTCTAAAAGTAGATAGATTTAATATGAAATATTCATAGCTAACAAATAGATAAAGAAACAAAGTTTTATGTACATTATATTGTGAAAAAGTACACGAGGCAGGAAATAACAAAATGGTAAATTGACTTCGGGGTTATGATACAATACACTCTCCAAACAGTATGAAAAATCTGGTAGGAGAGCAAAAAGTTCCTGCTACTGGGTCAAGTCAGCCGCTTATTTAGCCCGACCACAGCTAACTTTGTGTAGCTCTGGTTGCCAGTGTAGGGAAAAGAGGAATTGATTACAAATTCAGTAAGTGGTTTCTTTCTCTTACACCAGGTGGCAGTACATGCAGCAGTCAGCCGGCGACGGGAGGCAGGACCCCAGACTATGCCGTTAGTTACAGCGTTTGTCCACACCCTCCGTATATGCCCGGTAAGTACCAGACCCCAGACTATGCCGTTAGTTACAGTGTTTGTCCACATCCCCCGTATATGCCTGGTAAGTACCTGACCCGAGACTATGCCGTTAGTTACAGTGTTTGTCCACATCCCCCGTATATGCCCGGTAAGTAACAGACCCCAGACTATGCCGTTAGTTACAGTGTTTGTCCACATCCTCCGTGTATGCCCAGTAAGTACCAGACCCCAGACTATGCCCTTAGTTACAGTGTTTGTCCACATCCCCTGTATATGCCTGGTAAGTACCAGACCCCAGACTATGCCCTTAGTTACAGTGTTTGTCCACATCCCCCGTATATGCCCAGAAAGTACCAGACCCCAGATTATGCTGTTAGTTGCAGTGTTTGTCCACATCCCCCGTATATGCCCGTAAGTATCTGACCCCAGACTTATACCCTTAGTTACAGTGTTTGTCAACATCCCCCATATATGCCCGTAAGTATCTGACCCCAGACTTATGCCCTTAGTTAGAGTGTTTGTCCACATCCCCCATATATGCCCGGTAAGTAACAGACCCCAGACTATGCCCTTAGTTACAGTGTTTGTCCACATCCTCCATATATGCCCGGTTAGTACCAGACCCCAGACAATGCCGTTAGTTACAGTGTTTGTCCACATCCCCCGTATATGCCCGGTAAGTATCTGACCCCAGACTATGCCGTTAGTTACAGTGTTTGTCCACATCCTCCATATATGCCTGGTAAGTATCTGACCCCAGACTATGCCATTAGTTACAGTGTTTGTCCACATCCCCCGTATATGCCCGGTAAGTATCTGACCCCAGACTATGCCGTTAGTTACAGTGTTTGTCCACATCCCCCGTATATGCCCGGTAAGTATCTGACCCCAGACTATGCCGTTAGTTACAGTGTTTGTCTATATCCCCTGTATATGCCCGGTAAGTACCAAACCCCATACTATGCCCTTAGTTACAGTGTTTGTCCACATCCCCCGTATATGCCTGGTAAGTACCAGACCCCAGACTATGCCCTTAGTTACAGTGTTTGTCCACATCCCCCGTATATGCCCGGTAAGTATCTGACCCCAGACTATGCCGTTAGTTACAGTGTTTGTCCACATCCTCCATATATGCCTGGTAAGTATCTGACCCCAGACTATGCCATTAGTTACAGTGTTTGTCCACATCCCCCGTATATGCCCGGTAAGTATCTGACCCCAGACTATGCCGTTAGTTACAGTGTTTGTCCACATCCCCCGTATATGCCCGGTAAGTATCTGACCCCAGACTATGCCGTTAGTTACAGTGTTTGTCCACATCCCCTGTATATGCCCGGTAAGTACCAAACCCCATACTATGCCCTTAGTTACAGTGTTTGTCCACATCCCCCGTATATGCCCGGTAAGTATCTGACCCCAGACTATGCCGTTAGTTACAGTGTTTGTCCACATCCTCCATATATGCCTGGTAAGTATCTGACCCCAGACTATGCCGTTAGTTACAGTGTTTGTCCACATCCCCCGTATATGCCCGTAAGTATCTGACCCCAGACTATGCCCTTAGTTACAGTGTTTGTCAACATCCCCCATATATGCATAGTAAGTACCAGACCCCAGACTATGCCCTTAGTCACTGTGTTTGTCCAGTTAAAGTCATATTGGACAATTTGCCTTGAAAATTGTAAAAGCTATGTCATTTTCCTGAAAATTTAATATGATGATCTCAAAGTGCTGTAGAACACACATCTAACTTAAAAAATCAGGGTATATCATGCTAGATTTTGATTCAGGGATTGTTATTATGATAATATTACAAAAGAATATATAGAAATTATAAAAAGTAGTTTTTTTCGCATAGTGAAACACATGTCGTTTTCTTAAAACTTTCAGAGAATATAGCAGATGTATAGTACTACACATTCAGTTTTAAAAATCATAGGCCACCTTTCTTGTTTTTGCGAGAATTGAAGAAAACCATATTTGTCAGTACATTTCCTATGTCAATCAGTCTTGTGTAAATTGGCCTATTTTACCTTTAAGGATTGGATAAACTGGACAAAAAGTTCATTCATTTGGAACTAGAATGAATCCCAAGAACCATTGTTGACAGATAATTCACAATATTTTAAAACCACAAGGTGGCGCCAACGTAAATTGCCCGATATGCCTTTAACCTTGCTATCTTCCAGAATATCTTTCTCCTGTTTTCAAATCATTGTCTTGGGTACTCAGGTTTTTTTATAACTGAGTTCATGTCATTACATCACACGTCTTAAGAGCAGCTAATTTCCTTTAGTTTTTATGACATTAATTCTTCATTTCACTGTGAATTTTCTTTCTGTTAGAAATTCGTTATTTCCATCAATGATCTTTTATTTTTGACGGTATCGTGTTTTGAAGTTAACTTCGTCATCTGTTTTATTTTTAATCCATTTTTCTTCAAATTTCTGATTTGGTTTTCACAAAAGACTCCCCCGTTTGATGGCTGCCTCTGTCGCGCTTGTTTTTGTATCATGAAATCTTCACCGTTTTAAAAATGAAATCCAGGAGACATTTTCTACCATTGAGGCACCATTAGTGACAAATCATTTCCTTTAATTTCCATGTAAATGAAGTAGGTATCACAAACATAAGCCGGGAACTTGTTGTAGAAATAGTACGAAAATATTTCTCACTGCTTGGAGACACGTGAGAACCCTGGAGGAAATAATATGGAGAAACCAAACAAGAGTTAGTCATGTTGTTATTTATCGCAGGATGGCAAGATCGCGATATTACTGCGTGAGGCGAAGCCAAGAGCAGTAATACGCGATCTTGCCGGAGTGTGATAAACAATAACATGACTAACTCAAGTTTGGTTTAGAATTTATCCTACCCCGCCCGACTCTAAATTACTTCTACATTAACAAATGACGTCATTTGTCAAGTGTATCCCACTAGAGCGATATTTTTCATTATTCTGAACTCCAGACCGAATACAGTGACCCAATGTTAAGCCTATGGAGTTTTTTATTAGGGGTAGGATAAGTAATGCTACTTTAGGTGGAAGGAAAATCGGTCGGGTGGTGTTCACCGGAGAAATATCGGTGATTGGTTTGATATCAGAGAGAGCAGCCGAATGATCCGAGGGGTTAACACGTAGTAATATCTGAGTGAAAACGAGTCAATCTCCAAGTGACTGTGGCTCAAAAATGAACATCAGTCACCAGGGCCCTGTTTAATTTTTCGCCCGAGGAGGCTTGAAATGCCCGGGGAGAGGTCCTAGGAGGGTTTGGGTTCGATATTTCAATGTATCGTGGGCAAGGAGAGTTGTGGGCGACGATCTAGGAGATCTCCTCAAATTTCGTTTTATTTTCAATCCTCGGGCTGGGAGAGCTCCTGAAAAGTGTCCTGTAGCTCTCCTGGCGGGCGACACGTCTAGGGGTATCATGGGTGGTTCAAAATAACAAATAAAAGCTATTTAATTCATTTGAACTATCGGAAATATATCTATTATGATTTTGATAAAAATTGGAGATCTCAGATGGAGAATTACTGTGTTATTTAATTAGATTTACATACATTCATAAATGATGAAATTAGTTCCCAAAAATAACACTATGTGCCACCACCTGCAGTATACACAGCCTCTCTTTCAAGTCTCCTCAAAAGTGTCCTACAGGTTTATTTCGTCCTGGGGCTCTCTCAAAGGAGACTACGGCCGAGGATTTCTCTTCCTCCCGAGGACAGGGTAAATCGAACGAGATTGAGGAGATCTCCTCAAAAATATCCTCAATGGAGCTATCCCTCGTGGGGACTCTCCTCGCCCAGGAGAGTTGACAATAAAACAGGGCCCAGATGTATTGAATACATATTTTCTCTGTTTTCAGACGAACTGGCTCTACGGTGTGCTACCCCTACACGACCATATATATGTATATATATACATATATTCATGTATTTATATTATTACATTTTTATTTATATCTATTTCCAGACGGACTGGGCCACACGGTGTGCTACCCCCTAGACGACCATATATATGTATATATTCATGTATATATTCATGTATTATATTTTTATTTATATCTATTTCCAGACGGACTGGGCCACACGGTGTGCTACCCCCTAGACGACCATATATATGTATATGTATATATATTCATGTATATATTCATGTATTATATTTTAATTTATATCTATTTCCAGACGGACTGGGCCACACGGTGTGCTACCCCCTAGACGACCCCCCTCCCTACCCGGGCGACAGTCTCCACTCTATGGACGAGAAACAGCCGCTCAACCCCAGCCACCTTTACGTCGCCATGGACACGCCCGACGACCTGCTCCTCTGCGCAGCCGCCACGCGCAGGGACCATGCGCAACACACCTCTGACGTCACATCCGCACGCCGGGAAGATGGCGGCATCCACGGTGATGACGTCACGGGACTTCCGCACAGCGCAAGCGCAATGACGGTCATAGTGCGGGACACTTCCGGTGGCGATAATAGGGAGGATCCCGGGATACTGGGAAACGGGGGGGAGAGTGAGTTCTCCAAGCGGAGTCGGGCGGCGGCGGCAGCGTCCAGCCCGCAAAGGACGGGAATGACTGGGAAAGCTACGCAACCGCCGTTACCAGCTCCGTTACCAGCGGCTGGGGCGTCAAAAGTCGTCTGCTCCTCGTCTACGTCATTCAGCCCGACTTCCTGCGCGTTCCTCCGGGGGAGAATCCATGACGTCATCGGTGACGACATGGGGGAACCCCAGCAGACGACAAAACTGCTGGGAGAAGGAAGCGAGGACGCGCCAAACGAAAACGAGACTGGGGAAGAGGATGACGATGATGATGATGATGACGTCACAGATCACGATGATGACGATGACGATGAGGGTACGTCAGAGATGACGTCATGCCCTGACGATAACAATGTGTCGCTGGATGATTGTACTGTCCAGATCATACCACAGGGATAGCTGATTGTCCCATGGATATACATACAGTTTTAATGATGTTATTATATTATTGTTTAATGCACACGAATAAAGAAGACTTGCAAAAGACTTACAGTCACACCTGTATAGAAAGACCACATCTCTGTGTATCAGGACTTCATATCAGCAGTGGTGGGACGCATGGCGTCGGATCTAGTCATTAATTGTTATAATTATGCAATCTCAACGAAGTTAGAACCTATTACGGATGTATGTGTGTATGCCGCAAGTAGACAGACGAACACTGCTAGTGCCAAGAGCTGCCAGCTTTTAGGTCTTCCCGTTTCTACCGAAACCCTGTATCCAGGCTTGTTTCCATTGGCTGATTAGTCGTCACCGATTTACATTCGGGATCCGCTGGCTGATTCGTTGCCACCGATTTGCAGTCGGGATCCACTGGTCGATTATTTGAGAAGACTGACGCGAGGTTGATGAAAAGAAATGACATAAGGCCTGTGTCCATTGGCTGACGAAAATGGTGTAGATTTTTTGTGTTCTCCTAATAGGCTATTTTCATTGGCCATCACCGATATACAGCCAGGAACAAATGACGGACCTTTACCACTACTGACGCAAAAAGAAAATAGGCTTTTAGGAGAACACAAAAAATCTACACCGTTTTTGTCGGCCAATGGGAAAGGTCCTTTAGTGTCAAAAAGGTAACCGATTATGTTGGGAAAGATTATGCAATGAGGCCACCACCGAAAGACCTAATTAGTGACAGACAGAATCAAAGTATTTTGATTTAATCGGTGATCCTTAAGGGTTTTAACCTGAATAGTGATATGGAATCCCGAAATGCAGTGAAAACAAGGAATCTACTGCACCCTCACTGATTATTTGTTACCGATGTTCAGTCGGTGGCCACTACCGAAAGACGGTGCTGTTTTCGTCAGTCAATGGAAACAGACCTTCAACATACAAGAGAATTCTTGCCTACATCATATTGAGATGGTGAACCCACCTAGCACGACATGCTCTACGACAATACTTATGACACTTCGGGCTGTGTCAATTTTCCATGACATCTGACGTGTGTTAACAATAAAGAATCTGGGTGTCATGTATTTATCTTAACCTGGTATTTTCTTCATAGGCTTAACGTAAGGCCCGGCGTCCACCTACTACGATATGGCTCTGATATGGTCTACGATGCACCTCCCGATAAAAAATCTAAATCGCGTCAGAAGGTCACCTAATATCGGGGCAGTTGACCACGTTTCTGCGATTAGGCACCGAAAGAAACCCATTACAATGCATGGTCGATTGGCATGTCTAGACATATGTCTACGATTTGGCACCTTCCTGATATGTCGGAAAGTCATGAGAGGGCTGCAATGCAACTACAACACAGACACAAGGTGTCGTAAGTGTGTCGTAAGTGTGTCGTACTGAGAGGGAACTACATCGAGATCCAGAGCCACTGAAAAATATGCCATGACTTTTGCTTGTGGAGTTATAACACGAGGCAGAGCTAAGTAAGATTACAAAGCAAACTAATGGCATATTCCTATATACCTATGGCTGTACACTCTATGCTTACACCACGTTCTGGGGGGTGGAGTAACTTATGGATACTACCCAAGGTTGCCGTATACTACCCAAGGTTGCCGTATACTACCCAAGGTTGACATTTAGACCAATCAGATTGTCTCTTACAAAATTCATATGAGCAGTAGGGAGTAAACATAAAGTGTCAAGTTACTCGATAAGGTTGGATCTGGCTTCAGGTTTGATGGTGGATGAGCAAATAACGCTAATTATCGTTATTAAACCACATTTAAAGGTATATAGGAATAGGGAAACCAAGTACCAGTGAAAGGAAGTCAAAATTGCTCGGTAAGGCTTGGAAAAATTACTGCCCGCGGCCAAGGCCTTGGGCAGTAATTTTTCCAAGCCTTACCTCGTAACTTTGACTTCCTTTCACCAGAACATAGTTTCCCTCTATTATCAGTGGCTATGGATCGAGCGCGGTTCAAATTTTATCTCAACCCTGTCACTGGCTATTTTGCCAACTTTTGTGACCTCATCTCCCATTGAGTACTTATTTTTTTACAATACTCCATGGGCGTTGAGTACAAGTTCCCAATGCTAAGTCTATGTGAAAAAATACCAGGGCTGAGGTGCTAGATGTATTCACCACTTATGTACAGAATATATACACAACATTTACAAACCCAAAACTCAAACGCACTCAACAAGTGTGCTCATGCAATGGTCTTGAAATGCAAATCGTATTCGAACTACGACCGAAGGGGATTCTGGGAGCGGGTTCGGTTAGATATGATGTCAATTACGAGTTTATTTCTTGGTCACTTTTACCAAGTGTTTTCTGATATGCACCAGGAGAGTGGGTTGAGTGTGCTGGGTGCATGGTCTATGAATGGGGAGCGAGGTCTGCTGAAGAAGATGTTTGTATATTTCATCATGTGTAACTATATTGTAGTTTCCAATAAAGCCAGAAATATCACTTTGTGTGTTGCTCATTTAATGTAATGTAAATACACAATAATGACTGGTTTTGTGTACGGGTGGCCGCATTATCTTAGCCTGGAATAAATAGCTTACCGTTAGGAACTCGTTCTCAACAGGCTTACGAGTATGGTACATGATTCTCAACGGGTGATAAACAGATACATATTTCCAGGCTAAGATAAAATCAGAAACGTATTCGTGCTTGGTCTGACTCCCCATTCCTTTGGAGTGATACAGAATATTCACTAGGCTATCGCCTCATTCACTTTACTGTGCGCTCCAAACTCGATGGTGAATTGGGACACAGACCAAACACTCATCAGTTTCTTTCTTAAAATCCGAGTAGTTGACGCGTAGTAATATCCGAGCGAAAGTGAGGATATTACATAGTGAACTACGTACATTAAGACCCTTTTCTGTACCTCGTACATGGGTTATCGTTTGATGACATAGATCTAAGTTCGGTAAATCCGCAATGACAATATTAGAAGTGTATAATTTCGTCCATAAGTTCTTGATAAAGTCTTGATGTACGAGTCTAGATTATGCAACAAGCATGAGAGCATGGAATTTTCACAGATTTTTTTGCGATTTCTGAGATGATTTTTTTTTACATCCAAGGAATCATTCTTGAGATCAGAGTAAACCAAAAGAGAAAATATTTTTGGTTATGGCGTTCAAAATAGATAAATATCAATATTGTAAGAAATATTTGCGCAATTCTTGTTTTTTAACGATCAGCTGAGGCAAGGAATTTACATAAGTTTAAAGTGAAGGACAATACTAAATAATGTCAATCTTTCAAAAATAAGAGAACTTATTTAAGTGTTTCCCTAAACTGACAAATCTTAAGAGCAGTACCATTACTTTCCACCAGGGGTCCTACAAGTAGTCGCCGTGCAAGTTGAAGTGAGAGAGGTCAGTCATTTGATTTTTTTCTGCACATTCTACCCACTTGATGCCTTTGAAACAAGAAAATATGATACATTCTTTATTGTTTAAGACCAAAACTGGATTGGCTAAGGGGAAAAGGGTGTCTTTTGGGAATTATACAACCCATAGCGCTATCCCAGAGTGCATCTGACAAAATGGCAGTACCAACCTGTCCTAATATGTGACTACTTAGTCCTGCAGCCTGGGGCCCGTTGAATAATCTAGGCTCGTACATTTATACCCTTTTCTGTACACAAAAGAACCAAGGAACGATGTTGGTCAACTTTATTTAGCACTTATGGACGACTTTATGGACGGCAAAGCCTGCCTTAGCGAACGAAAATACATATTATTAAACAATAACCCTTGTACGAGGTACAAAAAAGTCTTCATGTACAATCTTAGATTATTATGACAAGTGAGGGTAGGTTCTACTTAATTAACATTGGTGCTGCCATCTGGTTTCATGGAAATGTAGCAGTTTCTGGATTGGCTAAGGGTAAAAGGGTGTTCCCATAGACACTAATAGACAAGCACTTACCTTCTTCAGATGGCCTTCCCATAGAAATTAGCATGGTTACGTAGTATTATTTTAGCATTTCTCATTTGTGCATGCTCCCAACTATCATAATCCAGAATTATTTAGAGATAGCAATAGAATATCAGTGGCATTTAGCAACAAAGTCAAAATATTGCATTTTCCATTAGACACCAAGAGTTAAGCACTTACATTTTCAGATGACCTTCCCATAGAAGCTAACATGGTGATATGCCTCTTTTTGCATTTTCTAATTGCTAATATGTGGAACTTATATTATCCAGAGTTATTTGCAAAACTCAATAGAATTTAGAAATCGCTCAACAACCAGCATTTGTCTTAAAACGGGCCCCTGTATACGAGGTACAGAAAAAGGGTCTTCATGTACGATCCTAGATTATTAAACTGGCCCCTGGCAGGCCTCCCGCGATCCTCCTTATCGTTTCCGTTTGACACTCAACCATGGGCCAGTTTCCGGTCAAGTCACTGAGAGTGAATGAAATAAATAATACAATGAAAAAAATCCAGAGCAGACAGTGTCAGAAAGAAAAACACACCTGGGGTATGACACACGGCGGAGTAAGGCCGGCCTTGTGTGGTCGTGTACGAGGCCAGGTTGTATTAACTCAGAGCAAACATATGATAATCATATACTCGTGCAGTACTTTTTATACCTGGGACCTGTTTCACTAATTTTGTGACATGTCTGTGACACCATACAGACATTGGGGTTGTTTAGTTTCCTGACAACACAATTAGCTGCCCTTAGGTAAAGACAGACCCCAAACATAAGAATTAGACCAATCTACACATCATGGACCTGTTTTACTAGTTTCGTGACATGTCTGTGACACCATATTGACGTTGGGGTTGTCTAGTTTCGTGACAACACAAGAAGCTGCCCTTAGGAAAAGACAGGTAAACATAAGAATTAGACAAATCTACACATCATGGACCTGTTTCACTAGTTTCGTGACAAAAGTGTTAGACAGACATGAAAAGCGGCACTAACAGTGCAAGCAAGAACGAACAAAATGAAGTCTAATGTCTAGTTCTTATGAAACCGGACACACCATCTAGACGCCATCTAGACATGTCACTGTCTAGTGAAACAGACACTGCTCCCTTTTCTGTACTGCACCCATTCCGTACGCTGTTAAACAGAACATCCTTCCGTACAAACCGTACAAATTCCCATCTACAGCATGGTCAGACTGTTCTGTATAATCATCGCAGTTATTAGTGGATGGGGTTTTCCTGTTGCCTTATAAATCATAAATGGTAGAACTGAGCAATCCTCAGAATTTGACTGAATAAACAAAACACACAAAATCCTCAGTAATGGCATTAGGGTTACACCATAGATATACTTGGAGCAAATAGGATGTTCATCATAGATGAATGGGCATGCAATTATAAGTGAATAACAATTAAAAGGTTTGGGCTAGATTCAGTCTATGGATAGTTTTCTGTAACCCATTTGCACCCAGTCAACTTGCTATTTCTACAACTGCCTGAGTCTAGGATCCAAACATATGAAGCACCAGTGGGTCAATCAGGTATTTCAGTCTTGAGTGATTGGTCATGGTCAGTTGGGCACGCCTCTAAGACCCTGAGACACTGGCTCCCTGCTCTGTTCTCACTATCACAGTGAACAGCATGCCGATAGTAAAGGGACAGTTTTCTGGAAGCACACTGAAAGTTCAATGTGACCACTCTAACCTCTAGATGATGTTTTTAGGGTGTGCAAGCACGCTCTAAAAACAGATCGTGGTATACACAAAGAATAATTATACGTTTTGAGAGATCGCTAACTCTACTGGAGCCTCACATGTTACCAATTCAGTTTGGATTAGTCTGTGAGAAAACAGACTAATCCATAGATAGCTCAACAAATAATTTATATTTTGATGATTAGCATGAGCACGTATGGAATTGACAATTCCTATTCTCTACATTGATGTAGAGGTTTCTAGAATAACTATATCAAATATTGATTCTTCATAGTTGCATTTTAGGAGATTTACTTTGGTCAGTTGAAGTAAAACGTAGTTTTTGTTTTATTTTTTTTATTTTTTTTTATCAGTTATCAGTTTATCAGTAGTGTTGTAGGGGACATTTTAATTGTTTAGTTATCTAACTCCTGATAAATCTAGTTTTCCCATTTGACTTACATGTAAACATTGTGTTTATCAGGACATAGTTTAATATCATACCTGCCTGTACAATGCAGGGCAGGGAGGTTCACGAACACCCGATGTCACGCTGTGGTGCAATACACGGTCAGCTTCCTGATGGTGCAATATGTGTTATGGCAGGCCGTTCAATCCTTAACTACTGTTTTTAAGGGCAAATATCACCAACAATTGCAGGGGTAAAAACCCTATGGAACTATACAATTGAAAAAATAAATTATGTTCGAGTACAGAATCACAGCAGGATTTGTCTCAGACAAACACCCTGTTAGGTACAGGAATCTCAGCAGGATTTGTCTCAGACAAACACCCTGTGAGGTACAGGAATCTCAGCAGGATTTGTCTCAGACAAACACCCTGTGAGGTACGTGAATCCCATCGTGTGAATCCCGCTTTACAGGGTACAGAATCTCAGCAGGATTTGTCTCAGACTAACACCATGTGAGGTACATGAATCCCACCATGTGAATTCCGCTTTACAGGGTACAGAATCTCAGCAGGATTTGTCTCAGACAAACACCCTGTGAGGTACGTGAATCCCATCGTGTGAATCCCGCTTTACAGGGTACAGAAATCTCAACAGGATTTGTCTCTGACAAACACCCTGTGAGGTACATGAATCTCAACAGGATTTGTCTCAGACAAACACCCTGTGAGGTACGTGAATCCCATCGTGTGAATCCCATTTTAGATGCACCATTACTTAAGGCGAGGCCATTAAAACAAGTTTCTGTATCAACTGATGTTCAAGCCCCTTTATTGATTTATCATACCGAATATGCAAAGACACGCCTGTACATTCCTACTGTGAATCAATAAATCATACCTATGAACTAATATGAGTTTACCCCAATTGTTAGGAAAAGGGGATAATATATTCAATATTGACTGGTTTTATATAAGAACGGTTGTATGTTCCTCTGTGTTGCCTCTGTGCAATATCCTCGCAGGCGCTTGGATATTACCACGCCTATATTACTACCACAACTCCTTGGAGCATAGGCGCTTTTATTATCCACCGAATACAAAGACAAAGTGCCCATAGAAAACACATATGCAGCGTGTACGGGCATACCCGGCGCATACAGATATGTTGTATGCTCCGGGTGGCGCATACGGAAAAATAGTGTGTATGGAAAAATAGTGCATAGCTAAAATAAGCTGATATTGACATGTCACTTGTGCAGAAATGGTGGATGATAAGCACAATATAGACTGGTTTCAGATAAAAGCCTTTGTATGCTCCTCGGAGCTGACTCTAAATGCTCGGATATGACTAGCCGTCAACTCCTCAGAGCGTACGGCCCCTTGTATCTGAAACCAGTCAATATTGTGCATGTATCTGAATCCTTTATCAATATTTAGGAGAAACCAAACGAGAGTTAGTCGTGTTGTTGTTTATTGCACAAAGGCAATGTCACATTTACTGCGCAAGGCAAAGCCGAGTGCAGTGATACGCGACATTGCCGGAGTGCGATAAACAACACAACTAACTCGGGTTTGGTTTAGAATTTATCCTACCCCATAACAATAAATAAGAAATAAGAAAAAACTCACCGATAATCAGTGATAATCATTGGTCGCTTTTCAAATGACGTCATTTGACAATTGTATCCCACTAGAGCGATAAATTTCATTTTCTTGCACCGTAGACCAAATACAGTCCGCTAATGTTAAGCCTTTGGAGTCTTTTATTTGGGGTAGGATAATGTGTATATATCATAAATTATGGGTTTATGGTTAGAACGGCTGGCCATAGCAGGACCCAGTCCTTTATAAGGCGCGCGCCGGGAAGGTCAGACAGAGGCAGACTGACAGAAGCAGACGACATCCAGACCGGGCCACCATGCGCCGCCATGGCCGGGACCACCCCGGGCCGCGCCGCCTCTCCGCCGCCCGCCTCCCGGGGCCTCCCGCCGGCACCGCCCGGGAGCCACCCGCCCCCCGCCCGGCCTCGTCCCCGGGGCCCGGGACGGGAAGCCACCGACTGGAAGTGGCTTCTGTCCCTCAGGCCTATATACCCCGGCGAGCCGTAATGGCGCCGTGACAGATCACCGACAAATACAACGCTTACTTCGTTAGACGTCCCGGGCTTCCATCGCCCGAGACACCGACAACAAACCCGGCCGACGGGCGGTCTCCCTCCAGCAGCGACCCCGCTAACTCCTCCTCCGCTTGGAGAGCTCGGGGGTGGGAGGGGGCGCCCGGAGGCCCCCGGGGGGTCTGGACGCGGTACCTGTGTGAGTTATTTGTAGACCGGGTACCCGTCAGACGTCACGGGGGCTGCGGTACCAGTCGACGAGATACGGGCGCCGTTAGCGGTCAGATGATGGTTAATGGTGGTGTGGTGTATATGGCTATGTGGTTTGTATTTACAAGGCTCTATTACAGGTGGTAAAAAATTAATATTCGTCGGCCCGAAATATCATTCCAGTCCTTGGATTTTTTTTTGTCTATTACAGGTGGTATTTACAGGTTTTGTTTGTGTATTTTCGTGTATTTATCATGTCTTCCTTACCTTACCTATGTCATATATTACTTATGTTATGTATGTCCGTTTCATGAACTTATCACGTCTTCCTTACCTAGGGATATCAGTTTTCCGGGAATCTCCGGTATTCCGGATTTTTCTAAACTTAAGAAAATGCGGTTAGACTGAGACTGTTGTCGGGTGGTGGGAGCCCGGAGACCTGGGCCCTGTTTTTCAGTCACGACAATCGTTATGGGTGACGTGTTTTTGCCGTCAGTGTTCGATAGACACGACACTATAGTGAATAGGCGACATGTCGTGACTGTAAGAGTCACAGGGCGTCCAGACGTGTTTTTCAGTCACGACAATCGTGGGGTCACGTGATCGAAAATATCGCCCAAAGTGTCGTCGGTTCATGACACCTATGGACATGTCGTACCGAATGCGCAACTTCACTTCCCGTACGAATTAAGCAATGAAATTTTAAAACTAGTAAGGCATACATATAACAAATAATCGTACCAAATATGAAGAAAATCGATCGCAGCGTTCCGAAGATATCGGCGTTTTAATTTCGTAATAGCAATCGTCTGCTCTGGTGGCCAGTGTATTTTCCTGACGCCTCCGCTAATTTATGCAGTATTGACTGCGTACGGGAGGTGGGAGGGTGACTGGCCACCAGAGCAGACGATTGCTATGACGAAATTCAAACGCCGATAACTTCATAGCGCTACGTCCGATCATCTTCATATTTTAAACGATTATAGTCTATATGTAGCCCTTACTCGTGTTAAAATTTCATCGCTTATTTCCGTCGGGAAGTGGAGAAATCCTCAATATACGCACAGTGATGTGTTATAGAACCTAAGACAGTTCTATATTTGTCGTAGCGGCCGACATTTTCGCGGCGATCGTGAGTGGCGCACTACGATCGTGTCTATAGAACAGCGGCCATTTTGTGTCTTCCAGAATGTCGTGGAATCGCTGGACGATCGTAGGGTATCGATGCCCGACGATGTCGTTACTGAAAAACAGGGCCCTGGCCCAGGCGGTCCACCGGTTTAAGTATTTCCGGGTTTTTTTTCAAACCTCACTGGAATCCCTGCTTGCATTACGTCATATGTTACTTATGTTTTCTGATGCTGTCTGTTTCGTGTGCTTGTAGCAGTCTGCTGTTTCTGAGTGTTTAACTCACCAACCGGAATTAGATTAGTCTATCCAGCAGAGTAAGACGAGTCGCTACCCTTTGAGGTTTCCCGCACTAGTCGGTTTGGGTATTCCTTGGTAAGTAAAAGGAGATGCGGGATCTACTACTTTCTAATTAACCTACGGACACAAAACCAGACTTGGCACAGTTCTGGTATTTTTGTCTTTATTGATATCTGGTTTCAAAGTTGCCTAGCACGGAATGTGCTAGGTAGCGTAAGGTGAGGGAATCTGTTCCCTCAGCCGCTGAAAGACTTCGCAGAGAAACCTACCATCGTGTGAGACTCCAAGCAACGCGGAGGAACATACAAGTAGCCTGTTGACCCGCTGCGGACTCGACCTATATATACTGACCAAGTTACACAATGTGGGCGACCCCGTAGTACTTGCATACATGAGTCGGTTGGCTTTACCGCACACCAGGGATTGTCACTCGGGGCACCTGGCGTGAATCGAACAAACCACTACTCGACTACCCTGACCCCCACATACTTATGGTTTATTTCTCTTCATGAAAGTTAAGAAATACTGGAGAATTTTTTAAAATTTAATCATTGCTCTTTTTTATTTGCTTAGCTCTGTAATCAAATTCCGTCAACATGTGGGCATCCCTCAGAGAACGACTGAACCATCCACGCCCAACATGTGACTATCCCACGCTGTTTTATACATGTGACTATCCCAAGCTGTCCTTCTCATTATAATATAGAGGAAACCTTTGAAGGTTTAAAGTCAGAGTTCATATCCCATCGAGTTCGAATCACATAGTTATTCGCAAGGGTAAGCCACGTGAATTATGTGGCTATTAAAACTATTATTATTGGTTTGGATTCGATTTATTGTTTCTCAAATGGCAATATCTGATCTTTTAATCTTTTATATTTGCTGTGTGGTATGAGTTCATTTCACATCTAGGTCTGACTGATCGGCTAATATTTGTGAATAATATTTGATGACAATTGAATATATTTTACAATAAAAAAAGGGAGTGAAAATCAAAAAAAAATAGACACAGAAATTCTTTTATAAAGAATGATTATTGATGGAACTAAAGAATACAGAGTTGGTTGATTGATGGTATCATTCGACCAAATTGATATATTTTACAATACTCCATGTGCATTGAGTACAGGTTCCCAATGTTAAGTTAATGTGACAACATACCGGGGATGAGATAGATAATGGGGTTATAATACCTTTTTTTAAAGCTTTTATTTTATGATAAAACAATTCACATGCACAGTCAATTTTCAATATTGCAGCAATGAATAACACACAGAAAAATAAAACATTGATATTTGGTATCAATGAAAATGCGAGGTATCTTGATATATAACATTAATCATACAATAATGTGTGACAGATATCATCATACTCCAGAGCTAAGCATGCGGTAAAAATAGGTGAATCTAAAATGATTACATTCTTCTGTTCTCTTTAACATTAAATCGGTATCCTCTTTACCCAGACATCAGAAATGTGTCAAGGTATGATAGTGTATATATAATATAATATCTGTAAATAAAGATGAGTATATATGAGTAAAACAACACAACAAGGAATGAAGCGTAATAATATATTGTGAACTATTTCCACTTATAGTTGCTTCGTACGGTGAAGATCAGCTTGCAGATCAGTGGTGCAAAGCACATCTGCGGCTAAAGTCGGAGGAGGTGTGAAGCGCAGCGCCCCCTATCGTTTTGGCATGGACTCAAATGACAGCTGATGCAGATTCCTATGCAAATATAGGCTAACTAGTAACAGCTACTACATACAAACTGTTGGATCAAAATCTTTTCAGATATTGATAGAGTGACATCTAATGTACTCCAAACCACAATAGAGCTCCATGTTTTATGGCTGTTTAATGTTGTGAAAAACAGCCTTATTTCTCATAGGCTAGGGCTTACTAGCCACACACAATCCATTGTCAAGAGCTCCTTCCCCGTTGCTGGCAGGTTTGAAAGTGGCGCCTTGAACCCTACCGCGATCGCATATATGAGTCGGGTCGCTATAGGGGGCGCTGCCCTTCACACCTCCTCTGGGCTAAAGTGCAACACAGCCGTCACTTCAAGCACATCCACACACTCTATATAGCCACACAACGTAACTCAAAATCCTTGGAAACTCTCATTGGGGTGTCGCTCCATGTTTGCGATAAATTTATGGATCGTAGAATAGCCACCGGAGGATGAAAATGTTGCTCCAGCTTCTTTGCGGATCGCATCATAAATGATGCCATCTGCAAAGATCCTATGACATCATTTGTATTTAACTACAAAACTAAAGAACCTTTCATGAACATGTGCTATTGTAAAAAGTAGCGGTACAACATGAAAATATTGATATCACACGTTACAATCTGATATCACAGGAGCAACATTTTCCACGCGATTCTAAAGCGCCAGATCCACTAAGGCAATTTTCCATGCGAATTTGGGTTTGCAGACGTTCGCAGACGTTCGCATGGACATGCGAATGCCTTGCGACAAAATCTAATATATTGAATATTATCGCATGTGATTCGCACAGTAGCACGGATCGCAGACGCATTCGCTTGGTCGCCTTAGTGGATTTGGCACTTAAGACCAATGACCACCAGCACACTGTACCTGCACTAATAGTTCAGGACGGATGAGGTGCAGGCTGTGCAAGCACGCAATATACCATGTTTTTTCTCAGAGGCTCTAAGCCACATATAACAGTAAATCTCACTCCTTAGAAACTGTTAAAAACAATTATATAAGGAAAGGTCAGAGCCAGAGAGAAGTTAAGAGGCAGAGGACAGTAGCTGTAGTAGACAAGGGTAGGGCAGTAAAGTTATACAATAAAACCTTTATATAACAAACTTATTTACAACAGACACATTGGTAATTTTCCTGGTCCCATTCTTTTTCTTTTTATATGTTTTTATGACAACACTTTTAAAGAATGCAATTCCACTTGTCTATAGAACTTTGTTGTAACATGGTCACAAGGTTTGTACCTGTAGGTGGCGACACCAGCAGTCACAGGTGATGACGTCATCCGAGGGTTTCTTTAGTACAGAAATTGTTTTAAGACAAATCTCACTTCCAACAAAATTATTCCACCAGTCTCTATAACTCTATAACTCTATAAGTTTTGCTCTAGCTGTATGACGTCACCACGAGGCTTGTACCTGTAGATGGCGCCAGCAGCAGTCACAGCACTCTCCTAGCAGAGATCATGCGCTCTACTTCCTGTGGCCACTTGTATCTCTGCCCAAACCTGCCTGTTTGGGGCAGATCTGTCTTCTACGCCAGTGTTTTTTACGTATCCTAAATTCTGAGGGCTTTCAGGGGTATTTTGTGCTCTACTTGTAAATAGAGATAAACATATTCATATGGTAAATAAGAAACTCTCATTTCTGTTATCATTTATGTCAAATCAGACACAGTCTCTGGGACTACTTTCTACAGAGGAAAGCACTTCATGTTTTGCAGGGTTTTGTTTTGTCAACAATGCCCATGTGCTCCTCTGAAGGGGCAGTCTAATCAACTGTGGATTCCCATTATAAAATGGTTTACGTCTGAAAAAGAAACAGCTGGATTATCTGTGAAGCTCCTTTAATGATTCCCATATTTCAATACTCATGATATGTGAGTTGTATAACTTTTGACAGTTGCCTTGTTTTGAATCAGAAATGTTCGCTGGTCTCCCCTGTCTTTAGTGGATACCCGAGGCAGCAGCATTGGGTTGGGGCAGAGATTTCTAAGCGCTAGCACCATGAAAGTTCTGGGAGGAGAGTGCGTCATGGATGTGCTTTGATGACGTCATCACGAGGCTTGTACTTGTAGGTGGCGCCTGCAGCAGTCAGAGACCTGCTTTGATGACGTCATCACGAGGCTTGTACCTGAAGGTGGTGCCAGCAGCAGTCAGAGACGCTCTTTGATGACGGCATCACGAGGCTTGTACTTGTAGGTGGCGCCAGCAGCAGCCACTGACGCGCTTTGATGACGTCATCACGAGGCTTGTACCTGTAGGTGGCGCCAGCACCAGTCAGAGACGCGCTTTGATGACGTCATCACGAGGCTTGTACCTGTAGGTGGCCCCAGCAGCGATCATAGACGCGCTTTGATGACGTCATCACGAGGCTTGTACCTGTAGGTGGCGCCAGCAGCAGTCAGAGACGCGCTTTGATGACGTCATCACGAGGCTTGTACTTGTAGGTGGCGCCAGCAGCGGTCACAGACACGCTTTGATGACGTATCCGGGGCCCGGTACAGGAGTGACACCTTGTGGTCGCTACATGATTTACACACAACCTGCAAAAATGATATTAAATACTCCACATTATTATCCATGGTATACAAAGAAGATGTATGGGGACTCAGTAAACCACCACCCATTATATAAAACCAGTCAGATACCATAACTGTGGTATACAGATTCAAATCTGTGGTATACAGCCTCAAAGCTATGGTATACAGGAAATTAGTCCCTTCATGCTATAGAGCAAAGAAATAGTCCCTATAGATAGACCCATCAATATGGTAACTACTGGGTTTAATTTATTTGTAAAGATGGATAATAAATGCAACAAACGACGGTTATGTGGACATGCGGCTCTGTAAACCACTCGAGGTTGATGTCGTAATGCACTCGCTAGCGCTCGTATATTACTACGCGTCAACCCACTCGTGGTTTACGGTCGCCTGTCCAAAAGACTATCGTTTATCTTCTATTTACACCCCTCTCACACTGACTTGTCATTGCTCTCATTGCACTTTCCATGTTACCCTACACTACTCAGTTTCTTTTAAGTCGAAGTTGGATCTGAATAGAGAATTATTTTTTTACAAATTCATCTAACATGATAAATGATAACATATAATTCGTAGAGTTATCGAAACTGACATTATCCTCAATCTTTTGGTCTAAAGGCCTGTTTATCCACCACCAATCTGCAGTCAGGAACGATCGATTGATTATTTGGGAAAAATAACACAAGATGCAGTAAATAGAGGCAACCCAGGATTTGAAATAGCCAACGATAGTTTTGGTCAGAATTATGCAGTGAGGCCACCACTGACCAACATTTTTAATGACCAAAAATGCAGCGAAATTAAGGAATCCTCTGCACCCTCACTGATCATTTGTTGCTGACATGCAGTTGGTGGCCACTACCGACAGACTTCCAGGGTAACTCAAAACATTGGTGCCGTTTTCATCAGCCAAATGAAAACAGGCTTTCTCATCCCTTCTTACGTTTGTATCATCATTGTTTTTGGATTTCCATTTGCTAGGGTATTTAACAGAAGCCACATAAGACTTCCTCTGTTTCTTTTACCTTTAGAAAATATCGTGCAATGGAATCTAGGAAAGCCGAAAATTTGGCACAATCGACCAACAAAATACAAAACTCAACCCCTGTTGATTTCATTAATTATTCTTGAAATCCATCTAAAGGCAAAGGGTTTGGCCCCGACAACCTTAGTGACCAATGGAAACCCCTCATACATCAATGACTGATTGACCATTCAGAGAGGAGATAAGAGGTGGAAACCGAAATTCCTATATACCTATGGCTGAACACTCTATGGTTACACTGCGCTACTGGGGATGGAATATCTTACATTTACTTCCCAAGGCTGACGTTCACTACCCAAGGTTGACGTTTAGACCAATCAAATTATCTCATACAAAATTCATATCAAAGGCACAGTGGAGAGAAAGCATAAAGTGTCAAGTTATTCGATAAGGTTGGATCTGGCTTCGCGTTTGATGGCGGGTAAAAATATAATGCTATTTATCGTTATTAAACTACATTTAAAGGTATACAGGAATAGGAAAACCAAGTTTCTAGAGAGAGAAAGGCAAAGTTACTCGGTAAGACTTAGAAAAAATACTGCTTGCACCCAAGGCCTTGGGCATTAAATTTTTTTGAGCCTCACCTAGTAACTGTGACTTTCTCTCACCGGAACATATTTTCCCTCTCCTCTCACCTTGACCAATCAGAGACAAGATAAGAACTAGAAACCGGAAGTCTCACCTTGCCGCATGCGTGGCAGTGTCGTGCGTCTCTTGCCCTGCGTGTGAAGGTCTTGGCACACAGCAGACATGTCCGGGTTCTGTTCCCGCGGGAAAACCTCGGCGCCCGAGAACCCAGCGGAGCATCAACCGTCTGTAGATGGTTAACAGTACCAAAAGTATATCAAAATAACTTCATCAGCAAAAAAATACACTAAAGAAAGCAAGCTTGCTATAGAAAGATGAGGATGAACCTGAACAACGAAGTTTAAGTAACCTCAGAGGAGATGTGAAGTGCAGCGCCCCCTATAGCGACCCAATTCATATATGCGATCGCAGCATGGTTCAAGGCGCCGCTTTCAAACCTGCCAGCATTGGGGAAGGAGCTCTTGATAATGGACTGTGTGTGGTCAGCAAGCCCTAGCCTATGAGAAATAAGGCTGTATTCCACAACACCAAACAGCCATGAAAAGTGGAGCTCTATTGAGCTCTATTGTGGTTTTGAGTACATTAGATGTCACTCTATCAATATCTGAAAAGATCTTTGATAGAGCTCTAATAGATTGTATGTAGTAGCTGTTACTAGTTAGCCTATATTTGCATAGGAATCTGCATCAGCTGTCATTTGAGTCCATGCCACCTCCTCTGATGAAATGTATTATCCTCATTAAAGACAAATGCTGGTGGTGGGCGATTTCTAAATTCTATTGAGTTTTGCAAATAACTCAGGAAAATATAAGTTCGATATATCAGCAATTTGAAAATGCAAAAGAATTGACATGTCACCATGCTAACTTCTATAGGACGGCCATCTGAAAATGTAAGTGCTTAACTATTGGTGTCTATGGGAAATTGCAATATTTTGACTTCATGTTTAGATGACACTGATGTTCTATTGCTATCTTCAAATAATTCTGGATTCTGATAGTTTGGAGCATGTGTAAATGAGAAATGCTATAACAATTAATAAATCACCATGCTAATTTCTATGGGAAGGCCATCTGAAGAAGGTAAGTGCTTATCTCTGGGTCTATAGGAAACTGCTATAATTTCATGAAACCAGATGGCAGCACCAGTGTAGAAACAGGGGGCAGTGCGATACCTACCCGCATTTGTCTTTAAACGTATACTGCAGGTATCAACGATGGAATCACACACCATTTAAAGGCCGACTGTGCACTATTTTGGTTATTCCAAGTAACTTTTTTCATTATTATTATTATTTCTTTTATTGCACACAATTCACCACAAAGGGTGGGTTTCCATTGTGGCCATCGGTACATATCTGGGATTCTTGCACAGTTACATGGTGAAATGCAGTGCCTTGGAATATTGCAACCAATCATTTGAAAGTCAAGTAAATCCACAGAGGATTTAAAAACCCACCAAGGGAGAAACTATAGACATAAATATAATAACTCACCACAATTTCATTGTTTATGGTGTAGGCCTTTGGTGGATTGGCTGCCTCTGTCAATGCCTATAATAAAGTAAATATATTCAAAAACACATGAAATCAGTTCTTTGAATGTTAGGTACCATGGACCAAAGTTAAAAAAGAAATAGAACACATTAACATGAATGGTGGTCAAACATATTTAAGGCAAATGGTGGTACTTGGGTGTTTTCTAAATTCTATTGATTTTTGCAAATAACTCTGGATGATATAAGTTTCATATGTAAACAAATAGAATATGCACAAAAAAGGCCATCTGAAGAAGGTACGTGCTTAACTATTAGTGTCTATGTAGACTTGCCCAAGTCTTTGATTATGAACATTCATTAAATGATTAATCAAAATCAGAATATAGTTCATTATAGTATGTATCCTTCTCTGACTGGCCCATGAATCACAGTGAGGAGGGTAGCCATAGAATGCAGGGACTGGAGCCAGTCTAGTGTCTGTGAGAAACTGCAATATTTCCCTAAGACCAGATAGCAGCACCAGTGTCAATTTTTTTTTTTTTATTGTGGAGAATATTTTATTTTCAACTAGTCATGAAAATCAGGTTTCAATGTGACTTGTAACTTCAGAATGAGATACAAATTGTACAGGATATATACACACAACTATTCTAGCAGCCATAAAGAAACAGATACATTTCTAAATGATATAGGGTTGTCAAAACACAAGACAATATGACAGACACATCAAAACAGTATTTGCAGTTAGTACTGCCCACCCCCCAAGGTCCAACCTCCCCCCTATTGGATTGTCTCCCACAGTTGAGCTAAATACTTAAATTTATGCATGCAACCATCCTTCATATATACATATTTCTCTGTCTCTAATTTCCTCTTCAGTTCCACCATGAAAGCCATAATATCCAAGACATTTGCATAAAATAATTTCTGCTGATGCACAAAGGATTTAGCTTGTAAAATTACATAATTGACCATCCTGGTTGAGGAGGCAACAACATATCTTCCAAATATAACCTTTTTTTTAGTAACCTTTAAGAAGTTGTCACTAAGGACATTCTTCAGCCATCTTGTTATGGCTTCCCAGAAAAACTTTGTCTCTGGACATTCTACCAAGAAGTGCATTAAGTCATCCCTTTCTGTACAATAGTTACATTCTGGGGAATCAACAACCTTTCTCTGGGCTAAATAGTTATTGCATGTAATAGTACCATTTAAAACCCGGTACTGTAATGATTGCAATCTTGTGTTCCTAGAAGAGGAAAATGGTACTCGATATATAGTCTCCCACTCCTTGGAGTTGATTTCAAGATCTTGAAAAACCTTTTCCCACCTACCCATACAGCTCGGGATTCTAGCTATCCTGTCCCTTACAATCATATAAATTCTTTTACTGGTTAACCTCATAATATCCACAGGTTCTTTTCCTGGAATTTGATAGATCAATTTTTTCCCACCTTCCAGATCTTTTTCCTCTGGTTCTAACAACCTCAACCAGGGTATGGATGCCCTGACACCCAGAACATCAAGAAAAGTCAACTGAGTACCATATTTTTCATTCATCTCTACATATGTCAACATTTCTCCCTTTTTAAAAAAATGTTGCACTTGCCATATCCCCGCCTTCTGCATATGAGCTTTGACAGGTTCGGACAGTCTAATGGGTTTAAACATGTTATTCCATAGGGATTCATTTACAAATTGTGAGTCTTCTCTGGGTTGTATATTGTATTGACAGTCCCAACTTATATTATTAAGATTGATTAAAAATAATGTTTAGCTACTGTTGTTACATAAACATCTATCCTGTACTTATGAATTCTAAATGTGATACTAATTTAAGATATTGCAACACGTTATATGATAAGTTTATTTTTACTTCACCTGAAACCAGCGATCTCTGAGGTGTTCGCTGAAATAGAGTAAAATAATGTTTTAATATTGTCAGTAGTTAAACATTACAATTATAGTCATATAACAATGTCAGCTTGAGGTCTTCTTCCTGCTCCTACGGTCTACTACGCAAAGATCTGGGACCTGTTTCAGTAGTTTCGTGACATTAGGCCTAGACATTCATCAACAGCGGCACCAACAGTGCAAGCAACGGCGGAAAAAGACTAGCAAATATCAGAAAATCGGAATGGCCAATCTTCTTCATATTTGGTACGATTATAGGTTATATGTATCCCCTACTCATGTTAAAGTGTCATTGCTTAATTCCTACGAGAAGTGAGTGAAACTCCGCGTGTCATCTATTGCAATCTTGTGATCTGTCCGTATGGTGTCACAGACGCCATCTAGACATGTCACGAAACTACTGAAACAGGTCCCAGGACCAAAGACCAAGAATGGCTGCATTGAGTTGTCCCTTCACTGCCATACAAGGAATGTAGAAGACATGGATTGACCCAGCAACCAATGACTGCATTCGGGTACAATCGGCGGGGTGTCAGCATCGAAACAGATGGTACCAGACACTGTCAGGGTGACGTCTTAAGCCTTTCTTCACCAATAATCAGCATAGGATTATCTACGAAAAATTATAAATTGAAAGAATGTCTAATTAATAAAATGTATTACTTCTTAGATACTGTTAAAAGATAATAAACAACTTGAAATGTGACAAGATGTAGAACATTAAGAGTTAAAATCTGCGTCGTGTGACCAGAAGAATTTAATACACCGAAATACTTGTAAGAAGAAAGCCTGATATGATGTATTTGTGTGATGTATTGTACTCGTTTGGATACATACAAGGAAGAACGCCAAATTTAGGCGAGTGTGTACTATTCCATTTTTCTCCTGAATAAAAAAAAAAAAAAATTTTTAAAATGGGATGCTACGATACCAGAATTGCTAGGTAAGTGTGCATTCACCTTATCTGTAGCTCGACCACCTTAGTTGGACTGTAGACCACTATGATTTCTCCCTCTTGAGTCACCTATATGTATTAAAATACAGTGATTATCAGTGGTATTTGCCTTAAGGAAAAACCACCAAGCGAAATGATGCACACAATTATGATAGAATTCTGTTATAACAAAGAAAGCTTCTCAGTCACAGTCTTCTTATAAAGTATACTCTATCATGAAAATCAAATTTTGAAGCAGAATATGTTTGCTCAGTTAATAAGAGTTATGAAAACATATCATCTATTAGAATCCAACCCCCTTCTACCAATTTCATTTTCCAAAAACTTGTATAGTAAAACTTTATCATTACAATAAAAGAAAACATAACTATGCTATTTGTAGTCTCTCATTACAATATAAGCGAGAGATTGAAGTGAAGAGCGAGGGTTTTATGTTAAAGAATTGAAATAAAGATAAATTTTAAAGAAGGCCTGAGTAAAAAAACTCATAACTAAGCAGTTATTCCAGTCCCACATTGTTATGATTAGGTTATTATTTGTATTTATTTGGCAATTTTTATTAGGGAATATTTGTGATTCACAATCACCAAATTCGGCTATAGAGCCATTTTTCCATTCGGGCCCTTGCCCCTTCTCCTCATTCTAATGGCGGGTGTTTAACAGAATGGGCAGTGGGTACCATTTTTGTGTAAGTCTTTGGTATGACTCCACCGGGGTTTGAACCCACGACCTCCCATGCTTGAGGCGAACACCCCTACCACTTAGCAAACGAGCTTGATGATAATAAGGTTATAATGTTTTTCCTATCCATTCTGATAAATCTCAGCCTAGTAGTAGCTGAGATGGGTTACGACATGATTTACTGCTGTTACGAAGAAGGACTCACCAAAGTTCTCCTCAGTCCAATGATGCGTACAGAGGAGAGCCACGACTCTACGAGGTACGGAGTACACAGGACGAGGATGTCGTTAAACTACAAGACAGAAAATACACCAAATATTATATAGTCATCCAGTACAACACAGAAAATACACCAAATATTATATAGCCATCCCCTAACACACAGAAAATACACCAAATATTATATAGTCATCCTCTAACACACAGAAAATACACCAAATATTATATAGTCATTAACTACAACACAGAAAATACACCAAATATTATATAGTCATTAACTACAACACAGAAAATACACCAAATATTATATAGCCATCCCCTAACACACAGAAAATACACCAAATATTATATAGTCACCAATTACAACACAGAAAATACACCAAATATTATATAGTCATTAACTACAACACAGAAAATACACCAAATATCATATAGTCATAAACTACAACAAAGAAAATACACCAAATATTATATAGTCATCAACCTCAACACAGAAAATACACCATATATTATATAGTCATCCAGTACAACACAGAAAATACACCAAATATTTTATAATCATCTACTACAACACAGAAAATACACCAAATATTATATAGTCATCCAGTACAACACAGAAAATACACCTAATATTATATAGTCATTAACTACAACACAGAAAATACACCAAATGTTATATAGCCATCCTTATATGGGGAATGCCATTTGACTACAAAAAAAGAAAATACACCAAATATTATATAGGGATTCCCTACAACACAGAAAATACACCACATATTAAATAGTCATCAACTAAACACAAAAAATACATCAAATATTATATAGTATCCTCTAACACAGAAAATACACCCAATATTATATAGTCATCAACTACCACACAGAAAATACACCAAATATTATATAGTCATCTACCTCAACACGGAAAATACACCAAATATTATCTAGTCATCAACTACCACACAGAAAATACACCAAATATTATCTAGTCATCAACTACCACACAGAAAATACACCATATATTATATAGCCATCTACCTCAAGACAGAAAATACACCAAATATTATATAGTGTTCCGCTACAACACAGAAAATACACCAAATATTATATAGTCATCCAGTACAACACAGAAAATACACCACATATTATATAGTCATCCAGTACAACACAGAAAATACACCACATATTATATAGTCAGCCACTACAACACCGAAAATACACCAAATATTATATAGTCATCCACTACAACACAGAAAATACACCAAATATTATATAGTCATCAACTACAACACAGAAAATACACCAAATATTATATAGTCATCAACTACAATACAGAAAATACACTTAATATTATATAGTCATCTACTACAACACAGAAAATACACCAAATATTATATAGTCACCCACTACAACACAGAAAATACACCAAATATTATATAGTCATCAACTACAACACAGAAAATACACCAAATATTATATAGTCATAAACTACAAAACAGAAAATACACCAAATATTAGATAGTCATCAATTACAACACAGAAAATACATCAAATATTATATAGTCATAAACTACAAAACAGAAAATACACCACATATTATATAGTCATCTTCTACAACACAGAAAATACACCACATATTATATAGTCATCTTCTACAACACAGAAAATACACCAAATATTATATAGTCATCAACTACAACACAGAAAATACACCAAATATTTATATAATCACCTTCTACAACACAACACTTATAAAACATATTGTATCAGATATTATAACATATCTAGGTAAAGAAAATTCTACTCGGAACAATTCTAATGAATCTCGGGTGGTCAATTTCTTTCTGAGAGCCAATATATTATTCGAAGCAAGAACTTCAATCATTGCACCACCTAACCTATTCACACACAACATACTGCAGCGCTCGACCCTAGGCTACCACTTGCTGGTCTTAAAAGCGAGAGCTGCAGTGTTGGGCACGGTAACTCAGTTAAAAATGCATGTAAATACATCAAATAAAAACTTAAATGCGCGGAAAAATTCTAGGAATAATTTGGAATTATTCAATTATTTATTAGATATTCTGTTCATTATGCAGGCATAGCGAAGGGAAGGGCCACCCCAACACCGATGTGACCTGATCAAACCACTTCTCGGGAGGAAAGTATAACATTTGTAGGGGTCAGGGTAGTCGAGCACCTTGTGTCACTTTTACGCTAGATGGCGCGAGTGCCGATCCCTGATGTGCGGTAAAGCCGGCGGACCCGTTTATGCAAATACTACGGGATCGCCCACAAACGTAACTCAGTCAGTATATAAGACTGAGTCCGCAGCGGGTCGACAGGACTTCTCGCTGTGCCTCCCTGTAGAGTGAACGCCTGGAGCCTCACCAGTTGGTAAGGTTGGTTTGGAACCTTTCAACGACAAAGAGACCCAAATCTCTTCCTGCGCTAGTTGGTTCCCCGCAGTACCAACTTACTGTATTCTATATACCGGAATAAAAGCAGGTATATTGAAATAGTACGGAGTCTGGTTTGTGTTCACAGGTAGTGATAGATTGTAGATCCCGCATCTCCCTACCCTTTCGAGTGGGTCAATCCGAACCCACCCGTACTGGTGTGGTAAGTACGGGGTAGCGACTATAGTCTCGGGCCCTTAGGGAACTGCCGAACGCAGAGAGTGATTCTGCGCCTTCGGCGACTAAGGGTTTCGCTACACATTCATTAAATATTCCGTTCGCTATGCCGCCATTGTAGAATGCGGGTTTGACTACTTATAAGTTCTCCACTCGAATCAAGTATTTTCCTTTCACTTCTTTTCTTGTATATATGCATGTATAAATAAATAAATGCCCAAATACTTACCAGAAAGACTTCACACGTTAGTAATGCACCAGTCTGAGGGGAGATCAACTTGAGCCTCCCCTCCAGCTTCAGGATTCTGTGCGCTTTCATGATCTCAATCTTCTTCTTCTTGAAGATCGGTCTCATCTGTAGCATCCGTGTGTTGTTTTGCTATATAAGAGAAATTAGATATAACCGTATTAGAGGGAAACTATGTTCCGGTGAGAGAAAGTCAGAGTTACTAGGTAACACTTGGAAAAATTACTACCGAAAGCCTTGGTCACAGGCAATAATTTGTCCAAGCCTTACTGAGTGACTTTGACTTTCTCTCTCCGGGTTTTCCTTATTCCTATATACCTTCAAATATAGTTTGATAATAATAAATAGCATTATTTGTTTACCCGCCATCAAACGCAAAGCCAGATCCAACCATATCGAGTAACTTGACACTCTCTGTTTTCTCCGCACTGCACGTTTCATATGAATTTTGTAAGAGATGATCTGATTGGTCTAAACGTCAACATGGGCAGTAAACGTCAGCCTTGGGTTGTAAACTTAAGTTATTCCATTGCCACCCCGCCCCTTGTAGGGTGGTGTAACCATAGAGTATTTGCCGATATGTATATAGGAATATTGCAACTGTAATATAATACTGGAAATATAAGACGATGGAGAATCAACAAATTTTGACAGAAGATGAGTATCATAATAGGAGTGGGAGAGTAGGGAAATGGGTATTGAGGAATCTTATTGAGTGTGTGTGGGTTTCGAAGATTGAAGAAGAAGGAAGTGGAGGATGAGAGGAAAGTCGCTGACATTTCATAAAGCTTAGAGGCCTAGACTAGCTAGGTGTAGACCTTATGAGTAAGGGAGTAAGAACTCAAATACAGATGTACAATATACTACTATGAGTCAAGAGCTTAACTGATTCAATGACAGATTCTTCAGCTTATATACAGACAGCAGGTGGCATCTTGCTGCAGGTTGAGCTTGTAAGCTCTGTGCTGTGATTGGCTGTCATAGCAACAGCCAATGAGGATTGACCAGTCTCGTTCTGGTCTGTCGCACATGCCGGGAGGGCTGATCATGTCACTAACAACTCAGGTGTCATGTTAGCATCCCCATGTGGACAGACCATGAACTAAAGCGAACGGTAACAAGGCTGAAGACGCCATTCACTACATGGCTGCTTTACAGTCAATATCAAGATAGGGAGGAGCTGCTACAAAATGGCGCTGGTCTTTTTGGTACTAATAATTATGGAAAATTTACTTGACTAATCTTTTCGCATAAAAAACAATATAATTGATCATGATAGGGATGTATAGACTGGAACTTTACAATTTGTTGGTCTGTTGTGTGTAATAATGGTGTGTTAAGTGACCGTTAGAGGGGGCAGCTGTAGTAATGTCACGATATCGGACAGAAACCTATGCCAATACAAATCAGCAATATCACTGAAACTGAAATAGAAACTCTGCTAGAGCGATATAAATGTATTTAGTCTTACATGATATTTCATGCTTTTCTCATCTATGACAGACAGTATTTTCTCCACTATGGCCAGAGTTTCTGAAAAAAACCACAAGAAGATAGCATTTTATTCATGCATTTAATAGCTACAAAAACTTTAATAATGATTGCATTAATGTAAATTCCTAAACGATATAATTCTTTTAACCATGATTTATTTTAAATGAAAATTAATACAAACGGGTTGCGTCTTGTTGGTCTTCAACAGTGGTGTGTTTATCAGTCAGGTATCCTGAAAGTCAAAAAGATCATATATCATCTACAGTACACTTGGCCTGACAAAATGTGAAGAAAATAATCAAAAGTGTCTTTTTTTGTTGTAAATGACAGTATCTGAGCAGGAAAGATATTACTATTTTTTAAAAGATGATACAATGGTTATGTAGAAGCTACCCGAAAGGGAAGGTATGAATAAACCACAATTGCATCTCGATGTATCATCTACAGCACACTTGTCCTGACAAAATGTGAAGAAATATTCAAAATTCTCTTTTTTGTAAATGACAGAATCTCTGAAGTAACTAATTTTTACGAGATGATGCAAAGATTGTGTAGAAGCGACTAGAGAAGAAAGGTATGAATAAACCATTATGGTGTCTTGCTGTAACTATAACAATGAATTAAGTCTTTTCAATTATAAAGACTTAATTATAAAGATAGATCCCATACTTTTTAGTGGTTAAGTTTTTTGCAAGACTGACTTTTTCAATTCATTATTCATTTTCTAAACTTAACCAGGATGCACAGTGTAACCTGGCCATAATAAGTGACACTGTAAATCATTGAAGCATTTACATCTGACAACTGATCATACATTTTCTCTGCACTGACAGAGTATTTCTTTAGATGATCATTTCAATTCCAACTGATTTGATTTGATTTCGTCGGTGGCCTGAAGAAAATCAGTCTGTGGTGTCACCCAAGCCTCCAATAACAATTTCTTTTGTTGAACCCCTGAATCCCTGAAAACGCCAATTTCTCATAGGAAGAGACCAGGAATTCTGTATGCCAATTGGAATACAATACAGGCACACACTAAGATTGATAATTAGGTGTGTAGAGAGTCATCTTACTTTTTAATTGTTCCTTGAGGTCGACCAGGTACTTGTATGGTTCGTATAAAATATCACCGAGATTAAGTTTGCAGCCTGTGGCCTGAGGAAGAGGAGAGAGAAAATCACTTAGTTTTGGAATCTACAAGTGTCCTGTTGGGTTTTTAGTAGAAACTGAACGAGAGTTAGACTTGTCAGTGTTGATGCCATGACGGGAAGGTCGTGTATCACTACGCGAAGCGTTAGCTGAGCGTAGTGAGGAACAGACCTGACCAGAGTGGCATAGACACTAACAATTCTAACTTGAGTTCGGTTTCGTATTAATCCTACCTCGTCTCTATGCTTTTGGATTACTAAAATATGAATATTGATTGAATGACCAACCAAAGTCCAGCCGGAACTTTCGAGTCCAACCGGAATTTTTTTCGGAGAAGCTCACAATCTGGTCGCTGATTGGTCGATTTTTTTTATGCCCCTAGAGGCATAAATCACACTTTATGTCATGGCATGCCACATAAAATTTGCCTATGTTATGCCTATGGCCCGTTTTTATTAGGGGTAGGATAATGGGTTTTATCTCACCCCTGGTACAAGTTTAGCCATGGAATGAAATTCAAAAATTATACACAACGATAATCCACGTAATGTGACATTATTACGCCTTGGTCGTGGCAAAGTGATGTGAGATGATGTCAGAATCCACTGGCCAATTAGCAGCCAGGATTTCAGAAAATAATTAAGACATCAACATAGAGATCTATAATGGTCCCAAATTGATTTGCAAGGTAATGATACTCATTCGGATATTTCGATGCTATTCTAATGTCCGTGAAAGGGGTGAGGTAAATCCAGATCTGCTCTTGAAACGTAAAAGCATGAAAATAAAATATATAACAATTTGTGACAGAAATACTTAGAACTGCATCGAGAATCACTTAGATCAACAATACTCCACTAGTTTGGATGAGGCGTAATCATCACTCGGCTTGGCCTTAACAATCGTGACACATCCAAACTATTGGTATATCACTCATAACTAAATTTGACACTGGTGCTGCCATCTGGTTTCATGAAAATATTGCAGTTTCCCATAGACACCAATAGTAAAGCACCTACCTTCTTAAGATAGCCTTCCCATAGAAGTTGGCACTGTGACATGCCTTTTTTGCATTTTATATTTGCTGATATATGAAACTTATATTATCCAGAGTTATTTACACAAATCAATAGAATTTAGAAATCACCCAACTACCAGCATCTGTCTTTAAAGGGTGAGAGGCATACCTTGAAACGGTCATGTGTACTCTTGAAGTTGTGGTTCTTGGCTTCGAGCTGGTCGATCAGCTGTCTACACTTAGTGTTACTGCAGGCGAGTTGCTCATGTAGTCTGAGGAACGGCGCAAGTCTCTTAAAAACACGCCCCAGGCGTGGCTTGGAGGGCCTGACCAGTGATAAGCATCAAAGACACAAAACATGAATAATGGGATACGTAAGTTTGAGTTTATATCAGGCGAGTTGCTCATGTAGTCTGAGGAACGGTCCAAGTCTCTTAAACACATGTACAACATGCGGCTTGGAGGGACTGACCAGTGATAAACATCAAAGACGAGAAACATGAATGGCGGGATACATAAGTATTAGTTTACATCATACGAGTTGCTCTTGTAGTCTGAGGAATGGCGCGAGTCTCTTATACACACGTCCCATGCGTGGCTTGGAGGGCCTGATCAGTGATAGACATCAAAGACATGAAAAACGGGATACATAAGTTTTAATTTCTAACAGGTGAGCTGCTCATGTAGTCTGAGAAATGGTGCAAGTCTCTTAAACATGCCTTCAACATGCAGCCAGGAGGCCCTGACCAGTGACAAACATCAAAAGACATGAATAGCAGTATTATTCAGTTTTACATAAATACATAACCCATGTGTGGCGCTGAACATCAAAGATGAGAAACATGAATAATGGGATATGTAAGTTTTAGTTTATTTAGTTGCTCATGTAGTCTGAGAAATAGTGCGAGTCTCTTAAACATGCATCCAACCCGCAGCTTGGAGGGCCTGGCCAGAGATAAACATTAATAATTAGAGACAAGAATAGGAATAACGGGATGCATAAGTTTTAGTTTATATCAGGCGAGTTACTCATGTAGTTTGAGGAACGGTCCAAGTCTTTTTTTTAACACATGACCAACATGTGGCTTGGAGGGCCTAACCAGTGATAAACATCAAAGACGAGAAACATAAATGGCGGGATACGTAAGTATTAGTTTACATCATACGAGTTGCTCTTGTAGTCTGAGGAATGGCGCGAGTCTCTTATACACACGTCCCATGCGTGGCTTGGAGGGCCTGATCAGTGATAAACATAAAAAAACGGGATACATAAGTTTTAATTTATAACAGGTGAGTTGCTCATGTAGTCTGAGAAATGGTGCTAGTCTCTTAAACATGCCTTCAACATGCAGCCAGGGGGCCTTGACCAGTGATAAACATCAAAAGACATGAATAGCAGTATTATTCAGTTTTAGTCTTTAATAGGTGAGTTCCTTGTGTAGCCTGAGGAACGGTGCAAGTCTTTTAAACAAACAACCCTAGTGTGGCAATAAACATCAAAGTCGAGAAACATGAATAACAGGATATGTAAGTTTTAGGTTACATCAGGCGAGTTGCTCATGTAGTCTGAGGAACGGGGCGAGTCTCTTAAACATACAGCTTGGAGGGCCTGGCCAGAGATAAAAGACATGAAACATGAATAGCCGGATGATTCAGTTTTAGTTTACAATAGGTGAGTTTCTCGTGTAGCCTGAGAAATGGTGCAAGTCTTTTAAATACACAACCCATGTGTGGCGCTGAACATCAAAGATGAGAAACATGAATAACGGGATATGTAAGCTTTAGTTTACATTAGGAAGGAGGAGACTAACCAAAATGGCAACTGTTCCAATCTAGTAAAATTATTCACTAATAGTTAAGAGTAATTCTGATGACTACTTTCTTCTCATAGAAATCAATATTAATTATCCATGATAGGGATGTATTTATATAGAACGTCCTGACCATGCTGTACAATTCACAGAACGAGATGGTAATTTACGGTGTGTACGGACCGAGGCATTTATGCAGAGTCCCGTACAAACCGTAAATTATCATCGAGTTCTGTGACTTGTACAATCATGGTTGGACGTTAAATATTTACTATATACCCGAAATTAAAAAAAAAATTCAATTTTTCTTTACTACCAAAATATTCATTTATGTGTATGGCTAGGTGGTCTGTATTTTAGTGTACGGACCAGTGGTCCGTGCATTATTTTTACGTCATATGCCAAAACGGTGCGTATTTACAGTGTATACGGCATGGGTATATAGTAAAGACTAGATCTTTACACTATGACAGTTCTAGGACTATGTTATGATAATCCTTTCAGATATCTAACGGCCCTTAGGTCAACATTGACGTACCATAAACACAAGGGGGCACCTACCGCTTGAGAAGTTCCTGTCTGAAGGCGCCCAGGATCGCAGTGTGTAGACGGATAACTTCTTCGATGTTGAGGAATATCTTTTCCAAGTCCTCTTTCCTGATGGATGTATCTGATTGCATTTTTGCATAGAATTCCTTGATAAAGACAAGAAAAATCATTGATTATAGCAAATATCGATTGCCTTTTATCTAAATATTTTAGGAAAGGTTCAGTAAAGATAAAGATATTGCAAAATGCAAATTAAGTAAATTAACATTACTCAGCATTAAGTTTCTAGTTTGTCTAAGATGAAAAAATGAATCTCTTTCTCTCCCTGTCTCAGCCTCAGTCTCTCTCTCCCTCGCTCTATTTATGTCTCTCTCTATTTCTCTCTCTTTGTCCATTTCGTTCTGTCTCGCTCTGTCTCTCTATGTCTCAATCTGTCTCTCTTTCATTATTTCTTTGCCTTTCTATTTCTCTATCTGTCTCTCTTTCATTATTTCTGTCTCTCTCTATGTATCAATCTGTCTCTCTTTCATCATTTCTGTGCCTCTCTATGTCTCATATCTTTCTATCTCTCCGTCTAGTTCTGTCTCACTCTCTACCTCTTTTACTCTCTCTCTCTGTCCTTGTCTGTCAATATTTTTCTGTGGGTCTCTTATTTCCTCTCGGTGTGTGTGTCTCTCTCTACATCTCTCTTTATCCTAGCCCTCATATAAATCTTCATAGACTTAACAGGGTGTGACTGTATGACACCGTCATGCAATAAATATTTATATGATACACATGACATAAAGTTAAAAGCAGTTAACAGGGTAGAATAACATCTAGACGTAACTCATTTCATATGATTGTTTACATGGCGTTTGCTGTTTTCCTCTACAGACGTCACTCAGCTCCACTTTGTGATATCATTCCGCGAAGACAACTCACGCTATGTAAACAATCATATAAAATCTCATGATGTTTCTTGATAATCTCTCCCCCCTTCTCTCTCTCCTCTCCCTTTCTCTCTATGTCTCTGTCTCTGTCTCTGTCTCTGTCTCTGTCTCTCTCTCTTTGCCTCTTTCTCTTTCATTACAAAGTTTTCGCAGTCATTGTCCATTACAAAATCGATATATACAGAAGATAAAGTTCTAATATTTGTTACAAGACTGCAATACAACTGAACATTAAACTGTCTAATATTATTTCCATTACCTGAGCCCTCCTGAGACGGTTCGTGAACGAGATCACACGGTCTACCGTTTCCTTGATGACAGGTCTGCACTTCGTCGTCAAGGTGGCGAAATCCCATTTGGAGGCTGTCTCCAGCTGAAAGAATTCAAAGCCGATTTAATTGTCTCAACCACCTGATTACAACGCATCAGTCTCCACTTAACATCAAAGACCTGGAGGCAAGGCAGGCTTTGGGGACTCGATAGGTTCGAGATGGTTCATTATTTCACAAAGAATGCTGCTAATACAAATACAAATGGGATGCAGTGTGCTAGTAAAGTTTCTCAAGGAGGATCAAATTGAAGTCCCAGTGTCTGGGGATGTGTGGGTGGAAGGATGCATGGAGGAAATATGTGGTTGGTTGATAAGATATCTATGTGAGATATAAGTTTGTATAGAAAATAAGGCTATATATGATACATACTGGTTTAAATTGTTAAAAGAAAACTCACAAAAATATGAACACATTTTCCTGCAGAAATCAGACCAATGCAAATGGATGGAGGTGGAAGTCACATGTACTCATGAAAAGGAAATAAAGTTCTTTACAAAAAAAGGGGGGGGGGGGAATCTATGTGACATGTATCAAGTAGCTTTATTAATTTCAGTTAAGGATTTATTGTAAAGTTGATTCTAACTTCAACTGATTGTATTCAACAGGTTCAAGAAGGTAAGTTTATCTATCTTCTTTTTTTCCTGTCTTTTTTTACCGTTAGATTGGAGCTTTTAAGGTAGATAATTTGTTCACCATTCTCAAATATGGGCCACGTTACAGGCAAATGGATTCTAAAACCCAAGCACCTGTCATTCTAAAATTCAGCAGCACCTGGACATGATTTTACAATTCCCCTGTAAGTCCTATAATAAAGAGGGAACCCATGAAAGTCTAGGGTCAGAGCTCGTATTCCATCGAGGTTGAATTGCGTAGTAATTCACAAGGCAAAAACTTGAATAGGTTTCTGAGTTGATCTCACCCTTCACATTGATTAATGGGCTAATATTTGTGACATAAATCCCCATTGGATATTTTTCCTAAATATCTAATGAGCGTTCCCAATGTTAATTCTGTGGAGGAAAAATACCAGGGGTGAGATAATGTATTGTATTATACTTTTTGTTTTGATAATTTTTTGCCAAAACTTAGACTATCGTATGAACCATGTCCGAAAGGTGTTACAGATAAGAGAAATAGGTATTTAAAACTTTAAATTTGTATAGAAAATAAGGCTATATAACACACATGCTTGTTTAAATTGTTAAAAGAAAACCCACAAAAATAGGAAAATATATTCCTGCAGAAACCAGACAGATGCAAATGCAAATGGATAGAGATGGAAGTACTCGTCAAAAAAAAAATAAAGCTCCTAAAAAGAAAATATATCTATGTGACATGTATGAGGTAGCTTTATTGATTTCAGTTAAGGATTTGTTGTAAAGTTCAATCTTTAGAACTTCAACTGATTGCGTTCAACAGGTTCAAGATGGTAGGGTTATCTGACTTTTGTTCTTTTTTTACTTTTATCTTTCTTTTCCAACTTTTCTTTTTGCATAGCTCTACAGCGCAAACACATTTTTGTTTGCAGAACAGCGAAACTATTTGGTATACTGACTACTCAAGTCATCTACGAAATGCCACCAGGTACAAATACAGAGACGGTAAACGTTTATTATCAGTCATCAGATGTACACGGTATACATGTATGTTTTGGGATTCACCAATTCTGGGTAGGGATACATTCTCAAGGAGAACCATCAGCCTACATTTGTATAGTCCACAAGTATATTGTGCCCATTTCACGCCTTATCTCACTCTCCCGTTCCTTATTTATTTTTTCTCTTTCTCACTCCCTCTTTCCCACTCTCTCTCTCCCTCCCCCCCCCCCCTTTCTCTCTTTTCCTCTCGCTCTCTCCCCTGCCCTCTGTGTCCCTTCTTTCTCCCTCTCTCTCTTCATCTTTCTCTTCCTCTCCCTCCCTCTGTGTCTCTGTCTTTCTCTCCCTCTCTCTTCCTCCCTCTCTTTCTCCCTCTCTATCTCTTCTTTCTCTCCCTCCCTCTCTCCATCTCTCTCTATTCCTCTCTCTCCCCCTCCCTCTCTGTCCCTTCTCTCTCTCCCTCTTTCTCTCACTCTCTCTCCCTATTCCTCTCTCTCTCCCCCTCCCTCTGTGTCCCTTCTCTCTCTCCCTCTTTCTCTTACTCTCTCCCTATTCCTCTCTCTCCCTCCCTCTGTGGCCCTTCTCTCTCCCTCTTTCTCTAACTCTCTCTCTATTCCTCTCTCTCTCTCCCTCCCTCTGTGACCCTTCTCTCTCTCCCTCTTTCTCTAACTCTCTCTCTCTATTCCTCTCTCTCTCTCTCTCCCTCCCTCTGTGGCCCTTCTCTCTCTCCCTCTTTCTCTCACTTTCTCTCCCTATTCCTCTCTCTCTCTCACTCCCTCTGTGGCCCTTCTCTCTCTCCCTCCCTCTCTCCATCTCTCTCTTCATTTCCCTCTCTCTCTCCCTCCCTCTGTGTCCCTTCTCTCCCTCCCTCTTTCTCTAACTCTCTCCCTATTCCTCTCTCTCTCCCTCCCTCTGTGGCCCTTCTCTCTCTCCCTCTTTCTCTCACTTTCTCTCCCTATTCCTCTCTCTCTCTCTCTCACTCCCTCTGTGGCCCTTCTATCTCTCCCTCTTTCTCTATCTCTCTCTCTATTCCTCTCTCTCTCCCTCCCTCTGTGGCCTTTCTCTCTCTCCTCTCTTTCTCTCACTTTCTCTCCCTATTCCTCTCTCTCTCACTCCCTCTGTGTCCCTTCTCTCTCTCCCTCTTTCTCTAACTCTCTCTCTCTTCCTCTCGCTCTCCCCCCTCCTTCTCTCTCTCTCTCCCTCGCCTCTCCTGTAGCCCCCTATCTATCTATGTCTGTCTGTCTCTCTTTCTGTCTCCATTTCTACCACTCTCTTCAATCTCTTTCTGTATGTTATTCTCTATCCTGCAGTCTGTTTAAGGAACCGTTCAGGTTAGAGTGGTTTATAGTTATAACGCCAGATACCGCCACCAGTCGATCTATCCTCGCACCATCAACACCCAGAGGAGGTGTGAAGCGTAGCGCCCCCTATCGTTTTGGCATGGTCTCAAATGACAGCTGAATGGAGATTCCTATACTAAAATAGGCTAACTAGTAACAGCTACTACATACAAACTGTTAGAGCTCTATCTAAAATCTTTTCAGATATTGATAGAGTGATATCTAATGTACTCCAAACCACAATAGAGCTCAATAGAGCTCCACGTTTTATGGCTGTTTGGTGTTGTTTAATACAACGTTATTTCTCATAGGCTATGGCTTAGAAGCCTCACACAGTCCACTCTCAAGAGCTCTTTCCCCTCTGCTGGCAGGTTTGAAAGTGGTGCGTTGAACTCTGCCGCAATCGCATATATGAGTTGGGTCCCTATAGGGGGCGCTGCGCTTCACACCTCCTCTGATCAACACCAATGAAACTAACGTGCTGAACACAGGTTCTCTACACTGGCCGCCAAAGCTACACTACGTTAATACTGGTCGGGTTGAATCAGTGGCCAACTTGAACCAGAAGCTATAAGTTTCTGTTACTCTCCATCCAGATTATCTGTACTGCTTGGAGTCATTTTCTACTCTCGAAACCAAATTTAACATTTTCTTTTGTGTATATTTAAAAGAAATGTATATATATACATAAACATATACATATACATATATATAAATATATATATATATATATATATATATATGTATATATATATATATATATATATATATATATATATATATATATATATATACATATATACATGTATACATATATTATATATACATGAAAACATGAAAAGTGCTGACTTACGTCGACGACACCGAACTCTCTCCACGGAAACTGCGGTGGTTCGGGTCCGTCGTAGACAACGTCCCTGTGTCCGCAGTCCACCTCGTCCTCCTCCTCCTCCTCCCCGTCCTTCTCCCCGTCCTCCCCGCCGTCCTCCCCGGGCCTCGCGCCGCCCTCGGCCACCTCCAGGTCGTAGTCGCCCTCGTCTCCAGACTCGTCACTCTCCGACCCGTCACTCTCCCCCCCGTCACTCACACCGCCGCAGAAACTGACGTCACTGTCATAGTCCGCCACGTCATCTCTGACGTCGTCAAACCGGAACGTGCCCAGTAGGATGACGTCATCGTCGTCGGCCGCCCGTGTGACGTCACTTGGAGGAGTGACGTCATCGCTGGGTGTGACGTCGTTGCCGGAAGTGACGTCATTGCCGGATGTGATGTCACTAGGAGGTGTGACGTCATTTTCGGGTGTGACGTCCCTGGGAGGCATGACATCATTGCCAGGTATGGCGTCATCAATGGGCGTGACATAATTAGCAGACGTTACATCGTCAGATGAGGAGCCGTCATTAATCAATGTGACATCAAGGCTACGTGCGACGTCATTGGTGGACATGGCGTCATTAGTTGCTGTGACGTCACTACTGGGCTTCAAGTCATGGCCGACAGTAGCTCCATTACTGGATGTGCTGTTATCCATCGGCGTGACGTCAGGAATAGGTCTGTCCTCATTGGTAGTGACATCACTTCCTGTTATGACGTCGCTCTGTTCGTCGCGTGTGGAGTTGGGATTGTCCATGGCGTCAGTTCCTGTAATGACGTCGCTCTTTTTGTCAGGTGTGGAGTGGGGATTCTCCATGACGTCACTACCTATTATGACGTCACTCTTTTCGTCATGTGTGGAGTTGGGATTCTCCATGACGTCGCTGTCAGTGCTGGTTTAAAGTCCCCGGTGAAGAGCAGCTGCAGCGAGAATAATGAACGTTCACAAGATTACATTCAGAATGATATCGGAGGTCACATTCAAGGGCTAAAATGACTGTGTCTGATGAAGTAGACGAAAATATCAGTAATACTGACCATAGTCGTGATGTAAAGAGCAAACTAAATGTGTTGGTTAAACATTGTAATCCTTGACCTCTAAAAGGTCATTCCAGGTGAAATGTCGAGTCATACCACAGTCCATATTAGCTTTCGTGATCAAATTTACCTCATGTTAATGTGGCGATTTAGTAAAGTGACATTCATAGAAGAGTTCGCTGCCTTTCCTTGTAGATAGAAGAAATCATATCATAAACTGTTATATGTTTAGAGACGACAAGGATTTGCATTTATCTTAGCCTGGTATAAACGTCCATAGGATTAATAGTAGGAACTCGTATACAACAGGCTTGCGAGTACCGTAACTCGTACGTCCCCCCGAGTTGTCCCACGTCCGTCCCGTTTAGTCCACGGTGCGCAGAAACCTGCCTGTCGTGGTCGCCCGGAACATATAAGGTTTATAAATGCAGCATTTTTACAAACTAGTGTAAACCACCACCGGGGTTATATCAATTTTAGTTTATATACCTTTACCTTAGGATCTTAGACTTAACACTACTTTTATAGTTTCTTTCCCATTTTAGATTTCGGAAATACTTACCAGTTATTTGTTATGGTCCAACGACGTAATATCCCAGTCTATCATTTCAGGTTACGTTTCTGTGTATAACAACACTCTAACATTATGAGCTAGTTATCGCTGTATGATATAAGATACTGTATGTGTGTCAGGGTGCTGAAGGTATTCAGATTTCTCTCTCTTCTCGATATGAGATATTGATTCTTGGGGTCAACCTCTTGATCGATCTGTCTGACCTCATCCCACACGCCTGTCACCAGGTGTAACTCTTATCAGATTTACACTGGGGAAAAACACGCACAAGAATCAGATAAAGGTCCCACATTGTGCGAGAGAATGCCTACTTTCACTATGTGTTTGCAATAAGACCTCTGTGAGCCGTTGAATAAACTACAAACGATAAAAAAAATTATCCCAGAAATGTCTTTGGGATCAGGGCAGTCGAACAGCGTTGTTTTCACTTCATGCTAGGTGGCGCGAGTGCCGATCCCTGCTGTGCGGTAAGGCCGGCAGCCCCGTGTATGCAAATACTACGGGGTCGCCCGCATTACGTTACTCAATCACTATAAGGACTGAGTCTGCAGCGGGTCAACAGGTCTTCTCGCAGTGCCTCTCAGTTGAGTGAACTCCTCAAGCCTCAGAAGTTGGTAAGGTTTCTTTGGGACCTTTCAACGGTGAAGAGACCAAAATCTCTTCCCATGCTAGTTAGTGCCCCGCAGCACTAACACACTGTAACTGAGAATACAATAAACTAATTGTATCTAAATAGTCCGGAGTCTGGTCTTGTGTCCGTAGTTGAGCGTTAGGTTGTAGATTCTGCATCTCCCTACCTTTCTGGGATTCAATCCGAACCCACCTGTGCTGAGGTGTTAGTACGGGGTAGCGACTATAGTCTCAGCCACTGGTTGACTGCCGCTTCACGGAGAGTGGTCACACACTCTCAGCGACCAGTGGTTCGCTACAGTGTTGTATAAAATAATGTGTTGTAAGCATAAGATGTTTTGGCGATGAGAGTAATCTAAAAGGTACAACTTTTTTTGCCAAACAAATACAATCTTCCACACCCCACCAGGAAAGCGAACACAAAACTTTTGATATACATGTCTTACAAGGTATTGTTTTACAAAAATGTTCATTTTTGAAATATCTTCTGTTTTGTCATACAACACCGAATGAAAAAGATCGTCCAGAATGTCGTTTATCGTTGGAGTTATCGTATCGTCAAGCACCAGAACCAGAAACGAACAAACTTTATTCAACAGCCCCCTGTTTACCTCGATTCCAAACCAAAGACGTTATGGAGTGTAGAAAGGTAAACAAGAACATGAGGATTCGGTTCTAAACGATTCAGTTCAAATTGCGGAGTGATTTGCTTTGATAACCGGTTACAATATAGTATTTCCGGGTATAGGCGCTCAGTACTTTGACTATTTAGGTTCAAGATTATATGTGTCATTCTCCAATCTTTTAGATCCAAATTTCTAATAAACTTAACAACTGTCATCGTAGTTTCGAAACAGAGTTATTCAGAGACGATAGTAGTAAACTACACTTCAAAAGTAACAAAAGAGACCAAAAACGAAAGTCTAGTCTCAAACCCCATAGCTTTAGCACTAAGCCTCGTTCTTACTGGTCACCGGAAACGGTGTTTTGTAGGTGGGTATCTGTGGTTTCTGTGGAAGACCTACTAATGATTAAGGTTCTACTGCATGTATGCAAGTATGTATGCATAACTATGTATTTGTATTCATGAATGTATGCATGCATGTGCATGTATTTAAGAATGCATGTATGCATAAGTATGCACATGTAGATATGCATACGTGTGTCCATATGTATATACAGATACTGAAGGGAAGAGGCAGATAGATATTGAGAAAATACAGACAGGAAGAGGAACAAAAATATCAAAGACCTAGACAGGCAGGCAGAGAGAAAGGCGGATAGAGGAACAAGCTAGTCAGGGAGACGTAGAGAAAGAGATAGACAGAGCGGACGAGAAAGGAACAATACAGCGCAAGACAGACAGACAGAGAAAAGGAGGTATAGAGAACGAAAAACGACCTAGGCAGGCAGACAGAGAGAAAGAGATAGACCTAGGTGTATAGAGGTACACAGACAGAGAAAGACAGGCCTAGGTATAGAGGGACAGCTATGTAGTTCGGGCGAGGATCTAGAGCTAGAGAGAGACCACAGAAAAGAGAGTGAAAGATAGACAGAGAGGAAGACAGACAGACCTGGGTAGACAGAGATCAACAGGCCTAGATATAGAGGGACAGCTATTTAGTTCGGGTTGGATCTAGAGCTAGAGACAGGAAGCAGAAAGAGAGAGAGAGATTCATCGGAAAGAATCAATACATCTTATAGCAGATTGGACGCATTGGACTTTGGATGAGAGAGTCTGAAGTTCAAGTCATGTCTAAGTTACTGCAGTACACTGCTTATCTGTAGTTTTATGTTGATAGATTAGATTTCACCATGATATATGTTCACAGCTGTTATCATAAGAATATGCATGGTATATCAAGCAGCCATAGGTAAGAAATTGGGACTGATATAAACAGTTACCAATGGCTAAGAACTGGGACTTTTTCTATACTCATTGATGTAATGCAATAGTGCATGTAAATTATACTGTATGCTTATTGCAATCTCAAATGTATAACAACCACTGTAAACCAGGAAAACTGTCGACACAAGGAAACTAGACATTATGATGAGTATCTTATAGTATAATAAAGTCTTTGAAAAAGGTAGTTCTAGCATAAATATACATATAAACTTAAGAACGATCACAGGTGCCTAATCAGAATGTTGTAAGTCTGTGTAGCTCTTTCATAAACTGCCACCCTGTCAGACATTAACAAAGAAGTTTGGTCTGTGTCCTCATACGCCATTGACTTTGGAGTGCATAGTAATATGAACGAGGCGATAGCCAAGTGAATATTTTGAAGCGCTTCAAACGAGAATGGCAATTGGGAACTCAGACCAAGCAATATCTTTTTCATCTTATCTAAGCCTGGAAATATTTATCTGTTTATCACCCATTGAGTATGAGTTACAGTACTCGTAAGCCTGTTGAGTACGAGTTCCTAATGTTAAAGCCTATGGACGTTTATACCAGGCTATACCAGATAATTATATAGAATGACCTGACCATGCTCTGCATGCTACAAAACGAGATGGGGAATTGTTGTACGGAATGAGGCCCCAAGCCTCATTCCGTAAAAAACATCAATTCCCGATCTCGTTTTGTAGCATGTACAATTATGGTAGGTCGTTATATATCTATCATATACGCAAAATGAATCAAATCATATTTTGGCAAAGAAGACATGTCTACATGAAAGCCCACACACTGTTGATGTTTCAACGTGTTCAGTATAACAGTGTACTGCACAGGGTTCAGTATACAACTTATACTGCATAGCGAGTAGCGGTACGTAATTATCAAATATTCTGCATGGATATATAATAAAAGTGAGGACGTACCTGGCAGGTTCCTGTACCTCACTCCTATGTGTCTGCGCATGCGTGATCTGTGGTGGTTTATAAGATGGCGACGTGCGACTTGCGTCACGCCAACTTCGATGTGTACTTTTTATGACGCCCGATCAATATGTAATTCCCGACTCCTCACAGAACGGGAGTTAAACATTCATAGAGGGGAAAATTATGACCGGCCGTTTATCGGAGATTATCTCGCCCGACTAGAGCAGGCAGAGTTTTTTTATACATAATAGATAGGTGTGACACATTCTAAACTTTCTCCTTTTTTTTTTAATGAAATACACTTGTTAACTGACAACGAGCATTCGGCTAGTTGTTTTTTTTTAATTCATTGACGTAATCTGACATACATCAGATCTTCATATTGACATTAACATATGCGCATTTGAGGCTTTGTTATCATACATTTAGGCGGTCTAGTATAGGAACGAGTATGTATATCTTGAATTTATCATATCATAAGGTGGATTGGGAAGTGGAGCCTAGATCTAGAGATTATATAAATTCATGTTATGTCTTTTTATGAAGATGTACAACTGTATGAGATGTTTTCAAGCTGTCAAGATGTAGTTTTATCTTGTACTAGCGACTTCGTCGCGTCGTAGCTGGCTGCAGGCAAAAAAACACATCAAAAGTATTGAAAAGTTGTGTGCTCAGAGCGGGGTTTGAACACCTTCAGACTGAGAGACCTTAGCCAAACCACCTGTGTCCGTTGTAATATTTCCGCCGCTGTTTTTCGCCGTGCCCCCTAGTGGATAACCGGAGAACCAGTTGTAAAGTCTTGGACCCTACTTACGTAAGGAGTAGACCTTAAGAAGAGGTCAAAAGGTCGGAATGGCGTGCGAGTGAGTAGGTGGCAGTGCACCCGGAGAGACCAATCGGCTGTAAATCAGGTGTAAATGAAATTCAACCGGTACAAACCGAAAAAGAACATTCATAAACAACGCTAGACTACGCACAGAATCACTTGGAGTGAAATAACGGACATAATAGGTGTTTTTGAACTGAATTACCGGTACTCTGGCTTGGAACCCCTTTATCGCTCAGCGACCCGGCGGCACACGGTACCTACTGCATACACAGTGTGTGCTGATATATATCAGCACTAGCGACTTCGTCGAGTCCGAGTCCTAAAAATATTTGAAAAAAAGAGATGTAAGACTACTGGGGGCGGGGATCGAACCCCAGACACTCACGTTCGCAAACGGACGCTCTGATGACCGCTCCACACAGAGACTTGCTCTTGTAGGGCCAAATACTTAGTGAAAAATTTGAAAAATGATTTTCCCGACTGCGGGGTTCGAACCCCAATCACCAGCATTCCCAGCCTGACACCCTGCTGACTGCTCCACAGGGCCAGATGCGTTGAAGAGGCCAAATACTTAGGCTGGTGGTTGATGTGAGAACCTGCAGAGTTTCGAAAGGGGTACCAGCGAAATTTTGCGATCTCACGAGAAAACAGATCAATCTCCAGGCCCAGGTCGGGTTCACTATGTCTCTATGTACGGGAGCAACTTCAAGCAGATTCGACGGAATTCTACCGTTTTAAATATAGTAGGTAACAATCCGCCCAAATATGGAATATGCCTCTTTCATTATTGATGGTGCCAGTAAAACTGATGTACAAAAACTCCAGCGTTTACAGAATAGAGGCCTAAGAATTGTTACCAAGACAAGGCCCACTGATATGAGTTCGGAAGCACTACATTTGTGTTGTCGCGTTGAACGGCTAGATATTAGAAGGGCCAAACAATTACTCGGTATTATGTACAAGCTATCTTGCGATGTGCAAAATTTAGATACAACAATACGGAATACACATAGCGACCATAAAGTTAATTTGCTTGAACATGCATTTAAAACAACCGGATACACAAAAAGCACAGCGTCTAGGGGATCAGTCCTATGGCGAAATCTTGATTTGGAGACACAAAAGTCACCTACAAAGAAAACATTCAAATATGCAATCAGAACAAAATCAATCCACCTTCCATGGTCATCTGCTGATGGTATCGTTGTTTCAAAATAATTGTACTAAAGGTATTGTTGTATATTATTGGTTTGTATAATAATTTTTCATCATCTTCATCACCATACACTTCATCCGTCGGTTTGACAACTGTAGAATTTATTATGATCAGATAACATCGCCTCGAACATTTACGATCAAATTATACTTTTGTTATCCCCCTGTTTTACACATAATTCTTTAGGTTGGGGTTCGGTGTCTATTTTCCATTTAACTAACTGTATTATGTGTGACATTCTTTTTAATTTCAAAGTTCTTATTTCTAAGGACTTATTCCTTATTCTTCCAACAATCAGTAGTCTATGTATTTTCAGATGTAAACAATCTAATCCAGATTTCGACCGACCTTTACATTAAACTTTGACGTTGCCCATTTTAGTCCAAGTATTTAAGTTTGACAAATCGTTAGTCCTTATCTACTAAACCCTCCCACAATCCAGTACTCTATACAACTCCCGGTAAAAACGAAGGAAACATCGCCTGAACTAGATATTCAACCTTGACAACGATTACTCCTCTTCAGTGTACTGGGTGCTGATAGTGGTTTAACAAAGTCAGACACGGATCAATTGGTTAGTAATTGTTAAATTGCGTGTTAATTAACAAGCTTGTTATCCGCCGGCCTTGACCTCGGGGTCAACTGCCACGTCATCTCGTGACGTCACTACGCTTCCCCCTCTTTTGGCGGCAGGATCTAAAGACATAAGACGTGTTTCTTTAGGTAACGGTTAAGTAACATCAAACAGAACGAAAAACATGCCAAAACATGCCGCCAAGACCCCGACTGAAACCAGAGGGGTAAAACAGAAAGACCTGGATGAAAAAGTAACAGCGCTGGACGAAAAAATCGAGGCGTTCGGGATAAATTTGCAGAAATGGAAAGCCTGCTTCGCGCCTTGGCAGCAAAAGGCCAAGACAAAGCAGGCACACCAGAAGTAACGAGTGCGTCAGACAGTGAATCCCCGACAATTACCAAGAGACCTCGAGGGCGACCAGCTCGGCCGGATACACGGTTCGCTCCATACAAGGTCGTCTCCCCGTCCACTCAGAGGTTGACAGAGGCCGCGGCAGCCGCCCGCAACCCCAGAGATCCAGGCACGCTAGGTTTCGCGCCTTTTCCAACGAGCCTTGCAGAGGCGGCAGGCGCGGAAGCGCTTCAGGCTCAGGTCGTGAAGTTACTAGAAGCGACTCCTCATGCCTTCGCCACAGCAGGTAAGAAGCCTTCGTTTTTCTCACATACATATGTTTTCCGAGGCCCAGAGAAAGCTAAAACCACTCTCAATGATCTTAATATTGCAGAATACCTCTGGGGTCTTTTCCGCCTAATCGAGGACCCAGCCTATCCGACTGACTGGGCCTCGCATACCCTTTCTCATATCAAAGATATCTTAGAGGATGCCAGGGAATACCAATTCGAACAGGTCAGGGCATGGTCTGAGGAGATATTAAGCCTTATCTCTGAAGGCCGCCTAACCAAGGCCTGGGAGGATACAAATAAGATTCAAATGCTCAGAGTCTCAATTTGTCGCTCCCCTTTGGGTAAACTATCCGGCCCGAATAACCCTCGGGCTAGTAAAAAGTTGGGGCCTGTCAACAGGCCAACGGCCACCTCAAATCAGGCCAGAAACAACTCCACATATGCTCTTATTGTCTTTTCAATCTCTCGGCCTATCACCCTCATGCTGAGAGGGACTGCCGTATTAAGACACGCCACGCAGCTGCAAATGCAAATGGGGGGGAGGGAGGTCCTCCCCCCCCCTTTTCGGCGCTAGGCTCGCCCCAGCCTCTCAATAACGGGCACTCAGGGACGACTCCCTGCTCTCCAAGCACATTCTGCTCTCGCCCACGCAGCATTGTTCAAGCCTCCGGGCTCGTTTCTGGCTTTTGCCCTACCCCCTCCAGCCCCGAGGGAGCCTATCCGGTTCAGACCGAGAATAATTTTGTTCACTTTGTAAAATGTTGTAATGTTCCTGATGTATGTTGTAATGTTCCTGCGGTTTCCCGCAAAGGTGGCGGCACCGCGACCAGCGGCGCCGCCAGCTGCGGCCCCGGCATCCTCCACACAGACACGGGGGAAGCTATCCCACTTATCCCTACAGACACAGTCCCGGTTGAGAACCCCCCACAGTATATTTCTCCTGGCGAATATGCCACCACGGTGGCATCTCTCTGGACACGGGCCACGGTAGACCTAAAAGGGGTCGCCCCCGTACATCACAAAGCTTATATGGAGGCCATGGAGGCCGGCCTCCCCAATTACGCGGGCCCAAGGGTCCCTATCCCATCTGGCCTTAATATCCCGACATGGAGGAAAGAGCTCCAAGCCTATCACGATGAACGACTAGTGGACTACCTCGAGTTCGGTTGGCCCTCGGGCTACACTCGCTCCACTATCCCGGTATCCACAATAAAAAATCATGCTTCAGCGGAGGCCTTTCCTGGGGCAATTGAGAATTATGTGGCGACAGAATTGGCTCATGGGGCCCTGCTGGGACCCTTTAGCTCCCCCCCTTTTATTGAATGGGCACAGGTATCCCCCATCATGACACGAGAAAAAAAGGACGGGGGTAGGAGAATCATAGTCGACCTCTCGTTCCCCTCGGGGGCTAGCGTCAATGATGGTATCCGCCAGGGTAACTTCGAGGGCGATCGTTTCACCTACAACCTTCCCACAATAAGGGATGCCATCACTCTAGCTCAAACCAAAGGCCCTCGGGCCTATCTATGGAAGGCGGACCTATCACGAGCATATCGTCAGCTCAGAGCTGACCCCCTAGCCTACCCCCTATATATGATACAAGTTCATGGGGAGTATTTTGTCGACCTCTGCCCCCCTTTCGGGGCGAGATTATCGGCTCCGGCATGCCAACGTACCACCATGGCGGTGGTCTACATGATGGCGGCCCGAGGCCATACTACCCTCGTTTACCTAGACGACTTCCTCGGGGTTGAGTCCTCTGAGGCGGAGGCCCGCAAGGCTTTTCGCGAATTCCAGGCCCTAGCCGGCGCCCTCGGGCTGGCTCTCGCACCTAAAAAATGTGTTCCCCCGACTGACGAACTCGAATGGATTGGATACGACATAAATACGGCTGAAGGCCGAGTCTCGATCCCCCGACCAAAAATCGTAGAAGTACGGGAACTTTGCGAAAAATGGCTGGGAAAAGTCGCAATAACGAAAGAAAGCCTCCAATCCGTTCTGGGTAAACTTATATACATCTCAACCTGTGTACTTCCGGCCAGAATATTCACCAACCACCTCTTATCCGCCCTTCGTAAGGTCCGAGACAACAGCCTCATAGGTCTGTCCTCGGGGGCAAAAGCGGACCTGGCCTGGTACGCGGCGTACGCTTCAAAATACAACGGCCTGGCTATTATAGCCCCCAATAGGCCAACAGAATATATCTGTGTAGCTAACGCAAAAGGGGGCGTGGCTGCGGTCTGCCAAAAGGCCTATTTTGTTCAACCACTCACTCCAGAAATGAAAATAATCATTTCAAAAAAGGCCCACGCTCAGGCCTGCGCAGTTCTCGTGACATGCGCCACTTTCGGGTATACCCTCCCAGAGGGCACCACCCTCGTTCTCGGCCTCGACCTCGTCCCCGAGGTAGAGGCAGTGGTTACGGGCAGGACCGCGGACCGCGTCCTCGCGGCGGTGGCCTGCGAGGTCTGGCTCCACCTGGCGGGCAGAGACATACGCCTCTTCTTTCGCCAGACCTCGGGGGCCGCCCTCAATTTTCCACTTCTCTTGGCTCGCGGGTTGACCTCGAGGCTGGCTGCGGCTTGGGCCTCGAGCTTGACCCGTGAGCATAACCTTGTGCAATGCCAACCTGTTGTGCCACACCCACTGCTCTCGTTCTTCTTTTAATTCCAGAGCTTCTGCCACTACACAACCAGATGCTCCGCTCGGCGAGTGCGGCGACCTCGAGGGCAACGGCGGCCAATAAGTCCATCCAGGCCAGAGCGTACCTGGCGTTTGCGGCAGCATACGGTGTGCCGCCAGCATCCCCTTCCATCAAAGATGTGGCGCTGTACGTCCAGTTCCTCGCCAACTAGCTGTCCTCACCGGCCTCGGTCCTCAACTACCTCTCCGGAGCTAAGGCCTGGGTCTCGGCTCGGGCTGGGGACCTCGCGGTCTTCGCCCACCCCCTGGTAAAACAAGTCATCTCTTGCACTGCTCGTCTCTCTACACATGTTCCGGCTCAGGCCCCCCCCGTTGACCCCTGCCCTCGCGGCCGGCCTCGCGGACCTGGCTTCGGCAGCGGGTCCCCCGGGCCAAGTTTTACGGGCGGCATTACTCCTCGGCTTCGCGGCAATGCTTCGAGGCTCGAACTTGGTGATCCCCTCAACCCTCGGTCCTGGCCCTCACACCCTCCTGCGCAGAGACATCCAGCAGGAGGGCGGAGGCGGCCTCAGGGTCATCATAAACTCTTCGAAGACAATCCAAGACCCGTCATTGGCGGTCTCGCTCCTAATTCTACCGACGGCCTCGGCATCCTGCCCGGTGGCAGCCTGGGCCAGGTACGAAGCATCCCTTCCCGCCCCGCCCTGGGCTCCAGCTTTTCTCAGTCAGGCGGCATCCCCCCTGACCGCGAGGCAGCTCACTTCATTTATCCGCTGGGGCCTCAAGGCCCTGGGCCTCCCCAACTCGGATCGTTTCTCCATCCACAGCCTTCGTCGAGGCGCAGCCCAGGCAGCTGCGGCCTCGCCAGACGTGGCCCTCCCAGACCTCATGAACCATGGAACGTGGACCTCCAAGTCAGGCCTCGGGGCCTACGTTCCCCTCACAAACTCGGGCAACGTCCCCAAGGCCCTCTCGGCCTCTCTGGCTAAGTCTGACTTGCTACATTCAACCTCTCGTAAGACTCGTTGAGTCTTCCGTTTCTGCCTTTTTATAGACTTGAATATCAAACAGACTTATTACAGACTTAATTCATCTTAGTATCTTCTCGAGTAATAAATACTCTATGCCAATTTCCCGTGTTGGGTTTAATTGGTTAGTAATTGTTAAATTGCGTGTTAATTAACAAGCGGGAAAGTTTCTTGTTATCCGCCGGCCTTGACCTCGGGGTCAACTGCCACGTCATCTCGTGACGTCACTACGCTTCCCCCTCTTTTGGCGGCAGGATCTAAAGACATAAGACGTGTTTCTTTACCACCACCCGCCCCACAACTGGACTAACTGAACTCTAATAGATTGAAATACCTTTTTATAGACTTGAATATCAAACAGACTTATTACAGACTTGTAATTCATCTTAGTATCTTCTCGAGTAATAAATACTCTATGCCAATTTCCCGTGTTGGGTTTAATTATATTTGCTTCCCTCTTTTGATTTAACACGCACCCGTGACCGACACCGAGTGCTATCAATCACAAGATCATTGTTTATCAGTCTGAAGAGTCAGCATGTGCTGACTCTTCAGACTGATAAACAATGATCTATGTGACTTTCATTCCTAATACATTACAAGTGGCCATTACTTTACCTCCATCTGGACGTTTTATCAAACACTTAAGTGGCCGCTGTCTGGGAAGTTGAAAAAGAAATATTTCCTATCCTCCTGGCTCTCCGTTGTTAAGGAGATTTCGTGAGGGAGAGAGTTTACACTTGACCTGATCCAATATTTATTCAGAATTAGCCTGGAAGCCTGGCCAATGTGCACTCACATATTAGGCCAGGTAACACCCGCCAATTTTCTAGGGCATACAAATAAGTTATCTTTATTAAATCTTTATTGCTTTATTTTGTATCATCATACATTATAAACAAGTACTAGTAAGTTGTTTGGGGAGTCGCATGAGGGAGAGGTTGTGCCGGTTATCCTTGCCACTGCAAATCAGCGGAGAACCAGCGAAAGTTCAAGGTCGCTCACTTGTTATTATGGAAGTTATAGGTGTATAGTAATAAAGGGTCTATCACTAGGGACTATTTTAAGCTCCATAACACAAAGGGACTATTTTCCCGTATGGCTTTGGTGCTGTATACAACGGTCTTGAATCCGTCTGCCAGTTTTTAAACAATGGGTAGCGCTTTACTGAGTCCCCATATATTCTTAATGGTTACTTTGTATACGATGGATAATATAGACGAAACCTGCTTACTTCTTTTATTTTCATTATTGACATACCGGTCTCATGCCATCATGATTTACATACCTTAGTATCAATATTCAATTACACCTTGTTAATCTTCCACTATTTATTACCCAGGTATTACAGAGGAAATGTATAGAGCACCTGGAATTCTGGCATGTCGGAATCAATCTCTGTACAAAGAGACCCATCCATAATGAGGTCAAATTATCATGTTCGTTCAATCAGTCATGATGATATTATTTACCATCGGAAATCACTGTCATAACACGTTTTGCATGCTAAAAGTACTGGAAAATAGAGAACTATATAACTGGCGTAAATCCACACCAAATTACCACCATGCCTGACAGTGCTGTGGCGTTATGGCGTAATCTGGAACAAGGCCTATATATGTCTTGCACTAAATTTCTTATTACAATAGACTTGTTATTAACTGTTAACAGTGTGGGTAATGAATACAGCGGCCGCAATTATCGCAAAGTTGACGATGTAATATCCTCGCTAATCACTCTGATATCACTATGCGTCATCTAATCGGAGATAACGGGCAATCGTAATCAAAACCAGTCACTAATGTGTATATAATCTCGTTATCTAGAATCATAAACGTTCAACATATATATAACAGTAAATAACAATTGACATTCGTTGGACAGTAATTGTATAATTGAAGTATAATTGTCATTATCTTGGACTCCTGAGTGACGTCATAGCCTCATCGTCAGGCGGAAGGACAATTTGAAATAACATTTCAATGATTCCACTTCATATAATTTGATTGAGTTAGTTTATTTCCTACACTTATCATAACCGGAATTTGATATACTTTTCGGTGAAAGCAAGACCAACACGTCCAAATGCCTATATATTTACATTTGAAAAAGTGTATGTCTTGTTTCCTATATCATGATGTAATTGTGCATGAATGGCTCACACTATATAACTGGCCAACTGTATGGATTTCATTATGCACACTGTGCACGAACTAATATTTCGTGCACCCCGTATCACGTTACTTGTTTGTAAATGTCGTTTTTATACCGGAAAAGTTGTTTCTGGGCTCAGCTCAAGCAGCTGTGTTTACAAACAAACCTTTCAAAACAATCTTCAGGTGTGAAAAGTGGTGTCAGAATAGCGGGCGGGAAGGGGGCGGTCATAATTTTTTGCTGTCCCCACGTTCATTTACGCATTAAAAATGTGTAGAGATAAGTTTAAAATTCTTAAAACTAATTCTGACACCGCGTTTCTTCTACGTTTTGTTTACGTTCCTTTGCGCATTCTGACTGATTACGAGAACCCAACAAAGACCACAATAAATTCGATTTTTCTATTGACTTTTCTTTTTAAAACACCTCCCAGACGTACACTCAATGGACGGGCCAATGAGATTTGGGCACTCAAACCCAACCCCCTCCTCCCTCAATACATCCGTTACCTACATCTCCTCCCTTACGTATATAAAACAGCAGAATCAACTTCGCTACAGAAGAATTCACACGAGGTAGGACTATCTGTAAGAGAACATTGTAATAGTCGCAAAATCAACTTGTGCTATATTGATTGTATTGTCTCTGTGGATTTAAATACCGTTACATCTATTTTTTCTATTCTATATCAGTGCATGTGACCATCCTACGTCAAAGTTACATGAAACCTTAGTTTTTTCTATACCTCTAATGCAATTTTCTTTGTACAGCTTTAACTCTTTAAATCTGAATTACCATCCCGTCAATTAGAAAAATCCCGTCAATGCTAATGGGATGTTGGATCTTCCTATCAGTTTGATTTCTTGTGTTGAAATCTATATATTTCATGTGAACTAGAATCTATAATAAGGGGCGGTTTATATTGAATTCCTGATAGAAGAATGTATCCGTCCGTACGGCACCAATCAGTCAGCCCAGTGGAATATACCCTTCAGTTATATATTTTATTCTAGAAGCACTGTTTTGTGTATGCATATACTTTATTGCACCTAGTACATACGACATATCTGTAAACATGGATCAGGTATAAGTTTACTGTGAAAACTTCATATAGGTGGATGATAGATTTGATGGAATGCCTACTTAATTTGATGCACTTTTCCATGCAGCATAATGAATAAGGCCCTGCTTGTTGTATAATTTCCACCTGTCTCCTGAATTCTGCCTCCGGCTGTTCTCTCTGTTGAATGATGAAATTAAATGCTGCAGCCTCACTTGTCAGACAGGTAAGACAGTTATGGTATGTTTACACCCGTTTGTTGGCAGACCTGGGCCCTGGTTTTTAGTCACGACATCCTATATGGAAGACATCCTACAGCTGTCAGTGTATTATAGATAAGACATTTTTGGTGATCGCCAACGATTGTCCCTCAAGGATACTTAGGCTGCAGCCAGGTGTACTATAGACAAGACATCTTTAGGGTCATGTGGTTCAAAATGTCTTCCAAAGTGTCTTAGACCTAAGACATCTATGGACATGTCGTACAGAATGCGCAGCTTCACTTCCCGTAGGAATCAAGCAATGAAATGTTAACACGACTAAGATATACATATAACCTATAATCGTTCCAAATATGAAGACAATAAGCCACACTGTTCCGAAGATACCGGCGTTTGAATTTCGTCATAGCAATCGTCTTCTCTGGTGGCCAGTGTAGCCCTACCCTCATGTGATCTTAATTTAGGCAGTGACTTCAACATTCACTGCCCACTGGGAGGTGGGAGGGTGCAATGGCCGCCAGAGCAGACGATTGCTATGACGAAATTCAAACGCCGATATCTTCGGAATGGTGTGGCCAATCTTCTTCATATTTAATACGATTATATATTGGTTATTTCCCGTTAAGGAGACCACAGGTCCCCGGGTCACTACTGGAGTGGCACTGGCCTGCTGCTGGGGCAGTGAGATCTGGGACCTGTTTCAGTAGTTTCGTGACATGTCTAGATGGCGTCTGTGACACCATACGGACAGATCACAAGACTGCAATCGATGACAGGCGGAATTTGACTCACTTCTCGGAGGAATTAAGTGATGACACTTTAACACGAATAGGGGATACATATAACCTATAACCGTTCCAAATATGAAGAAGATTAGCCATTGCAACCTTCTGATATTTGCTCGACTTTTTCCGCTGTTGCTTGTACTGCTGGTGCCGCTGTTGATGTCTGTCTAGGCCTAATGTCACTAGACTACTGAAATTTAGTTGGCTTTGACGACTGGTCTGAAATTGCTTCACTGGTGACAATAAACCCTCCTTGCATACAACTTTCAGTGCAGTAAATCATCCAACAGTAATACTGTCCCGGAGTTGTGAAGAGCCATTGTTGAGGCATACAAGGACAAAGTATTTGCTTTTCCTCATACACCTGAAGCATGGAAAGCCCTTGCCAAGGAGTTTGGGGAACAGTGGGGGTTGCCGGTCATGTCCCGGTGGTTTGAGGCCCACTGGGGACCTTTACATAAATAACGACAACTATAAAAGTGTACTTTAGCGATTCCGATGGTTACAAAAAGGATATTTAGCAACAAATTTCCATTGATTTTCCTGCATCGCTGGCAATGACCCCAAAAAAAAGTTGCGACGAAATTTAGCGACTATGTCCATTACAAAAAGACACTTTTCATAGTTGACTTTATCGCTGGTGGTCATTAGCTATGAAAAACTGGACCTCCCATTAGCGATTCCCAACATAAGCTATATTTAACCACTGATAGTTTTATGTTTTTTCCTAAAAATTGCACTGTTACATACCTCAAGATGCTGTTCATTATACCAAATAAAGAAATTACGAAAAATATTGGGGCAATACCATCTATTTGTGACCTATGCATTATATAGTCAAATATGACCATTTTTCATGGTTTAGAGACAGCGATAATATTTTTGCGATGGTCTTTAACCTTGTAACAAGCTACAAAGATAAAATATAGACCTGCCCCTCATACAGTGAGAGAACGGGTCTGTGTGTGTAAAAAACAGAAAACAATAAATACAATTTAAAAAAAAAACAAAAAAACAGGCCAGATAGCGATGAAAACTTGGGAAACACCTCCAAACCTATGATATCACGAGGGAATTCCCTGCTAAAATTTATCGCTAAATTCTCATAGTTGTAGCTATAAACAGTCTAGCGATATCTCAGCGATCATGATAAAGCGTTCAATTGTAACAGAAAAAAAACAGGATCGCTAAAAAGATATATCGCAAACGGTTTGCGATGGTCTTGGCGACAAACTTATGTAACAGCCCCCTGGGGGAGTTGGACTCTGCGACGCCAAGGCGAACTAAGGCCCAGACTGGGTCTGCCATGGCAGATATTTGTACATAGCTGCTCTCGCACCGGCAGCAAGCTGGTGTCCAAAGAGAGCGATTCGCAAGCCCAGTGACTAAAGCGCCAGATCCACTAAGGTGGCACCTTAAAAAATAAAGCGCCAGATCAACTAAGGCGATTTTCCATGCGAAATTGGGTTCGCAGACGTTCGTAGACGTTCGCAGACGTTTGCAGACGTTTGCAGACGTTCGCAGACATGCGACTGCGAATCCCATGCGATGAAATTCAATACATTGAATATTGTCGCAAGTCCTTGCGAATGTCTGCGAACGTCTGCGAACGTCTACGAACGTCTGCGAACCCAATTTCGCATGGAAAATCGCCTTAGTTGATCTGGCGCTTTATTTTTTAGGGTGCCCCAATATGGTCCCAGCAATCCCTGGCGGTGACCCATAGTAGCTGCCAGGACTGCCATGAAAATATAGCATTATATGTAGATTAGGATACTGAGGTAAGTGTAATTATTTACTGTATGTTGCAGCATAATGAAGAGAGTCCTGCTTATTGCGTTATTTTCCATCAGTCTCCTGTTTGCCGCCTCCGGCTGTGACCTCGTGTTGATTGATGATGTTACATGCTGCGGCATCACATGTCAACCAGGTAAGACAATTATCTAAATCAATTCAGCATTATTACCTGATCATCAAAATGATATAACCTATTTAAGTTGATGCAACCCATATCAAACCAGACAAGCTGTTATCAAATTGATCAGATTTGTAGCGGTTTCCCTCTAGTCGCTGAAAGTGTGTTACCACTCTCCGCGATCGTCAGTCGACCAGAGGTTCCGAGACTAGTCGCTACCCTGTACTTACCGTGCCAATACAGGTGGGTTCGGCTTTACCCACTGGAGAAGGGAGGGAGATACGAGATCTACCAACTACCGCTTAACCGCGAATAGAAAACCAGACTCCGGACAGTTTCAGTTTACCGTTTGTTTATTACTGGAAGTAATACACAATCCGTTGGTGCTACGGGGTACCAACTAGCATGGGAAGAGATACTGGTCTCTTCAACGTTGAAAGGTGTTTCAACACAACCTAACCAACTCGTGAGGCTCCAGACGTTCACTCCGTAAAGAGGCACCGTGAGAAGTCCTGTCAACCTGCTGTGGACTCGACCTTATATAGCGGCCGAGTTACGTAATGCGGGTGAACCCGCAGCATTTGCATACTGCGGGTCCGCCGGCCATACCGCACAGCAAGGATCGGCACTCGCGCCACCTAGTTCTAAAGTGAAACAACTCTGCTCGACTGCCCTGACCCCTACATTACCCCTCCCAGCTTTTACGAAGGGGGGACCTGCAACCATTGCGTTGCAAAGAGGACATCCCGAAAAAGTTTAACAACTAAGTCGAGCAGTTCTGAATATGTGTCTAACCATTCAAAGTTCACAAAGAATCTTTTTACTGATACCGATGTATAATAAGGTTGAGATGGGAAAGTAAAATTCATACATTTCTAATGCTGAAAAAGGAAGACATAAGGGTAATACGGTATATAAAAACGGAGTAGCCTCGCTACCACCCTGGTAATAAATATAAACGTAACAATATCACCCGTCTCGCCGATGTTGTTGGCTTTTCCCTGGCTTCCTTGAGTATCGGGCGGAGAGGACTCACCGGCTCGGACCTACAAGGGGTCAGCCCTCACCAATGAGCACTCCGCCTCCCACTGTTCCAGAGTTGTAAGCCAGGGATAACGTAGTATTAGTGTCGAGCCTGGCAGACCCGTCAGCGTGGGGACCTACTCGATCCAGCCCCCTGCTTCCGGGCGCCAGGCTTCCGACTGTCTTCCTAGCACAGCTCCAGCGTAGTTAGGGAGAGCAATTCCGCGAACCCCCCCACCTTGTTGACTTCACATGGCCCGTCCTGCAGGTCACCGTTGTGAAGAGAGTAATATGTGTATAAGGAGAAAGAAAAAGATAGCCAAGCACATTTTCTTCTCCGTGTAGGAGTTCCCATCTCCGTAAAAAGTTGGTATCAGCGTCCTTATAGCGTGGCGCGCTATATCCATCTCTTGGATAGGAGTTGCAGGAACCACTGAAGGCCCCAACCCCTATCCACACGGTGATTCACACTTCCCTCACTGGCAAAAGACCAAGCGAGTCCAGCGTGAATTACCCCACAGAGAACTGAAACCACTTGCCGGAGCTGGGTCTCAGCCTCATATCTCACCTTTGCTTTCCGCGGTGTTAAACCGGAGTCTAACCCGCGAAAAGCACCACAGGCCGGAGTGTTTCGCAATGGGGCCCTACAACGGGGCTACCATCGAGAGACCATTCAGCCTTCTGAAACTCAAGTTGTGCAGCGAAAATTCACCATGGGGTGATTCTCCACGGCCCAACCCGAGATCGCTTTTCTATTTTGATCCACCTGTACTACCCCTCCCAGCGACCATGGGGGCCGCTGATCGAAGCACCACTTATATAGGGGACCAAACCAGTCACCCTCTCCACCTGAAACTGAATTCAGGCGTGGGTGATCCCCAGGTAAGAACTGCTTGAGTTAATATCTGAGGAGCCGGCGGACAGACAGGCACAGACAACTAGGGTTGAATATGTCGATACATCCTCTGTGGCATCCCTCTGTGGCATCCCTGCCTCTCTCCATCCCACAGTGATACCGGGGAACCTCCGTGGGTTCTCTAGATTCAGCGTAGGATGGACTGATGCTGCCTAGCTACAGGCCCTTCAGCCAGCTGGCCTCTCGCCGGAACAATCGTGTTGTTCATCGGCGGGGGCTTCAGCTGGAGGGGCAACTGTAGATGACCGGGTAGCGGGCCTCGTCGCGGCAGCCTGCTGACCAACATTTGGTGGTGGACTAAGCGGGTCTGTGACCCGGAACCTAGACATCACCGCATTCAGGTCAGCCGTGCTGATGTCGTCAGCGATGTCGGGAGAATCCCACGTCACCGTTGAGGTGAATGGCAACGGGGGGAACATAGGTCCTAATTCTTCCAACTCCCGGCCAAACGGGACTTGCTGCTGCCGGAGAGGCACGCTAGCTGGTCTCGTTCCGACACGGGTCAATGGCGGCGGCTGCCTCAGAAAAACCTGTGGAGATTCCGAGGAACTTCCACCGGTGCTCTGAGACCGGTTGCATGGAGCAGTCTCCATGGCCGAAGCCTGGGATGACTGTCCATCTAGGGCGTAATCCCTCTCGGGACCCCAATCTAACAATGCGCCTGTTTGCTGCATTGTCAGGGTTGGAGTCGACACAAAGTCGATATACCGCCCCCTTCGACGCTGATGTAACAACCAGGATGCTTCCGCACCTGCGATGTTAGACGGTTCAACGTCGAACATGCTCACCCCCATTACAGTGCGACACTTGTAGTCGTACTCCTGCAGGGCGAGCTCTGAACGCGCCAACCGCGCCTCAACCGCCGCTAGCTTTGCAGCCATGTTTTCCAATGGCACTTGCAAGAGGCTAGACATGCGCTGATGAGCGATGACGCACTCGTACTCCGCGACCCGCATCTGTGCTACCCTAAACTTGTTAGCATTGATAATCGACTGTTTATCAACGCGGTCCAAGTAGGTTTGCATATGATACGGGCGCCAATCTGTCTTAGCTATAGTAGCCAGTGTCAGATGTTGATCGCCGGAGTACACATCAACCTGTTCCCCGTGCTTACCAGGCTTAGTCTCTCCCGCGGGCGGAGGTCTAGGCTGGCTCACTACCTTAGGGGCAGGGCGCAGTGGTGGGGGTAGAGAAGGGTACTCCTCTTCTCCACCACCTTCTGCGCCACTTTCCTCGCTAGGTTTGGGGACTTTTGCTTTCTTTGGGCGAGCACCAGCAGTGCTAGTCGACGCCGAAGCGTCAGACAAGACCGCTGTCTCCACAGAACCCTTAGAGGATTTCTCCTCTTTAGGCGCACTCGACCCTTTCCGGCCAGGCTTTTCCTTCGCTGGGCCCGTCTTTGAGGAATTGAGAACATCCCCCAAAGTTACAGAGCCCGGTGTCTGGCTTCGCGCTGACCGGCTCGACCTCGAGTCGTCGTCTGAGTCACTACTGGACTTAGACGAACTCTTAGTCTTCTTTGCAGCAGGCTTGCGGTTCGAGGAGTCTACACCCCGGTCCCGTTTCGCGCTGCCACCACGCGCGGTGTCACGCAAGTGCTTCATCCGTTCCATATCCGGTGAGCTTATCCGCAGAGTCGTGCCGAAGCTACGATTCTGTTTCCAAGACACGGTATATTTCCCGTCAATAGCCTTGCGCTTAGGTTCGACACCCTTAGCCCGGGCTTCGGAAACTAACCCTACAAACTTATTGAAAAGCCGCATTGTTCTTTCCCTACCCTGAACAGCACCGATCCCGTGTTCGTCCAACATGTGACGAATCATCCACGACCGGCGCGACGAACCCGAATCAGCTGAGCACCGGCCTGCTTTACAACGGTACCAGGGGAACTCAGCTAAATGCATCTCTACGAGATGCCGTGCGTACAACCTTTTCGTGGCGTAGGCAGGTGATGTTTTTACATCCCCGCCCTGGCAACACAAAAAGACACAGTGCCCTCCGACAGTAAACTGTCGCAACGCAAAGTTCAACTTTTCCTTCTGGAGGATGTTGTACTTCTGGTTGGAGGCACTCTTGACTCCTTCCACACGGGTGATATACCACGTGTTTGCAGAGCCCTCGTCCTGAAGCCACTCTTCGTCATCAGACACGCCATCTTCCCCTACCGGTTCCGGTAGCCAATGGCGGTCTTTGACGCGGAGGTCTTCTAGACACTTCGCTTTGCACCGGGAACAAAATCACCGGTCTCACTGTCGGCGTCGGAACCGTGGGCAAGACGCTTTGCATTGTCAAGATCCATGATCTCGCCCCAGTCTCCGGCCCGACCACAATTGTCCACCACAGCGGATTCAGATTGTTCATCTGAATCTTGTGATGCACTCTCGTGCGGCTGTCCAGCTGACGTAGACGCGGGTTTCTCCGAGCCCGAAGACCCGGCCCCCTTAGTCTCCTTGCTGCCACCAGGTTTAGGATCCGAAGATCCCTTGCCTTTAGCAACAAGCTTGCCAGCACTGGACTTTCCAACTCCGCAATGGTCTCCGGAAGAGACTATCCGCATTAATGTGTGATTTACCGGGTCTGTGTTCTATCTGACAGTTCTTAAGTCCGAATTCGGATAAAGCTGCCAGCCATCTTCCGATCATTCCTTCGGCGTCTTTAAAGTTAAAGAGCCATTTCAACGAGGAATGATCCGTACGTAACGTGAAATCTCCACCTCCGAGGAAGTGTCGATATTTCCTTACGTATACTACTACAGCGAGAAGTTCTCTCTTTGTAGTACAGTTGTTCCGCTGTGCCTTATTCAAGCTATTACTTGCAAAAGCAATGGGAACTTCTACTCCGTTCTGTATCTGTGACAATGTCGCTCCAATACTGTCATTGCTTGCGTCGGTATCAAGGATGAATCGACCCTGAGGCAATGGATAATGGAGGACCGGAGTCTCTTCAAACTTTCTCTTTAGTCCCGAAAAAGCTTCCTCGGCCGCAGAATTCCATAGAATATCCTTCGACTTTCCGGCTTTGTCTTGGACTACATACTGTTGCAAAGCATGGGCAGTTTCGGAAAAACCCGGGATAAAGTCACGATAATATGAACAGAATCCGAGGAAAGATCTTACTTCTTTTATATTCCGGGGTCGAGGCCATTTGGCCACTACATCCAACTTGGATGGGTCAGCGCGGATACCGTCACCCGCAACTATCCTACCCAAGTACTCCACTGATCGTTTGAACAGTTTACATTTCTGAGGTTTGAGTTTCAAGCCGTAAGACTCTATACGTTCAAAGACCTCCGCTAGGTTATTCAAACATTGTTCCACGGTTTTCCCGAAAACAATTATGTCGTCTAAATAAACCAAACATTTCTTCCACTGCAAGCCTCTCAGCATCTGATCCATCATGGATTCAAACGTAGCCGGGGCATTGCAGAGGCCAAAGGGCATTACTGTAAATTCATACAGCCCTTCGTGGGTAGTGAAGGCAGTTTTCGGCTGATCCTCACTAGCCATCTTTACCTGCCAATATCCGGATTGGAGATCCAAGGTACCAAACCATTGGTTCCCCCCGAGAGAGTCGAGACTCTCATCGATCCGTGGTATTGGATAGGCGTTCTTTCGAGTGATACCGTTCAGTTTTCTGTAGTCAATACAGAACCGGCAAGTACCATCCTTCTTAGTAACCATCACCACAGGGCTGGCCCAAGGGCTTTCGCTGGGTATGATCACATCTTGAGAAAGCATTTTCCGTAACTCCTCTTCCAAAGCTTCCCGCTTTATGGGCGGTAGTCTCTGGTAGGGTAGTCTAAATGGAATGTTTCCCTCTGTATCTATGTGGTGCTCTGCACGATCAGTTCTACCCAATAGGTCTCCTGGCCGCACAAAGATCTTATTCCACCTTCCTAGCATAACTCTTAATTCCCTTTGCTCCGCACTCGTTAGGGCGTCTGCAGCAGTGATCAGAGTTTCTAGGGTCTCGTGCAGAACTGCAAACCCGGGATCTTTTTCCGAGTTTGTGTTCACGCACCCAATCTTCTCTTCCCTTGGGTCGTTGTTGACAGATGAAATACCTAGAGGACGGACCTCCATTGTATCTACGGAATTAGCCAATATTACTCGGCCAACAATGTCACCTTTCTTCAACACTATCCTCCCTGTAGTATGATTACTCACGGGTATAGATCCTATCCGAGCTCCACCCATAAGGGTGTCCCAAGCCTGTAATCCTTTGTCTGGAAATAACATCGGATCAGGCTCAAACATAGCATCTGCCAACGGCAAGTCACCTTCCCCAGCTATTAGCACATTTACTATCTGCTGAGGGGCGATGCTTACATCCTGCCTGACAGAGACCACTGAGGAAATCCGTCTCCAGGAACATTCTACTTCCAGCTGTTCCGGGTGTTTAATCCGAAGCAGGCCTTGCTGAAGGTCCAATGACACTCCATACAACGCTTGGAAGTCTATTCCGATTATTCCATTCTCTTCGATATCACTGAGTATGGGACTCCACACTAATTCAGTATTACCTACTGAGATCGGGATAATCACTTTACCGTAGCACTTCAACGGAGTACCATTAGCAGCCCTTGCGCTTGCTTCCGAAACTTTACATTCCGGATCAAATTCAAAAGTCTTATATAAACTGTGGTTCAACACAGAGCGGCTTGCTCCCGTATCAACCAACAAATCTACTTTCAACCCCTGAATTCTCACAGGCACATACCATCGTGTCCCCCCTAGAGGAGAAGGCTGCTGAATAAACCGGGAAATACCATCGAGGGTGCCGAGGTCCCATCCACGCTGGCATAACCATTGTAAGCAGGGATGTCTCGGAGATAGATAGAGAGAACAAATTGTAGCAATCTGACTCGAAATCTCTTCCTCTCTGGTCCGAGTGAGATTCACTTTACTCGCTGGTTCTCCAGTTTGTGTACTCAGGCGTTCAGTTGCAGGGGCTACTGTCTCGCCACTTACCGTAGCCCATTCTAGTTTACCGGATCCTCATGAGGCAAAGCTAGAGGACCGTCTGTGGTTTCTACAGCAGCCAGCTTCTGGGGACATTCTGGAGAAATGTGCCAAGTCTTTCCGCACTGCCAACAACGTCGAGTATCTAATTGGTTTTTCTCCAATTGCGATAACCTTTCGTTGATCTGCAGCAACAATTCCGTAACAGTAGGTGATTCCTTGGAATCTTTACCCACGGCCTGTTCTGTCACCTGAGGGTTCCCATTCCTGGGCCTCCCTGGATTCAACTGGCCACGGCCCCTACCGCGGAAACTACGGCGTCCGAGTACCATTGACCGCACTGCGGAGAGTACATCCTCCATTTTGGGGTTTCTGGTTTCTTCGGTCGCCAACTCATCCTGTTCCCAGGATGGCGTTAGCATGGCAACCTGGGTTTTACTCGCAGGTTTTCCATACTGTCCAAACAGAGCACACCTTTGTTCATAGGCGTCCACTATTTTCAACACCTGTATGAGGGTCATACCAGGCTCCCATTTCGAGACCACCTCTGTGCGGATGTCCTCGTCTCTGAGACCCTTCACAAACTGAGTTTGTAGATCCTCATGGAGTGCTGGTGAGTCTAGTCGAGTACCGGGGTAAACCTCCATCAGCAATTGCTGTAAGGCTAACCCATAAGCACGGGCGGACTCATCTTTACCCTGTATCCGACTTAGAAAAGTTGAACGAGGGTTCAGCGTTACTAGCTGCCCACAGTAATAGGACGCCACTTCTACAAGGGCATCCCATCCATGCGTAGCTGAACGCCGGTAGGCGCGTAAAGCAGCCTCACCGGGTCCATCGCGCAACGCCCTCATGAGGTACGGCAATGCATCGGTAGTACTCCACCCATTGCACTGGACATCCTCACAGAACCTGGCAAACCAGTGTTCCCACACCATTCCTTTACCAAAAGGCTTCGGAACAATGGCGTTACGTCTGGCCGTTTCTGCAGGTCTCACAATCGGGACATCCCTAGCCTGTGCTAGAGATCCATTGAACACCTGATCCGCGTTACTCTCCGCAAGCACAGGGTTTAGTCCTAATTCAGCTATCGCGGAATTAGATGGTACTCCCCTATCACTAGCATGCATAGAGTCTCTCAGAGAGTCCATTGGGGAAGCAAAGTTCACCATCGGAGGTCTCCGATCTATTCGTGGCGGAGTAAATACACGAGGACCCGTTGCATTCCCTTGTGGGGAGTATACGTGATCCTTGGTCACACTCTGCCAACCTGGCGGTGGAGTCCTATACTTTAAAGCATAGTCTGCCTCTGCGCGCTGTGTGCGCGCCAATACCGCCTTTTCCTGATCCTCGGCCAAAGCAAGCTGTTCTTTCTGCACTCGCAGTGACTCAGCGGCTACCTTGGCCCGAGAATACACGTCTTGCAACATCAACTTAGCAGTATCTTGCTCTTCGAGTAGACGCTGCTTCGCTTGACGTTGCTCGGCTTCATGATCGATCCGAGAATTGATCTTAGGCCGGGTTACTGGGGTTTCCCCACGCTCAGGACCCTCCTCAGAATCGCCTATTCGGCTTACTCCTTCCAGGTCCTTTTCTTCCATGGAGTCCGCTCTAGGGGTCCCCATGTGGAGCACGGTTGAGCTTAGTTGCTCAGCCACGTTCCTTGCAGCCTTCCTCCGCGACTGGCTAGCAGCTGCCACTGGAGTACGGACATCTTGTGTCTTCTCCGGGCTGGCTGCGCCTTCTGCGGCAGGACTCTGCTCGGCGATCTTTGACCGGGTTTTTACACCCGGCTTCTCCGCCATCCTACCTCTCCTGTGATCTTCGGCTGTGCAAGCAGCCAAAGATCCTGGTCACGGCACCAATGTAGCGGTTTCCCTCTAGTCGCTGAAAGTGTGTTACCACTCTCCGCGATCGTCAGTCGACCAGAGGTTCCGAGACTAGTCGCTACCCTGTACTTACCGTGCCAATACAGGTGGGTTCGGCTTTACCCACTGGAGAAGGGAGGGAGATACGAGATCTACCAACTACCGCTTAACCGCGAATAGAAAACTCCGGACAGTTTCAGTTTACCGTTCGTTTATTACTGGAAGTAATACACAATCCGTTGGTGCTACGGGGCACCAACTAGCGCGGGAAGAGATACTGGTCTCTTCAACGTTGAAAGGTGTTTCAACACAACCTAACCAACTCGTGAGGCTCCAGACGTTCACTCCGTAAAGAGACACCGTGAGAAGTCCTGTCAACCTGCTGTGGACTCGACCTTATATAGCGGCCGAGTTACGTAATGCGGGTGAACCCGCAGCATTTGCATACTGCGGGTCCGCCGGCCATACCGCACAGCAAGGATCGGCACTCGCGCCACCTAGTTCTAAAGTGAAACAACGCTGCCCGACTGCCCTGACCCCTACAGATTCATTGGTGGTAATTTTACATCAAAGTATGGGGGGAACGTGACTTTGATTACTACATTTGCTCTTAAATTCAGAAAACAGGCAGGAATGATATCGTAAAACTGGATGAGGTTTAATCTTGGCCACCTATGCCACAACTGGACTTTGGCATAGAGGCTTCATGAGGCGAAGCCTTATGAAGTCCGGAGCCAAGATTAAAACGAATCAGGTTTTGATTTTAGCCTACCCTGTGTCCTCGATTTTGGAATATTACGTGATAATTATTCTGTATGCCACTAGTGGCACATGAAACTCTGTATGCCAGACAGCGTGGCATACAGAATCTCAATGTTAAGCCTATGGGATTTTATATCCAGGTGAGGAGCCTGTGACATGTAACCATGGTGATCCCGGGTCCACTTCCTGTAGAGTTTGTCCTGCGGGAACATTCAGTGACGGGAGGACGAGACTTGGTGAGAAATGTCGATTGATGTGAGTATCTCAAGAAAAAATCTACATTTAAGATCTGCTTGAATTCATTTGCACAAAATCAAATTTTCCTCAAATTATCTCCAAACATGCATCGATAGAGACAAAATGAAGTATACAAGTATAGACCCTCATGGTTTCTACAAATTATTTAAAAACTCTATGGCTTAGAAACTAGTGTGGAAGCAATTATTCCTTTTTACTCCCGTCCGATGCATCGATAGCTACACCTCTTGGAGAACTCAGATCTGAATGAGTTTTCACAGTTACATTAACATTCCCATATGTCTTTAAAACAGGTAATATATAGAAACAGGATTCCTGTGTAGTAAGTTTCCGGATTACAAACTCGTTTCGCCAGAGGTTTAAACTGAGTTTGGAGAACAAGGTTTAAACCTCCGGGGAAACGAGTGAGTTATCCGGAAACTTACAGACACAGGCATCCTGTTTCTTTTTTACTATATACCTCAAAAACACAAAGATGTTTACCGTATTTAAGCTGTAGGAGTCGTTTTTAGTCTGCTTTGGGCATGCAACGGTAATAGCGTAACGTGGATTACACCCCCAACCTTCAAATAGCCTCTAGTACTGTCAACTCACACCAGATGGCATTTTCATACTTCAAAGCACTCTCCCAGCAGATCATTTAGGCGCTTGCACTTACTAATCTCTGCTCCAACCCAATGACTACATTTGGAATTAAAAAAAGTGTAACTCTCAAAGTTCTAAAAGTCAAAGAACTCATATATTATGAGTTGGAGGAAAACTGTAAGTGTTTAATAAGCTGAAACGCTTCTTAAGCTCTAAAACACTGCAGATTGGTGCAGAGATACAAGTAACTCAGGCAGTAAGGCTCAGAATCTATGTTTGGAGAGTGGCTTCAAAGTCTGACGTCATCCTCACCAACGTCGCGACTCGGATGTCGCAACTCACGGCAGCTAGGATTCCAACTGGCTCTGCATTATAGCGCTTGTCAGGGTGCGCCTTTTCCTTGATTACTCAATGTATTTGCGTATTTCAGTAGGACGGTCAGGTGTGTATATTTATTGTATTTTGCTGTAAATCACGATGATAACGGTCGGGTCAAGGTGCTGCTCAAGTCTGTCCGCCATTATCCATCCGCTAAGACCTTAGGCGTAACGTGCATTACTTCTCGGCAGTGCCGAAACCGTAGTTACCGTATATATAGCAACGTGTGGTATTTACGTTAGTTACTACAGAAGGTATATAGTAATATAGATCCCTAGCATACAGCCTCAGTTTTAACATGATATGTTTAAAAAGGACCACTTTGTTGTGTACATCCTGTTTAAACACTGCACAAACTAACCACTTTATATTTTTATCCTACCCCTAATAAAAAATACCATAGGCTTAACATTAACTTTCCGTATGCGCCCGTATGTCGCATACGGATAAAAAATCCCTCCTAGGAGCGTACAAAAAAAGGACCAATCAGAGATCAGCAGCTGAAAGTAGTTCCAAGCGCCTTAAGAGCAGCAAGGGGAGCTATATGGAGGACTTCAGAGAGTTTTTATCGTGTTTTTTTGTTATTATCCTCCCACAAAAATATCGTTCACAGGGGGTAGGATAAAATCAAAACCTTATTCGTTTTAATTTGGGCTCCTGTATGCGACTCCTGGAGTTTTGGCTCCGGGTATCACTCGGCTCCGCCTCGTGATATCACTACGCCAAACTCCAGTCGTCGCATACGGGAGCCCAGATTAAAACTCATCCGGTTTCACGATAGTATATGCCCGGCATATATATAGGTATGCTTTACCGTATACAAGGTTGTCCTATTTCCCGTGTGTATACGCCTGATCTGTAGGCGTATATAAGCGTCATGTACAGTCATATAAACGTCATATATATGCGTGATTCTGTTGTATTTACGCCACTATCGAATAGATCCGATGCCACTTGAGGACACCACTGTATTATCTCATTTGCCATTAGTCATTAAGTCCTTGGTATTTTGAAAATCTAATGCTATATTATCAATTTTGATTATAGAATTCTAAAAATGTTACTTCCAAAACATCTTCCTTGAAATATCCCCTTATAAGCCTTTCAGAGGCTTGGACTAGAGACAATGGGTCGTACCACACTGCCCCCACTTCCCAGCGCCACCAGCAAACACCCCTCCCCTATCCCAAAACGCCTGCTTGGTGCTAAAGTGCTAAAACAATACACTGATAATTCGTGGCAGCAGCAGGGGCTGGGGAAGAAGGATTTACTTTTTGATTTTTTTATCGGTACATATATACGCCCGGCGTATATTTATCATGCAGAGGATATTTCCTCTTGTATACGCCAGGTGTGAAATACAGCCAAGATGCATCTGTATATAAGGGGAAACAGTCTTGTATAGGCCTCATATGCTCCCCCCCCCCCCCCCCCCGTAGACACCCTCACAGCCACCCTCACCCTATTTCAACATTGAAGTCCTCAGTCCTGGAGGTGGCGGGAGGTGGCGGGAGGTGGCGGGAGGTGGCGGGAGGTGGCGGGAGGTGGCGGGAGGTGGCGGGAGGTGGCGGGAGGTAGCGGGAGGTGGCGGGAGGTGGCGGGAGGTGGCGGGAGGTGGCGGGAGGTAGCGGGGGTGGCGGGAGGAGGCGGTGGTGGCGGCCGCAGTCACACTTGAGTGTAGGGTGTTGGGTGGTGTCGGAGTGTAAAGTTCGTCTATATTAGTAATATACGAGCGAATCTTAGGTAAGGATATTCACAGAGGAACTCGGAGAGAACTTGTGGGTAGATTAAAGATAGGCTGGCAATAGACTGCCGAGGACAATCGGATCCTCTATTTTATTAAAAACAGAGAGAAGAGGGCGGTTCCTTGAGGGAGGGGCTTACTAGGTAGGCTGGCCTACACCTGAGGGAAGCCTCGTTTCCGAGCTATCCAATTATCATCGAGGTGGGCCGCGGGTCCAAAGACCACGCGCCCGGGGCGGGTCCGGTCCCGGGACCCGGGTGGAGACCTTCCTCAAGTGCGGGCGAGTCCATTGAACGATCGGGTAGATACGATAGGCTAGGTGAACAGGTTGGAGTGGTGCCTTGATAGTGGCGCCGATATCTTTGCTTTGAACCTAGCGGGACGAGGATCGTAGATTAAATTACAAGGGGGGTGGGTTTAATAATCAGCGCAGGCTCTCGAGTGATATAGATAGCCTGGCTTTGACCGTTAGCGGCGGCCATTTTGTTTTGCGGTTAATTTCGGAATTGGAGATATAGCAGCAAAGAGAAATATATATTTATATTTAATAAATCATTTTTAGGAGTGTTCTTCTTGGGTAGAAATATCCACCGAATTATATTAAGATGACCTCAGATCTTCACAGGAGGGTGTCAGGGGTGGGTGGAGGGTGGAGGGGGTCGCCTAAAGTGCTAAAAGAACACACTGATAATTCTCGGCAGTGGCAGGTACCAACACTCTCCATGCAGGGTTCCTTGTTACTGGTCAGGGTATCTGCTTGGAGATTGATATCTGGGATAGTCTAGGTGTACCTCTGGCTTCAGTCCCTCTACCCCTCCACCTACTCCTCATGAGGGTTTTAATTGTTAACGCAGCCCAAAGGTCGTTCATAGGCGGGATTTATTGCTCTGATAACATAGCACCCAGGGAACTGGAGGAGGGGGAGGGGTAGGAGAAGGTGTAGGGTTACAGGGAGTTGCTGGGGTTGCAATCTACAGGAGGTTTCATTCTTAATGGGCAAGTCTTTGATTCCTGGACCAGTCACACACTTTATGGTAATTTTGTTTAATCATGAATGTCCTTAATCAAAGACTTGAGCAAGTCTAAATGTAGACCTATATATATGAAAACTTTTTTTTTTGTGCAGTGCTGATGGTTTTCTTGCAGTGAAATTAGTGCAGGGTACTTGTCTTATGATTTTGATAACGTATGCAATATTACTGGAAATTTCAATGACTTGATCCCTTTATCTTATGTGAATAACAGATTATGCATGTAATTTGATTTATTATATTTCTGATTTTAGGACGACTTGTAATGGCGACCACATGAGAGTAAAGACAAAAGGGTCACCATCAACTGACACTATATGTGGATGTGAGGAAGACTACAGGCTTAGTTCATATGTGCACAAGTGCGACCCTGTTTCTGGAGTTTCTAATGGTATTAAACTCCATTTTATACTGATTGTATTTAGTCATGTATCAATCAATGATGCAGTTATAATGGAATATTTCACAGTGTAACTTATGAATATGCACAATAGACACATTTTTGCACAAATTCACAGTTGCCAAATTCAGTAGCTTGGCAATAGAATCCTCGATTAGTTCATGGATGTTTTAAAGGAAATCAGATTTTAATGTTTGCTGAAATTAACAACTAACTAAGAATTCCCTCAAGTATATGAAGAAAAGGTGGACAAAGAAGCACCTAATTGTATTTCTTATACTTTACACAGAGCATCTCAAATTAAAATAGTTTCTTAAAACCACAAGCCCATATTATATCATACCTGAAGCCATGTGTTTTCTATTTATTATGTAGCAAAGGACTCAATCAAAACTACAAGTATGACACATAAAGGTAAGAATATTTTATTAAATTTTGATAACTTCTTTAAAACTGAAACAATAAACAGTTCTTTCTTGGCAGACCCCATCAAAGATACAAATCATGTCAAAAATTAAAAAAGAGAGAAAAGTTGGAGATCTTTTGCTAAAAGAACATAAATCTTTCTAATGCTAAGCTTCCTATAAGATAATACTATTGTTCTTTCTTCATAGAATTACCATCTTTTATATTACTGTCCCCATGTATAGATATAACAAATAGAAAGTATTATGCTATATCTGTGTATTATCATAGTTTCCACATCCCAGTTTTATAATTTTCATAGTAGTTTCTTGGTCACACAAGACTATTTGCTATACTTTACCATACCAACAATAATTCATCTTATATTGACATTCTAGCAATAGGCAAGAGCACTACCTCAACTATCACACCTACGTGTAAGTATACTATCTTTCATTTTTGATAACTTCATTAAAGGCAAAACATTGAAAAAATTCAGATATAACCTGAAATGTTCTATCTTTCTAACATTAGTTTCCTAATGGGTAAAACTAATTTAGTCTCATCATAGAATTTCCATTTCATCTGAGTTGATTTAACCCTGATTACCGGAAGTTAATCCTAAACACTGGTTGTACCATCCAGAATTCTAAGCAAAACAAAAGTATTTGAAAAACTTGCATTATTGTGTTGGCCAACAAGTTCAAAAGAGGGCTACATAACTTTTTCACTAATCTTGGATATTTAAGGCCTGCCGATTCCAAATCTGTCGGGTGCAAAACCGTAAACCTTAAGCATTTTGAGAAATCTGATATGGCCACCAAATTCAGCCAAATTGACCTATCCATCTGACTTTGCCATTCTGGTAGATTTCGGCTTAGTGGAGCAGAAAAACTACACGATCATGAACAGAGTCTCTGGCCACAGTTCAGGGTTACTCAAATATAGTAAATCTGTATTCTTTGACAATGGAAATAGCTGGGTTAGAAAATTGCTACTCCACTGACCTGAATTAATACCTGTCTAACAGCAGTCCTATCAATGGGCTTTAAACTAACAGACAGGTGCTTTATCTTTATAATATTCAAATAATCAGGCATTCATCTAAACAGGTCTGCAGGCCACGACAGATCATTTCTCCACACCTGCAATTTAGATAGAAATAGCACTGCTTGGGAATAGTAATTTATTCTTTATGACCCAGCTATGCATCTTTGTCTATCTGAGGCTGAAGTCAAGCCAGAATAGTCTTGTACTCATTTATTCATTTTGATAGTTGTGCAAATCACTTGAGATGAATGCGAAGAATGGGGTTTGATATGTAATTTTTCAATAAACAGATGAGACAACAACCACTTCCAACAGAACCCGAGTCAAGTCTGAGCGATCAGCTCCTGTTTGCGGACGATCTAACTCACTGAGGTTGTGTACCGCTGCCATCCTGGTCATTCTCAGCCTGCTGATAATATAATTATAGATGCCAGACAGAACCCAAGTCACGTCTGAACAACAAACTCCTGTCTTCAGACGATCTAACTTATTGAGGTTGTCCACCTTCACCATCCTGGTCACCCTCAGTCTGCTGATAATATAATGATGGACGACAAACAGAACCCGGGTCACGTCTGAGTGACCAGTTCCTGTTTCTGGACGATCTAACTCACTGAGGTTGTCCACCTTCACCATCCTGGTCACCCTCAGTCTGCTGATAATACAATGATGGATAACAGACAGAACCCGAGTCACATCTGAGCAAGCAGCTCCTGTCGTTGGATGATCTTACTCATTGAGGTTGTCCACCTTCAACATTTTGGTCACCCTCTGTCTGCTGATGATACAATGATGGACGACAGACAGAACTCATGATACGTTTGACTGCTGAGTTTGGACGATCTAACTTGCTGAGTTTGTCTAAGACCCCATCTTCTCGCTGTTCTAGTCCTAGGGAATTCTAGATTTATGGTAATTCTATTTTATTTTTTATTTCCCTAACATACAATCTGCTATTGCGGGTTTTCATTGTATTGTTAAAAGATACATTATTTGTATGTACACGGTCTCATGCAGCTAGAGAGCCAGGAAGCAAAATATAGTTATATAGCAAACAAGATGAAAACATCCTCAAATTCAGATAGGAATGTGGTGCTTTACTGTAGGTCATTAAGCTTGAATGGTGATGTGATGGAATCGGATAAGATCTTCTGAGCTCAAATGAGGCTATATCTCACACCACATTTTACATTTCTTTCTTACATGATCCTTTTACTGAGCAACCGAGTCACATTTTTTTATTTCCTTTGGTAAACTATTTGGATCTGATATACAAAGGATTCGTTTTATAGTAACTGGTTTTAGGTCTTCTAAGACTTATTTGCCTTTTATTCTGATCTCTAGTTCTAGGATCGTCTCTAGGTTGTAAATTGCCAACAAAAACGTTTCATATATACATAAGAAGCAGATATATGCGTCTTGCTGATAAGGTTTCAACACCACATCGATGGGCAGGTTGTGTATTACTACACGAGGCGTTTAGTGAGTAGCAGACCTGACCAGAGTGGTATAAACATTGACAAGGCTAACTCGAGTTCGGTTTCGTATTTATCCTACCCCATCTCACAGATATACAGAATTTATTTACAATTTAGAATTTAGATACAAAATTTTGTAATTATCCATGTTAGTAGCATGTTGACACTCATCAGAGGATGGCCGCATTTATCAATCCTGCAGGATCTACTTTCGTTATCTCGTCCCTGATTGGTCCGTTTTTTATTCACCTTGGTGCATAGATAACACTTTATTCAATGCTCCATCAAATACACTGAGTCAATGTTAAACAAAAGCGTTTTTAATTAGGGGTAGGATAATAGTATATAAAGAAACTATTGCACATATTTTGAGTGGATCGAACAAAAGATGGCTCGATATACTGCAGCCAATCGAACCACAGAGTTCACAAGCTTACCCTGAACTCAGATGCCACCTGCTGTGTGTATATAAGTGGATGTTTTATGATGGATTAAACAGTTCAGTTCTTGACTCATAGTAGTACATGGTATATAAGCTAAAGAACCTGTCATTAAATCAGTCAAGTTCTTGACTCATAGTAGTACATAGTACACCTGTGTTTGAGTTCTTACTCCCTGCATCTTAAGGTTCTAAACTAGGCTATTATAGCCGCAAAGCTTTACACTATGATTCATTCACATGTTGAGGACCGGTTCTTCTCATCAAATGATGTTCTTCTCAGTTGCCATCTGTAGGCTCCATATTGGTTTACTACTGAAGACCCTGTATTAGGTGGATTATTCATTATACTGTATTTCCTATAGTTTCTACATCTTTACATTTATTACCCACCCAATATAGAGTCTCCATAATAAGCCTATGGAGCCTCCAGATCGCTATCGAGTAGAATACGGACCTCCGGAATACGGCTTTTTCGGCCACCTGACGGACATTATAGGAACTGATTTATACAAACCAAGCATGGCGCTAGGGTATAATTTCTAATTATATACAGTATTTATTAGCCTTATTTTCGTGTAACCTGTGTACATGATGGACTCCATCAAGATTACATTGTAACTGTGTTAGACCCTAAGTGATATGTTATGAAAAAGCACTTCCCTTACTGCCCGATACAGTCATGTTGTCATAATTGACATAGGTAATGATGTCAACGCGATGTAATGTAGGATAATGATGTACTACTGTGAAAGTCTAGAGCGCTAAGATAACCAGCAACTCATCTCATCCCATCTAGATCAAACTATTGTTTATATGTAACCTATTGACGTTCCATGCATAGATAGGACCAATTTAAGTACCGTTATGTCTGCTGAGTCTGTATACTTAGTGACTATTGTATTCCACCCTGGAGGGACCAGGTGGCAGATCGGCCGTAGCCGAACCTGGCTTGACTTGTGCAAGTTTGACCCTAATAAAACCCTTGAAAAAAAAAAAAAAAGTCCTAATAATTACTTGAAAGGCGAGTAATAAACACAACATTACCATGATTTCGATCTGAGTGGTCGTATTCTCCTTGTAGTTGACACTACGTAATACTCCTCGCTATCACTCAGAGTTTTACTACCCGTCAACTACGCGAAGAATACAGCCACTCAGATCGAAATCATGGTAACATTTTATATATATTCTGTAACTTTACCACTGCGAACCCCCTTTGGGAGCAAGTTCCACGGGTCCTTGCATAAATAGATTGGACTTTTCTTAAAAAGACCACACGGACTGCAGTTTAATGGTTTGTGTTCTTGGACGCTGCATATTTCCTCAACTATGTAGTAATATCACATCTCGTGTCATAACCCCATATCCCTGGATGAACGAAGAAAAGGCCAGAATGGGCTAACAAAATTTTATTGAATTTTATAAGGTCTTATTAAAATCAATTATTACTATGAATATTAATAACAATATTAATAAGAGATAATTGACAGAGGTATGTTTGAAGTCAATATGACATAATAAGTAATGTTATTATGTGTCACTACATATGTATGTAATTAATGTAATAATATAATAGCCAAGGAGCCATTAAAAAGAGAAGAGGAGAGGTGGGTGGGAAAAAGGAGAGAGGGGTGTGAGATAGACTGTATGAGAGACTGATTGACATTCTGAGAGGTAGAGTTCTTTATATATGAACGATGGGCGTCTGATCTCCAGCCTCCCTAGCATTGAAGGTCCAGTTCTGGCACGCCTGCATGCCTGGTATGCCTGTGTGGCGGCAGCCTTACAGAGGCTGTGGAGGGTGTATGAACTCGGGGGCTGACCCTTGGCCTCTAGGAGGAGCTTCCATTCCTTTGATAGTGCACATGACATGAGCACTAGCCCTTTGGTTATCATTAGAAACGGGTCTCAGGGTGAGGCCGTAGGGACTGCCCGTATCATTTCCTTGACCATGTGAACCGGGCAGTAGGCCTACCTGCGGCCGGCTGGAGTCACTACTTTTTGTTCCCCCACCTGTTGCAGGTTCTTCCCAGCCTTGATGGTGACGGTCACGTGTTAGTCCGTAATGGTCACATCTCCACATGAGTGGTGCCATCGGTCCAGTAATCGTCGGGAACACGTCCATTGGCACGGGAGGCTTGACGTTTGGGATGTATTGCTTGTTCTTCTCCATGGCCTCGAGGGCGCGCTTCACTTGATGGTGTTCTGTGGGTACCAAGTCCCCACCCGTCAGCCGTAGATGTGACCGTATATGGGACAGATGGTTGGCCATGGTCGCCGGCGAGTGGGTGTGGTCCGCGACATATTCTATGTAGGCTGTCACGAAACTCACAATGGGGGTCCGGGGTCCCCCCATCCTCCTGCAGAATGCGATGTACGTGCTGACCGCTGACCTCTGGTTGGCGACCGTTCCTTGGGCACGAGCCTCGGATTGATGCACAGATGCCCTCGCCTGGAGTGAGCATAACACCGGATCTGCAGAAGAGACAGAGGACGGGCACATTTGATGCATGAGTACAAGGTATCATGGGATATAGTCTATGCCTAGATACAAAGGATGCAGCTTTATCATACTCGTTAGGGGATTGATGGGCCTTGCTGAGGGCATCCACTACCGTGTTCTGGACATCAATTGATAACCATATTGGCATTATTCCTGTCCATTGTCAAATTTTCAGGATATTAGATACGGTAGAACACTGCCTAACGGATACCCCGCGTAAGCGGACATCCCGCGTAAGCAGACACTTTTGCTCAGAACGGAAAATTTTCTTTGTATTAGATGTTTGATTTAACCCTGAGTAAGCAGACATTTCGCGTAAGCGGACACCCCGTGTAAGCAAACAGTTATTTTGGTACGAAAAGTCCTAAAACCCCGTGTAACCGGCCACCTCAGATGGACACCCTATCAAAAATAGATTAATCTGTGTTGCTTATGTGTTTGAATATTACATTTTGTAATTTAAAATATGATAACTTCGCAACCAATGAAGAAATTAGTAAATGGATTTCAGATCTATTATCGCCTCTGTCTCCCCTACATAACGATATATACTTGTATATTCGGGCGGAGGAAACCTTAAAACCTTGCGTAAGCGACCACCCCGTCTATATATGACAAACAAGCAACAGTGGGTCATGAGGTATTTCGGTCTTGAGTGATTGGTCATGGTCAGCTGGGTACACCTCTAAGACCCTGAGACACTGGCACCCTGCTCTCTTCTCAATAGCACAGTGAATAGCACACAGATAGTAAAGGGATAGTTTTCTGGAAGCACACTGAAAGTTCAATGTGACCACTCTAACCCTGACTCTAATGTCTAGATGATGTATTTAGCATGTGCAAGCATGAGCATTTAATACGGGTAAAATCTCAATATCTAGTTCAATGAAATGCAGCATTTGTAAAAGTTAACTAGATAGAAATCAAGAGAACTTCATAAAGAATACATATAGCAGAACTTTTTGGGACTAAGAATCTACAACTGTGGTGTCACCTGTCATTATATCAAAGAACTTTGGCCATGATGTCACATTTCTGCTTGTGTCACTGACATAATAAGTAAGCAAGTAACACTTGATTTTCCTTCAGTCATATTTCAGTCAATTATCAGGACAGACACTTCAAATAAAGAGTGATTTGTAGATTGATCCCCACAACATACGCCTAGCAGGTACAAAGTTAGACTGTAGTATGTCCCGTTGTCGCCAGGGCCACGGCGCTCATGCTCTCAAGCTGGTAACCCGAAGGCGGGGCGGTGCGTGGACGGACTAGTACAAAGTCTATTTTAGGACAAGCAGTTCATTCACTAGTTGCCTTACTGCTTTACTCATTATATATAAAGCTTTTTTTGTTTTCTATCGATCTTTCTGTTTTTTCAATGCAAGTATCTACGACCTTCCTGAACTTATTATTTTGGGGTTAGTTATAAAATCATGTCTAGCCAAAGTTGTTTATCATTATATATTATAACATGCGCAGCTTTATAAGCGTAAACAACTTGTTCTTGTATATGGCGTTTCAGTACTTAAATAAGAAAACTAGAGCAGATATGATATCTTTTTATCAAAGGTGTCAAATGTTTGGAGAGGGTGAAGAAGGATAAATCAAGCACTTTAACTCGTGATACAGACTGATTGGAGGCCACCTGGCGATAAGTAATGATACTACAGTCTAGCTCTCTCGGTTTGTTCGTTTTTTGTTTTATTTCCAGCAGTGTTTATTTCTTTAAACGGTAAGGGTGTACAAATATGCATTTCTAGTTCCCGTTGATAGTTCCCGTTCATATTTATCCGAACATAGCTGCAGGTTTTTAACAGTCGGCCAGTTACACGATCAGGCGACGTGGAATTGTGCCGAACTGGGGGAGGAGTAATGGCGCAAACGACGGGACTTTCCTCGCCCACCGTCATGCCATCTCCCGAGAAGTGGCATCCACCACGCCACCTACTGGAAGCTCAGGTCTCCAATGACGTCACAGCGTACGCTCTCGTCGCTGCTGCCGTCAAAGACATTTTGATCTTACTCGTCATCCAACCACTCCAAAAAGTATGGAAATCACCGATCAAAGACCCAGAAAAGGATAGAGACGACCGCGATACGATGTATTGCCGATATCCAGTCACACCTCTAGGAAATCCATGGGGAATGAGTCATTGGAGAGATCACTGTCTCAGTGTCTGACTCGAGACCCAAAGATGGCGAGCAGACTCCCGACCCTGGATCTGCAGCAAGGAGTGGATACAAATTCATGGCATCCTTCGGCTTCCTGGCAGGCATCTTACTGTTTCAACATCACAAGGCATAGACTGTGTCCAGTTTGCACCCACGGTTAGTCAGAATACCTCCCCAGTCGACCACACTGTTAATTTTGTCTGTTCCCGCCTGCCGACCTCTACACTGGCTCCTGTGCATCATCTGCGTCAGGGCATCACCATGCGGCTCCAATGCCACAGGCGGCCGTTAGTCGGGTACGCAATGTTCGTGGCATCTCCGAGAGGGCATAGTGTATCAGTTCTTTCTGTATATTTTTTATCAAATTCAAATTCGTCTCAATGAATGAAAGATGATAAACTTATTTAAAGATTATTGCAGTAGGTGTCTATCAGGGGGTATGATTTAAGGTGCAGCTTCCGGCTGACCTACTTGCAGAACGGAAGTGGTTTGACGTCATAGGACATAGATTCTGCTGGAATAAACATAGATCTTTTAGAAGGATACACAATACTAGAACGATTTACAGTCGTATCTTTATCTAGAATCAATTCCTTGATAAAGTATTATATGCCTAGTACATCTATACAGTACATGGTATTAAAATCCATCGTCAGCGACATCAATGGGGGCATCCGACTACGTGGGCGTAGATACACGTCAGATATGGCCTTTACGCTGTTTATACGCTAAGATCCTGAACAATTTAACACTTGGGACTGGTTGGCAACCTTACATCCAAGGAGATCCAAAGGGTCAACACACCTGGGAGCTGTTTTTCAAAGTCGAGTGAAGTCGCGCCAGCGGCATTTCAAAGCGAGAGGCCGCAAAAGCGAGCGGCACTTTGAATCAAAGCGGCAGCAAAACCGCTACCAATACCCAATAGCGGGCAATCGTTAGGTCTCGCTATCTACTTGATAAATAGCACGCCCACTGTAATGTTGCAACACATTCTCTAAACTCATCGAGGATAACAAAAATTTGATCAATTTGACACGAGCACTCCGGCCGATGGGATATGTTGATTCAATATTACTCTCGACGCAGACACAGAAGATAAGGTAAGAATTCTGTATTAGATACGCTCTGTTACTACAGATGGATACGAATGCCCTGGTTGCTGGTATATTTCTGTCTATTTTGTCAAAACATCTTCCTCTACTCCAATGTCGGGCTAATCTCATTGGCTACTACATCTGCTCTTCTCATTGGCTTCTAATTTCGTGGCCCCTCCACCTTGCATGCTGAGGGTCAGGTTCAGAGGACGGTCGTATTGGCTTTTTAGTAATATATTTGTAGCGTTCCCCCAGTCGCTGGAAGTGTATCACCACTTCCCGTGATTGACAGCCGACCAGAGGTTCCGAGACTCAGTCACTACCCTGTACTTATCGTGCCAGTACAGGTGGGTTCGGCTTTACCCACTGGAAAGGGCAGGGAGATGCAGAATCTACTACCTACCGCTTAACTATGGAGACAAAACCAGACTCCGGACCGTTTCGGTTTATCTTCTTTTATTACAGAAGAAGTTACAATCCGTTGGTACTTCGGGGCACCAACTAACGCGGGAAGAGATTCGGGTCTCTTCATCGTTGAAAGGTATCTAATACAACCTAACCAACACTTGAGGCTCCAGGCGTTCACTCTGTACAGAGGCACCGCGAGAAGTCCTGTCAACCTGCTGTGGACTCAGCCTTACATATTGACTGAGTTACATAATGCGGGCAACCTCGTAGCATTTGCATACCCCGGGTCAGCCAGCCTTACCGCACAGCAGGGAGCGGCACTCACGCCATCTAGCGTGAAGTGAAACCACGCTGCTCAACTACCCTGACCCCTACATATTTATACCAAATACATATATGTCTTGCTTTTATATCAGGCTATATTGAGAAAGTGATGTACATTGTATGCATGTGTTCTTGCAATGGTGTATAAATGGAATATTAGCATTTTCACGCAATGAAATGACTTGCTTGAAACACATTTTTGTGTGTGTGTGTTTTTTTCTGTGCAGTTGGGATTCTATAATTGTTTCGAAGAAGAGTATTGTAAATTTTCTTGATAGATTGTTCAAGGATATCAGTATAATCATTAGTTATGTTTTCTACGAATTATGACACAGAATTGAATCTAGTTTGTTCAAAAGACATGGAGTGGAGAAATGGAATAACTGGAAGAACTGCCAGAGATAAAGACAAGTGCCTGCATTTGCCCATGTCGACCAATGAATTGGCTTTTTGTCAAGTTTAATGTAATCATTATGCCATCATTACTGTAAACTCTCCCCCCCCCCCACTGGTGAAAGAAATAGAAACAAGTGAATTTGGGTTAATAAAATTTATTTATTGTAGTTGATTTATCTTATAAGATTGGATTATTAAAATAGTTAAATAATTAAATAATTAAAATTGATGATGGTGTGTGATGTGTATGAGAGTTGGTATTTGGGCCAAGAAATATTTAAGTGAGAGGTGTTATGTAGTATTATCTCACCCCTGGTATTTTTTCTCCATAGACTTAACATTCGGAACTCGTATCCAACGCCCATTAGATATTTAGGAAATATATCAAATGGGATATTATGTCGCAAATGTTAGCCCATTAGTCAATGTTAAGGGTGAGATAAATTCAGAAACCCATTCAAGTTTAGGGTCAGAGCTCGATCACACCTCGTTTGAATCACTACGTAATTCAAGCGGCTTCGCCTTGTGAATAACTATGCAATTCAAGGACTCAATTTTCCATACCAGTTACTTCCCTGGTTCTCTGTTACCTTGTCTTTCTTTTCTTTTCTTTACCTTACATTTATTTCATTTGTTTGAGGTCTCTAGGTTGTTCTGTTTTTTAAGTGTTTTTTTTTGTTAAAAAATATGATAGACCTTGCTTTCTCTTACGTATAACTGATTCCTATTCTTACATAAGTTTCCACCCTTCGATTGAATTCATCATTGCCACTGTCCAATCATTACGAAATCTGCAATTGTTTTGTTTTTTTATTTCATTTGCAATTAGTCATCAAAGTCTGTGGTATATGTAAAATCCAACGTCATATTATCTATTTTGATAGTACAATCTTTCTAAAACTTTATTGTGTAGCTTTTGATTAGCTACATACAGTAGACCCAGCGTTCTTTTGTTATTGACCGTTTTTTCAATAGATTTTGATTATAAAACACTATTGTTCTTTATGGCTCAAGATAGGTCTATTTATAAGGCACACTGTAATGGGAGACTGTGGTTATAGACTCAGCATGTAGGTGATATAGGCTGGGGGGATAAATCCTGTGCTGTAAAATGGCATAGAGAAAAAAAAACTTGATGATGAAATAGGTGACATGTGAACAACTACTGTGTCATCATCATAACTGCCTTATGCTATAAGCATGGGATGCGTAGCTCAGCACTATATCTCAGCTAAGCCCCACCTCCACACCCACACAATTATACACCTAGATATAGATCTTTTATGATATCATAAGCTTTCCTCTTTTATTTCGTTGAGATATACATTATCAATGCATGGTCTTTTAGACATGTTTAGAAACAGATATAATAGATGTTTCTTGAAATTATTGCATTGCGAATCTTAGCGATCAAGACAAAATGACCGAAGGTTTAGTATGGAGACTCTGTATTGTATGGTGATAATAAAATGCAGGAAATTTGTATCATAGAAGCGGCCAAAGTAGTGGGTGTGGGCTTTTCATAAGAGGTGTCCCTCGTATATATCACTTTTATTGATGATAGTCTTGAAATATGACATAAGATCGTAAATTTAAATCATATGTAATCATATTCCAGGTATATAAATTATGCTTGAAATAAGATGGGATTAAAGGCATATCGGACAATTTGGCTTGAAAATTAAAACCCATGTCAATTTCCTGAAAATCGAATATGATGATCTCCAAGTGTTGTGGAACACATATCTAACTTAAAAATCGGGGGTCACCGTGCTAGTTTTTGGTTTATAGATCAATATGATGATCATTTTATATAAGAATATATAGAAATTCTAAAACGTATTTTTTCACATAGTAAAACCCATGTCATTTTCCTCAGATTTTCACAGAATATAGTAAATATATAGTACAACTTATTCATCTTTTAAAAATCATAGGTCAGCGTCCTTGTTTTTGAAAGAATTGAAGAAAACCATATTTTTCAGTACATTTCCTATGTAAATAATGCAAATGCAAATTGGCCTATTTTACTTATTGAGATTGGATAAACTGGACAAAATGTTAAATTTACTCATGTAGAATTAGAATAAATCCCAAGAAACCAGTTTTGACTAATAGTTGACATTATTTCGAAATCACCAGGTGGCGCCACTGTGAATTGTAGGATATGCCTTTAAGAGAGTTGCTTATGTGTATGATATGTAACGATATAAAGGTATTTCCAGTTACATCATGTTTAGTTTGATTATAGGGCATCCTGATCAATGTCAACTCATGATGAAATTTAATTTAACGTGCATTCCAAACTTCAATTTAACAGGAGACTGCTGCTAACGCCGACAAGGTAGGAATATCTTTATTAAGGCCTTCTCCAAGTTCTAGCTCTCATGTAAATTTCTATTTTACCTCAGTATATGCAATTTTGAATAGAATCAGGCCTTTTTTCATTTGTTGGAGAATATAATTCGTAGGAAGATTACATTTTTTGTTAGTATATTTGAAAACATGTTAGACCTGTAGTGGGACGGGAATCCAGCAGTGTTCGTTTGTTTCACGGAAGGTGGCGCGATATGCCGATCCTTACTGTGCAGTGATTCCGGACAACGCCGCACACGAGAGTGGCGCGGCGGAGACCGGGATTACGTAACGCTTAGTATATATACTCAGCGTTCACAGTAGGTCGACAGGCTGTCCTCGCGCGTCCCTTCTACGGAACGGATCCTTGGGCCCTCACTTTGCAGGCGGGTTCTTGTAACCTTCCTGGTGGTTAGGCTAATCCTCCGGATTCGCCTATCCAGCGTTACCTAGCACCTATGTGCTAGGGTACTGTACTTGTGGGGAAGATCTTCCAGATCTTTCCAGGAAGTAAGTGATTAATAAACACCCTTGTTTATTAAATGACGTCGTTGTGTTATGTGTGAATAGGTCTGTGCAAACTAACCGAAAACCGAACCAACCTACGTAAGTGCGTAGGGTGGGATCCTGCCTGGAACTAGCGTTCCGGATTGGGGTCATCCAACCTGCTAGACAGGCGGCGACCACCACAGACCTAAGGACAAGACATGGCTTGGCCCTCCTTTTTTTCTAGAGACACTCTTGTGAATGAATATCATTAGCTTCAAATATTGTCTTGTTCTTAGACTCTTAGAACCAGTACACGGATTAAATACAAATAACATATCACACCTATCACTGCACGAAAACCACCATTTTACATATATATACGCCATCGCGATAACGCACTTATCGGCTGTATCGTGGCTTGTTTATACTTGTATACACCTCTTATATGCGTCTGCGTTTCGGGCGTCTACGAGACAGTTTCCATATGTAGACGCACGCGACTTGGCTGTCTTTCAGGCCTGGCGTATTTAAGATAAAACATCCTCTGCGTGACATAGATACGCCGGGAGTATATATGATATGATACCAAAAAAAAAATTGCGACCCGCGGCCCGCCCCGTCCCGTGGGTACACCAACACTGACCTGCCACCCGCCACAGAATCAGGCGTATATATGACGTATATAAGACCGCGCCATGGACACGTATATATACGCCACTAGATAAGGCGTCTACGAGACTTCTAATAGGTTGAACTTCTAGACGCAAAAACCTACTGTTAGACGCATTTCATATACATATGTAAAATAGTGGTTTTCGTGCAGTGTATAATGTTGGTTAGGTAGGCTTCTTATACAAATTCTGTAATAACATAGTGGAACATAAGTGAGAAGGTGATAACTTTTACGTTCCGATTTCTCATCAAGGAAGCATTCTGTCCTTTCCCTCGACCTAAATAACCATGCCTGCATAACATTCTGCAAGGGTACCCCTTGGTTATGATCAACACAGAGGTAGGCCTTCGACAGTATCGAGATGTATTGCCAGGAGATCTGCAACTATAGGTCAGGAAGGCATATTAGGGACTATGGTGGGATCTGGATACAATAGTGTTACCCTAAAAGATCTTATGGATTGACTTGTGCTGCATATCTAATTAGTTTAAGTAAGCATTTGTTTATAAATCATATCTAAAGGAAAAACATTCTCTGAATTTGAAATATGAAAATATTGCATCACTTCCAACTAAGCATTTTTTCTCCATTTCCTGCTTACCATGACAGTGGGTCAACATATGGCAGATTTGACAAAAAGGGGCTTTTTGCTACCTTTTTATTTTTATAACAACATTTTCACTTCTGATATGGGTGCAACAAAAGTTAAGGTAACAAAAGGACTGTTCTCTGTTTATAATCTCTGGGCTATATACAATATATTCTTGTTATTGAAATAGCTAAGATGGAACTCCAACTTACTTCAATCTACTGTATGTTGCAGCATGATGTATAGGGTCCTGCTTGTTGCGTTATTTCTCACCTGTCTCCTGTGATAGGGCCAGTTATGATACCCATACTTATGCCCTGTCTATAACCTATTATTAAATATCCTCAACAGATTTAAACAGATTTAAAGACCATTATTTTGTATATGTTGCAGCATAATGAACACAGTCCTGCTTGTTATGTTATTTTCCACCCGTCTCCTGAATGCCGCTTCAGGCTGTGACCTCGTGTTGATTGATGGTGTCACGTGCTGCGACATCACATGTCAGCCAGGTAAGACGGTTTTCTCAAGTAGAGGGTTTTGAATCTTAATTTCATTAGATTTTGTCAGGCCAGTATAGGTCTACCTTAGTATATACAATAGTAAGGTTATATATTTCCCCACCGAATACACCAGAGGGCAACACTGTTCATCGCCCGTATTCTAACTCGAGGTGGCGCTGGGTGTTAGTGCGCCGCCATAGATCCAGCACTACCGAACCAATACGGAGTGTTGAGCTTGTGAATTTTTTTTCTCTTATTCTCTTATTCTTGTTATGTGAAATAAATCCGTGTGTTAACTTAATTTAACCACATGTAATCCGCCACTCTGTTTGTGTTATACCGTTTAAGTGCTATTCGCACAGTAATATATACCAGTATCACATGAGCATATATATGCATACAATGCACTCAACAGGTATTGGCTATCCTAAAAGCGCTTCCTCAGCAACTGGTGACAAGTATCTCCTACAGATTGTTTTATTTAAATCTCCAGGTGAAGAGCCTGTGGCATGTAATGGAGGCAATCCTCGCTCCACTTTCTGTAGGGATTGTCCTGAAGGAACATTCAGTGACGGGAGAACAAGACTTGGTGAGAAATGTCGACTGATGTGAGTCTAAAAAAAAATATGACATACTAACCCTTGTTTTACATCTAAGATATGCTTAAGTTCATTTGCTTAAAATCAAATTTCCCCCATATCATCCTTAAACAAGAATTGATACAGATGATTACCAATAATATGGCTTCCATGTAAGTTAGAAAAGAAACCTGAGAACTTCAGAAAATGGGATGTTGAAAAGAATGTAACTAGAATGGGTTGCCCTCCCCTTTTCTTTATACAAATGTTTACACTTCCCTTTTTTTTCTATTTTTTCCAATGTCTGTTTTTGAATGATTGAGAACAGATTTATTCCCTCTGTCTCCCATATGTCTTGTCTCCCCCTGTGTTTGTCTTATTAGTTATCCTTAAGAATGATACTTCCACTGCATGAAAACCACTATTTTACATATGTATGCGAAACGCGTCTAACAGTAGGATTTTGCGTCTAGAAGTTCTACCTGTTATCCGTCTCATAGACGCCTTATCCAGTGGCGTATATATGTGTCCATGGTGTGGTCTTATATATGTTATAAATACGCCTGATTCTGTTTATATATGCCACTATCCAATAATTCCAACCTCTGCCACTTGGGGACATCAGTGGTAGTATATTCCATTTGCAATTAACCATCCAAGTCTGTATTATATGAAAATTGCAATCTTATATTACCAATTTATTTTATAAAAACTTAATTATGTTGCCTTATGTTGTTTTTTTTATTGTTTTTCTAATAGATCATACTTTCAAACACCATTTCAATGTGTGGACAGTCAGGCTTACTATATAATAACCCTCTTCAGACTTGAGGTCGAATCCTGAAATCATCTTATCCCCGTGTGAATGCGACTGCACAGGTGTGAATGCGGCCGCACACATGTGAATGCAGCTGTACATGTGTACCCGGCACCCACCCGAAACCATAACACCTCGCGGCGGGCAGCGGCGGGAATGGGCGGGCGGTGGGGGGTGGGGGAAGGTATCCCACTGAGTCAACCTGTACAAACGCGGCTGGCGGCTGGCGGCGGGCGGTGGGCGGTGGGCGGAGGGCAGCGGGGGGCTTCTCACTGAGGCTGACTTGGGGTGGCATGGGGTGGTGGGGGGGAGTCGGGGGGTGACGGGGGGTGGCAGGAGACGGGGGTCGGCGGGTCTAAAAACAACAACGGGCATGGTAGAGGTAGCGGACTTTTTTAATTTTCGATACACATACACATACGCCTGGCGTATATATATCGCGCAGAGGATGTTTTATCCTGGATACGCCAGAAGTGAATTACAGCCAAGTCGCACGCGTCTACATATGGAAACTGTGACGCCCGAAACGCAGATGCGGATAAGAGGTGTATACAAATATAAACAAGGCACGATACAGCCTATACGTGCGTTATCGCGATGGCGTATATATATGTAAAATGGTGGTTTTTGTGCAGTGTTCTGAATTTTGTAACCACGCTGACAATGTACACTACCTCTAATAAATAGCTGAAATTATTTAGTTCTGTAGCACCCCTGCTCAATAATGTATCTTGTTGGTGAAGGATCTAAGTGTCCATGAAAAATAAGCGGCGATGTTTTTATCATAACTCTTTCTTTTTTTTAATGGAATGTGGTAATTGTTACTATCTGTTCTTCTTTTAACGTCTTAAAGAATCTATATCAGGATATTGTAATTGAATCTTTTTTATATCAATAAACGCTGCTTTTAAAGAACATAAAAATATGGCTTCCAATTACTAGAATCTTTATGATACAAATGATACAATCCCTTTGAAAAGGAGGTGAAAGAGGTTGAAAATATACATAAATCTACTTGTGTTATAAGCAACTTGAATCTGTTTTCCAGTATATACTTTCAGTTATTTACTCTCTCTGGACATGTCAGCAAGGTTTTATCTTCCCCATTTCATCTTTCAATCCTCACTTTTAGCATTTTTGTGATACTGAAGGACAATCTTAAATACTTTAGCCCTTTAGACCAGCATAATTTCTGTAAATTATTTGAATAGTCTATGGCTTAGGAACTAGTGTGGTAGCAATCATTCTTTTTGCCTTTGCTCCCTTCTCATGCATCAATATCAACACCACTGGGAGGATTATGAAAATGTGAATGAGTATTTAAAGTTAGACAAAGATTTCTATATGCCTTTAAAACAGGTAATATGAATTCCTAGCCTACATCCCCAGCATTAGTTTAACATGACATGCTTGATATCAGTCAGCATTTTGTTGTGTACATACTGTGTGCATTAGTGCAAGGTATTTGTCTTGTGGTTTTGATAACATAGACCGCATTAGTCCTGACATCATTTTTGTGCAAAACAAGTCCAAACCCCGCGAAACACCGCATACAGGTGGTATTGGCGTGAGTGTTATGCAGTCAGTAAATGAATGTTTTCAGTGGTAAACCAGCAAAGATGAAGAAAGTGGAGAATGTTTTTAGTAGGAAACATATTTTTGGGCTGAGCTGTGACTGGAATATTGGTATATTTGCTGGTAAGACTAAAGTCAGACCCATATTTGATTTCATAACAATGGTGTCAACCTTGGGGATATCCCAATGTTTGGCACCAGGGACCTGTTTCACTAGTCTCGTGACATTAGGCCTAGACAGACATCAACAGCGGCACCAACAGTGCAAGCAACAGCGGAAAAAGACTAGCAAATATCAGAAGATCGAAGTGGCCAATCTTCTTCATATTTGGAACGATTATAGATTATATGTATCCCCTACTCATTTTAAAGTGTCATTGCTTAATTCGTACGAGAAGTGAGTGAAACTCCGTGTGTCATCGATTGCAATCTTGTGATCTGGCTGTATGGTGTCACAGATGCCATCTAGATATGTCACGAAACTACTGAAACAGGTCCCTGAATGTAGGGAAACCCCGCTCTTGGCAGGTCAAATGATGTCACACTAATGCAGTCTAACTTAATCCCTTTATCCTGTATGAACTACAGCTTATGAGTGTAATCTAATATATTATATTTCTGATTTTAGGACAGCTTGCAATGACAACCACATGATAGTGGAAACCCAAGGAACACGTTTCACTGATACAATTTGTGGATGTGAGGACGACTATAGCCTCAGTGTCTATGTGCAGATGTGCTACCCTACTGCAGACCCCGATTATGATTTTAAAAGTATATGATTATTAAAAACGTTTATCGTATCTATTCCTGAATATATTCAGAAGCCATATCCCTATATAACAGAGGAGAAAATATTATATATATGATATTATAAGAGTTTATAAAGGCGCACGTGTGTGTGGGGGAGGGGGGGTGCATAGCTTTTACATAGTAGGAATGCTCCCGACATACTACGACACAAGCCGACCTCTACGATTTTTTAAACATGTGTAATTTCGTAGGACGTTCTACAACACGGCTACGACATGGGCGCTATGTCGTAGACATGTCGGAGTGTGTCGCAGTGTGTCGGTAGCCATATCGGGACGGTGTGTCCACCGCTACGACAAAAACCCAAAACGTTCGATTCTGTGTCGTTACGCTTGTCGGCAAGCTTGTCGTAGTGTGTCGTAGTGTGTCGAGAGCGCAGTGGAAACCCCCTTAGCCCATTGTTAAATTTAGATGGAAAAAATAAATAAAATTTAGATCACAGTAAAAGTGCTGCAAAACTAATTTAATTTCACTATGTAACTTATGTATATGTTGAATAGTAAGGGACACATGTATGCATAAATTCACAGTTGCAATGTACAAATGTAACTACTAGCATGGAAAAAGTATACTTGATTAAATCTATAATGTTCTAAACGAAAGGAGCTCCCTCATTGGTTTCAAGTATAAAAAGAAAAGAAGAAAAAGAAGCATCCATTTCCCATCTTATACTTTACACAGCACATCTCAAATAAAAATTGTATCTTAAACTCACTAGACCACATTCTATGCTATAACATACCTAAAGCCATGTATTTTTTATACAATTTGTAGCAAAGGACTCAATCAAAACTACAACTATGACATATATGGGTAAGAACATTTGGTATAGTTTTGATCATTTCATTCAAACCATAACAATGAACAGTTCTTTCCTTGTGGACCACATTAAATTAAAGAAATGATTCTTGTACAACCATTAAATACTATTGATTTTACATCGATTCACCCCCAACATATTGTATCGTCATCTTTTTGATCAATGATATATACTTTTATCAAATATATCAAATATATACAATATATTTAATTGACTTTTATTAAGAATATAGCTAATGGTGTGAGTTATGCAATATCTGTGTATCATATATCACAGTTTCCACATACCAATACTTGAATTTTCATAGTCACACAAGACTACATGCTATGCTATGCCATAACTACAGCAATTTCTTTGAAATTTACATTCTAGCAAGGGGCAAGAGCACTACCACAACTACGACACCTATGGGTTTGTATACTTTCCTTCAGTTTCGATAATTACGTTAAAGCCAGAACATTTTAAGGTGTAATTTAAAATGCTATATCTTTCTAATTTTAGTTTTCTAATTTATCTGATTTGATTACAGCAAGTTAATTATAAACACTGACTGTACCATCCAGACTTTTTTAGTAAAACAGAATTACTTGAAGCATCTTGCATTATAGTGTTGGCCACCAAGCTCAAAAGAGGGGTAAATTGACAACAACAAAAATGCCATACATCAAGTCTCCCTGAATTTGGATTAAGGCCTGCCTGTTGCAAAACCATAAACCTTGTGCGTTTTGAGAAATCCAATATGGCCAACAGAATTAACCTATGACATTCTAAATATTGCTATAGCATCTACCAGTGCAATTCTCGTAAGATTCGGCTTGGTGGAGCAGGAGCACTACACCATCAGGCACAGTTAAGAATCTCTGGCCATAGTTCAGGGTTACTCAAATAAAGTATATCCGTATTCCCTAACAATGGAAGTAGCCTGGACTAGAAGATTGCTACTCCACTGACCTGAATTTACACCAGCAGTCCTATCAATGGGCTTTAAATTAGCAGACAGGTGCTATATCTTTGTAATATTCGAATTATCAGGCATTCATCTAAACATTTTTGCAGGCCACAACAGATCATTTCTCCACACCTGCAATTTAGATAGAAATAGCACTGCTTGGGAATAGTAATTTATTCTTTATGACCCAGCTATGCATCTTTGTCTATCTGAGGCTGAAGTCAAGCCGGAGTAGTCTTGTGCTCATTTATTCATTTTGATAATTGTGCAAATCACTTTAGATAAATGCGAAGAATGGGGTTTGATATGCAATTTTTCAATGAACAGATGAGACAACAACCACTTCCAACAGAACCCGAGTCAAGTCAAAGCAACCAGCTCCTGTCATTGGACAATCTAATTCATTGAGGATGTCCACCTCCACCATCCTGATCACATTCTGTCTGCTGATGATACAATGACGGACGCCTGAGAGAACCCGAGTCACGTCTGAGCAACCATCTCCTGTCTTCAGACAATCTAACTCATCGAGGTTGTCTACCTCCACCATCCTGGACACATTCTGTCTGCTGATGATACAATGACGGACGCCTGACGGAACCCGAGTCACGTCTGAGGAACCATCTCCTGTCTTCAGACGATCTAACTCATCGAGGTTGTCTACCTCCACCATCCTGGTCACATTCTGTCTGCTGATGATACAATGACGGACGCCTGACGGAACCCGAGTCACGTCTGAGGAACCATCTCCTGTCTTCAGACGATCTAACTCATCGAGGTTGTCTACCTCCACCATCCTGGTCACATTCTGTCTGCTGATGATACAATGACGGACGCCTGACGGAACCCGAGTCACGTCTGAGGAACCATCTCCTGTCTTCAGACGATCTAACTCATCGAGGTTGTCTACCTCCACCATCCTGGTCACATTCTGTCTGCTGATGATACAATGACGGACGCCTGACGGAACCCGAGTCACGTCTGAGGAACCATCTCCTGTCTTCAGACGATCTAACTCATCGAGGTTGTCTACCTCCACCATCCTGGTCACATTCTGTCTGCTGATGATACAATGACGGACGCCTGACGGAACCCGAGTCACGTCTGGATGACAAATTTCTGTTTCTGGACGATCTAACTCATTGAGGTTGTCTAACTGTGCAATCTTGGTCACCCTAAGTCTGCTGATGTTTTATAGTTTTATTTATTTATTTATTATATATCTATTTAGATAAGTAGGGAAAATGCTGCAATATTTTTTCACCACTTGCCTATTATCTAACAGTCGAAGACATGATATTCACGCCACAGTCTCATTATTCTGAACTCTGCACGTGGAGGTTACAACCATTTCATTTTGACATTCACCATATATCAATTCATGGAAAATTTAGAGGACACTTCTAGTCGCTCATACTGCATAGAAATATGATATCCTTCATTTCTTCCTCAAATTTATCCCACCCCTGATATAAAATCCCATAGGCTTAACATTGAGATTCCGTATGCCACGCTGACTGGCATACAGAGTTTTATATGACACTAGTGGCATACAGAATTATTATCACGTAATATTCCAAAATCGAGGAGACAGGGTAGGATAAAATCAAAACCTGATTCGTTTTAATCTTGGCCACCACATGCCACTCCTGGAGTATGGCTCCGGACTTCACTCGGCTTTGCCTCATGAAGTCACTTTGCCAAACTCCAGTCGTGGCATATGGTGGCTAAGATTAAAACTCAGCCAGTTTTACGATAGTACGCATGTCCTACAGTTAAGCCCTTGTGGATAAGTGTTGTAACTTGGCTAATGATAGTCCTACAGAGTGACTTCAGATCCTTAGACTTTGTCTATCTAATTGTGATGAGATAATGTCCTCACTATATGAACAAGGTTAGTTTGAGGTCTTTTATCTTCTTCATTTACAAACGGAATGAAATACAAGGAACGGACATCATAGGATAGCCTAGGAGCGGGTAGTGTCGTATGGGCATTAGACCATTATAAGTGCACCGCCAAGTCAGAATGGATAGATGATAGGAAAATTGGTACTCGATCTGACCAAAAACTCAGATTTAAAGCACCTTGTCCTAAGTTGGTTGCTGTCAGACAGTCGGCCTATTGGAGGGGTGTGAGAGCGTGGGAAAACTTGCTAGCGAGTATTCAATCATGTCCCAACGTGAATGTGTTCAAAAAGCAGATAAGAAAGTTATGATACTGCGTACCCAAGGAATCAAAAGTTTATAGTATACATATAACACAGGGTATATGTATTTATAAAAGACGGACATAGGCGCCACCTGTCGCCAACTCCATGTACTCCTACCACCACCACCAGCGCCTGAACCTATAACATACCTATATAAATATCAACTAATTTTGATCTCGATGTTAAAAGTTGTGAAATAATCGTATGTAATTATATTGTGCAACTGAAAAACTTGCTAATTGCAAAAGATTACAATAAAGAAATTAAAAATAAGACAACAGGTATACAATGATATGTATATTGATAGTTTTGAAGTTACTTTTGAAGTTTTACAGGTACAGTCCACTACTCACACAGTTTATAAGCACATGGACTGAATTAAGTAATTACATGTGTTATTATTGTAAGGGTAGAGCAGCTTTGTTTCACTTTACACTAGATGGCGCGGGTGCTGATCCCTGCTGTGTGGTAAGGGGGTGCGTCCACCAACCACCACAAGGCTGTGACAACGGCTTTCCGACAGGGTCTACGACAGCTCTACGATTAGAAGCCTTGTCGTAGCCTTGTCGTGGTTGGTGGAACACAGTTCCCGACAAGAGGCTACGACAAGGCCACGACAGGCTGCGACATGAAGCTTGTCGGGGGCCTGTCGGGGGCCTTCCGACAAGGTTACGACAAAATCGAACATGTTCGATTTTGGTGGCGTGTCGTGGCGTGTCGTGGCGTGTCGGGAGGTTGTCGCAGAGGTCTACGATAGAATATTTAGGTGGAGCGTGCACTTCCCGACAGGCTGCGACAAGGGTCACGACAGCCCCCCTTCTCACGACAAGGCTGCGACAAGGCTGCGATTGGAACTTTCTTGTCGGCGCGTGTCGCAGCCCTGTCGTGGTTGGTGGACGCACCCCCTAAAGCCAGCAAGTTCTTCTAATGGGATTAGACTTTATACTGATTATATCAAGTTGTTTATCAATCAATGATGCACAGTTATTATAAAGTATGACAGTGGACTGGAATTGCACAATTGGACTCTAGTTACACAAGACTACATGCTATGCTATTCCATACTTACATCAATGTATTTGAGACTGACATTCTCGTAAGAGGCACAACTATGATACCTATGGGTAAAGTATACTTTGATTCAGAATTGAAAATCACAAAAAAACAGACACAGTAATTTTTTATAATGGTGGTATTATTAAACCAAGTAGTACAGGTGGTGTTGTATATTGGAGTATCAAGTTTAGATCCACGACGTTTCGCTAGTATTTAACTAGCTTCATCAGGTGGTTAAAGCCAAAACATTTAGCATTTTATGATTTAACCTAAAATGTTACATATTTCTAACATTATAGAATTTTCATTTCATTTGAATTGGTTTCATCATGATTACTGTAAGTTAATTCTAAACACTGATTGTACCATCCAGAATGCTTAGCAAAACAAAAGTATTTGAGGCAATGTGTGTTGGCCAACAAGTTAAAAGAAAGGGTACAACCTTTCAAAAGAAAATACCATGCATGACTTTCTCACTGATCTTGGATAATTAAGGCCTGCCAATTCCAAATTTGTCGGGTACAAAACCGTAAACCTTGAGCATTTTGAGAAATCCAATATGGCCACCAAAACATGTCTCTTAACTCAGTCAAAAATTGACCTATGAGATGTTGAGATACCATATTCATATGGATCGTGTTAACTGTGCCATTCTGGTAACATTAGGCCTGGTGGAACCTGTCTCTGGCCACAGTTGAGGGTTACTCGAATAAAGCATATCTGTATTTTTTGATAATGGAAGTAGCATGAGCTAGAAAGCTCTTACTTCACTGACCTGAATAAATGCCTATAAATGAGCTTTAATTAACACACCTGTGCCAGACCTTTGTAATAATCAATTAATCAGGCTTTCAGAAAACGTTTCTGCATGCCTCGTCAGATCATTTCTACACACCTGCATTGTAATTAGAAATAGCACTGCTTTGGAATTCATTCTTTATGACCCAGACTGAAGTAAAGCCTGAGTAGTCTGGTTCTCATATACTTATTTCCATAGTCATGCAAATCACCTTAAAATAGTGTAAAGATTGGGGTTTGATATGTTATTCCTCTTTAAACAGATCAGACAACAGCCACTTTTAATAGAAGCCGAGTCATGTCTGAGCAACCAATTCCTGTCTTTGGGCAATCTGACTCACTGAGGTAGTCCACCTTTGCAATCACTGTCACCCTCAGTCTGCTGATAATACAATGATGGACGACAAACAGAACCCGAGTCACATCTGACCGACCAGCCCGTGTCTTTGGACAATCTAACTCACTCAGGTTGTGTACCGCTGCCATCCTGGTCACGTTCAGTCTGCTGATAATATAATAATGGACGCCAGACGGAACCCGAGTCACGTCTGAGTGACCAGCTCCTGTTTGCGGACGATCTAACTCATTGAGGTTGTCCACCTTCACCATCCTGGTCACCCTCAGTCTGCTGATGATATAATGATGGACGACAGACAGAACCCGATTCACGTCTGAACAACAAACTTCTGTCTTCGGACGATCTAACTCATTGAGGATGTCCACCTCTGTGTCTTCGGACAATCTACCTCATTGAGGCTGTTTACCTCCACTACCCTGATCACCCTCAGTCTGCTGATGTATTACAATTTTATTTATTCATTATATATTTATATAGATCAGGTGGGATAATACGAAAAAATATCTTACCTGCTGGGCAGCAGAATAAGTGAAATAGCACAGACACTGAGTGACAGTAACAAAAACATGCAGTATAACTCAGTAAGGTTATCAGGGACCTGTTTCACTAGTTTCGTGACCTCTCTGTGACACCATACAGACATTGGGGTTGTCTAGTTTTGTGACAACACAAGTAGCTGCCATTAGTTAAAGACAGACCCCAAACATAAGAATTAGACAAATCTACACGTCATGGACCTGTTTCACTAGTTTCATGACAAAATTCACAGACATGAAAAGTGGTACCAACGGTGCAAGCAAGAACGGACAAAACAAAGTCTAATGTCTAGTTCTTATGAAACTGGACACACCATCTAGACGCCATCTAGACATGTTACGGAACTAGTGAAACAGGTCCCAGATCGGTATAGTGGTTTAAATCAAATAATCCAGCATGTGTACGGCTACACATAGTTAGTCCGTCCAATTCACAACATTGGCGAGGATGACCTCAGAACAACATGGACATTTTTAATTGTTGTAATAGGTGTACATAGTTTTATGTCCTTTTCTTTTAAAAATTGTTTCATTCGACACAACATAATTGCACATTACAAGGTTTCACGGTTGTGGTTTTCTTGCTGCTCCCGTATATATATTTTTTAATTTTTGGTTTTCGGTATCAGTAACCCCTAGCGAGCTTCATCTTTTATCGAAATAAGAAGCTTATCATAGTTCTTTCTAATTTTAAGGTTGCCCACCCTGGATTTCATAGTCTATTATATATTTATATATTTCATATATATCAGAGATGTGGACAGAGTTTGTATATTGAAAAAATGGGGGTTTCTTTTTCTTTCCCCTTTTTTCATACCCGTAGTCATTTTCTGGGTGCTGAAAGGAGATTAGACAAAACAGGTAGACGAGACATAAAGGTAGTCAAAGAAGAGTTACAGAGGACAGGACATTACTGACAAGAGACATGCAGAAGATGTGAGGGTGGAGACCATGCTCCAGATTTTTACATTTCTCTATACAAGTCTTTTAAGAATTTAAACCTATGCGGTTGATTCAAGTTGTTACATGCAATCTTCTCTGTGACAATTCTTTGTTTGAGCTCTTTGATGAAGAGGGTTACGTCTAGAAGGTTTGAATCGAACAATCTTTGCCTGTGTACAAAGAATTTGGCATGTAGTAATATAAAGTAGGTCAGTTTAACATCATAGCTTAAGGGGAGATTTATCTTCCCTAGCAAGATTTCTTTGGTGGATAAGTACAGTCACGATCCTGGGAGCTGTTTCAAAAGTCGAGTGAGGTCTCGCCAGCGGCACGTCAGATTTTGAAAGCGGGAGGCCGCAACAGCGAGAGGCACTTTGAATCAAAGGGGCAGCAAAACCGGTACCAATACCCAATAGCGAGCGGCACTTTGAATCAAAGCAGCAGCAAAACCGCGACCAATACCCAATAGCGAGCGGCACTTTGAATCAAAGCAGCAGCAAAACCGCTACCAATACCCAATAGCGAGCGGCACCTCCACCTCGACAGCGACGCTTCAACTGCCATTGTTAGCTCTCACTTTGGCGGTGAGTACTCTCGTTTAGCACCCTCCCGACCTTTGAAACAGCTCCTTGTATTCATGTGGGCCGTTCCCCGGCACACCAACCAGTAGTCCTGGACTGGTTCCCTGCCCATATGAATAAGGGGCAGGTAACGGGTTCTGACGTCACACTGGTACGACCTTCAACTCGCCAGCTCTCGCCCGTTGTCTCACAAGAACAGATAACACTGCAGCGCTTGAGTGGTGCAGTGTACGTCTCCCGCTCGAAATGAGCCCTTCTGTGGACGCCTTGAGCCTACCCCATTTTGGTTTCCTTGAGCATTTAGATGTAAAAAACTTTGAAAAGTGTACTTATACTGGTTTATAGTCATATATACTCAACCCTAACCCTTACCAAACCCTTTTCTAACCCTAACCCGCAAATCAGAACTAAAATGGGGTAGGCTCAAGATGTCCACGGGGTAGGCTCAAGGCAGGGCTCAAGGCGTCCACGTTTTGGCGCTGACAGGAGGCTCAAACGGTAAAAGGCTCAAGGCGTCCAATTCCCCTAGGAGTTGACACACTACTTCACCTCTTTGTTGTGTCGTCTGCTCTAGGTCTGCCAAGGTGGCGCAATCCCACAATGCAACAGCGTTACCAATAATGCACCATAAAAATGGAACCCGTTACCTGGCCTATAGTCTAACTAGGCCAGGCTGCCAGGCTACCAGTAGTCCGTCCACGCACCGCGCCGCCTTCGGGCGCATGAGCGCCCTGGTCCTAGCGACAACGGGACGTACTACAGTCTAACCAACCAGCACACTGCATCGCTAGAGCAACCTACAGAAACTCGTTTTGCGGTACAATAAACCGGAGCGGGGGAGTGTGACCAACCAGATGGAGAGAGGCCTGTTGCTTGACAGCCCCTCACCCCCCCTCCCCCCCCCCCCCCTCTACACTAAGCCTGTACACAGAGTGTACAGGCAGTCCGCTGTGAGCTCCAGACTAGAGCAGACCTCTACAATAAACCACTGCAGAAGGAGTCCGGTCATTACTCCTCCTTTAAGTTATGGTCCACGGAGGGTGTCTTAACCGACGACCCGAGAAATTGGGTACATAGTGTACTGAAGAAAGATCAGATCTTTCTTCAGTACACTATGTACCCAATTTCTGTATTGTATGTACTGTATTTTGGTTTTTCGAGACACTAAGAATGGCAACTTGTGAATTCTTTTCCAATCTTTGGAATGGAGCTCTAAGTCAGCGAACTGCTCCTTCCACCTGTCCTTAGTCTTGGGGAGTATTGCCCTCCTGTCCATTGAGATATCATAAACTGTTTTATTATCCATCTAATACAAAGTGTCCATTGAGAAATTTTATTAGGGTCAATCTTTCTTTACAGATATCCAGACTCGGCCTGGGCCGTTCTGCCGTCTGGTCCCTCTAGGGGTCAGATGATTATACAACATTTATCATTCACTGCAGGGTACCTGACGTGCTCTCCGATGCCGATTTTCTGCGATTTTCCCTGTTGGAGAGAAAGCAATTTGGTGTGTGCAGCTGGGAACTGTTTCAGTAGTTTCGTGGCATGTCTAGTTGGCGTCTGTGACACCATACGGACAGATCAACACAAGTTGCGGCACTTAGGATAAAATAGTCCCTAAACATGGTGTGTCCGGTATTAGACAATTTCACTCACTTCCCGTAGGCACTAAGCAATGAAACTTGGACATGAGTACGGTATACATATAACCTATAATTATTCCAAATATGAAGAAAATTGACCACCCCAATCTGCTGATATTCGACATCAACTCTGACATGAATTTTGAAACCCCATAAAAAATTTTCCGCTGTTGCTTGTACTGTGCCGCTGTTGATGTCTGTCTAGTCCTAATGTCATGAAATTACTGAAACAGGGACCTGTTACACTAGTTTCGTGACATGTCTAGATCAGTAAATGACGTCTAGATGGTGTGTCCTGTTTCATAAGAACTAGACATTAGACTTTCTTTTGTCTGTTCTTGCTTGCGCTGTTGGTGCCGCTTTTCATGTCTGTCTAACACTTTTGTCATGAAACTAGTGAAACAGGTCCATGATGTGTAGATTTGTATAATTCTTATGTTTGGGGTCTGTCTTTACCTAAGGGCAGCTACTTGTGTTGTCACAAAACTAGACAACCCCAATGTCTGTATGGTGTCACAGACATGTCACAAAAACTAGTGAAACAGGTCCATGATGTGTAGATTTGTCTAATTCTGTATGGTGTCACAGACATGTCACGAAACTAGTGAAACAGGTCCCAGGCTGGTCGTTGGCCTCGATATCTATTTACGGAGCTGTCTGGACTCTGGCACTGCTATTGGTCCGCTTGTAAATTGGCCGCAATTACCATCTGTGTGACAATATTTGCGCCGCTTTAATCCTTTAATGACGGGTGCCTGCTGCCGGGGTTTCCCCGTTATAGGGACGGGTGCTTGTGGCAGTATTTATACCGCTTGGGGACAGGCACATGGTCACCAAAACCCAAAATGACTAACAGAAAAGACAATTAATATGAAATCGATTTTTTGATCAAGTAATCGATTGCCATCTGTTCACACATGTAGATTTCTATATCATAATTAGTATTCCTCTTGATGATACTTATTAAATCCATTCTCTAAGTTAATTGAAACATTCCTTATACCTTCAAATACAAACGGCTCACTAACTAATAATTTCTCATGATATTCTCTTACTTTTATTTGATGAAATTATTTCAGTAAACTACGCTCCTCCATTATAAATGGAAATAACATGACAGTTATCAGGAGTAGGATAAATAGCTATCTACTGATACAACCATATAATACACTGCATGAAGACCACCATTTTATTAGAGCGTGCTTGCACGCGCTAAATACATCATCTAGAGGATAGAGTCAGGGTTAGAGTCAGATTTAGAGTGGTCACATTGAACTTTCAGTGTGCTTCCAGAAAACTATCCCTTTACTATCTGCATGCTGTTCACTGTGATAGTGAGAACAGAGGAGGGAGCCAGTGTCTCAGGGTCTTTGAGGCGTGCCCAGCTGACCATGACCAATCACTCAAGACCGAAATACCTCATTGACCCACTGTTGCTTGATATGTTTTGATCCTAGACTCAGGCAGTTAGAGAAATGACAAGTTGACTGGGTGCAGGTGGGTTACAGAAAACTATCCATAGGCTAAATCTGACTCAAACCTTTTAATTGTTATTCATTTATAATAGCACGCTCATTCATCTGTGATGAACATACTTTTGGCTCCTAGTTCATATATACACCATCGCGAAAGGGCATGTATCTGCTGAATATTGACTTTTTTCATAAATATACGCCCGTAGTACACGCCAGTGTATGAGGCGTATACAAGATTGTTTCCTTTTAAATATGGACGCATCTTGGCTATATTTCCCCTGTCCCCCATGTCCCCCACATCCCCAGCATCCCCCGCTGATGTATCACAAGGCTAGCTGAAGTCCTAGCCCCCGTCCCCGCCACTTCCACTACCGCTCCCCCTCCCTTGCTTTAGAATCAGTGGGGGCGGCCCCGAGGGTGGCTGGGAGGGTGGCGGCCATACTCACACTACTTCTAACAAGCTGCGGGGGCAGAGTTAGGCACACAGAGAGCACCTGCTGGTGGAGGCGGGGGCTAGGCGGGGGGTAGGCGGTGGCCTGGGGGGCGGGGGGGCTGGGAGGGGTCCGAGCGTCCGGGTAACAGGGCTTCACTAAGGCGGTGGCGGTGGTGTGGTCTTCAATGTCTATAGTGTCAACTTCTTAAAGGCTTATAAAGGCATACATCCACAACCCTACAAAAGACTGATGCTTGAAAGTAAAATCTATTAAAAAAACGTTTAAAAAAACAAAGAATGCAGGGTTTATTATGTCTAATTAATCAATTTAAATAGTCAATCAGGTTTTATAAAGGTTTTATGAAATAAATTGGTAATAAAAGATTGCATTTTTCATATACTACTGACTTGGATGGTTAATGGCAATTGAGATATAGTACAGTGGTGTCCCCAAGTGGCAGACATCGGAACTATTCAAAAGTGGCGTAAATACAACAGAATCAGGCGAATATATGACGTATATATAACATGGACACTTATATATGCTTAGAGGTGAGGTGTATACACACTGGAAATAGGATGACCTATATACCCCGGGTGCATTCTGATGTAAAGTGGTTAGTTTAGCGCAGTGATGAATAACGATCTACACACTGTAAAGACTATTTATAAGTCGGGTAAAAGCAAAAAAAAAGTGGTCCTTTTAGCATTAGGAAATGAGGGTTGGGCTACAAACGAATGGGAGCCATGGGAATATCAACATCGCCCATTTCCGTTTTCCTTTTCCTCGTGTGGCAGTAGACACAAGCAGCATGGAGTTGTCCCATTACACTAAGTCCATATAAGGAATAGAGTAGACCGAGTAGCCAATGAATGCATTCACAGCAAACCCCGACCTTCAGCCTGACCTCCTTACATGATATTTTCGGAGGGCTATACAGTCGAGAGTTAACCTAAAATCTTAGGGGCCACAATCATCCTCCAAGCTACACGCTGAGCCGACGCAACCACTGGAGAACGCGGACAGGGTAGGACCATCTTTAACTCTCTCATATGTGTTCGTGTTACCCGGCGTTTACACTAGACGATTATAGGCAGTGATTCTTGAATTTCCCTCCACTTGACGACTTTCAGCTGTAAATGGCTTAGAATCTCTACATATATAAAGTTGCCCCCATTAATTATTGATTAGGAGTTAATGAAATAAGTAAGTGATAATTTACTATTAAGGGGGGCGTCCATCAACCACGACAAGGCTACGACAATGGCTTTCCGAAAAGGTCCACGACAGGCCTACGATTGGAAAGCGTGTCGTAGCCTTGTCGTGGTTGGTGGACCCTAGTTCCAGACAAGAGTCTATGACAAGGCCACGACAGGCTGCGACTGGAAGCTTGTCGGGGGCCTGTCGGGGGCCTTCCGACAAGGTTACGACAAAATCGAACATGTTCGATTTTTGCTACGACTAGACCTTTGTCGTGGAGTGTTGTGGTTTCCTCGATATCACTGACGTAGTGTGTCGGGACCATGGTCGTCTTTTTACAGGACCCAGTGACGTCTGCGACACGTCCCAACATCGGTGTCGCAGAGTCCCCCTTCTTACGACTAGGCTGCGACAAGGCGCCGATTGGAAATTTCCTGTCTGCTCATGTCGTAGCCTTGTCGGGGTTGGTGGACGCCCGCCTTTATGCTAATGGCAGGTACAAGGACCAACTCTCAAAACGAGAGCTTTCCGACTTAAAGGCTATAGACGAAGCATTGCATACAAAACTGTGCACTTATGGAGTCCTGATAAAAAATTGCAGAGAATTATATCACATTAAAAGAAAAAACTAAGCAGACCCTCAATGCCCAATTACTAGCCTATCACTAAATCAATACTCAATCCTAAACCAGTAACTATAATTATTATGCCCTCTGATGCCCACAACCAACTAATCCGACATGAAGTTCAGAATATGTTATGAAAATATGGCACCAAATTGCCACTGTCTACTTGAACAATGAAGACCCAAATCGACGGGGAGGTGCAAGCTATCAACAACCTCGCAAGGCAACGGTCGCCGGACAGAGGATCGAGGCCACCCACAGTACAGTCAGCGTCAGAACAACAGACCGAGGATTGGACCGAGGCTCAAGCCTCCCGGGTACTCCCGCACCCAAGGCAACTACGAGACTGCTACGCCGCTGATTCCTACATACAACGTGAACTCGACCATGAGGCCATCAAACACTACCGTACGGCCGGTAAGCTTCACTCTGATATCAACATTGCTCGCCTCACCAGTAAACCCTATATGTTTGTCGACCGGGATGGAGTGTACACTCTCTCTCAGAAACTCGAGGTGAGGAGGAGTCTCAGTCCGATGGAGTATGTGAGTGCCTTTATCGATCTCCTGAGTGACCACCAAGTCGTTGACCCGGTGGACCGGGACCACATGTTCAAACAGCTGCACCAAGTATCTGTGGATGCTCAGTCTCGACTGTGGGCCGGAGTCCGTAGATGGTCCCGGTTTGTGTTCGATCAGATCGAAGCCGGCAGGCTAGCCTGGAGCGACTACAGCCTGATACAGGAGGAGCGAGTGAGACTGGCCATGATGACCTCGACTTCCCAGAACGGACTGGCCCAAGGCCGGATATGCTCCAACAACACGCACTGCCGCCAACAGCAAAAAACGGTTACTGTGCGCCCCGCAAGTGATCGGAGGGCATCCGGTAACAGGATACACACATGCTTGCAACCCCGGACCCGAGGTCACCGAGTATAGTGCATGTGACATCACACAGGACGTGACCCCGGATACATGTGCGTCAACCCAGCTCAGCAAGCCACGGCCAAGGACCTGGGCGCAGGTGGTCAGCGGAGGAGCCCCGGTTACAGGCCCAACACATGCACCCGCCCCGGCAACCAGAGGGGTGCACATGACGTCCCCTCCCACATGGCCAAGCTCCCACGTGGAGGTGGGGTGGCCGAAAACAACAACAATAACACGCTTACTTAGGGACACACAGCCATGCCGCTGGGCGTCGCCCTCCAGCCCGACGACAGTGTTAGTGTTACCGCGCCAACCACCAGCGATATACCCCGTGTTAGTAACACTGCAGATATTGATGCACTAATGAAAGTGTGTCGCACCAGAATCACGGCCCCCGGCATCCGAACGGACACTGCTGTGTGGAATGGCCATCTCTCCATGAGGACGACCCCGCGGTGCACGGACATATATATGAAGCCGTTCGGGCCTCCCGAATGCGATGTGCAGCAAGATCACGCTGCCCACTGACCTCAATCTACGGGCATGGGAGGCGTACCTCACGGCGATGGGGGGAAAAGGGGAATTGCTCGGTTTGTCCGGTACGGGTTCCCCCTCGGGTACTTCGGGCCGGCGAGCAACACTCAAAGGATCCTGAACCACCCCAGCGCCACCGCATATCCCGTGGAGGTAAGCAAGTTTGTGGAAAAAAAACTCACCTTTTCAAATCTTCTCGGGCCGTTCTGTGGTGCCATGTGTCCCCACTCATGTCCCGGGAGAAGCGAGACTCCGAGGCCCAGAGAGTAATCACAGACATGACCTTCCCCCGTGCGCGGAGTGTTAATGCCTACACTGGTCAGCACTGGTCAGCAGGGCCCAGGTAGGTGGGCTTACATAAGGATATACGAGGTATATGAAATAGGATACTAACAATATCATGAAGAATGCAGTGTACGGTGAGGAACGGAAACACAGCCTCCCCACGGTCAACGGCTTCGTTTCCTGCCTGGTGGCCTCGGGGGCTACGAGCTACATGGCGACCATCGACATCTCGAGGGCGTACAAGAATTTCCAGTGCGACCCCCTCGACTGGCCTCTGCTCTGTTTCATGTGACACGGTGATGCCGTTTGGTGCCTGCGTGTTGTCGTACCACATGTAGTACCACATCGTACCACATGTAGTGCGTCGCCGACACCATCGTGGAGATACTTGCGGGGAAAGGGGTCGAGGCCGCCATGTACCTCAATGACTTGATCATTCTGTCCCCCAGCAAAGAAAAAGCGGCCTCGGACTTTGCGACGGCACGCAAGCTTTTCCGCAAGCTGGGACTCCCCGAGGCCCGCGACATTTCATGGATTTTTGGGGTATTTTATACATATTATACAAATACATATACATATTACTTCATAATACTTGTATACTTATACCATAATTGACACCTGTCAATTACCATATGTATCTTATCCATATGTATCTTCTTATCTGATATCATATTTACCAATATGTACTACCTTATCATATCATATTTACCAATATGTACTACCTTATCATATCATATTTACCAATATGGATATTCTTATCCATTACGATATTAGGTCTAACATCTTCCTGTGACAGTCCTTAATCGCGTGGTGGTACTGGCGTCCCACCGGGTCACAATAGGCCAGAAATTATCTTTGCAAATACCTACAGTGTCACATTCATCATTTGTAACCTTGTCTTTTACATTTACCATGTGGTCTTCTTGAAAGAACTTTGTTTTAAATATCTTCATGCAGACCCCCGCTGTTGTTGCATAATTAAATGGATCAATTGAACCATCCAAACCTTCGTCATTATCAGTTGATGTCTTTGTTACATCCATCATTAAATGTCTAAATTTAATACATGCCTCCCTTAAAATTTGAACATCTGAAATACAGTATTCTCTAATCTCCTTCCTAAAATCAAACACCCCTGTTTTGGTATTATGCCATTCTATAAACTCCTTCCAAACTTCAGAGGTCATATGATCCATGCCATATAATTCCTTGGCAGGATATGGCCCAGCATAAGTTTCATTTTCTTTACGATTGAAATAATGGGGAAACTACCCTTTCTTAAATTGAGACAAACAAAATGCTTTTGGTAGTGAAGAAATCCCACAAGATTACCTCCTCTATTTCCCTCTCTGCTTCTTCTATATCAGCCATGTCAAGCACTCACCAGGCACTACTAGATATTGGGGAAACAGGAGAATGGTGAAAGGTCTCCACTTCCATCATTCGTTCAGCCATTTCCATATCCTCCATGTCCAAGTCTGACCAGGTACTACTAGGGACAGGGGAAACAAAGACAGGGATAAGGGGTAAGGTCACATCATCTCTCTCTTCAGTACTTCTTGTGTAGTAGCAGAGGAGACAGGTGAGGGTTCCTGTAAATAAATAAATAATACCATTACTAACCACCTGTATCAAGTACAGATATCTATTTCAACCTTTGCATAACAACAGTGTAGTAGTTAAGTATTTCAATAAGAGTATGTATCAGTTTAATTTTTTCTTTGTATCTAAATATTATAATCTTAACCCTTTCCCTGCAGCATTCAGTTCCCCTGCTCAGCATTACATGGCACACTCTCCTAGCAGATATTCTATGCTCTACTTCCTGCGGCCGCTTGTATCTCTGCACCAACCTGCCTGTTTGGGACAAAATCTGTCCCATCCGCCAGTTTTCTAAATATCCTAAATCCGTAGCGCTTTGGGCAATATTTTGGGTTCTACATGTATATAAAGATACATATATTACATGATAAATGACTTATTTCTGTAACTTAATATTTAAAATCAGACATATTATAAAGGGATTACTTTCGTCAGTGGAAAGCACCATATGTGTTGCAGGGTTTTGTTTGTCAACATAGCACATGTGCTCACTCAAAGGGGCAGTCTAATCAAGTGTGGATTCACATCATAAAGTGGTTAAAATCTTAAGAAGAAGCAGCTAGATTGTCTGTGAAGTTCCTTTAACAATCCCCATATTGCCCAACTCAAGACATATAAGTTGTTTGACTTTTATAATATTTGACAGTTGCCTTGTTTTGAATTAGAAATGTTAGCTGGTCCCTACTGTCTTTAGTAGATCCCCGGGGTACCAGTGAATGACGTCAGTGGGTCGGGGCAGAGATAAGAAAGTGCTAGCACCGCAAATGATCTGCTAGGAGAGTGTACACGGCAGGCATTGCCTGCCCAAACGACCCTACTATGACAGGCACTTTTTTTTTTGATATAGCAATGTCACGTGATGTGTCATGTGATTTAAGTGATTTACCTTGGTGACTGATCATATTTTGTTATACCAAATCAAGGGTCAATATGGCTCTCATACATTGTCAAAATTTCTTTAAAAAAAACAAATATCTTTTTATCTATGGAATTTTGTTTATGATTATTATTGATGCCTCTAAGATGTCTGGAGGCATCTTCCTGCCATAGCCAGGGGAATGCCTGGAGGCATCTTCCTGCTGTAGCCAGGGGAATGCCTGGAGGCATCATGCTGCCATAGCCAGGGGAATGCCTGGAGGCATCTTCCTGCTGTTAAAGGGTTAAATGTCTCATTAATATATACTTTCTCTTTATGGTTAGCTTAGTTTAATTGTAGAAGATTAATTTTAAGATGTATTGCAGTAACCTTTTACTGAAGACAAAAATTATATGTATACTTACAGGCGCATCTCCTTCATACCAATCCTCTTTTATGAGATCCAAAATGTTTTCAAAGGGATCCTCTGCAAACATGGGGTCAACTACACCATCATTGATATCAGCCAAATTGCTTGTCATCATCAGATGGGAACGGAACTAACATCCCATCATCAATCATGGATAGGTTATTTGTCCAGTCATAAATATCCACCATTTCCTCCAAATCCATATCTATATCAAGGTCAGGGGTATTGAAAGAATTGTTCTCCATCTACAAATGAAAAATAAGAAAATTAAAATGACACCCTATTTTTACCTCATATTAAAAGTTTCTCCTTGGTAATTAGTATTTTTTTTCATTCAGTAATGTGATTAAAGTTTCATACTTAGTACAAACACCACATGAGAGACAAAATGACTTCTATAGTTAGGTATAGAGATATATGTATACATTTGTATTAAAATATCTATCTACACAGATATCATTACATAAACACAGCTATATGCGTACAGATGGGAGATGTAGCTTCCCTTATCAATAACACAGCGCAAGTATTTTTTAATATATATATATATATATTAATGTCTTTGTGTGTGTGTGTGTGTGTGTGTGTGTGTGTAGGTGTGTGTGTGTGTGTGTGTGTGTGTGTGTGTGTGTGTAAGAGAGAGAGAGTTTTATTCTTATATACGCCATCTCGGAAGTACATGTATCGGCTGTAAACTGACTTGTTTTCATATATATATACCCCCATATTTCACACCAGCGTTTCCTCTTGTTTACGGACGCGTCTTGGCAGTATTTCACACCTGGCGTATACGAGAGGAAATACCCTCTGCACGACATTATATGCCGGGCGTATATGTGAACCAATAGAAAATAAAATATGTTCAAGCTTAAAGTTGACTCCTGAAATCATCTTACCCATGCAGTCTATCCCCTGCCTAACCCCCGCCTAACCCCGGCCGCCGCCCGCCGCCCGTTTGTGCTGGTAGAGGTATATGGCTGGTCTCTGGGGGAAACCCTCGCCCCCGCTGCCTTTTTTTGGGGAAATTTTTATTGGAAATGATTCGCCTGTAACAATATATACAATGCAGCACTGCACGAACATCATTATTTGTTACTATATATCCTATTCTGAATTTAACCGCAAAAACAAAATGGCCGCCACTAACGGTTAAAGCCAGGCTATTGATATCACTCGAGAGCCCGTTCTGATTATAAAACCCACCTCTTTGTAATTTAATCTATGATCCTCGTCCCGCTAGGTTCAAAGCGGAGATACAGGCGCCATTATCAAGGCACCACTCCAACCTGTCCACCTAGCTTATTGTATATCCACCCGATCGTTCAATGGACTCGCCCGCACTTGAGGAAGGTCTCCACCCGGGCCCCGGGTCCGGACCCGCCCCGGGCGCGTGGTCTTTGGACCCGCGGCCCACCTCGATGATGATTGGATAGCTCGGAAACGAGGCTTCCCTCAGGTGTAGGCCAGCCTACTTCGTAAGCCCCTCCCTCAAGGAACCGCCCCCTTTTCTGTATATTGAATAAAGTAGAAGATCCGATTGTCCTCGGCAGTCTATTGCTTGTGTACTACAATCTACCACACGATTCCTTGAGTTCCTCTATGAATCTTACCTTAGCTACACTTGCGCATTACTTTAATATATAGACAAAACTTTACAATAGGATTTTCTATACACCAAGGACTTAATGATTAATGGCAAATGAGATATAGTACAGTGGTGTCCCCAAGGGGCAGAGATCGGAACTATTCGAAAGTGGCGTAAATACAACAGAATCAGGCGTATATATGATGTATATATGACCACAACATGGAAGCTTATATATGCCTACAGATGAGGCGTATACACACGGGTAATAGGACGACCTTGTATACGTAAAAGCATACCTATATACGTCAGGTACAATCCTATGTAAAATGGTGGTTTTCGTGCAGAAATGCTCTAGAGAACCGACATCAATGGCGGACTGGAAACATGTGAAGCCCGCGAACAGGTGAGATCATGTGACATGTAAGATCATGTGATCTAATGAATATTTATTGAGGTCGGTCGTGTCTCTAGAAATATATATCCCTATAATAAAGGGGTTAATTATACATGCCATAAAACTGATTGAGCTATTTGGACACTTTTAAACATTAGGATTTGAGTAACTAGAATAAAACCATCACAAACTATATCCTCTTCTACAGCAGACCAAAGCAGTGCTGTGTAGATAAATAACTTGGGTGCAAAATATCACAGTGCATGAAACGAGACTCACTCCGACAAGAACAAGTAAAGCAAATGAATATGCGACACACATTTGAGGTTGTTTTTTTTTTATTCATCAAACATTTCTACCAAGGGGAAAATCTTCCAATGCAGGTTTTTCCTGTTATTGTGTGGTACATCTAGATTATCATGCACTTCTAAGTAAGATATAGTAATATACGGAAACTGGCTTACTATCTTCGTACGTCAAAAATACGCGGTGAAATTATTGATCACATACATCCCGATGCCGTAGGCAGAGGGATGTATGTGATCAATAATTTTACCAAGTATTTTGACGTACGAAGATAGTCAGCCCGTTTTCGTATTATTATATACCTAAATATGGCGATATTTTATCTAGTCACATGATCACATACCCCGTACGGCACATTGTGCCGTACGGATATAAATACGACATGGGTAGGAGAGGGCAGTATGTGTAGATTGTTTTTGCACAGGTTTATAATAATAAAACATGTAATGAAACGATAATAAGGAAGGATGATGATAATCGGTTTCACAGTTTGTACTCATACTCAGAGTAAATCTGTTTGATGGCAGCCTTAGTTTCCATCTTCTGAGGTGTACCATTGAGCTTATCCCATAAGTTTTCTCCTCTGTAAGCTGGAGACTTCATGTAGTTGTTACAGTTATTTCGTATTTTCTTGAATTTTATTTTGCCGTCACTTCTTGTCCTTCTTCTAATCATATCTATAGGTTATGCTCACTCTTTGGTTGGCCGTTGAGTTTGTATTTTTTTTTAGTAATCTAAAGGCATAGAGAGTGATAGTGTAATATGTAGCAGTATTGTATGCTTACCAGTCAGAATGCGAATAAGGTGGTTTAAGGTGCCAAGTGAATAGAATAGGCTGTAATGGTACGTTAGGGAAACTAGTTAACCTAATTGGGACGGGTCCTTGTACTGCGTTTCTTTCGCTAAATCTACCGCATGAGCTTGTAGAGTTTCACTTGTACTATACACCTCTAAATTTTCATAGTTATTTAATAACTTACAAAAATAAGTCAATGTCGAAGCCCAAATCAAACTGTGCTGGTAGTTTGTTTTATGCTACGCACCACGCGCATGCGTCATCATAACTCTCCACGCAGAGGTATTTAGCGCAACGCATACCACAACATCTCGGTGGAGACTATTGAATGTTCAAAGTGTGGTGGTATGGCGCCATACCGGCACAGTATGGTGGTACATCTCAAATACCTATTGGACAGCTAAGGTTGGTATTTGGAGTATTTCAGTGCATAGGTGTATAGTACTATGCGAGTTGTATATACTGGTGGAGCAAATGGTCATAGCATACTGAGATACTCAGGCCGCAGGCTTGACGACAGCACTATGAGGCAAGTAGCTCACCACGTGCTCTGTGAATGTAAATAGCCAGTGTAAAAACTGTAGTAGACAAACAGATCAATGAAATAACAGAAAAGGTAGACAACATTGAATCGAAACAAAGTTCCTTAGAAACAAATCTACGTAAAGAAATAACTGATAAATATGGGGACCTACAAAATGAGATAAAAAATACAAGGTCGACTATTGATCTCCTACTAGACGCAAAAACAGGTACTGGCGGCTCTCCGCCTACCTCACATAACAGATAGCCTGATTCCTATGCAAACATGGTAGGGAAACTCTGTGAATGGAAGAAGGAATAACGGATGGGGAGTGAGCTACAGCCACACATAACATGGTGATCAGCCCACCCTATTACCCTATTAACAAAGACCAAAGAGAGCCTGAGTGAATGGAAATGAATAAAATTAGGGAAAACCAATCAGGAGCGACCAAAGAAGAGCAGAGAACAGAATACCCAATGGGAATATCCACATGGATAAGTACTCCTGGCACCAATGTAATTTTAGTAGGATTGTATGCTTACCAGTCAGAAGGATGAGGTGGTCTGTAATCCTAGGTCTGGAGGAGGAGCAACTGGCTCTACTTCTACACAAGACCAAGGCGTGACACAGACTGAGTCACTCTGAGATCACACAGGGCTATAAGGCTTACCCTACCGGGTAGTTCCTCAGGTTCCCACATGGGGACTCTTTCACTCTCTCTCAATATACAACAATAGGATACAATTAAATGTGGTTTGTTTTAGTATAGGTGGCCGTATGCCACTAATGGAGTTTGGCGTAGGGATTTCACGAGGTGGACGCCTATATTAAAACTCATCCAGTTTTATGATAGAAACCTTCGAAAACGGTCCCTGTTGGTTATGTTATTTTCCACCTGTCTCCTGAATGCTGCCTCAGGCTGTTCATTCGTGTTGATTGATAATGTTAAATTCTGCAGCATCGCATGAGAACTAGGTAAGACACGTACAGTAAAATAATATTCTACTATGGAGTGCTCAGCTATAGGTATATTATTACTATTATTTACTGCATGTTACAGCATAATATAAAGAGACATCATGAGTTTGAGTCTGAGTTTATTTGTGTCACTCATTTTGTTGGCTCCATTATTTCACGAGTCTTTGACTCTTTGACTGGTGAAATAATGGAGGCAACAAAATGAGTGACATGAGCAAACTCAAACTCAAACGAGTGGCATATAGATTTTATCCTACCACGTTTCCACATTTTTTCAGTTATAGAATGTAGTGACATAAACAACACTTTATGTCACACCAAGTGACATAAACAAATGCCATGTCAAGCCTATGGCGTTTTTTATTAGGGGTAGGATAATGAATAAGGCCCTGCTTATTGCGTTATTTTCCACCAGTCTGACACCTCTGGCTGTTCCCTCGTGCTGATTGATAATGTTACATGCGGCAGCATCACATATCAGCCAGACAAGACAGTTACATGTAAAGTAGGATACTGAGATATATGTGCTAATATTTACTCTATCTTGCAGCATTATGAATAAGGCCCTGCTTGTTGCGTTAATTTCCATCCGTCTCCTGAATGCCGCTTGCGGCTGTCACCTTGTGTTGATTGATGACGTCACATGCTGCAGCATCACATGTCAGCCAGGTACATCATCTATATCATACACCTCAGTTATGGAACAGTGTATTTCTTTACATGTAAAGAATGGAATTGAAATTTTAAAGATGTATCACAAATAGATAATAATCTATGAACTAATTTATGTGTAATATCAAGGTATGCATTGGGTTTGTTTCAATGTTGTTTAAGCTGATGGGTATTTACTAATGGTTATTTCATTTACTCCAGGTGAAGAGCCTGTGGCATGTAACCAAGGCGATCCTCGGTCCTCTTCCTGTAGAGATTGTCCTGTGGGAACATTCAGTGATGGGAGAACCAGACTGGGAGAGAAATGTCGACCGATGTGAGTATTTGAAAAAAAAATGTTGACCCTATTTTACATTCAAGATTTGCTTAGATTCATTTGCCTAAAATCAAAAATTTCCCTGAGATCATCCCAAAGCATTATAAAGATTTGAATATTCCAAAAACTTATGATGCAACCTTCCCGAAAACAAGGGGGGGGTGACATAAGTTGAAAAATAAAGGAATAGATGCATGATAAGCAACTTGAATTTGTTTTCAAGTATATCTTCATTGTCAAAGGATACTGTCAACAAAGGTTTGACAAGGGATTCGAAAATGGATTCGAATATTAATGCCCACATTTTCGATGGGAATCATAAACCTGTAGCCTGTATGTTCAGCATAAACAAAATGAGTTGAATCCTTTCCATTGTATATGATAATGTAGGGGTCAGGGTAGTCGAGCAGTGGTTTGTTTGCTTTATGCGAGGTGCTGCGAATGCTGATCACTGCTGAGCGGTAAAGCCAGCGGACCTGTATATGTAAATACTAGGGATTACCCGCATTACGTAACTCGGTCAGTATATAACAGCTGAGTCCACAGCGGGTCGACAGGTTACTTGTGTGTTCCTCCAGGTCAAGCGAAATGCTTGGAGCGTCACACACTGGTAGGTTTCTCCACAAAGCCTTAGCGGTTGAGGGAATAGATCCCCACACCTTACGCACATTCTGTGCTAGGCGACTGTGTATACACAAGGTATTGATAAAGACAGATATACCTAAAGCGTGCTGAGTTTGGTCTTGTGTCCACAGTCTAGGTGGAAAGTAGTAGATCCCGCATCTTCTTTTACTTACCGAAGAATACCCGAACCAACCTGTGAGGGAAGCAACACAGGGTAACGACTTGTCTAACTCTGCCGGATAGACTAATCTAATCTCGGATAGTGAGGTTTTGAGTAGTTTGTAATTGAATACATTCTGTTATCTCTGATTTTAGGACAACTTGTGCTGAGGACCACATGATAATAAAGAGCGAAGGGTCACCCTCAACTAACAACATATGTACATGTGAGGAGGGTTACATTCTGGGAGACTATACACTCGAGTGTTACCCTGATCCAAGTGCAATACTCTTCTTAAATGGTATTAAACTTCATCTTTATACTGGCTTTTTCTATAGATCTGTCTTAATCACTGATATACTATCATTATAGAGTATTTAGAAGGAAACCCAGAAGAAGGAAAGATGAAAATAGCTTGGTCCATGCTCCATCGAGTTTGACTGCAGAGTTGTTCACCAAGCGAAGCAGAGTAAATTACTCTGCAGTCAATCCTGAAGGTACAATCCTGAAGGTAGATCCAGTCTCAGACTGGGTGTACCTTTGTACCTAGGATCGCATAGTAGAGACAGGGCATTACCAATCCACTTGAAACCAACACACTATAACTTACTTATACAAGAGTGAGATATATCTTTGGATTAATTCACAGTTCTATGTACAGATGTAATTGGCAAAAGTATCCTTGATATGTTTTGTAGTTTCATATGTATTATAGTTTCCACATTGTATTATTTGAATCACTGAAAATCATATTCATTGATATACCATACCTAAAGCCATGTCTCTGAACTACAACTACCACACATATGGGTAAGAATACTTTATTATAGTCTTGATAACTTCATTTAGACATAAACAAATTGATATCTTTGGCTGAAACATAATATGAGAAAGCTACTGTGAACGAATTATTATTTTACCGAACCCCTGTCCCCAGAATTTAAACCGAGGTCTTTTGACCGACATTTAAATGTCCAGAGGACAGGGGTGAGGTGAAATAATAATTGAGACTCAGGTATACGGTTTTCTTATTATTATATACCTTGAAAAATCTCTAGAAACCAACTGAGGCAGGAATGGCGGAACATCATTTTTTATTCTTATCCGATACACGGTTCCAGGATAAGGTGAATGTCGTAATATAGTAGTATAAATACCGACAAGTAAACCTAAGAAAATTTTTTCCCTGAGGAATTGAGCAAGGCAGAAACTGAGTATGAGTCTGCACAGACGTGGCTTCTGAAGATTTACCCGGATAACTTCCGACAACCGGAGTAGTTATCCCACCCAAATCTATAGAAACCAACTGAGGCAGGAATGGCGGAACATCATATATTATTCTTATATGATACACGGTTCCAGGATAAGATGAGTGTCGTAATACAGTAGTTTAAATACCACCAAACTGCCAAACCTACGAAAACAGGATTTCAGAGATTCTTTCATCTGATGAAATTCTATCCAAGAGAGATTTGGATAGATATTGATACACACGATCACTAGACCAGTCCCCACGAATTTTGATATCAAAAATCGGAAGCCCAGCTCTTACTAGAGCTGTCGCACCTCCCCGATGTAATAAAGGTGAAGTGTAGCAGGGCAGTGATAATAATGACAAATAACAGACAATTCTTTTGAAAACCAATGATAAGTACAACGACGGATATTGTTACCCCTAGAATAACACAGAAGGGGGGTATCTGGTGAATTATTGACTGTAATAAGGCGAGTACTAACATGATGACAAATACAAAATTTTAAAACCGGAATTCTAGCAAAGGGCAATTCCAAAACCCTCTAACAATGTTGAATAGTTTTTGATTTCCTAATAATTAAAAGAAGACCCCCACTTGTGAAGAGAAACAACCCTGACCAAGATACCCGAATCACCATCAAATAAATTTGACTTCCAGAGTAATCCCCGGAATCCCAAAATCAGGGATAACCAAAAAATCTGATCTTCCTGAGAAGAGAAATCTAAAATTGAAAAAATTTGATTAAGATAAGAAATGGTGATGGTCGGAGCCTGGTTATGGGTGTCCCCTAAATATCGTCTAATACCTTTCAAGGTTGATATCAATTGAAAATCAGATGGAGAGACATGATGATAACCATTGACTTTATGTAATGTCCACAAAGCCGAAAGGTAGTTACATAAAGACGAGTAGGAAAAAATCTCAGCCATGTAAGCCAAATAAATACAGGCAACATCTATTGAGGTAGGCATAGGCTGAAAGCCATAAATCTCACAAAATCTCAAGTAGTGACGCCATTGTGTCCTTCGAGTCTTGAGAGTATTCAGAGCCATCCAAGCTTCCTGATACATCTTGACCTTGACCTTGAGCTCTTCAAGTGCTGTAACAACACAAGTCGAGGGCAGGTAAGGCTTCACCCAATTTTGGGATTTTATCGGAGGATAAGCGAGACAGGTAATTTGGGGGAACATTTTCACCCGAAGGTATATATACAGCAAAAAATTGAAAATTATAAATGAAACTGAGCCAGAAGAGCTCTCTGAGCCAAAACATGGCCCGAATACTCCTGGAACGACCAGTATTCAACATTGATACTACTTGGGTGTTGTCACTCTTAAGCCAAACCTTGTGGTTCCTCCAAGAGTCTCCCCACAGAAGGGCTGCACAAAGGACTGGCCATAGCTCAAGGACATTAATATCTAAGTCTGGGGTAAATTCTGATGGACCCAGAGAGTAATGCTCATCAGTGAAAATACTCTGATTTGACGGAGTAGACTTCCAGTTGAACCAAAACCGGTCATAGATGAATCAGTGCATACATTATCTACATATGAAGAAGCACTCAAAATTCTGGTTGTGCCATTAAAAATTTCAAGAAACTTAGACCACCAAATAAGGTCGTCCAGCAACCAAAGGAGGACTTTGCAGGTAGACTCCCAATTTTTGATTGAATCGCAAAGATTTATAACCCGTCTAGTGAAAGTCCTACCCCCATGAACTACAGTACTAGCATGAGATAGCAAGCCAGCTAATTTCTGTAAATCTCGTTTTGAACAGGAAGACCTACCCTGAAAGTGAGAAACATAGCTCTTGACCTTGTCAAGCTTCCTCGGAGGCAAACGGAGGTCCATAGTCAGGTAGTCTATCTCAATACCCAAATATACTACCGTGGTAGCAGGGGGAATCAGCTGTTCTTCAGCTACCTTGAATCCTAAAAATTCTAATAAGGTAACAAGTACCTCCGTAGCTAAAGTACATTCTTCTTCAGAAGAACCCAAGACAATAAAATTGTCTATGTACCCAAATACCCTGGGGAACCCCCTATGGGCCATACACTGAACAATAAATTCAGTAAACTGGGTAAACACACTTTGCCCCAAAACACAAGCAATTATTTGTAATGTAAGTATCTTTACCATTGACATTCCAGATGAGACCTTGAAATTTCCTGCTGTCTGCAGAGACATTTACAGACCTGTATGCAGACTTAATGTCAACCACAGACATAAAGTCACCAGAGTGGAGCACAGCAGTCACATCATCAATACTAATATAAGAAAAATGTTCACAAGTGTTATCCATATAATTATTAATAGAAAAATTCTCAGGTCTGCTGCAGTTTGTAATTGGCCTCAGCTTGCCGGTAGGCTTAATCACAGCACCCAAAGAATGAATACACTGGGGCATATCCACTCATCTTCCCAGACAAAAGTTCAGATTTATCGATGTCGTCCATCTGGGCAGAAGGCCCCGTCAGATAAAATGGAGGAATAATTGGCACAGACATAAGAATTGCAGAAATCAATGTTCACAATCTGTACGCCCCTAGAGGCAACTCCAAAAATGTAGTCACCATAGTGACAGTACGCTTCCCGGAATACCGAACACGGATTCAACTGGCACAAAACTCCCGATATTTCGTGATTGCCCGCACATAGACCCAAACAAAAAGTATGGACGGGTGCAGATGGGCGTTCTATGTAATTCTGATCATTGAAATAGTCCGAAACTAGAACATGGGAATGGAAAAAGCCGTTTTCGTTACCTTGAAAACCATCACAACCGCTAAACCGGAAGTGAGGGCGGCCATCTTGGATCTCCGCAGTAAATAAATCTGTAGCTGGTTCCCCTCCCGCCGCATTTAGCGGACGTTTCGCTGATACCTCATCTGCGCTTGTTGCCCGAACGGCAGCATATAAACCCGCAGAGACACTCAAAAAAACAGCGAACAAACAATTGACATCTTCTGAATTCACAGAAATATTTGAATTAGCTGACTTCACATACTCTTCCTCAATAATCTTAGAAGAGTTAAATAACTCAGTAGGTTCTAAACACCTCAATTCGGAATTTGAATCAAAAGAAATTTGCTGCGGAGTACATATAAACAAGCCATCGCCCCGCCATGCTGGTCGGGAGTGGTCAACAAATCCAATTTGGTGGATTTCGGGCAGTCCGACATCTTATGAGCAGCACCACACATGCAAATGTGCTTATTAGGGCACGAGGATCCTTTAGGACACGTCCTACCCTCATGGAAGGCCCAGCAATATCCCCAAGGGCGATTGGATCGAGAAGCGGAGGACTTGCGATCAACCGCTTTGCACAGAACTCACAGATCGCAGGCTGTCAGGGCCGAGATGTCGCTGAACATATTCGTGAACACCATAGCACACTGAGGCTAGACCTAGCGACTCGGCGCGATCCCTAACAGCCAAGTCTTATTTGATTAGTGAATTTGAAGTGTGCAACTTAGCCTTGTCCACAAGAAAACAGACGTGCTTAACATAGTTCATAGCATCGGCTTCACCTTTGGCCACCAAAGACTCAAGAAGACTGATAACATCATCCACAGAGCGATCTTTCGACGTGTCAATTAAGTAAAAAGGTTCCAAGTCAAACTTTACAAAACGCTTACGTTTGGAGGCACAACAGTGAGTTTGGGTAGGACCCCAAAGAGCAGCTGTAGCATCAATCGTTGCGTCTACAGGAACGCCCCCAAAAGCGTTACCAGGAGGAGAAGATCCAGTCGCTGAATGCAGAATAGCCTGAAACCACTGGGTATGTATTCATGGCCCAGATTAGTCGCTGTAAACTTCGGAGTTGTCGCATCGGCAACTACTGGAGCCGGAGCCGGCAACACAGGAGCAGTCGCTGCAGTCGAAGAACCATTCGCGACAGGTGCGGAGGCCGACAGCACGTCCAACTTCGGTACCAGACGATCAATCTGCTGTTGCTGAGGAGAACTCGCTAACAGCAAACCCTGGAGGAGACTCTGACTGGAATCCACGGCGACTTCAGCTGAAGCGACAGTCTTATCGGCAGGGTTATCGTCGGAATCGTCTTCACCTTCGTCGCCCGCCAGGTAGGTCTTTGAATCAAACTCCATTTTTTCATTGTCAATGGCAGATCGATAATTTTCAGGCGTTAGAGCGATGCCGTTGGCCTTGCAAATCTTGGCCCCACCTGACATATACTTACAAAACTGTCCACCTGTCGGCGGATGGGACAGCAGACAAGCTGAACAAGTGAGTAACTTTCTCCCCATAGCGATCAAAAAGCATAGGTAGCGAACCGAAAAAGGATAGCGGTGGAGGAAAAAGTTTTTCCTGGCATCAGGAGTTGAGCAAGGCAGAGACTGAGTATGAGTCTACACAGACGTGGCTTCCGGAGATTTACCCGGATAACTTCCGGCAACTGGAGTAGTTTTCCCACCCATAATTGTATTAAAATTATAATAATTTTAGAGTAATTCGGCGAGGCAACCATGAGTATGTGTGTACAAGGTAAAGACTATAAATAGGAGTGACGCCAAATTTCCCACCACTCTTGCAGTACACACACACCAAGACAGATACTTACAGACTTACGCGGAGACACCATTCCACTGGGAAAGTAACCTGAACGAACGTAGGGTTACAACACCAGAAAGAATGGAAAAAGAAAGAAGAGAAACGCGCAGCAAAGAAGCTGAAAGAGACAAAAGAGAAAGAGAAGATCGACCAATAGTTGCTGCCGGATCACAAACCACAAAGAAGGTAACAATGGCAGGCAACGCCAAGGCGATAGAAGAAATAAAAGAACAGCTGAGTCAAGTAGTAAGTCTGTTACAAGATAAAAGCAAAAGTGGAAAAAAGCGAAAAGAGCGACAAAAAACTCACAGTCCAGAGAGAAGACGGAGAAGACGGAGCAGAAAGAACGCCAACGACCGGGGAGAGACAGAGAGCAGCCATGGCGAGACGGGCAGCGAGGGCAGCGGAACGGCAAGCAGCCGGGACCTGAGCAGTGGGGAGAGGACGCCAGACAGCGCACACCGTCCACGGAGCAGACGCCAGCGGCGTTCATCTACTAGTAGCAGTCACCGCAAGCGAAGCAGAGTCATGGGAGAAAATACAAGGACTCAATCAGAGAGACCGGGGAAAAGCAGACAGCACACAGATAGATATCAAATCAATGGCAAAGGATTACGATCTCACCAACCGTGTGACGAAATTCTTAGCAGAAACGAAGGTGTCGACCGGAGACCAAGGTAACAAATTCTTTTATGCTCATGCTCACATAAAGAGAGGTGCCAAAAAAGAGAAGTGTGGTCTAGGTGAAATCACTCTAGCAGAGACAATTTGGGGTTTAACACAAGTTAAAAAATTGTATAAAGACGAGAGAAAAATCTACAGAGCTATTGAGAAACACATTGAAGATGTAACTGAAGATTCCATGTACTACACGTTTGAAAATGTAAGGAAATTCTCAGAGGAGGTATGCACACAAATACATGATGAAAGAATAACATGGGAGAATGCTTACAAGATAGACAAGTTAAGGTTACGGTTTTCACAACGTGGAGAAACAGGCGCACGTGGTAAGGAAGATAGGAAAGGGGGTTGTTTCAAACTCAGTTCAGAGCTGGCGGCGGCAAAACCGGCACCTCCATGCCGACAATACAACAATGGGGTATGTAGCTACGGCACCGATCATGTTAGTGGTGGTTACAGACATCTGCATGTCTGTAATCCCTGCATATGGGCTAAATGCACTCCACTCCCACATAGTGAGAAAGAATGTCGTATGAAGAAGGGTAAATTTGACAAAAAGAAATCGCAAGAAAAAGATGTAGAAAAGAAAGATTTTTAGATGTGGTTTTAGGGTGTGACAGCACACATAGAGATAAGGAACTAAGTCAAGACAAAACAAACAAAGAAAAACATGAGGTACATGAGAACGGGAAAGAAGGCAGACATGTAAATAGTAGAATAAGCAAAGGCAAAAGCACATTTGAGGTTAGCGGCACAGCTACCAAACAAGCATAAGCACGGGTCAATGACGACACAGCAGGCACAAACAGAACAAATGCACAGAGATACAACGGTGGTAAAGCCTATGAAGGCAGAGAGGCATGAGTTGAGGAAGAAAAAGAAAGTGAGATCGAAAGTAAAGAACAGGTAGAGAGGGGGAAGAACGTAGTGACACCAGAGGAATATGCTATTTTCGTTGGCGAAAATTGGCCCATGCGAACTAAAGCAGCGGAACAGATAGCAGGTGAAACTATGGAAAGATACAGACAGGTAAAACACCACAACATACCAAACTATAAAGGCACTAAAGTACAAATACCCTCAGCTATGAAACATGAAAACTGGGAAAAACTACTAAGAGAGTATGAAGACGAAGAAGTGGCAAGGTACATAAAATACGGTTGGCCGATAGCCTACACGGCTAAAGTCATCCCTCAGGCACCTGAAACAAATCATAAATCGGCCACAGATTATGAAGACCACGTGTCAAGATTCATTGAGAAAGAATGTGAGCTAGATGCTATGGTAGGCCCCTTCAAAGAACCCCCATTCAAACCATGGTCGCAGGTAAGCCCACTTATGACGCGCCCCAAAAAACAAAAAGGAGAAAGAAGAATCATAATAGATTTTTCATTCCGTCATGGTATGTCGGTTAATAATGGGATACTTAAAATTGAGTATGAAGGTGAAAACATCCAATACAAGTTACCAACAGTACTGGATATGATCAAAGAGGTTCTGACAGCGGGACAGGGAAGCTTTCTTTGGAAATGTGACTTAGAGCGCACATATTGACAACTCCGAAGTGACCCACTGGCCTACCCTCTCACAGGTATAAAACACCAAGGTAGCTATTACATAGACATGTGTATAGCGTGGGGGTGTAGGGCCTCAGGTTCAATACAACAACGAGTGTCAGAGGCTATATGCTACGTAATGAAAAACAGACGTCACCAAATGTTGGCGTATGTGGACGATTTTGGCGGAGTGGCTATGACGTCCACACAGGCTAACACAGCATACGAAGCTTTTCAAGAGGTATGTCATGAACTTGGGGTAGTTATAGCACCAAAGAAATCTGTTCCCCCAACTCAAATAATAGAATGTTTAGGCTATAACATAAACACCAGAGAGATGAGAGTGTCAGTCCCTAAGGCAAAGCTTGAAGAGGTAATCAGAGAGTGTATCATGTGGAAAAGTAAAGCTAGTGCAACAAAAAGGGAACCACAAAGCCTTACAGGCAAACTGGCGTACATTTCCCAATGCATCATCCCTGCCAGGAAGTTCATGTGCCGCATCTTAGATGCTCTGAGAGCTGCACACAGACAGGCTAGGGTGTGTGTAGGGGGCAAGATTTGCAAAGACATAGAATGGTTTTGTAAGTTTGCAGCCCATTTCAATGGTGTCGTACTCATGAAAGAAATCAGACCCTGTGTAGTACTGGAATGTGTTGCAAGCCTGGAAGGAGCTGGTGGCTTCGGGGCCGGGTGCTACTAAGCCGTGGAGTTCACACTGGACTTCCGAGAGAAGCATCATATCAGTCAACTTGAGGCCCTAAATGCGGTGGTGGCTGTCGAAAAACTGATACCGAGCACATTGCACTGTACAGATATTGTGGTCAAGAGCGACAACATGGCCAGTGTGAGTGCCTTGAACTCAGGTCGTGCTCGTGATCCAGTCATAGCCCAATGTGCTAGACGCCTCGCAATGTTTTGTGGTCTAAGACAACTGTATATCCGTTTAGAGCACAAAAGGGGAGAGGACCTTGTACTGGCTGATGCGTTGTCACGACACAGTATATCGGTCAGGCACCGTAACCTAGCCCGACAGGTAACAGAGCAAATGGGTCTGCGAGAGGTATGTGCCGCGGACCCAGCAGAAATAATATCTGCTGATATGTGTTAATTTCTTTCAGGGATCTTACTCTACCAACAAGTCCGAGCTAACTTACATGGCCTGTGCGCCGTGGGAACAACCAAGAACAGGACTGTACAAGCGAAGGCACATATACGTTTTATGTTATCTTACATTCGTGACATCTTATCCCCGACTGTAAAAGACATTTGTATGTACATACAATTACTATTTAATTCCTTCGATGCACCAACTACTGTTAAGAATTACTTAAGTGGAGCAAAAATATTTGTGTTAGAACATGAAGGCTGTATTGTGAACTTCTCTCATTTATTAACAACACGGTTTCTTAAATGCATGATAAAAGGTAGTGACCACCAACCAAAACAGGCACGTGAGCTGAGCGTAAATGAAATTCACCAGGTATGTGAACATTTGTGGCGCCTTAATCAGGAAGGTACTGTAATTGCAGCACTAATTCTATTTGCCCTGCACACCTTGCTACGACAATGTCATTTGGTGGCCACGGACACTGGCAGCCGACACATTATTAAACAGCGAGATGTGACAATGACTGACTTAGGTATTAGTGTGCAGGCTCCTTCGTCTAAAACGACCTTGACCCGGTGTGTGTTGTGGGTTGCGGTGCAGCCTGTCAGTACGTACTGCCCTGTGAAGGCAATGAGGCGTGCCGCCAGGACCGCAGTTCAACATCATGACAATCCTCTATTCACGGTACCAGGCACGTCGGCCCCATTCACAGTCAAGCAGGTGACAACAGTGTTTCGCCTAGCCCTTGTACTAGCGGGGATCAGGGGTGCAGAAAGTGTAACGTTGCACTCCCTCAGAAGAACCGGTGCTCGCATTGCGGCATGGTCAGGACTCAATGAAAAGACTGCCTCTCAGCAGAGACTGTGGTCATCCACAGCTGTGAGAATGTACGTCCCCAAAGAGATATATACCCAAGTATCAGACAACGTCGGGAAAACTATATAGCCAGTTTGCGGTATGTTTATCGGCTAATAAAATATGTTCTCCGATTTTCTGCAAACTATACAGGTGTTGACTTTTAGAATTATATTAAAATTATAATAATTTTAGAGTAATTCGGTGAGGCAACCATGAGTATGTGTGTACAAGGTAAAGACTATAAATAGGAGTAACGCCAAATTTCCCGCCACTCTTGCAGTACACACACACCAAGACAGATACTTACCCGCCCGCGATCCCTATAACAAAATGAATACAAATGAATACGCATAGTACATGATGTGTATGTTTATCGGCTAATAAAATATGTTCTCCGATTTTATGCAAACTATACAGGTGTTGACTTTTAGAATTACAATAATGTCAATAATCATGCCGTAGCAGCCGTTTCTAAGCCCATTTGGGCACACGACGGTTGAAGCGAACTATACCATACACTCCATCCTTCAAATATACTTATATATGTATATATACATATATGGTCAATTCTCCCAGATCGTGATCGATGCCCACGTACGGTGACCAAAAATTCAAACTAGTTATATCAAGATAAAAGAAGTGGAAATATATAGTAGGAGACAATACCTTACATGGGTAAATGTTGGGAACACTAATCTTTATTGGAAATTATTTTTTTAGCTGAATAATTTTAACCTTGTAACCTATATGTCACCGTACGTGGTCAAGTGGGTTCAATGAGGTCTTAGGGTAAATATTGGTTGTTACTTTTTAGCAGAATCAGATTTTCATTATCAGAAAATGAATCTCTAATCATATTGAGAAAATTAAAGTTGATTAATATTATTTAGAACATAATGCCCATGTACGGTGACCGACCCACGTACGGTGACATAAATAAAAAGACATGTATGTTACTTGGCATTAACATGCCTGAAGTCCTTGCAAATTGCAGATGTTAATGGTTCCATAATACTCTATTTATCTATGAAATATTATTCATTAATATTATAATTCTTTTTCCTTACATAAGCAAAACCTAATAATTTCTGCCCACGTACGGTGACCAAATAAAGTTCACCACCCATGTTCATTTAGCTGTGGTATACTTGATGGCAGAATTAATTTATACACTAGAGATGATATATAAACTGTGTATACTCCTCCTTTGTTTGGTGGATTAAAAAGTACAAAAAAAAGTACTATTCTATAATTTGTGTACCTTTTAATGTGGCTTGCCCACGTACGGTGACATAGCCTTCACCACTGATTTTATACACCTAGACTACATGTATATTTCCCCATTTAAACATTCATTATGTTTTATAAGTTCGGCAACACATTTGTGGGTATGACACATTCAAGATAGACAAATATCTATAGTTACATAACTATAAGAGGTGTTCAAAATCTGGTTATACAGGTTTCATCTATGAATTTTGAGCTAAAAATGCCTATTTTAGGGGTTTACCAATTTTCTTTCAAGATATAGATACATGAAAGTGGGGTTCCCCTAACAGATCTTTCATTTCTACATACTCTAATATCGTTTCTGATATCCTAAAACGATATTTACATATAAAAACGACTCTTTGAATTATTGGTCACCGTACGTGGGCATCGATCACGATCTGGGAGAATTGACCATATATTGATGAACATATATATGCACTTGGGAGGGTGTGTATATATATCTGTAAATATATATACATAAATAGATATATATATATACACCCTATATCTGTAAATATATATACATAGATATATAAACCCTCCAAGCACAACCATCTAGCAGGTGATTCAGTGGTGTAATGGTTAGGGTTTGTTTCGGAATCTGAACGTCGGGTGTTTGAATCCCGTAGGTGACCTTTCATTTTATCTTTTTTTTGTTTTAAATAGAAAGGAACACACCAGCGTATCGAAAATAAGAAATGGTACATTCATACAATTTTTTTTAAACTAAGATGAATTGTATTAGTTTTATGCATAAACAATTTGTCCTTCACTGTTTGTTTACATTTAGACGGCTGTGACCTCGTGTTGGTTGATGATGCTACATGCTGCAGCATCACATGTCAGCCAGGTACATCATCTATATCATACACCTCAGTTATGGAACAGTATATTTCTTTACATGTAAAGAATGGAATTGAAATTTTAAAGATGTTTCACAAATAAATAATAATCTATGAACTAATTTATGTGTAATATCAAGGTATGCATTAGGTTTGTTTCAATGTTGTTTAAGCTGATGGGTATTTACTAATGGTTATTTCATTTACATCTCCAGGTGAGGAGCCTGTGGGATGTAATCGAGGCGATCCTCGGTCCTCTTCCTGTAGAGTTTGTCCTGTGGGAACATTCAGTGATGGGAGAACCAGACTGGGAGAGAAATGTCAGCAGATGTGAGTATTTTAAAAAAAATGTTGACCCCTATTTTACATTCAAGTCCACAGCAGGCCGACAGGTATGTTCCTTCGGGTCAAGCGAACTGCTTGGAGCCTCACAGACTGGTGGGTTTCTCCGCAAAGCCTTTCAGATCCCCTCACCTTATGCTACGTAGCACATTCTGTGCTAGGCGACTGTGTATACGCAAGGTATTGATAAAGACAGATATACCTAAAATGTGCTGAGTTTGGTCTTGTATCCGCAGACCACAAGTGGAATGTAGTAGATCCTGCATCTCCTTTTACTTGCCGAAGAATACCTGAACCAACCTGTGAGGGAAACCACACAGGGTAACGACTTGTCTCACTCCACCAGATAGACTAATCTAATCTCGGGTAGTGAGTTAAGCACTCCTAGAACTGATGGACCGCTACAATAATAAGAATACTGTGTGTCTCTGACTTTTAACTTGATACTCCATTAACAAGAACATAGTGTCAATCTCAGGTTTTGAGTAGTTTGTGATTGAATACATTCTGTTATCTCTGATTTCAGGACGACTTGTGCTGAGGACCACATGATAATAAAGACCGAAGGGTCATCTTCAACTGACACTATATGTACATGTGAGGAGGGCTACTTGCTGAGAGACTATACACATGAGTGTTACCTTGATCCAAGAGTAATACTCATCTCAAATGGTATTTAACCTTATCTTTATATTGCTTTTTTATAGACATGTCTCAATCAATGATCCACATTCACTGCATGAAAACCACTATTTTACATATATATACGCCATTGCGATAACGCACATATCGGCTGTATCGTGGCTTGTTTATACTTGTATACACCTCTTATACGCGTCTACATTTCGGGCATCTACAAGACAGTTTCCATGTGATAACATATGTACATGTGAGGAGGGCTACTTGATGAGAGACTATACACATGAGTGTTACCCTGATCCAAGTGCAATACTCATTTCAAATGGTATTAAACTTCACTTTTATACTGGGTTTTTTCTATAGATATATATATCAATCAATGTGGTCACATACACTTTCAGTGTACTGAGAAAGATCTGTCCCTTCACTATCTGCGTACTAATCACTGTGATATTTGGACAGGAGCAGAGTGCCAGTGTCTCAGGGTCTCAAAGTCATGCCCAGCTGACCATGACTATTTACTGAAGACCCACTGTTGCTTGATATGTCTTGCCTAGACTCAGCCACTTAGAGAAATGGCTAGTTGACTGGGCTACAGAAAACGATCCATAGACTGAATGTAACCTTAAACATTTTAGTTATTATTCATTTATAATTGCACGCTCATTCATCCATAATGAACATACCATTTGGTCCTGGTTATGGAGTACAAGAGTGAGATGGAATTGAGCTTCACCAATCCAAGTGTAACCTACTGTTATAACAAAGATTGTTGTCACAGTATGACTGATGTGTGTAGAATAAGAGACACAAGTATGCATGAAGTCAAAGTTTCCATGTAGCATGGTAAAAGTATCCTTGATTTGCTATATAATGTTTTAAAGGAGATCAGTTCTTGATATTTGTTTAAACTGACATTACAGTTACCTCATTGGTTTCCGGAATAAAAAAAAATAGAGGAAAAAATAAGTTTGTACACTTCATACAATGCTTTAATCTCAAATTAATATGAACATGTATAGTTATAATGGCTGAGGCAGCTGTCTCACTAAGCGCGGCAACCCCGCAGAGACATCTACCGGACGTTGGGAGAAATGAACTCATACAGTCGTGACGTGTCACATCACGTGTCAGTCGCTCCTGTTGTTTGAAAGACTCCCTCCCACCCCACAAACTTTCAGGGTTTCAACCCTTCATGAACTTTTACTGTTGACAAATTTCGTATACCTTTGTAAACTGTGTACCATGTATGCTTTCATATTTGTCTTTTAGTTATTAAAGAGTTCTTAGAACCATGAGATCATATGTTATGCTTCATCACACTGAAACCCATGTATTTTCTACTGACACTGTAGCAAAGGAGTCAATCATAACTATGCCACATATAGGTTAGCATACTTTGATATAGTTTTGAAAACTTCATTTAAACTATAACAAGTTCTTTCTGGGCTGGTCCCATCAGATTAAAAAACAATTTTGAAAGATTAAAAAAAAAGTTTGAGATCTCCTGCTGAATGTTATATCTTTCTAATATGAATCTTCATGTAAGGTAATATTAGTGTGATTTTATCATAGAATTATCATTTCCTCTATCACTGTCCCCATTGTAGATATAGCTAATAGTGTGAATTATGCAATGTCTGGGTATTATGCATCATAGTTTCCACATCACAATATTATAATTTTTATAGTTGTTTCTTAGTCACTCAAGACTACATGCTATGCTATACAATAAAAGTATTTTAAATTGACATTCTAGCAAGAGGCAAAAACATTACCACATCTATGACACCTTACATGGGTAAGTATATTTTGTTTTAGTTTGATAACTTCATTAGAGCCATAACATTGAACATTTAATTTTCTAATGGGTAAAACTAGTTTGATCGCATTGTCGAATTTTCATTTTATATGAGTTGATTTCAGTCTTCTTGGTGGAAGTTAATCATGAACACTGATTGGACAATCCAAAATTCTTAGCAGAACAAAAGAGGGGTACCTTGCAAAGAATTACCATACAACACTTTTTCGTTGATTTTGATTCCAAATCTGCTGGGTGCATGCGAAACCGTAAAGCATTTTTGGAAATCCAATATGGCCACTAAAATATTCTATATCCCATAACTCAGTCAGAAAATGGCCTATGAAATCCACAATATGGAGAGCAGTGAGCTGACACAAGTGTCCTTGACACTGGAAGAATGGACAGCCCATGCACCATGCTGCTGAGTGTCCTTCACCTTATTAATGCGCAGAGATGCTTGGCATCCCCAGCCTCATCAATAATGCATCAGCAGTGGCCTTGACACAGTGACAGGGTATGACCATCCAGCCTCATCAGTTTGCATGGGCACCCAGTGAACACAACAACCTCCCAAACACAGTGCTGGGGGGATGCCACTGACTGTCCTTGACCTTGAAAGGGGCAGTGTGTCACAGACATGCACATAGACACTGTACCAACCTTAAAATTTCATCTGACCTTGACACTGTAAGTGTGTGATTAACACACTGTGATTTATTCAGCCTTGATGTTGTAATGTAATCGACCTTGAGAACTCCTTTGTAAGCAACAAACAGCAATAATTCAGGGTTCTACTATCTGAGTTTGTGAGAAGTGTGTATAGTCTGTGGATATAATGAAAGGAGCATACTACCAGTACCTCTTTTACATACCTTTCTGAGAAGGGTTGATACTTCCAAGGAGTATTTTATCTCTCACAACCTACCTATATTCAGGTGTTGGTCTACTGACCTGATTAAAAGCCTGTCTAGCAGCAGTGTTACAAATGGGCTTTAACTAACAGACTTGTACCAGACCTGTACCAGTCCTTTTTATAATCAAATGATCAGACTTTCACCGAAACATATCTGTATTCTTTACGACCCAAGTATATATCATTGATTTGCTAAGGCTGATGTTAAGCCCGGGTAGTTTCTTGCTCATATATCTATTTTAATTGCGATGCAAATCATTCAACAGATGATGCAACAACCACATTCAACAGAACGTGGGTCACATCTGGACAACAAACTCCTGTTTGCGGACAATCTAACTCCTTGAGGTTTTCCACCTCCACCATCCTGGTCACCCTCAGTCTGCTGATAATACAATATCTACCTGAGCAAAGCTTTCGACACCATAGACCACTCCATCCTTACCAGTAAATTGCAAAATTACGGAATTAGAGGGAAAAACCTAGACCTTTTTAAAAATTATCTGAAAAAAACAGACAACAAATTACAAAAGTAATTATCATTAAATCGGATGGGGGAGGGGTGGTCTGCGGTGTCCCACAAGGCTTCAACCTTGGTCCTACCTTGCTTCTACTCTATGTGAACGATGTATTAAGCTATGTAAATGGAGTTGAAATACTGTTATACGCAGACGACACTGTTTTATATGTACATGGAAATGATCATGAATCTATTAGGTCGAAATTATAAAAGGGACTCCTAGACTTTTCTACATGGTGCGATATAAATAAATTAAGTACTAACGTGTCTATAACGAAGTGCATGGTCTTTGGCTCCTCGGCTCGGTATAAAAAAATCGGTGACTCATCTTTGAAACTCGATAACAAAATTATACAAAAAGTCTGCTCATATAAATACCTGGGTATTTGCTTAGAACCAAACCTGTCTTACAATTTACATGTAACACAAACTTTGAATAAAATAGCCTACAGAACTTACCAACTAGCAAAGATGCGGCCATTTTTAAACACAAATACTGCTCTACAAATATATAAATCAAGAATAATTCTGTATTCGATTATGGCGACATTTTGTTTACAAATTCATCTAAAAACATAGTAAATAAATTGCAAGTTACGCAAAACAAATGTCTGAGAATCTGTTTAAAATCTGATAGCCGAGCCAACGTAGCCTATATCCATGCACAGGCTGAGATACCCTACTTATCCGACAAAAGGAATATACATACTTTAAATTTCATGTACCAACGAACTCTAAATGACAAATATTTAGATAAGAGAAATTTGTTAACAAGAAAGTTTTGGGCACCAGTGTTAAGAACATTAACTCCAAATACTTCGCTGTACATGAAGAGTATTGAATATGCGGGTAGCCTACTGTGGAATGAATTATCTCCACTAATACGAAACACTGAAACCTACAAAGAATTTAAATCTCTAACAAAGGAGACACTGGCAGAAAAAATACCTAAATAATTATGCCTATATATTATTGTAAAATTGATTGTCTACCTTGATATACAGACTATATGACTCCTTGTTGTTGTACTTTACATATTTGATATATATTTGAAAATTGATTGTCTACCTTGATATACAGACTATATAACTCCTTGTTGTTATACTTTACATATTTGATATATATTTGAAAATTGATTGTCGAACATCAGAGAGCATTCAACTTAGTTGCTCCACGAGCTATGCAATGTCCAGCCTCTGGAGAGTAGACGTAATTATCTCGATTTGTTATATATGCGCAAAACAGCATTGAATATTGAACAGGAAGGCACGAAAACAAGGGGACAATGTAAGAGGCTGATAAAACTACGTCGACCATTAACCTCCTTCTTTAAAAGAAGCCCTTTGTTTAGAAACAAAGACGCATGGAATAATCTTCTGGTATCTGTAGAAGACAGTTCTCTGTATAGTTATAAGAAATTTGTTAGACTAAAATGTTTCTCTGAGGTAGAAGTAGATTTCTAAAGATCTATATTGTTGCATGCTTGATAGACGAGACAAAGATTTTTTCATAAATTCAGTCTAAGGCCAAAGACTGAATTTATGAAAAAATCACCAGCATATAGAAGCTCTGTTGCTTGGAATAGCTTGCCCGAAAATATTCGTAAAATCGAAAGTAAAGACGCATTTAAACGAGCTGTAAAGAAACTACCCGACTTACCATGATTGACCAATGTCAGAACTTACATTAGGTATAATATTACAATCAAAAGTATGTATACTAACTAAAACAACAACAGCAGATTTTTTCATTGTGCTTTATTGTGTCATGTAAACGCCTACAAACCTTTTCTATCACCTATATCAAATGACTATTATGTTAAATTGTATGTATATGTATTATGTTGGTAACAACTGTAATGTAATCACTATCTGGAATCTGTATGAGCTATGTTCTTGATATGAACCTAATGGCAGCGCAGAATCACGAAAGACTTCCATGTGCCAGTGTATAAATGAGACTGTTGAGCTATGATCACACAAATGGATGTTTATAGTCAAACTAGGACAACTACGACTGACATTATAAAGACCCAGAAATTTCTCATCTACGTGCTCGCGGAGAGCAATTGACTTATGCCAATTAGGCCCGGCGTCGACCTACTACGATAGAATCGTAGACCTCCCGATATGGCACTAATACAAAATGTCAAAATCGGTGCCATATCGGGAAGATGCAAAATCGTAGACATATGTCTAGACAAGCCAATCCACCATGCGTTGTATAGGGTTCTTATCGGTGTCTAATCGCAGAAACGTGCTCAACTGTCCCGATATCAGGTAACCTTCCGACGCGATTTTGATTTTTTATCGGGAGGTGCATCGTAGACCATATCGGTGCCATATCGTAGTAGGTGGACGCCGGGCCTAGATGGTGGAACAGATACTTGTTGCTTATTGTTCTTTCAAAGACTAAAAGAAGACAATGAGTTGTTAAAAGTACAAACGGTAGCTACAAGAGCTAACTCGGCACCGATTTTTGAAATAAACCACCCGAACTGTGAAACATATAAAAGGAGCCTTGATTACCATGGGTCCAAAATATGGAATGAACGTTCAACAACAACAAGGCAAATGGACTCTCTAAAGAAGTTAAAAATGGAGCAAACAAAAATCATGTTAGCAAAAATTCCGTAAAAATGGTTCGTGTCCTATTGTTTAAAGCATGCCCGATAAAGACATAATATATGTTAATAATTGATGATTGATGTAGACAAATGAGATATTATTTCTTATATGTGTAACGAACTGATTAGTTGAATGGAATGTAACCAGATACTGTTACTATATGATATATTGTACTTGTAAATATGTTTTGAGCGAAAAATGCTCTATAGAAAATACAACAGCGAAATCATTGGAATGTAAACTGGTAACGCGTTAAGACCAGGTCTTTTGAGTTGAGCGTCTACCAGTATAAATAAATGTCTTTAAACTTAAAAAAAAAAAAACTTCATCCTTCATTATTTATTGTTATTTAGCTTTTAAGCCTGGATGTTTATTACACCCTTCCCACTTGGTTAGTATCATAAATGATACTCAAATTCTATATTGTATATTAGTTAGGGCTTTGAGCCCCTCCTTACTTGTCATAATTTTTTAGATGTATTTATATAAAATTGTGGTGAAACCAAATCATGAATGAATGATACAGAGGTCAATAACCACGCTAGGGGTATGGAAGATCGCGGACATGTACTGACGAATGATACCTGAATAAAATAAAAATATGGTTGACAGATTAATTAGACAAATCTCCCATTTTTGGAAGAGCGGTAACAGTATCGTGCTTTACACTAAGCAGCTTTTAACCCTTCCCTTACCAATGCTGACTTAAGGCAGCACCACGGGAATACCGATGTTGACTTGAGGCAGCTAATTCATATTATTATATATTTTATATTATTTCAATAAATAATAGACAGATCTTTACAAAAAATTCAGGTTATATAGAAAACAATATTATATTTATGTAAATTTAGATGAATGGGTTGCTATGGCGATGTTGATACCTGACTATATAAGACATACGTCCAAGCCCTAGCCTTACAATTAGTCAGAGTGTGGCTGGCCCCACCTACCGGGCATATACCATTTTCTCGATTTCTCCATAGTTTATTAATTCTAAATACAAAACAACTACACAGATGTGTTCTCCATATCTTTTTATTATTATTCATGTAAAAAAAAACATAATGTCATCGCGATGAAAAAAAGATACACATCTTTGTAGGTGCAGTGCTAAATTGGGCCTATGTACAGGCTTGTGTCAATGGAGCAAAAAAATATGTCTCAGAAAACCACTATTTTACATATATATACGCCATCGCGATAACGCACATATCGGCTGTATCGTGGCTTGTTTATACTTGTATACACCTCTTATACGCGTCTACGTTTCGGGCGTCTACGAGACAGTTTCCATGTGATAACATATGTACATGTGAGGAGGGCTACTTGATGAGAGACTATACACATGAGTGTTACCCTGATCCAAGTGCAATACTCATCTGTAATGGTATTAAACTTCATCTTTATACTGGCTTTTTCTATAGATCTGTCTTAATCACTGATATACTATCATTATGGAGTATTTAGAAGGAAACCCACAAGGTGAAAATAGCTTGATCACCTCCATCGAGTTTGACTGCACAGTTATTCACGAAGCGAAGCTGAGTAAATTACTCTGCAGTCAATCCTGAAGGTACGATCCGGAAGGTACACCCTTTCTCAGACTGGGTTTACCTTTGTACCTAGGATCGCATAGTGGAGACAGGGCATTACCAATCCACTTGAAACCAACACACTATAACTTACTTATACAAGAGTGAGATATATCTTTGGATTAATTCACAGTTCTATGTACAGACGTAATTGGCAAAAGTATCCTTGATATGTTTTGTAGTTTCAAATTGATATCTTTGGCTGAAACATAATATGAGAAAGCTACTGTGGACGAATTATTATTTTACCGAACCCCTGTCCCCGGAATTTAAACCGAGGTCTTTTGACCGAGATTTAAATATCCGGAGGACAGGGGTGAGGTGAAATAATAATTCAGACACAGGTATAGACCCCTTTCAATGTTTGTACACAATCGCCGACTGTGTTAGGTGCGCGCGCATAGTGCGGTCAGAAAGAACTAGGTCACAAGCATGAGTCTATGGGACCTGCTCGTTCCTCACTCTAAAAGTTGTCAGAAAGCTTAGACAATTTCCTGGAGATGATAGAAAAGTACATTGCCAGAATAAACACTTCAGCTTTAATTTGATACCTCAAGCACACAGATCTGACAGGTGATAGCTTAAGTATCTTCAGTTAAAGCTAGCCATCCATGATACTACCATGTACACCCAGTCAGGGAGTTGTAGGCACCCTGTGCATCACAGGCTGACCACCCCTGCCACTATGGGGCGCTGCTTGGAACTTTACTGTTTTCCTGAGATGTGATTTTCATTTCAATTTTTTTTTTTAATCTTTTCATATACAGAATGAAGGACAATGGACTAACATTAAGTTTATTTTGTAAAAAAAAGAAAGAAAATGTACTTTTTTGTATCATTTTGTACCTCAGACAAGTTATGTTTCAAATGGCACCCCATACTCAGGGGATGGTCACACAGGCATGCACCCCTCTCTAGTGGCAGCGCACAGCACCCTGCTGAGGGTCACCAGGGTAGGGTGGAAGTGGCCAGTGTGGTGGCAGGCATGGCTAACCAACACACAGGGTGCAGGCACTTGGTAGCTGTGTGCTTGCAGGCACAGGGGGCTGTTTAGCCTAGCATTACTGGAGTGAGTTTATTTAGTCTTTTCTAATAGAAAAAATTGGCACATATATATCCGTTCCTACAAAATTCTGAAAAGGAAATTGAAATTGGTCATGAAATAAGAAAGTTATGAACATATTTCCATACTAAATTCTTGCTCAGAGTACCCTTTGCTATGACCACAACAAGTGTTTCTGGCCTCAGTGTGCGTGCGCATCGCCGTTAATGTATGCGTGACGTCACGTGAAAGGGGTCTATACGGTTTTCCTATTATTACATACCTCGAAATAATTACAATAATGTCAATAATCATGCCGTAGCGCTCCCTATTATTAATACCTGAAACTATCAATTAGTTCCGGACTATCATTTCATGTGACACACATTTTACCGACTACCAGCGCAATTATATTTGTGGCTGATTAGTCTCTTTCACGACCGCTTCAGGCGCACGGGGCACGCTAGGAAGGGTCTGTAGGAGGGTCCCAGGGCGCTCATTGGCCGAATGTGGGAATTTTCTCGTTGGGCCTTCTATAAATAGATCGGATTCAAACCCAGGGAATACCAAACAAACCACAACGTGTGAGCTGTCAGATGAATAACCTTCTCTAATTGTTAAAACCGAATTGAAAACCTCTGCTCCTCTGATGCATTTATACATATACTATTTATCTGCAAATATAAATTTGCAAACTAAATGTGATTCAGTGTATAATTGCCATTGCTTGCAGTATTTTGCCACATGCTTTGTGATCCCAATACTGCGCATGCGCGAACTCGTTAGGGATTTCCCAGCTTCATGCCACAGACAGTGCATACATCCCAGAAATTCAATGTCAGCGCCTGTAACATATTGCACAACAAAACCAATGATGTAGTTCACTATTTAAGACATATAAATTCCATTCTACTTAATTCTATGTATCAAATATGCTCGATGTTTCGATGCATCGTTCCTGATACGCCATCTTGTTTGTTTTGATTCCGTAACACCCGCATGCGCAGCATTGGCATCCACCATACTGCTTCCAGGCAGCTTTCAGCCTGCCTCAGCCAGGCCCCTCCAACAGGCCCGCTTAGGTCTCGTTCACTATGTCTCTATGTGCGGGAGCAACTTCAAGCGGATTCGACAAAATTCTAACGTTTTATATGTGGTAGGTAGGTAACAATTTGTCCTTCGCTGTTTGTTTACATTTAGATGCTTTGTTTACATTTTGCACGCTTGCTTCCACTACGGCGGCGGGTGGTAGAAGCACTGCCCCTAAGACTAAGTCTCAATAAGATTAGTTTTAACGCTTTTTATGGTGATTCCTTCAGTAATTCGTTGTAATTTCGTAATCCACGAGTGTATTCTGCTTTTTGCTGATGTACATTATCCATCTGACACCTCCAGTTTCTCTCTAAATCATAATAAAGATATTTCCGCTAGTTTGAATTAATGGATAAGCTTTTATTTGTTATTTTAAATCACTATTGATACCCCTATGAGTGTAGGTTAGATCCCACACAGGATCACTCAAGGTGCACCTCGAACCAAATACGTTTGTTCTATGTATACTATGTATACTCTCAAAGCAGAGATACTTAAAGGCATGTCGGACAATTTTGCTTGTATATTATAACCCTGAATTTTCCCCAATTTTGAATGTGATGATCTAACCTGAGATATTAGATCTTGCAGACACTGGTCTTCATCAATTAAAGTATGTAGTCAATTCAGCTGAGAGATGAAATTGGAAGATCTTAGTCAAACTTGCAGGATTTCGGTATCTCAGAGGGCAAAATTAATTGTGGCCTGGTGCAATCAGCTTCTTAATCATACAGAAAATCTCGTGAAACCGAATTTATCAGTAAAGGCCCGTTACCATTGGGCAGCGAAAATGGTGTAGATTATTTGCCTATTTCCATTGGCCATTTCTTATATACAGCCAGGAACCAGCGGCGGACCTTTAGCACTGCTGAAGCAAAATGGAAATGGACTATTAGGAGAACACAGAAAATCTACACAGAGTTTGTCGGCCAATGATAAAGGGCCTTTAGGGAACTAGCTACCAATGGCGAGCGATTTCCTGCAGCTTCTAGCTCTACCTTGAGATGACCTTGAGCTACCTTGTGAGGGTATGGAACAGCAAATGGAAAACAGGTGGTACAATAATGTCTTTACTTTTCAGAACATTAGTGGAGGAACTGGAGTTTAATAATGTTATCTTTTATTCAGCAGATACCACAACAGCTTTCAACAGAACCCGAGTCAAGTCTGAGCAAGAAACTCTTGTTTGCGGACAATCTAACTCACTGAGGTTGTCCATCACCACCATCCTGGTCACCCTCAGTCTGCTGATGATACAATGATGGACGACAGACAGAACCCGAGTCACGTCTGAGTGACCAGCCCCTGTCATTGGACGATCTAATTCCTTGAGGTTGTCCAGCTTCACCATCCTGGTCACCCTCAGTCTGCTGATAATACAATGATGGATGACAAACAACACCCGAGTCACATCTGAGTGACTACCTGCTGACTTCTGAGAATCTAACTCATTGAGGTTGTCCACCTCCGCCATTCTGGTCACCCTCAGTCTGCTGATGGATGATGGATGACAGACAGAGCACGAGTCACGTCTGACTGACCGGCTCCTGTTTCCGGACGATCTAACTCCTTGAGGATGTCTACCTCCGCCATCCTCATAACCCTCAGTCTGCTGATGATACAATGATGTACAACAAACAGAATAGTCAAACGTTTGCTTCTCCAGTTTACTGTATTTGTTTAGTCTCTCCATTCATTAACTCCAAACAGAATTCCGAATGATTTACCATGTACATGGAAGGTGAAAACAGATCATTTACTAAGCAAAAATAGTATAGACATGGGAAAATTCATTTCATTATGGTTGCACCATCTACTGTATGCATCTTAATTCACAATGCATACATCTAAGATCCCTGTAATTAGATGAGTATTACCTTCCCTTATTTATTCTGGTCATTATTGTGCTGAGTGGAGATTCTTTAAAGCCAATAAGACAATAAAGATAGATATAACTAAGGCCCAGAATCCATCAACCATATACAGAATGTCACCTGAAGTATGGAGATCCAAGGAGGAAGATGCTGGAACATTTTCCCTTGTGACTGTGTAAACCAAATGTTGGCTCCTTGCCATAAAAAACTTCTACCACAGGAGAATGGTCTGAGTCGAGGGGAAAGGTGTGAGATTTGTTATACCCATGCAGTGGAAAATCTGTCCCCTAGGACAGAACTGGCTGAATAAATTTAAAAAAAATTATACTGGATAATTACATACGGCTGCTCTCTGTACAGTATGAATTGTATACTGAACCCTGTGCAGTACACTGTTATACTGAACACGTTGAAACATCAGCAGTGCGTGGGCTATCATGTAGATATGTGTTCTATGCCAATATATGGTAAGAATTTATTGTTTTGGGTATATGATAAATATATAACGTCCTACCATGCTTGTACATGCTACAAAAATCAATGTGAATTGATGTTTTTACAGAACGAGGCCCCTGGCCCAGGTCAGGTCGTTCTATATAAATACCTGTATCAGTTACATTAGTTCCTACGTTTGATTTCCACTTTAAGTCTTATAAGGCCATGGTAACGAGCTGCAGCCCCTTTTTACCTCAGTCCCTACCAATTATCATGAATGAAAAACCAAATGCATTTGGAACAACTGTTGTTTACTCTCAAATGAAAGAAATATCAAGAACCAGGGACCTGTTGAATAATGTTGACGAAAGTACAGGGTAAAAGGAGACCTTGTACGAGAGGTTATCATTTAATGATATTCGAGCTCTTTCACTTTTTTTGTATTGTATAACTGTCAATGTGCCAATTGTAAATTTTATGGCCACTGTTGGGCCAATTGTCTAGGTAAGAAGTATAGGGAAGTATCCTGAAAACTGAGGGATAACAGAAGATAAGTCAGAGTATGGTCATGCGACCGAAATTAAATCAAGGAAAGAGGTATTGGACCTTGTAAAATGTATGTTCGAATGGAAAAGAAAGGTTGTGCGACCTAGACTGTACTATAACACAGAATTGGATAAAACTATTTGCTAAGAAGTAGTAAATACTGCAAAAGTCTGAAACTAGAAGAATGCCAATTTTGATGTGTAATGGAAATTCTTATACTTGATTGATAGTTATGAAATTTATAACTAAGATGAAACTGGAATCGATCACCTGTAGACTGCAAAATTGTTCACTTGTAATTGACTATAACTGAAAAACATCGCGTGCGTGATGACACTACAAGTCAATAAAGATTTATTAAAAAAACAAAAAAAACTAAGACTGGAAAAAGGTCATCCATGAGTGCTAAATAAAGTTGACCTACATCATCAAGAGAAAGGAATATATATCATTTAAAGTAATAAAAGAGGCTCATGCGGCGGTAGCCAGGGGAATGCCTGGAGGCATCATGCGGCGGTTACAGGGTTAAAGTAATAAAAGAGGCTCTGGAGGAGCTGGATAATCGTAGGTTTATTTAACACTTCCTATAGGATATTTGACCCATTGAATAATTCATTCAAATTGTCCCAGTCTATGGGGCCTCTGTCTTAGGTTTGAGGGATTTATCCTTAGGAGACTTCTTCGACACACTAAGGACAATTTCCAAAAGGGATTTTACTGTCCACCAGGGATCTTATTTATGAAATGACATTTGATGTGGATCGTCCCAGACCTCCTCCATCTTGAGTTAGATCTTATCGTCCAGCCTTACGATATATCCTGGATTATTAAACAGGCCACCGATCACTGCTGATAATAGAAGGGTGTATAGAAGATCATGCACGAACAATGCTATTCCTCAAAACTTTGCTTCGTTAGTTAACTTTTCTTAATTTGTCGAGTCACTATCTATTTACTCCAAAGAGAGTTTCATCTGATTTACAGCAAATAGATTCAGACTATACATGCTTTTACATACATCACTAATAAATTAGCGACAACATAATAATTTCAAGAAAGATCTGTTGATTGTATGCTACAAAACCTTAATGGTGCCAGTCTTCGACTATTGTGGAGATTTTGGAAATAGTGCAAATGAGTCTGTATTATTTCTAGATACTTCAAGATCGAGCCTTGCGAATTTGCATTAAAACAGCTATTATGGAAATCTCCTTAAAAGTCTCCATAGAAGATGTGATATAGAAACACTACTGTCCAGACGAACATACTTATCAATGATGCAAAATTACTACTACCATTATTTAGTGTTCGCTATAATGACTCGTGACTACGAAATGAGTTGGAGTATTTTAATAACAAATATGATAATTCACATACTTAGTAACATGGTATGTGTGTTTGATTAACTGTTGAACTTTGAAACATTTTAAGATGAGAACAAATTACCATGAAGGTAATAATATAACTCTGAATTGAGTTATATGAGATTTGACATGATTTATACATTGAATGGTAAATGTGAAATCAGAAAATCAAACCCGGTATGTTTATAGTTTTGAAAATACCTGTGTGGTATTATAAGATGGGTGTTATATAACACCTGAGTTGGTATATGACATGTTGATTTGAAAGTTAAATTGACATGAAAGTTTGATAAGAATTGTTACTACAAATGGATAACACTACCTTTGTGTTATAAATGAGATTGAATTAAATTGAATACCCAAGGTAAGAAATAAAGTATATGAATATAATCATATTGAATGTTGATATTATATATTGATAAGACATGAACATTGAAACTTGAAAAGGCCAAGGGCAAACCTTGAATAAGTTCATGGATTAGGTAGATAGGGGCGCATGGCTTTGAGGGAAGACCAAGTTCCGAGCTGTTGAACTTGATCGATGGTCTTGCCTGAGGCGATAGCTGAGTGGGTTCCCCCTCTACGGAAAGAGTGCGGAGAGTAGGCGGAAGGATTCGTCACCCTGACTCGTGTCAGAAGAAGGCGTAGGATGGCCGTGAACTGGTGAGTTGTCAAAGGAAAACCTGAATGGTTTACAAAAATGGGGTCCAGCGCATTACCAGGGTAATTTGCTATATAACTGACAAACCAAGAGCTCCTCATGTCTACTTTCTACCGAAAATCCACAAGCCACAAGGACCCCCGCCAGGGAGACCGGTAGTCTCGGCAAACAACTGCGCCACGGAAAAGATCTCTACATTCGTCGACAACTTCATAAAACCACTGGTTCCAAAAATCGAGTCTTACGTGAAGGACACCAACGATTTCATCCGAAAAATCGAATCCCTAGGAAAGATGGACAAGGACACCATCCTAGCTACCCTGGACGTTGGATCACTGTATACCAACATCCCCAACAACGAAGGAATAGAGGCCATCAGCGAAAACTACAAAGGACTAGAGACCCTCGACTCAAACCCACCAACGACTCTCTAGTGGAACTATTGGAAATTGTGTTGAAAAATAACAATATCCAGTTCAACGGAGACCACTACAAGCAAATAAGTGGAACGGCAATGAGAACGAGATTGGCACCGTCGTATGCCAACCTCTTCATGGAACGACTAGAGGAAAACCTAAACGCTGGAAACGAACACAAACCGACGATCTGGCTTAGGTACATAGACGACATCTTCATAATCTGGAACCACGGAGAGACTGAGTTCCACAAATGGATCTCAAGACTAAACTCTAGTCACCCCACAATCAAATTCACGTCAGAACACTCGACCACGGAGATAGCTTTCCTAGACACCAAGGTCAAGATAAACGAAGAGACACGAGAAATCTACACAGATCTCTACACGAAGGAGACCGATGCCAACACCTACCTGAACTACGACTCTGCTCATCCACCAGCAACGAAACGCAGTCTCCCTTACTCCCAGTTTTTGAGACTACGAAGAATCTGCAAGAAAGATGACGACTACGAAAAAAACTGCAAAAGGAAAATCGAAGAATTCAGAGAAAAAGGATACCCCGAAAAGACCATTCTAGACTGCAAAAGAAGAGTGGATGCTCAAGACCGAGAAGACCTGGTACACCGAGACAAACCGCCCAAACCGGAGACAGACGACCTAGTCCTAGTCACCACATACCAACCGAACCAAGCAAGCATAGGTGAAATTGTAGACAAAAACTGGGAAGTCCTAGCCAGATCCATAACAACCAAGAAAATTCACAAGAAGAAAGTAATAAAGGGATATCGAAGACCGAAAAACATCCGCGACATCTTAGTAAGAGCAAGAACCAACTACCAACCGGACAAAACCGACAACGACAAGGAAACACAAGAAAAGAAACATCCGATAAAAACACCAGGAAGTGAAACCAAGGAAGAAACACAAGAGGACAGAAACGAGTGTACAAAAACCAACTGCAAGTACTGCAAACTGATAGACACTGGAGGTACGATCGCTTCCAAAACCACGAACAGAATACATCACACCAAGTGGAACGTCTCGTGCAACAGCTCCAACGTCATCTACTGCATAGAGTGTGCAACGTGCAAAGCCCAATACGTGGGACAAACCAAGAGAAAGATCAAGGAACGAGTAAGGGAACACCTAAACTGCATAAAAAAACAAGGAAGCAAGAACGAAGTACCAAACCATTTCAACCAGAAATCACACAACGGGACCCAGGACATCAAAGTATATATACTCGATTATATATACAGACACCCTGAGTCCAAAGAAGCCGCACAACTAAGAAACAAAATTGAATTCAACTGGATTCACCGACTAAAAACTCATGCGCCAGAGGGTCTCAACACGCTCGACAACAGATACGGCTAGTCATCACGTACATAAGAACACTTCGGGTTACAAATGCCACGTCAAAATTTTTTTTCCTACTGTAGCACCGACAGGCGCAAACGGAACGAAAAAATTATACCTACATGATCCCCCAAAAACCCAAACTCAGAAGTTGTGAAGACTAGGACTACATACAAAAATAGAGAGAACGATTCGACTGTTTTTTCCATACGCGAAAAAATAACGGAACTGCATACTCCGCCGTCAGAATGAAATTCTGGGGGAAAGACCACAGAAGAACACCTACCGCACCTTGCCTGATGAGACTGGTTAGTAGTCGAAACCACGAGAATAAATATCCTCGCTACATGCGGAGATATACTCCATATGGTATGAAATACCATATGGAGCCAAACGACAGGATGGCGACAGATCGGAACGGGGTAGGCAGCACGAAAAAAACCTGCCACTGGGATTGGAATCTCTCCCGGTATAAGATCTCTTGTTAACAGTGATCTTTTTCCAGTTGTGAAACATCTGGCTCCCCATAGAACCAACCAGCGACGGTCAGGTCGAAGCACTCGCACGCCGCACGGTTCTATGCACCAACGTGAGACCTGAAAATCAACATAAACAGCTCTCAACCAATCAAAACGCCGCATTCGGGATATGCAGACGGGTCAGCGGCGTCGTCCGCTGATCCATTTCCCGCTTCTCTCTATTCCGTGGTCGCAAAGCGTTGGGTGAGGAAGTGAGTTTTTACTGCTACGCCTCGTCCGCCTACTATAATTTGCTATATAAGATCCTCATTCTGTGACAGGGCACCAGGGACCCTTGACTGGGCGAACCAGTAATGTGGTGGGAGGAGCCAAGGAAGAACGAATCTTGGTTGAGCGAACACATAGAACAAGGGCGTCGTCCACTGTCCGAACATCCTGTCTCGTAAGGGTGTGGTGGGTTGAGGTGGAATCCGTAGTCGAAAACAGGTTCGAAGCCCAGAGAAGAGTGGAGAAAGCCAACAGTGCTGGAGCCCTGAAGAGAAGACCATCAGTAAGACTCACAGAAGCGTCGCACAGTGTGTTTAAAAGTTGCTGCGTGATTTGACAAGCGGGACGAGATTCGTGCCAAGTGCGCACTACAGCTCCTTTAATTACAGCGACAGCTTTTGGTGACGAGAAAGTTGCTGGAGACCCGCCGTGGTCTGCTATCCAGTCGCGAGCCCCGACCAAGTAATTCTTGACCGCGGCAGGTGACATGAGGGTGGTTGCCAGCGACTGTATGTAAAGACAGGCCTTGAGAACGGTTGGATTTGTGGGGTCCAAGATGTGAACCGCTGCAAATGCCACATACTTCTTCGCCTGGGCCAGTTTATTCTTCATTGTGGACGCTGCCGGAACAGCTGACCATGAGCGCAGCATCTCTGCATGCCGTGTCAAATCTGTGCCTGGAAGAGAGCACAGAACTGACCGTGAACAAATCAGCTGGTGGAGGTAAATCTACCCCTTCAGATCGGATGGAGGATTTGGGAGGATTGGCAGAAATGAAAACAACGTCACACTCCCTGAGAGCTACAATGTGCCAGAATTGACTAGCACACAGTCCCACTAAACCGTCTTTGTGAGAACAAGCTCGGGCGAAGTCCTCCAGGTGGGGTAAGGAGCTTGCCACTGTAACAACAGAGCCTATGCTCTTGTGAGTCAATGGAAAATTGCAAGCAGCCACAACCGCCAAAGCCGCTGCCCTTTCCATTGTGCTGACGATGTTAGCATAGGAAATGTCCCAGTTGCAGACGAGAAAACGTTCAACCATAAAGCACATTAAGAGCCAGAAAGAGCCATCTCTTGCTACCTTGTTTTTCTTTCAGAGGCTTTTTGTTCAGCGTTGGATTGTGCACATGTAGCCAAAAGGATAGTCCATTTTTCATCGTTGGAGTGAACACATGTTTACACAGTCGGTTTTACTGAATTTTGGAAATGAGAAAGTATATTTGGACATGGAGAAAGAACTGACAATTTTGTAAATGTATTATGAGGCCAAATGAATAAAGAAGAGTGCTGCTCAAAATTTTAAAAAAAACAAAAAAAAACTTCTTCCCAGTTCACATTTACCGACTCAAACAGAAGCTCCTAGAGCACCATGAACAAGCAGCATCCCCTTGAGCAAAATATGGTTATCCAACCTAAAGTCCGTGCTATATATGTAAACGGTGACTTTCAACAATTTGTTTGTAGCTGGATTATGTTATATATATATATATATATATATTGTTAAATTTCCTAGTTAACAAATTTTATCAAACATAAATTTATGAATCACACATAATAAAATCTATTTGCCCAGCTATATCTTTGTCTCTTTCTTCAGATGGGAGGTGGGGGAGAAGTACAGTAATGGGAATACCATATCGGGAGACGAATGTGCATATTATTACTCATTATCCTACCCCTAATAAAAAAAGACTCCATAGGCTTAACATTCGGTCACTGTATTCGGTCTGGAGTTCAGAAAAATGAAAAATATCGCTCTAGTGGGATACACTTGACAAAAGACTTCATTTGTTAATGTAAAAGTAATTTAGATGGGCGGGGAAGGATAAATTCTAAAGCAAACTCGAGTTAGTCGTGTTATTGTTTATTGCACTCCTGCAAGACTGCGTATTACTGCATGAGGCGAAGCCAAGAGCAGTAATACAGGTGTTGCCGTTCAGCGCCGCCTAATGGTCCACTGTCTAGTTACGCGGCCGCTCGGACAAACACGGCCTAGTCCGCCCACATGCCCATAGAAACACACAGCAATCACACCTGGAGTGTGAACGATGGGTGTGATTGGAGGAGTGTTGTTTTTTGATATATTGCATTTCTAGAACAAACTAGGGTATTGTATTTTTTTTATTTCTTTTTTTTTAAATGTCTTTATTGCATTCGACGTAATCCATCGCTCTTCCTAGCAAATACGACAAAGGAACCAACACCAACTTAACAACAATGATATATACAATGAGATGAAGTACATGAAGAATTTTTCCTGTTAACGAGTCATGGCTGTCTAAACTACATAGTTGATAGCCTTCTTGCTTTTGAATAGGAAAAAGATAAGCATATTGTATCTAGGCCTGCCAATGTATTATTGTGTATTCAGTCTCAGTGTTCCTGTGTTAACGAAGCTATATCAAAAGTATCATTGAGGTGATATGTGTGTATGACACATCAGATTGGAGCTGGAATACCATAGAATACGATGCAATTAGTGTTATTTCTCTAAAAATGATTTACACTGGTATAATAAACGTATTACGCTCATACACTCAGTCATTCAATACAAAAGAATACGTTGCCAGGTGAATGTTTCGCTTCAGCCGTGGCGTAACTAAACAGATAAGGTGCGACACCGGCCAATGGAAAAAGGCCTAGATACGTGATCTTGCCGGAGTGCGATAAACAACAACACAACTAACTCTTGTTTGGTTTCTCCATAATCTTTTTAGGTTCAGTTATACTAACAGGGCAAGATTAAATACTATGGATATATAAAATCTAAATACATAAAATACTTTGGATATATAAAATATAAATACTTAATATCACTCTGATTTTTCTATACTGGTCATTTGACGCATATATATATATATATATATATATATATATATATATATATATATATATATATATATATATATATATATATACATATATACATATAGATAGGCCAGTCTATAATGCTGACATAAATACTTACATAGAAATAAAGCGTCATAGTCATATGAACTCTGAAGATTGACTGGGCAGTAAATCCAAACTGATATTTATGAATGACTTCATTTGTTATGATGTGATCCATTAGTTGGTTATGTAAAAGTTTCTGTAGTAATTTAGATACGTTTGACAGATTAATAGACAAATCTCCCATTTTTGGAAGAGCGGTAACAGTATAGTGCTTTACACTAAGCAGCTTTTAATCAATGGCCTATATCTTAATCTGTTTTTAGATTTAGTCACAAGGTCTACCAGTCAATATATCCATTCCGTGAAGCAGTAGGATTAAGCTCAGAAAAGGTAAATATGTCAGTATTTTATCATGTATGAATAACTTCGTATAGTTTTGCTTGTGACCGGATATTTGTTATGTGACCTCCGTTGGATAAACAGACATGAATGGAGAATAATATCCAGTCAAGATACTAAAAAGACCGTCTTAAAAATGTTGTGGGCGTACAGGAAACGGTGGGTAGTGTCAACTGAGATGTTATCAATATCAGTTATCAGTGACTTGATATTCTGTACACGTATTACCCACCGATTACTGAGTCTCCATAGAAAACGCATTGGACATGTGTAATTTACAAGTAGGCGATAAAGGATGGCTGGAATCATCTGATTTAAAGATCAGGGACCTGTTTCAGTAGGCTCGTGACATCAGGCCTAGACAGACATTAACAGCGGCACCAACAGTGCAAGCAACAGCGGAAAAAGACTAGCAAATATCAGAAGATCGAAGTGGCCAATCTTCTTCATATTTGGAACGATTATAGATTATATGTAGCTCCTACTCATGTTAAAGTTTCATTGCTTAATTCCTAGGAGAAGTGAGTGAAACTCTGTGTGTCATCGACTGCAATTTTGTGATCTGTCCGTATGGTGTCACAGACGCCATCTAGACATGTCACGAAACTACTGAAACAGGTCCCAGGAGTTAACAGAAAAAGTTCCGAAATCTCAGACTAATTAACGCATGCCTCCTATCGTGATATCGGCGAACGTCATAACACTCGATAGCAGCAGACAATATATTACGATCACAAGATCGCAATCAACAGAGCTTACAGTTCCAGTTTGGTGAATAATTCTGTGGCAGTATCTCCTAAACTTTATGGTCGGTCTATAATCGGCCCACTTACAGTTGTCAACTAGTTCTTACCTTGTTTTGTCCTGTATTTAAGTGTTAAATCCATCCTCCGATGACAGAATGAAACCAACATAGCAAACTGATACACTCTAACTGCCACCTCACGGGCAATTTTGGAACGACAACATTATTAACAATAGGAGGCGCATTGGTCAAGTTTCAGAAGGGTATCGTAATTATAAACAAGGAACGGTGGTTAATAAATACAATACAAACTCGTTTCAGATAAAACCGGCCGTAATCTCCTCGGACTAGACTCTACGTAATCACCTCGCTATCGTTCGGAGATCACTACGCGTCTTGTCCTCGGAGATTACTGCCGCTTGTATCTGAAACCAGTTAATGTTGTGTATATATTCAGGCGATATATGGAAGTTCAACGTCCCGTCTTATAATCAGAATACGAAAATTGCCTCCTGGCGCCCATATAGCTGCAGGTTGTGATATTGTTTTTGCATTACAGCAAATGTCTAGAGCCCTGCTTGTTGCGTTCTTTCTCACCCGTCTCCTGAATGCCGCCTCCGGCTGTTCCCTCATGTGGATTGATGATGTCACATGCTGCAGCGTCACATGTCAGCCAGGTAAGCTATTATTTACTTTATTTTCTTTCAGTATAATAGGTGGCCCATGGCCATAGGTCAGGGGTGGTCATTGCCCCCTGGTGTTTTCCCTCTACACTCACGCACCCCATGCGCTCCCCTCTCTTTCACCCCCTCTAGCGCTGCTCCAGTGCACCACTCTCTCCCTCACAATTTCCTCACCACTCAGCCTGTACAAACATACTTATTTTTACCCACCCACCCACACCTCTTCCTCCTACTCCCTACTCTCGTAGTGCTATCAATTTATGATTATTATATCATATTGTTATAAAAATTGACATAAATGCTCCATCTGTCAATTATTCCTTGTATTAATTGATTATTCATATTAATAAATATCATTCATCACTTATTCATATTAATAAGACCCTAATAAAATTTATCAAAATGTTATCCACGGCCTCCTCCTCTTTATCCAGCGATAAAGGATGTAGTGGGTCGGGAATCCAGCAGTGTTAGTACATTCTATGGAAGGTGGCATGGAGAGTCGATCCTTACTGTGTGGTGGTTCCGGGCAACGCCGCACATGAGAGTGGTGCGGTGGGGGCTGGGATTACGTAATGCTGGGTATATATACTCAGCGTTCACAGTAGGTCGACAGGCTGTCCTTGCGAGTCTCTCCCTGAGAGCGGACCCTTGGACCCTCACTTTGCCGGCGGGTTCTCGTAACCTTCCTGGTGGTTAAGCGAGTCTTTCAGATTAGCCTCTCCAGCATTACCCGGCACACCGTGCTGGGGTATTGTACTTGTGGGAAAATTCTTCCAGATCTTTCCTGGAAGTAGTTGTTATAAACGTTCGTGTTTATTAAACGTGTGAGTTGTGTTTTGTATTACTAAGTCCGTGCAAACCTACCGAAAACCGAACCGACCTACATAATTGTTCGTAGGGTGGAATCCCGCCGGGAACTAGTATTCCGGAAAGGGGTCTCCTGAATGCTACCTCCGGCTGTTCCCTTGTTTTGATTGATGATGTTGCCTGCTGCATCATCACATGTCAGCCAGGTAAATCATCTAAATCATACACCAGCAACATCATCAGATCAATATAGTAAAATATGATATATGCAGTGTCAGGGTCAGGGTAGTCGAACAGTGGTACATTCACTTTGTGATAGCTGATGCGAGTGCCGATCCCTGCTGTGCGGTAAAGCCAGCGGACCTGTGTATGCAAATACTACGGGTTCACCCGTGTTATATAACTTGGCCAGTATATATAGGCCAAGTCTGCAGCAGGTTGACAGGTTACTTGCGGTGCCTCTCAGTTGAATGAATGCTTGGAGCCTCAAAGAACTGCTAGGTTTCTCCGGAAACCTTCCAGCATTGGAGAGAACAGATCCTCTCCCCTTGCACTACTTAGCACAGAATGTGCTAAGAGACTGTAAAGATTTGCAGGTTTCAATAAAGCCTTATTGTACCTGAAGCGCCTAGAGTCTAGTTTTGTGTACTAGGTAAAGCTAGGTTGTAGGTTCCGCATCTCCCAGCTTTACCGAGGGTTACCCAAACCAACATTACCCAAACCAACCCCTGCAGAGATTACGAGCACAAGGTAGTGACTCATCTCCAACTGCCGGATAGGTAGAACTAAACCCGGTTGTGAGGACACTTACCAAAAACTGCTGGTCTGCTACAGCAGTATCACAATAACAATATACAATGCACAATGAAGCTAAATGAATCTAAAAAGGGCTCATTTCTCCTAATGATTATTTTATTGCATACAGGTGAGGAGCCTGTGGCATGTAACCATGGTGATCCCCGCTCCACTTCCTGTAGAGTTTGTCCTGTGGGAACATTCAGTGACGCGAGAACGAGACTTGGTGAGAAATGTCGACTGATGTGAGTATCTCAAATAGAAATATGATGCACTGACCCTTGTGTAACATCTGCATAGATTCATTTCTTTAAGATCAAAAGTTATCAAAATCATCTAGAAACAAATGTATTTTTCTCTAATGCTGACGAAAGGATGTTGAAAATATACAGGAATGCACATGCTATAAGGACATTTCTTTTCAACTGTATCTTCAGCTCCTCATTGTCATGGGATACTGTCAATAGGGCTTACCTTCCCATTTTATTATTTTATGTTAGTTTTAAACATTTCTCCACTTTTATATTTGAGACATATTCTTTGACAAGTTCTTATAGATATGGCTTGAGGAAACTTCTATTTTATAATTTCGTATCCTTTGCTATTAAGCAGTGGAAAACGCGCTCATATACGTCACCTAGAGGTTAGAATGCTCACACAGGCTTTCAGCTTACTGTAAATAACTGACCCTTCACTATCCATGCATGAACTATAAAAGCCTGGTAAAATGGTCAGGTGCCCAGTATCCCAGTTTGACCATACCCCTGCCCCACTACTGACTTCGTTCTTAAAAATAGAACTTTTATTTTATAGTGTTTTTTTGGGGAAAGTATTCACTATATCTATCCTACCATTTAATAACAAAGACTTAGTTATGGATACTGTTAACTGCTACTAAAAAAGGAAACCATTAGATGATAATAATAACTATAGGTGTTTTTTTTGTCATTTTCAAATCTGATGGGACATATCTAAATACTGCACTATGTGCTCATACAAAATTTAATAAGGAACTGTAATAGTTATGTGTGTTTTAAAATAGAGTAGTGTGTACGAAGTTAAGACACGATGATAAGACATGTGTTAGTCAGAAGGTATAAGAACCACAGGTGTTCCCTATAAGGAGAGTGGTTGGTCCCGTGATGTTCAGATTATGGAGAAGCAGAAATATTAGAAAAGTTAAACAGAAGAGGGTTACGTATAATTTTTGGATATCTATCTAGGAAGTATTCCAGTCTTGAAATGTTAAATCGATGTAACTTAGAGGAATTAGGAATCAGAAGAAAAAGATCATTACTGTATCTAATGTTCAAACACCGATATGATGAAAACTGGGTAGAGCCTAAGAAAACCGGAATTACTAGAAGAGGAGAAAAAATTATTTTCAAGACTACAGTATCGCGAGCAGGCACTGTGATGAACAGCCCCTACTATCGGGGAGCAAGGGATTGGAATAAGCTCGATAAGGAAGTTCAGTCCTGTGAAATACCTTTTACCGTGCAATGACGGCTAAGCCCTGACTTTTTACCGTGGAAAATGTCAAAGTCTGATTTTTTAGCATGCATTGATGGCTAAGCCCTGTTTTTTTACCATAATTTCTTATGATATCAAACTTCATGAAGTAATTCCATCATAAATGAAAATAACATTAGCTCCCTGTAGGTGTCTGGTACTCTCCAAGCAGATGTTTCATTTGACCTTCACCTATGCTTGGAGAGTGAGATATTTCGCACTCATGAAGCCATTTTTTATATTCATTTTTCCTTTTGTATGTATTTTAAATAAATTACCCTAAAGGTAGACCGTATTATCAATTTGGTGAGCTGTGAATATTTGCTGATAAGTATTTCTGGTCTCAGAATCCACATGTAGGAAAAACAACTTGTTGGGAGAGTGAGAATTTGCGGACCAACTGTGTTGGAAGCGTGCCAACCTCAAGCGTTGGCACAAGCTCCTCCAGGTTTAGGTAGGTTTAGCTGACTTGTTCTAATGGTGGTGGTGGTGTCTGTATGGTGTATGTAGGCCCCAGAGTCTGCTTTTTTTCTCTTTTTTTTAAAATCTTTATTCTTGAGGTAATGTAGGCTGAAGTAGTGCCTATTTCCACCAACAATAGTACAATAGTTGTCCCAAGTGCAAATATATATTATGATAATGAACGGTTATATCACCGCCTATCTATTAGAACCAATTATAACTGTGTTCATACTTTGCTACCATAACTTCCAATTCTGGTTTTATCACCAGTTACTGGTTGCTTGACTCAGATATCGAATAACAAGTATAAGGGTATAGTGTTGGTTGTATCACCAGTCACCGAGTTTCAACCTTTTAAATACTTACAATATGAACAAACAGGGAAAACAGGTTCATAGGATACAAGAAAAACAACATCATGCACTGGAGAAAGGCATCTTTCGGAGAAGTTTTTTTTATCAAGATGTGTTTATTCAAGAATCCAAATAGTATGAGTACTCAATCCTCCTTGCCTGATCTTCCGTGTTCAAGAATGGTCCTGTTTAATGTAAGATATTAAACAGGGTAACCCTATGAATCGCATAAAGACAAGGGGAAATTGGGGTGTCTCCCCCGTATCCACACTAGACCCTCCAATCACTGGTTACCATAAGATGATCTTTGGTGAAGTAGAATATTTTTGATCCTGGATTTACTTGAGTTTTTGTCTGTGATGTTCCTAAAATCTACGTTTTGTTGGTTCCATGCTTGAGATGATTTATACTGGACCGATCTTTCATAGCTCCTGGTGAAGGGAATCTCAGAGATAAGGGCTCTGCCTTCTTGCTGTCTGGTAAGGACATCTAGCCGGAGTGAGGAGGTATTCGTCAGTAAGACTACGGTCAAAAGCAATATTGAGGAGCTGAGCTTTCCTACGTTCCTCTAATATGTTCAGTCTGCAGTCATAATGAATCTCAAGGGTGGGTGATCTCCTGGGTCTGTTTAAGCAAATTTCCAGGCCCGTGTTTTGGCAGCGTTGGAGTTTGCTTAGTAATTTACCAGTTGAACCATCAAACAAAACATCACCATACTCTTGCATCTGCCCATGGTGCTAGTGATTAGCAGATATAGTCAGCGGAGTGGTGTGGAGATGAGTGAGGACTGAGTCTGTTATATACAGGTAGAGTTCCCGCCAAAATGATGTTGCTGGTAGAAAAAATTTTTTGTTTTTTTTTAAACTTTTATTTATACTGGGAACATACTCAGAAATTAGCTGGCAACTTCTTTAACTGGTTATGCTGGTTGGTGCCTGGACTCTATTACAGATAGTTGTCGCAAGGGCCAGGGCCAGGGCGCACAGGCTCTCAAACTGTTCCTGCCTCCATCCCAGGATGCAGCTGGGAATGGTGGATCACTGGTTGCAGCTTTAGATTTTGGCTTTCCAGCAACCAGTGTTCCATGCATGCACGATGGGAGGGTAAACAAACCATTCTAAAGTTCCAGTCTATGCATCACTATCATGACCAATTGTATTGGTTCCTATGTGAAGAGATTAAGTCATCTAAATTACCTGTATTTATTAGTACCAAAATGACTGCATCAGGACAGTCGCCATCTTGTAGTAGCTCCATCCTTCTCTTGATGTTGACCGTATGGCAGCCATGTAGTGAATGGCATAATTACCCTCATTATTGCTCACCCTAGTTCCCAGTCTGGCCATAAGAGGGCAGGGCATGCTGACATGTCACCTGAGTTGTTAGTGACATGAGCGGCCCTCCTGGCACGTGCAACAGACCGGAACTAGACTGGTCAGTCCTGATTGGCTGTTGCTCCCAGCACATAGTTTACAAGCTTATCCTGTACTCTTTGTATATAATCTTGCTGTTTGTATGTAAGCTGCATGAACATGTCATTGAATCAGTCTTTAAGCTTCTGCATTAAAGCTTAGTTAAGTTCTGACTCATAGTAGTACACAGTACCTCTGTGATTTCTTACCCTTTCTTCTTAAGGTCTACACCTAGCTAGTCTAGGCTTTACACGATGATGCATCCCCCAGGGAAAGACAACTTATGAGTTATGAAACACTAGTCCGAGATACGTCTGTTTGTCTGGCAAACACCACTCAGTAAGAACTTTTATTTTTTATACATATAAGCAGCTTTATTTCCATGAATAAAAGACTTTTTAGGTTGTAGAGGACTACATCTAGATCCCTCTCAAATTACATGAAAATCAATTTTAGTCCTTTAAGTAAGACATATTCTTTGTCAAGGTCCTTTGAGTTACATACAATAATTGCAGTGCCACTTATAGTTTTTTTCCAGGGAGATCTAACTCCCTTCTGGTCATAGAGAAAGTAAGAAGGGAAATCTCTCCTTGTTATCTGCATTGTTCGTTCCGTGCTGACTTGATCTTAGGTTTGTCATGTGTGTGCTAGGCATCCAAGTTCAGATAGTATTTGTAAGAAATAGTTGTGGAGAGATTCCTCGATGGTAAGTAATATAATGACATACAGGACATGGACAAGATTCAACAAGATGTTAACAAGTTGTACTACACAGGAAAAAGGTGTAAATACCAATAAAGAATGGGCATGTCTATCATAATATGATGACGGAAAGATGAGAGAGGGCTGTCCTTATTGTGTCTCACAGACACTACGCTTCACTGCCACTTGTCAAAACTGATGCTGTAAATAGAACGACGAATCAGAAAACTCCTATCACCCAGGTGCCAAGAGATGACTGACCAATCAGAGTCATGCTGTCTTACACTCTCCTAGCAGATCTCTGCCTCAACCGAGTGACGTCATAAATTGCTCCCCTGGGTATCCACTAAGCTCAGGGGGAACCAGCCAAGATTTCAGATTAAAAAAGTTTTGATTATGAAGCAATTTACAATTACTGGCTAATTGCAGTGCAGTGAAGGCATTGCAACAGAGAGTGACTTCTGAAAGTGGACAGCATGGTTCTTTGAGACCATTTTACTAAATTTGGGATAGAAATAACCTCTTGTGCTTTATTCAGATACCAATATTTAACAAAACTGTGTCTGTGATAGCGAATTATATGTATCATTCCATTGAAAAGAAGACAATTTCCTTGCAGTACAAGTTTTGAGTAGTTTGTAATTGAATACATTCTGTTATCTCTGATTTAAGGACAACTTGTGCTGAGGACCACATGATAATAAAGAGCAAAGGATCATCTTCGACTGATAACATATGTACATGTGAGGAGGGCTACTTGCTGAGAGACTATACACATGAGTGTTACCTTGATCCAAGAGTAATACTCATCTCAAATGGTATTTAACCTTATCTTTATATTGCTTTTTTATAGACATGTCTCAATCAATGATCCACATTCACTGCACGAAAACCACTATTTTACATATATATACGCCATTGCGATAACGCACATATCGGCTGTATCGTGGCTTGTTTATACTTGTATACACCTCTTGTACGCGTCTACGTTTCGGGCGTCTACAAGACAGTTTCCATGTAATAACATATGTACATGTGAGGAGGGCTACTTGATGAGAGACTATACACATGACTGACCAGATCCAAGTGCAATACTCTTCTCAAATGGTATTAAACTTCACTTTTATACTGGCTTTTTGCTATAGATAGATATATATATCAATCAATGTGGTCACATACACTTTCAGTGTACTGAGAAAGATCTGTCCCTTCACTATCGCGTGCTAATCACTGTGATATTTGGACAGGAGCAGAGTACCAGTGTCTGAGGGTCTTAGAGGCATGCCCAGCTGACCATGACCATTTATTGAAGACCCACTGTTGCTTGATATGTCTTGCCTAGACTCAGGCACTTAGAGAAATGGCAAGTTGACTGGGCTACAGAAAACGATCCATAGACTGAATGTAACCTTAAACATTTTAGTTATTATTCATTTATATTTGCACGCTCATTCATCCATAATGAACATACCATTTGGTCGTAGTTATGGAGTACAACAGTGAGATGGAATTGAGCTTTACCAATCCAAGTGTAACCTACTGTTATAACAAAGATTGTTGTCACAGTATGACTGATGTGTGTAGAATAAGAGACACAAGTGTGCATGAAGTCTAAGTTTCCATGTAGCATGGTAAAAGCATCCTTGATTAGCTTTATTATGTTTTAAAGGAAATCAGTTCTTGATATTTGTTTAAACTGACATTACAGTTACCTCATTGATTTTCGGTATAAAATAGAAGAAAAAATAAGTTTGTAGACTTCATACAATGCCTTAATCTCAAATTAATATGAACATGTGAAGTTATAATGGCTGAGGCAGCTGTCTCACTAAGCGCGGCAACCCCGCAGAGACATCTACCGGACGTTGGGAGAAATGAACTCATACAATTGTGACGTGTCACGTCACGTGTTAGTCGCTCCTGTCGTTTGAAAGACTCAAGACGTTTTTTTCCTCCCTCCCACCCCACAAACTTTCAGGGTTTCAACCCTTCATGAACTTTTACTGTTGACAAATTTCGTATACCTTTGTATACTGTGTACCATGTATACTCTCATATTTGTCTCTTCACGTGAAAACTTTTCGTCCACAGCTTCGCCTCGTTTTAGTCATTAAAGATTTCTTAGAACCACGAGATCATATGTTACGCTTCATCACACTGAAAACCATGTATTTTCTATTGACATTGTAGCAAAGGAGTCGATCATAACTACAACTATGCTACATATAGGTAAGCATACTTTAATATAGTTTTGAAAACTTAAACTATAACAATGAACAGTTCTTTCTAGGCTGGCCCCATCAGAATAAAAAAATATTTGAAAGATTAAAAAAAAGAAAAAAAGTTTGAGATCTCCTGCTGAAAGTTATATCTTTCTAATATGAATCTTCATGTAAGGTAATATTAGTGTCATTTTATCTTAGAATTATCATTTCCTCTATTACTGTCCCCATTATAGATATATCTAATAGTGTGAGTCATGCAATTTCTGGTTATTATGCATCATAGTTTCCACACCACAATATTATAATTTTATAGTTGTTTCTTAGTGACTCAAGACTACATGCTATGCTATGTATTTCTTTAATTGACATTCTAGCAAGAGGCAAGAACATTACCACATCTATGACACCTATGGGTAAGTATACTTTGTTTTAGTTTGAAAACTTCATTAAAGCCATAACATTGAACATTTAATTTTCTAATGGGTAAAACTGGATTCATTTCATATGAGTTGATTTCAGCCTTCTTGATGGAAGTTAATCATAAACACTGATTGGACAATCCAAAATTTTTAGCAGAACAAAAGAGGGGTACCTTGCAAAGAATCACCATACAACACTTTTTCGCTGATTTTGATTCCAAATCTGCCGGGTGCATACGAAACCGTAAAGCATTTTGGGAAATCCAATATGGCCACTAAAATATTCTAAATCCCATAACTCAGTCAGAAAATGGCCTATGAAATCCACAATATGGAAAGCACTGGAAGAATGGACATTCCACTGAGTACCATGCTGCTGAGTGTCCTTCAGCTCATTAATGCACAGAGATGCTTGGCATCCACACCCTCATCAATAATGCATCAGCAGTGGCCTTGACACAGTGACTGGGTATGACCATCCAGCCTCATCAGTATGCATGGGCACCCAGTGAACACAGCAACCTCCCAAACACAATGCTGGGGGATGCCACTGACTGTCCTTGACCTTGAAAGGGGCAGTGTGTCACAGACATGCACATTGACACTGTACCAACCTTAACATTTCATCTAAACTTGACACTGTAAGTGTGTGACTAACACACTGTGATTTATTCAGCATTGATGTTGTAATGTAATCGACCTTGAGAACTCCTTTGTAAGCAACAAACAGCCCTAATTCAGTGTTCTACTATCTGAGTTTGTGAGAAGTGTCTAGTGTCTGTTGATATAATGAAAGGAGCATACTACCAGTACCTCTTTTACATACCTTTCTGAGAAGGGTTGATACTTCCAAGGAGTATTTTATCTCTCACAACCTACCTATATTCAGGTGCTGGTCTACTGACCTGATTAAAAGCCTGTCTAGCAGCAGTGTTATAAATGGGCTTTAACTAACAGACTTGTACCAGACCTGTACCAGTCCTTTTTATAATCAAATGATCAGGCTTTCACCGAAACAATACTGTATTCTTTATGACCCAAGTATATATCATTGATTTGCTAAGGCTGATGTTAAGCCCGCGAAGTTTCTTGCTCATATATCTATTTTAATAGCGATGCAAATCATTTTAAATTAGTATAAAGATCAGGGTCTAAAATGTCATCTTTCATTCAACAGATGATGCAACAATCAGATTCAACAGAACCCGGGTCATGTGTGAACAACATACTCCTGTCTTCGGACGATCAAACTCACTGAGGTTGTCCACCGCCACCATCCTTATTACCCTCAGTCTGCTGATAATATAATGATGGACGCCAAACGGAACTCGAGTCACTTCTGAACAACATACTCCTGTCTTTGGACGATCTAACTCATTGAGGTTGTCCACCTTCACCATCCTGGTCACACTCAGTCTGCTGATAATACAATGATGGACGACAGACAGAACCCGAGTCACATCTGAGCGACCAGTTCCTGTTTCTGGACGATCTAACTCATTGAGGTTGTCCACCTTCACCATCCTGGTCACACTCAGTCTGCTGATAATACAACGATGTCTGAACTCCTGTCTTTGGATGATCTAATTGAGGTTGTCAACTTCCGCCATCCTGGTCACACTCACCCTGCTGATGTATCAGAATTCAATTGATTTATCATATAACATTATAAAAGGTAAAACAGCACAACCTCTTTAATTAATGTAGGAATTTACTGGGAGCTGTTTCAAAAGTCAGGTGGGTGCTAAACGAGAGTACTCACCGGCAAAGCGAGAGCAAACAATGGCACTTAAAGTATCGCTGTCGAGGAGGAGGTACCGCTTGCTATTGGGTATTGGTAGCGGTTTTGCTGCCGCTTTGATTCAAAGTGCCGCTCGCTGTTGCGGCCTCTGGCTTTGAAATGTGATGTGCCGCTGGCGAGACTTCACTTGACTTTTGAAACAGCTCCCTGATGTTTCGAACATCAGGGATACATAGTCTTTATCAAGGTTGATCTGTCACTGATTGTTATACTGAGGTACTCATTGAGTCATTAAATTCATTCATTTGAGGTTAAGTACTAAATGGGTTGTACAACACATTTAGGGTATTTTAGATGTTCGGCAGATAAGATTTCCAACATGGTGTAGGTGGTGATAGTTGTATAATGTGGTGTTGTAGTGTAGTCCACAGGGATTGATTGTAAAACATTATAAAAGTTAAAACAGCACAACCACTTTGATATCAAATTAATGTATGCATTTATAGCTGATTTATCTACTATATATTTATATAGATAAGACGGGAAATGTTGCAATATTTTTCTACTGCTTGCATATGAACTAACAATGAAAGATATGATATTCATATTAGTAGTAAGCTTGATTTTGATTTCAAAATTTAATCAAAAGTACAGGTATGTCAGGTATACATTCACTTTTATTGCATCTGTCACTTAACACTTTATCTTGAAAACTGTATCAATAGACATGAAAAGATTTTACAAGTACACACAATCCGCTATAATACAACTATACATGTATCATTTAGACAATTACATACCTTTACGCACCGACTTCCCCAACCTGGCAGTGCATTCTTACATATAAATATACATATCGATAAAAGCCCTCTGTACCCACATTAACAGAAAACACACTCCTTATCATACCAACCCAAACATCCGGTCTGTGCCAATACCACCCTGTGATGCGAAAATCGTTAACCTTGCGAAATTCAGGTTTTATCGCCCATGAGCATGCGCAGTGATGAATTTGACGATTGGAGAGTGCGGAAATCATCGGGCATTCTCATCCTAGTTTGCACCACTCTCCTCCCAGATCTTTCGTGGCACTAGCACTTGCTAGCAAACATTGATTTACGTTTTGGTGAGCAAGCGCTAATAATAAAAAGCTAAGGCGAAACCCTTTGCCAGCTAGAGCCTCATTTGGGTTTGAAAGGTCTGCTCCCAAGAACTCTTTTTTTTTCTGAGGCTCTATGAACCCAGAATAGTCCGTGAAATGTGAGCACAAGAAGGTCTCCACACGCATGCGCGAGTAGAGTGGACGATAAAAGCGGAATTTCACGAGGTAACCAATTTTCACATCACACCATTACCACCCACACACTCTCACAACACTCCATACCTGTCTTGGGCTGTATTAGGCATCCAGCTTGTACATAGAGGTATGTAGTAAGTTATACAGTAGGTATGTAATCCAAGGAGGGCTTGATCTGGTCTAGGCTGAATCAACAAGAACAATATGGTGTTTTAAAAGTACAAACTATCAAAAGACTTTTTTGTAAAACAAAGAATGGTGATTTATTATTTGTAATTAATCAAATGATATATAATTCAATTTAAACTGGTATTTTCATGCTGTGTATGTTATGAATAACTCATGCATTCCCTCTCTTTTTTATTCTGGTCTAAGGTAGTAAAGCATATCCAATCTAATTTTGTAAGGTAAAAAAGAGACAGAAATAGAGCTAGCTCATCGGAATTGATATTGAGAAAAAGATTGTGTAGACTTTTTATCTGACACCTTCTTTCAAATCTCTTAAAAGAAAAAGGGTTATCCACATGCTACTCCATTAATGTAGGATATAACCTAGATAAGATTGTTGGAAATATATAACAATGAGAAATAATGTAAATTTAGGGAAATGGGAAACTAAAACTCATTGAAAAAAGGTTCAGAGGATGTCATTGCTCCACCTGGCGTTTAAACCACACACCGATTATACCACATACTCTTCTTTACCTAAATCCCACATTTCCCTATTTCACTTACATTCATAAGGCATTTATATATCATAATACTCAATTTTGATATCAATCATCAAATACTCATCCATGAAAATGTTATCAACACCTTGTGCAATAAGATTAGGTTTTTCCCGAATCGGCCTCACTCTTCTTCTTTCAGCAGTTTCTAGGGTAATGGTGAGCAATTATATATCAAATGCACCCTGTTCAAATTCATTGTTGTTTGATTGTAGTGGTCAGTTATGCTGTACTTATGAGACAGTGCAAAGAAGGTATAATTAAGAAGCTACAAATACCAGGCAGTTGCAGAATTGGCAAGGTGACTGGGTTACAGAAAACGACCCTATAGGCTGAATATATGCCAAACCTTTTAATTATTATTTATGTATAATCCCAGGTTGATTCATTTATGATAACTTGCCATTTGCTCCTAGTTAGAGCAGGTTTGCATATGATATACATTGTAAAGGTTAGAGTAGTCACATAAACTACCAGTTTCCTGAAAACAAGGATCCACGCACTGCACTGAATTATTTGAAGATAGCAATAGAGCATCAGTGTCATTATACCGATCAGGAACATCTTAAAATCAGTTGGTAACAATTATACAGAAGGATTTGGATATTTTGGAGGGTTGGTGCAGCAGAAATAAACTAACAATAAACACAAAAAAGACTAAACTAGTTATCTTCTCATCAACGAAGAGCTCCAAGAAATACAGGAACCAAAATTTACATCTTTACCTAAATCAGGATTTACTCCAGAAGGTACATTCATACAATTATCTCGGTGTAACACTGGACGCGAACCTTAATTATAAGGCACATATATATAACATAGTCAGACAGGCCTCACACAAACTGTTCCTCCTTGCAAAAATACGGCCATACTTGACAAGCATGTGCTCTAATATACAAAATTATGATCCTTCCAATTATAGATTATGGTGATATCTTTTATGATACCTGTAGCAAGTATGACCTGGGAAAACTCCAAGTTATTCAGAACAATGCATGTAGGATAATCACCAATTCTAACCCTAGAGCACATGTGGAATTGTTACACAGACGCATACGGTTGCCATATCTAACTGATCGGAGGAGGTTTCACATATTATTAACCTTGTACAAATTATCAGAAAAACTAGAACTTTTAAAAACAACAAAGGTAAATACTAGGGCACAAGTGGCACCAATTTTCAAAACTGAAAAACAAACGTGTGAAATGTATAAAAAGTGTTTAATTTACCACGGAGCCACGCTATGGAACAACTTACCTCCAATCGTTAGAAATATTGACAGCTACAAGGAATTTAAAAGAATTAAAAAAGATTCACTCGTAACTTGTGTACCGTAGCCAGTAAATATTAAAATTCTGTTATAATATGGTATAATATGGTGTAAACCAGTCCTAACTGGGCTCTCTAATCAGATACTTCTAGTCAAGTAAATTGTACCAAAGGAACTTTCTTTCACAATAATGCTCTATATTTTTTCAATAACATTTGAATTTATGTTGCGTATAAGCGCCACAAAAGGATGAAATGTAATAAAAAATGAAAGTGGTTTTGCGTTAAGACCAGTCCCGAGGGACTGAGCAATAGCCAGTATAAATAAATGTCTTTTAAAAAAACAAACAAAAACCTCATGGATGACCTTTGTTCAGGAAGGACAGTCTTAGTGAATGAGCTCGAATATCATTAAATGATAACCTCTCGTACGAGGTCTCCTTGAACCCTGTACTTTCGTCAACATTATTCAACAGGTCCCTGTTTTTGATACTTCTTTCATTTGAGAGAAAACAACAGTTGTTCCAAATGCATTTGGTTTTTCTTTCATGATAATTGGTAGGGACTGAGGTAAAAAGGGACTGCAGCTCGTTACCATGGCCTTATAAGACTTAAAGTGGAAATCAAACGTAGGAACTAATGCAACTGATACAGGTATTTATATAGAACGACCTGACCTGGGCCTGGGGCCTCGTTCTGTAAAAACATCAATTCACATTAATTTTTGTAGCATGTACAAGCATAGTAGGACGTTATATATTTATTATATACCCAAAAATAATAAATTCTTACCATATATTGGCAAAGAACACATATCTACATGATAGCCCATACACTGCTGATGTTTCAACGTGTGCAGCATAACAGTTTATCCTACCCCTAATATAAAATCCCATATGCTTAACATTGACTTGTCGTATGCGCCCGTATGTCACATACGGATAAAAAATCGCTCCTAAAAGCGTACAAAACATGGACTAATCAGAGATCAGCAGCTGAAAGTAGTTCCAAGCGCCTTCAGAGCAGTAAGGAGAGCTATATGGAGGACTTCAGAAAGTTTTTATAGTGTTTTTTGTTACCATCCTCACATAAAAATATCGTTCACATGGGGTAGGATAAAATCAAAACCTTATTCATTTTAATCTGGGCTCGCCTATGCGACTCCTGGAGTTTTGGCTCCGGATATCACTCTACTCCACCTCGTGATATCACTACGCCAAACTCCAGTCGTCGCATACGGGGGCCCAGATTAAAACTCATCCGGTTTTACGATAGTACTGCACAGGGTTCAGTATATAATTTATACTGTGCATGGAGCAGCAGTATGTAATTATCAAATATATTGCATGTGTATAATAAAGTTCACACCTTTCCCCTCGTCTCAGACCATTCTCCTATGGTACAAGTTTTTCATGGCAAGGTGCTAACATTTTGCTTTACCCAGTCTCAAGGGAAAATATTCCAGCATCTTTCTCCTTGGATCTTCATACTTCAGGTGACATTCTATATATGGTTGATGGATTCTGGGCCTTAATTATATCTATCTTTATTGTCTTAGTGGCTTTAAAGAATCTCCACTCTGCACAGTAATGACCAGAATTAATAAAGGAAAGTAATACTCAGCTAATCACAGGAATCTTAGATGAATGTATTATGAATTAAGATGCATACAGTAGATGGTGCAACCGTAATGAAATGACATAGGGAATCTTCCCATGTCTAAACTATTTTTGCTTAGTAAATGATCTGTTTTCACCTACCATCTACATTGTAAATCACTTGGAAGTTCGGTTGAAGTTTATGAATAGAGAGACTTAACAAAGCAGGGGCTTCTTAAAGGCTTATAAATTTGTAGCGGACCACTGGTCATTGAGAGTGTGTGACCACTCTCCGCGAGACTACGGTCTGACCAGTGGCAAAGACACAGTTGCTACCCTGTGCTTCCGCCTCAGCATGGGTTGCTTCGGATCTGATCCGAGGTAGGCAGGGATCTACAGCGATCTACAACCACACTTAGCCTCAGACAGAAAACCAGACTCCAGACTATTTAGATACAAAGAAGAAACTACCAACTTTGAGGCTCCAGGCATTCACTCGACGGAGAGGCACCGTGAGAAGACCTGTCAAACCTGCTGCGGACTCAGTCTTATATACTGACTGAGTTACATAATGCGGGCGACCCCGTAGTATTTGCATACACGGGTCCGCCTGCTTTACCGCACAGCAGGGATCAGCACTCGCGCCATCTAGCATAAAGTGAAAACAACGCTGCTCGACTACCCTAACCCCTACAAATGGTTATATCCTACAGAAGTGTGGTGTGTTGAAAGTAAAATCTATTCAAAAAATGTTAAAAAAACTAAGAATGCTTGGTATATCATATATATTTAATGAAAAGATAATAAAAAGGGTTTTACTTATATAACTCTATAGATGACGCATATATACGACGGAATCTATGGCTACCTTGTTTACGCAAAATCATACCTTTATAAGCCAGCGAAAGCATATATAAAATAGGGGTTTTCACGCATTGTTTTACAACCTCTACAATATGCTCCCAATGCCAAGATCGTTGTGGCTAGACACCCCCCCCCCCTTACTTCATGGTCTCAAACTAATAGTTTCATACAGCAATTGTGATTCTGCCACAGTTATATTTTCTTATTCAATTGTTTTAGTGTCTGATAAATAATATGATTATATTTTTTATATATCTGTAAAAGATAATTGATATCCATGCAATATTGCCAGAATTATAAAATGTTTAAATATCAAAATTTTAACTGGGATCTGCATCGATACATTGGTATCGCTGTGAGGTGCACTAGTTAGATGTATTTTTGGACCTGGTGGAGGGTAGTAGCACTTGTGTACATATCTACTAAGTCGGTATCCGTCCTCACATCCACAGATATTGTCAGTTAGAGGTGTCCCCTTCATCGTCAGTATCATGTGGTCGCCATCGCAAGTTGTCCTAAGATTGATATAACAAAACATATTCAATTAGTCAGAACCCACTAGAACGAAATAGCTTGTTACGTTGCTGTTGGTAAATTGCTGCATAAAAGTTTCCAATTATCCTAGGTCACCTACTTAGTAGAAACTAAACGAGAGTTAGCCTTGTCAATGTTTATGCCACGATGGGCAGGTCGTGTATTACTACACGAGGCGTTAGCCAAGTTTAGTGAGAAGCAGACCTGACCAGAGTGGTATAAACATTGACAAGGCTAACTCGAGTTCGGTTTCGTATTTATCCTACCCCATCTCACCGATATACAGAGAATATTTGTAATTATCCATGTTAGTAGTTATTAATACTGCAGGATCTACTTTCGTTATCTCCTCCCTGATTGGTCCGTTTATTTTATTCACCTCGGTGCATAAATAACACTTTATCCAACGCTATGTCAATGTTTAACCTATGGCGTTTTTTATTAGGGGTAGGATAATGTACAATCTTGTTTTATAATTTTTGCCTCAGGTGATTTGAGAAATGATTGATTAATGAATTAAAATGAAACAGTTCTCCTTCATGCCCACTCACCATTCCTGAGTATCCTGTTGTACCTTAGTCTGTCACATGTTGTAATCTGAAATGTCTTAAAGGTGACCTGTGCTGCTTTGTGTGAATACTTATCTTAGATGTCAGTATGTCAGACTTTCACCTGTCCTATTGTCAACCTGTCTGTCAATGTCCTTTGTCCTGGTGTCAACCCTTCAGGGTTCACCCATACCACTTTGTTTTTCTACTTGGCAGATACTTGATAGATTTTCAACTTGCCTAATCATAGAGTAAGGACCTGGTTAGATTTAATTACAATGAAAAAAATAAAATAAAAGCAGTAAAGGAGTGGCTTTTAAATTATTTTTTTTCCTATGATAGCAGCATTTCATCACTTCATGTATGACACTTACAGTATAGATGTGCTTGACCTACAGATTTAGATGTATTAATGCAAGAGAACAAATAAAACTGCTTATAAAAAAAAAAAAAAAAATTTAAAAAAAATGAAACAGTTCTCAGATATGAGGAAATAGTTAATATATTGCATTTCTAAATAGAATACTTACATCAATCGGCATCTATCTCCTAGTTCCATGTTCCATCCACTAAATGTTCCCACAGGACATGTTCCGCAGGTAGTAGACCAGGGATCACCATAATGACATCGTATAGGCTCCTCCCCTGGGTATAAAAGTATAATCATTAACCCTTTCGATGGATGAAATAAGAGAAGGCCGTAGTTACGGAAATAATATTTATGAAAATATGAATATTGATTATTAATTATAGGTGTGTAGAAATTAATAATTCATAATATATCAGATAATAATTGACTAAAAGATTAATGAGTCAGATATACTGAATATAAAATATCATAGAATACAACAGAAAAGGCCTAAGAAGGTATGTGAAATAGAAGAGGTGTGGGTGGGTGGTGAACCTGACCAAAGGCCAATCAGCAGAGAATGTCTATCACTCCTTCTAAGGCATGGCTATTGTTATAGTGATAATATCTGACGCAAATCGGAACATCTTGCACTAGAGCATTCCTTTTGCAACCACAACTTTTCGAAGGAACTTGGGGGGATGAACTGCTATTGCCGTCAAATAAAGTAGTCATATGCAACAATTGTGCAGGTACAAAAGAGCAGATTATTATCTATGTATTGACCCATTCATCTTGCTGAAGTTATACGACTGTTTTACCTGGCTGACATGTGACGCTGCAGCAAGTGACGTCGTCAATCAACATGAGGGAACAGCCGGAGGCAGCATTCAGGAGACAGGTGAGAAATAACGCAACAAGCAGGACTCTGTTCATTATGCTGCAACATATACAAAATAATGGTCTTTTAATCCATTGAGTATGAATATGATGGTTGACTGATAATTATGTTGGTATATACAAGGTTGGTCACCGGCCTAGGTTTACATATCCTAGATATAATGGGACCTGCCAACGTAAGTGATATGAGGCAAGGATAAAGGAGATGTCTTTTTTGGCTACACTTTGGAGTCCTTGATGAGAGAATTGTATTATGGTAATTTAAGTTTAATAATTACTTATGTATCACTCCATCTCATCCCATTTCATTCTATTAGTATGAATAGCTATTGCGTTCAACTGAAAAAGAAAGGGAACCAACCCCCCGCTTGTGCTCCGCAGTGTTATACAAATGTACATGATGAGAGACCTGGGCCCTGTTTTTCAGTCACAACATAATCGGCTAAGATACCCTAAGACATCTCTGCGATTGGAAGACAATTTGCAAAACACAAAATGGCCGGTGTCCTATAGACAGTGTCTCAGCGCGGCACGTTCGATCGCCGCTAAAATTGTCCTTGTCTAAGACAAGTATAGAATTGTCTTAGGCTCTATCAAACTCTATTTATCTATACAAAGAATTTCCCATGCTTTCCATATGAATTCAACAATGGAATTTTTTTTTTTTTTTTAGCAATGGAATTTTAACACGAGTAGGGGATATAGATAACCTATAGACATAACAAAGATTAAGAAAATCTGCTGCACAGTTTCGCCGTCATTCGCGTTTAATTTCCGCCATAGCAAACGTCTGCTCTGGTGTCCAGTATCTGTCAGAGACCACGCCTCCACCAATTTATGCAGTGACCTCGACACAAGAGTACACTGGCCACCAGAGCAGACGTTTGCTATGACGAAATTCAAACGCGAATAACGGCGGAACGCTGCGGCCGATTTTCTTAATTTTTGTTATGTTTACCTACTCGTGTTAAAATTAAAATCTATTAGAGAAACGGTAAAAAAAACAACACATAATGCAGGGTTAATCATATGTAGTGTCCCCAAGTGGCACAGATCGGAACTATTGGATAGTGGTGTAAATACAACAGAATCAGGCGTATATATGAATCAGGCGCCTACAGATAAGGCATATACACACGGGGAATAGGACGACCTTGCATACGCAAAAGCATACCTATATACGCCCAGCGCATATATATATATATATGTAAAATTATGTTTCTCGTGCAGTGTTAGCTTTGGTCTGGTCCCTAGAGAAATTTTTCCCACTTGGACTGTGGATTGCCCTAGTACGGCTGAATTGTTTCATATAGGCCTATTCTTTAGGAGTGGATCAATACCATGACCCTAGACGGTGAGCAATTTGGACTGGACGACATGGACAATCTCCCCCGTATGTTCCTTCCAGACGATTATTTTGAGCCCCAGGCTAACAAACAAGATTGGTCATCAGATGCGAACTCAGCCGCGATGAACCGATCAACGGATGGCGCACGATGGAGTACAGGGAGCAGAGAGCAGGGCGGAAACCGGTAGGACGGGTCCAAGCGAAGGTAAAGCAAACTAAAGCTAGTAACAGGTATCAGCAATGAGGGGCTGGTCGAAGCACAAGAGCAGCAATCAGTTCCACATGAGTTCACGATCAATCTGATCGAGCACATTCGGAAAACGCCACACGGGATACTATTTGCAGGGGAATCGGCTTTTTTGAGCAATTTCTACCCTAAACGATTCAGTTACACTGAGTGAATCCGGTACAAATAATGTGTATGAATTTCGTACTGTAGAGAAGGCATACCAATACACAAAGGCCCTACACGTGGGAGATACGGACACAGCGAAATTGATTCTAAATGCATCATCACCAGCCGAAGTTAAACATGTAGCTAAGCAAATTAAAGGGGCCACTGCCCAATGGGAGTTCATCAAGGAAAGAAAACTTCATGCCCTGATTCGAGCGAAATTCAATCAAAACCCTGACCTCAAGGCAAGACTAATGAGCACCTATCCGAACGCACTCCTCGAGGGCACTAAAGATCCGTATTGGGGCGTGGGTGTGGATTTCGATGCAGCTAGTGTAACGGACACGTTGCCGGGACTAAACAGATGCGGCAACATTCTGAGCGACATCAGGGAGGAGTTTGGTCGCGAAAACAAACTAGGAACGCAGAAGTGAATACATCATGCAGTGCCTGATAGTCGGAGACTCACGATTAAGAACCAATATCACACATGATGAGACAGCGGCCCGATGTATTCCGATGTCAAGTATTGCCAGGTGCAACGATGATAATGCTAAACCAATATGTATGTGAGGTCCTGAAGGTACATCGTAATATTGGACTGGTATACTACATTGGGGGAATATGTGATCTGACCACAAAAAATCGAGCAACAGGAGAAGTGGCACTACGATTCTCTACTATGAGTGAAGCCAGTGAACATTTCCAAGTTACTCTAGAGACAACCGCCTTGGATCTACACCAACTCAACCCAGATGCTGTCCCGATCTTCGCTACATTTTTTTGACTGAGTCTGTCAGTGTGTAACAGGACACGCCCCCGACTATCAATCTTAACACAAACACTGCTGAATCGAAGTGTATGGGAGTGCAACCAAGAAATAGTAGCCTTCAATCAGAGACAAGGATGGGTCACGCCGAGATTACATCAGTTAGTTCACATCCGCAATACCAGGAGGCGCCGTAGTGAAATCCATTACGGTCGGTTGTATGATGGATGCCACTTGGATAATCGCTATACCCCGTCAACAATGAACAGACTGAATACTGCTATGGACCTCAATGCTCAAATATATCAATATTGATATATACCCCTTCTAATCGTGACAGACCGAATAGGCTTTGGATCAACCTAAACTGTATAATAATAAGGAAATGACTGTGTTATACTATAAAGTTATACTCCTATAGGGAGACCGAAATTGTTTTCGTCTTAAGCTAACATAGAGTGTCCAGAAGCAGCTCGAATGGCATGTAAATGGATCTAGCTGTATTTTAGCTGATAGTATGTGTTTATTCGTGTCATTTGGAGCCTAATTATAACTATTAGTTGAGGAAGCCTTATGGAATTCAGCCTAAGTTGTTGTATCATCCCAAATGGACCGAGGTCGACACCAGTGGGGAAGCATTAATGTTTAATACTTGAAAGATGACTGTACTTAGTCCTTTCAACTGCTGAACTGTATTTAGTTAAAGCAGAAGACCACTATACGGTAATTATATCGTACTCGACCTCTTCGAAGTGATTAGTTAAGCATATGGTCCCAGCCGTAACCGGACACACAATGGAAGGATAGTTTGACGAACTGAATTTAGTTGCAAACTAAAACTATCAGCTGTATTTAGCTCGATCAATATGCTGTTGCACTACTTCTAATAAACCGAGATAAGACTAACAATGGTATACAAGAACTGAATCAACACAATAATTGTTAATGTTGTACATGAAAAGATAATGACTAAAGATACATGTAACGAAAGATGATAAACTACATTGATAATGTACTGCTCGCTAATGTAAGGGTAATGTCACGATCCAAGCACTTAGTAGACTGGTTAGGTAACTGGAGATAAGTTATTCTGAGTTAGACTTACTTTAATTTGTTAGATTTTGTACCTATCGTACCTATACTTATTATTTTTAAACGAGTAAAATGTTAAATTGTATTAAGGACTTACCCAGAGGGTTTCGGATTATAAACATGAATGTGAGAAGTGTATTTCACAAACGCGATCTTATTTCTCAGTCATTTAGTGGAGCAGATATCATCGGAGTAACAGAAACATGGTTACATGATAAATACGATAATGCAATGGTATCGATAGACGGTTATAGCGTTTTAAGAAATGATAGACAAGCCATTGGCGGAGGAGTGTGTTGCTATGTGGCGAATAAATGGGTACCATACATCACTGAATTGAGTGATCTTAACAACATGAACGGAAATATAGAAAATCTTACCTTCCAACTCACTAAGCCAGGATTTAAGCAACTAGGGATAGTGGTTAGCTATAAGCCCCCACATGCATCTGTTTCGCAATTCTATGACATCATTGAAGAAATTATCACTGATGAGAGACTAGCTAACAGGGAACTATGGGTAATTGGGGATATTAATGTCGATATTTTAAAACCAAATTCCATTGAAAATGAGAAAACTAAGGCCTTTGTGCGAGCGACTGGACTGAGGCAATTGATCACTGGTATAACCAGACCAAACCCTAGGGGAGGGACCTGTATAGATCACATGTATACCAATTGCACATGTGTCAGTGATTCGGGTGTTCTAACAAAATTAACTAGTGACCACTTACCAACTTATGCTGTGAGGAAACATCATAGAGTGAACAACGGTCCAATTTGGTTCAAGGGTTGAAGTTATCGTAAGCACAGTTATGAACAACTAGGGGAGCACCTGAAGGCAGCTGACTGGGACTCATATAAATTACTGTATAACGTGAATGATAAATGGAGGTTTATTGAAGGTCGAATAAAGTCATATCTAGATACATACTGTCCAATTAAAGAGATGCACTTTAAGAATGCTTGATCACCAGGGATCACGGAGAATACCATCAATCTCATAATGAAGCGTAGGAAGTTAGTGGAAGAGTATACTAGAAATCGGTATCCAGAATTGCTACGTGGTATGAGACCACTGTCCAGAGAAATAAATCACGCATTAAAAACGTCTGCTCTGGTGTCCAGTATCTGTCAGAGACCACGCCTCCACCAATTTATGCAGTGACCTCGACACAAGAGTACACTGGCCACCAGAGCAGACGTTTGCTATGACGAAATTCAAACGCGAATAACGGCGGAACGCTGCGGCCGATTTTCTTAATTTTTGTTATGTTTACCTACTCGTGTTAAAATTAAAATCTATTAGAGAAACGGTAAAAAAAACAACACATAATGCAGGGTTAATCATATGTAGTGTCCCCAAGTGGCACAGATCGGAACTATTGGATAGTGGTGTAAATACAACAGAATCAGGCGTATATATGAATCAGGCGCCTACAGATAAGGCATATACACACGGGGAATAGGACGACCTTGCATACGCAAAAGCATACCTATATACGCCCAGCGCATATATATATATATATGTAAAATTATGTTTCTCGTGCAGTGTTAGCTTTGGTCTGGTCCCTAGAGAAATTTTTCCCACTTGGACTGTGGATTGCCCTAGTACGGCTGAATTGTTTCATATAGGCCTATTCTTTAGGAGTGGATCAATACCATGACCCTAGACGGTGAGCAATTTGGACTGGACGACATGGACAATCTCCCCCGTATGTTCCTTCCAGACGATTATTTTGAGCCCCAGGCTAACAAACAAGATTGGTCATCAGATGCGAACTCAGCCGCGATGAACCGATCAACGGATGGCGCACGATGGAGTACAGGGAGCAGAGAGCAGGGCGGAAACCGGTAGGACGGGTCCAAGCGAAGGTAAAGCAAACTAAAGCTAGTAACAGGTATCAGCAATGAGGGGCTGGTCGAAGCACAAGAGCAGCAATCAGTTCCACATGAGTTCACGATCAATCTGATCGAGCACATTCGGAAAACGCCACACGGGATACTATTTGCAGGGGAATCGGCTTTTTTGAGCAATTTCTACCCTAAACGATTCAGTTACACTGAGTGAATCCGGTACAAATAGTGTGTATGAATTTCGTACTGTAGAGAAGGCGTACCAATACACAAAGGCCCTACACGTGGGAGATACGGACACAGCGAAATTGATTCTAAATGCATCATCACCAGCCGAAGTTAAACATGTAGCTAAGCAAATTAAAGGGGCCACTGCCCAATGGGAGTTCATCAAGGAAAGAAAACTTCATGCCCTGATTCCAGCGAAATTCAATCAAAACCCTGACCTCAAGGCAAGACTAATGAGCACCTATCCGAACGCACTCCTCGAGGGCACTAAAGATCCGTATTGGGGCGTGGGTGTGGATTTTGATGCAGCTAGTGTAACGGACACGTTGCCGGGACTAAACAGATGCGGCAACATTCTGAGTGACATCAGGGAGGAGTTTGGTCGCGAAAACAAACTAGGAACGCAGAAGTGAATACATCATGCAGTGCCTGATAGTCGGAGACTCACGATTAAGAACCAATATCACACATGATGAGACAGCGGCCCGATGTATTCCGATGTCAAGTATTGCCAGGTGCAACAATGATAATGCTAAACCAATATGTATGTGAGGTCCTGAAGGTACATCGTAATATTGGACTGGTATACTACATTGGGGGAATATGTGATCTGACCACAAAAAATCGAGCAACAGGAGAAGTGGCACTACGATTCTCTACTATGAGTGAAGCCAGTGAACATTTCCAAGTTACTCTAGAGACAACCGCCTTGGATCTACACCAACTCAACCCAGATGCTGTCCCGATCTTCGCTACATTTTTTTGACTGAGTCTGTCAGTGTGTAACAGGACACGCCCCCGACTATCAATCTTAACACAAACACTGCTGAATCGAAGTGTATGGGAGTGCAACCAAGAAATAGTAGCCTTCAATCAGAGACAAGGATGGGTCACGCCGAGATTACATCAGTTAGTTCACATCCGCAATACCAGGAGGCGCCGTAGTGAAATCCATTACGGTCGGTTGTATGATGGATGCCACTTGGATAATCGCTATACCCCGTCAACAATGAACAGACTGAATACTGCTATGGACCTCAATGCTCAAATATATCAATATTGATATATACCCCTTCTAATCGTGACAGACCGAATAGGCTTTGGATCAACCTAAACTGTATAATAATAAGGAAATGACTGTGTTATACTATAAAGTTATACTCCTATAGGGAGACCGAAATTGTTTTCGTCTTAAGCTAACATAGAGTGTCCAGAAGCAGCTCGAATGGCATGTAAATGGATCTAGCTGTATTTTAGCTGATAGTATGTGTTTATTCGTGTCATTTGGAGCCTAATTATAACTATTAGTTGAGGAAGCCTTATGGAATTCAGCCTAAGTTGTTGTATCATCCCAAATGGACCGAGGTCGACACCAGTGGGGAAGCATTAATGTTTAATACTTGAAAGATGACTGTACTTAGTCCTTTCAACTGCTGAACTGTATTTAGTTAAAGCAGAAGACCACTATACGGTAATTATATCGTACTCGACCTCTTCGAAGTGATTAGTTAAGCATATGGTCCCAGCCGTAACCGGACACACAATGGAAGGATAGTTTGACGAACTGAATTTAGTTGCAAACTAAAACTATCAGCTGTATTTAGCTCGATCAATATGCTGTTGCACTACTTCTAATAAACCGAGATAAGACTAACAATGGTATACAAGAACTGAATCAACACAATAATTGTTAATGTTGTACATGAAAAGATAATGACTAAAGATACATGTAACGAAAGATGATAAACTACATTGATAATGTACTGCTCGCTAATGTAAGGGTAATGTCACGATCCAAGCACTTAGTAGACTGGTTAGGTAACTGGAGATAAGTTATTCTGAGTTAGACTTACTTTAATTTGTTAGATTTTGTACCTATCGTACCTATACTTATTATTTTTAAACGAGTAAAATGTTAAATTGTATTAAGGACTTACCCAGAGGGTTTCGGATTATAAACATGAATGTGAGAAGTGTATTTCACAAACGCGATCTTATTTCTCAGTCATTTAGTGGAGCAGATATCATCGGAGTAACAGAAACATGGTTACATGATAAATACGATAATGCAATGGTATCGATAGACGATTATAGCGTTTTAAGAAATGATAGACAAGCCATTGGCGGAGGAGTGTGTTGCTATGTGGCGAATAAATGGGTACCATACATCACTGAATTGAGTGATCTTAACAACATGAACGGAAATATAGAAAATCTTACCTTCCAACTCACTAAGCCAGGATTTAAGCAACTAGGGATAGTGGTTAGCTATAAGCCCCCACATGCATCTGTTTCGCAATTCTATGACATCATTGAAGAAATTATCACTGATGAGAGACTAGCTAACAGGGAACTATGGGTAATTGGGGATATTAATGTCGATATTTTAAAACCAAATTCCATTGAAAATGAGAAAACTAAGGCCTTTGTGCGAGCGACTGGACTGAGGCAATTGATCACTGGTATAACCAGACCAAACCCTAGGGGAGGGACCTGTATAGATCACATGTATACCAATTGCACATGTGTCAGTGATTCGGGTGTTCTAACAAAATTAACTAGTGACCACTTACCAACTTATGCTGTGAGGAAACATCATAGAGTGAACAATGGTCCAATTTGGTTCAAGGGTTGAAGTTATCGTAAGCACAGTTATGAACAACTAGGGGAGCACCTGAAGGCAGCTGACTGGGACTCATATAAATTACTGAATAACGTGAATGATAAATGGAAGTTTATTGAAGGTCGAATAAAGTCATATCTAGATACATACTGTCCAATTAAAGAGATGCACTTTAAGAATGCTTGATCACCAGGGATCACGGAGAATACCATCAATCTCATAATGAAGCGTAGGAAGTTAGTGGAAGAGTATACTAGAAATCGGTATCCAGAATTGCTACGTGGTATGAGACCACTGTCCAGAGAAATAAATCACGCATTAAGAACCTCGAAAAGTAAATATTGTGTAGAAAAACTAGAAGAAACCAGAAAAGACCCAAAGAAGTTCTGGCGCGTAATCAACGAACTACTAGATCCCACAACTTCTAACCCTACGTGTCAACTGGTAAACCCTGATACTGGTGACAATGTCGAAGAGTGTAACTTAGCCAACTACATGAATAAGTTTTTTGCCTCCATAGGACTAAATTTATATAACGAGTTCGACGCTGCAAAGATAAACCGGTACAAAGAGAAGCTTAAACAAGAACCAACTGCGGTAGGTACTCTAGATTGTATAGTAAAAAACGATACTGTTCTCAAAATGATTAAGGATATCAATGTATCGAAGTCCTCAGGTTATGAAAACATCTCTGCGACAATTATTAAGGAATCGTTAATAATCTTAAATAAGGAAGTAACTGGAGTGTATAATCAATCACTAAGTGAGAGAACATTTCCAACGGTATGGAAGTCTGCAGTGGTAACGCCCATTCCCAAATCTGGGCAAATTAACCTGGTTTACAATTGGAGACCTATTTCTCTATTGCCGGCACCTAGTAAAATACTCGAGAAGTTAGTTCATCAGGAAATTTATGATTTATTGAGTACCAGTGATGCATTGAATCACCAACAATACGGGTTCAGGCCATGTAGTGGTACTAATGATGCTGTGTTTAAATTGACAAATGATTTATATACTGCTAGAGATAATTCTAAAGTAACTGCCTCATGTTTTATTGATTTTAGGAAGGCATTTGATTGCGTTTCACATGTTCTATTAATATTAAAACTATCACATATTTTAAAAATACCAATGAATTTGTTAGAATGGTTAACCTCATACCTATCAGACAGAAAACAAAAGTTAAAGATAAATAAGAAATTGTCAGATGAGATTGGAGTGGATTTTGGTGTGCCCCAAGGGTCGGTCCTTAGGCCACTACTTTTCGTACTATTTGTGAATGATCTACCACATTGTATCAAAAAGTGTCAATTCATACAATACGCGGATGATTTGGTCCTATACTACTCAGATAAAGATCCAAAGAAAGCGCAAGACACATTACAGGAAGATGTAAAAAATGTATCAGAATGGTGTTCGACCAGTGCACTAACGCTCAACGCAAAGAAAACAAAAATCATGTGATTTTGCCCATCAAATAAACTACGATGTATTGATCCTTTGAATGTATCTATGGACGGTAGGGTATTAGACAATGTATCGAGCTTTGATTATCTAGGAGTAACCTTAGACAGTGACCTAACATGGACACATAATGTGAAAAGGGTGAGAAAGTTAGTTCACAATAGATTGTTTAAATTCAGTAAGTTAAGAACCTCGCTAACGTTTGAAGCTGCAAGGCAAGTATATATATCGACTATTATATCGATCTTAAACTACTGTGGTTTCTTGAACGGATCTTATAAAGCAGTCGACCTGAACTCATTGCTAGTTCTACACAATCGAGGAATGAGGATAGTGCAAGGTAGAACGATCAGGGGCCAATCGATTCCGGCACTGTACTCAGCATGCCGTATAAAACCCCTTGAACTACAATGGCGAAAACAACTACTAGTACTAATGCACAAGAGAGCTAAGGACCCTGCGAACGTGGTAGTGGGGCGATACATAAAGAGAAGTGAGGATGGAGTTCGATTTAAACAAGCTAAGCCTAGGACGTCATTCTACCAAAGGTGCCCGATATGGAGAGGAAACAAGGAGTGGGAAAAACTCCCACCACTAGTTCAAAGGATACAGCATATCGAACATTTTAAGAACATGATTTAGGGTACTCAAGAAACCTTTCTACTGTTTGTTAACCTAATGTACCATGTACGTTATGCGGTTATTCACACATCATCAGACTCATCTCATTAACTCATCCTTGTCTCCACATTAGTTAACCCCTGTTAGGTTTCAATATCGTGTTGTGGTTATGATGGCTGCTTGGATCCGACTTATTGCCCGGAAGAGCTTCTTACTGGAGAAAGGTCAATAAATTCTAACAAAAAAAAACAAAAATGCCCAGATGATCAAGTCCTTCTCTTCCTCCCTGGTCCTGTCTACACAAAGGAACAGGAAATCCCAGGTGAATGCCTACCTGAGGTTTGCGGCCACTCACATGCAGTCTCCCACGGTCTGTAGGCCTGCCTGGAGGCTTTTATGGTATGTAGGCCTGCCTGGAGGCTTCCATGGTCTGTAGGCCTGCCTGGAGGCTTCCACGGTCTGTAGGCCTGCCTGGAGGCTTTTACGGTCTGTAGGCCTGCCTGGAGGCTTTTACGGTCTGTAGGCCTGCCTGGAGGCTTCCACGGTCTGTAGGCCTGCCTGGAGGCTTCCACGGTCTGTAGGCCTGCCTGGAGGCTTTTATGGTCTGTAGGCCTGCCTGGAGGCTTCCACGGTCTGTAGGCCTGCCTGGAGGCTTTTACGGTCTGTAGGCCTGCCTGGAGGCTTTACGGTCTGTAGGCCTGCCTGGAGGCTTCCACGGTCTGTAGGCCTGCCTGGAGGCTTTTACGGTCTGTAGGCCTGCCTGGAGGCTTCCACGGTCTGTAGGCCTGCCTGGAGGCTTCCACGGTCTGTAGGCCTGCCTGGAGGCTTTTACGGTCTGTAGGCCTGCCTGGAGGCTTTTACGGTCTGTAGGCCTGCCTGGAGGCTTTTACGGGCTGTATGTTCAACAATTCCTAATATTGAAGGAAATAATTACTCTGACAGGTATCCCACCATGGCCGACCTCTTACCTGTAGTGACCCATGCATATAAATGAGCTGTGGACCCCCTCCCACCTGCCTTATATACCCCCTCACTGACCCTGCTGCTGACCTGACTGGTCGCGACCGCTCTCCCACAAACAGGCTCGTACTCTCACTGTGTGAGGGGCGGGTCTTTATCTTCAATGAATTTCTCATCAAGACTCATTTCTGTACTTCATCTTTAACCCTATCGCGCCGGGTACCCCCAGCAGGGGTACAGTCATGGAGCCGGGTACTAGTGCCAGTGAATACCGCTAGAAGCCAGGGCCCTGTTTTTTAGTCAAGACAGTCTTGGGCTGAGATCTGCGAAGATATCCTAGAGAATCTAAGACATTTTTTCAAGACAAAAGATGGCCGCTGTCCTATAGACAAGGTCTTGGTGCGCCACGGTAGATCTTGAGACAAATATAGAACTATCTTAGGTTCTATAATTCTACTCTTGCCGGATACCAGCTCCAGCACTGGTATAGTCATATCAAGTTATATTGGGGTCTCATGAGTGTATTGCATCACCCAACTCTGTGGAGACATAGGTAAGGCATCCGGCAATTGTGCTGGGGGTAGGGTGTTCAAACCTTGGTGCTGGCACATCATTTTCACCTAGAAAAGGTGAAAAGAAATTTGTTGTGGTGTGGCTGTGGGTGTGGGTGTGGTTGTGGTTGTGGCTGTGGCTGTGGTTTTGACTGTAGATGTGGTTGTGTTTGTGGGTGTAGATGTGGTTTTGGTTGTAGATGTGGTTGTGGTTGTAGTTGTGGGTGTGGGTGTGGTTGTGTTTGTGTTTGGGGCTGTGGCTGTGGCTGTGTTCGTGGTTGTGGGTGTGGTTGTGGTTGTGGGTGTGGTTGTGGTTGTGGTTGTGGTTGTGGTTGTGGTTGTGGTTGTGGTTGTGGTTGTGGTTGTGGGTGTGGGTGTGGGTGTGTTTGTGTTTGGGGCTGTGGCTGTGGCTGTGTTCGTGGTTGTGGGTGTTGTTGTGGTTGTGGGTGTGGGTGTGGTTGTGGGTGTGGTTGTGGGTGTGGTTTTGGCTGTAGATGTGGTTGTGTTTGTGGGTGTAGATGCGGTTGTGGTTGTGGCTGTGGTTTTGGCTGTAGATGTGGTTGTGGTTGTAGTTGTGGGCGTGGTTGTGTTTGTAGCTGTGGCTGTGGCTGTGTTCGTGGTTGTGGGTGTGGGTGTGGTTGTGGGTGTGGTTGTGGGTGTGGGTGTGGTTGTGGGTGTGGTTTTGGGTGTGGGTGTGTGTGTGGGTGTGAGGATGGGTGTGGGGGTGGGTGCAGGGGTGGGTGTGATTTGTATTTAGGTATACAATGGTGTACTACCTTGGTGTACTGGCAACAGTTTATTTCTTATTTCAAGAATGTTGAATAGAAATTTGAAATATTAAGATATAAATCAAGAGAAATTGATACTGAATATAGATGTGAAATGAATAATTAAAGAATAAAGGAAGTCTGTTCAATGAATAAATTATTATATATATTGAAATTGTAACTAAGTAGAACTAAAAAAACAAACTTTTTTATAATAAAATTGGTTAAAAAATATATATATAAGAATTAAGAAATAATAATAAATATAATCAAAAAAGGAAGTAAAACAATAATTTGAAGAAGTAGATAAAATAAAAACGAATGGGAATGAGTCATTTGGAAATTTATATGGAGGAATTTTTAATTTTCAATCTGTATATTTGATTCAATTTACTTCATTTGATTTAGTTTATCTTTATTTTAGGGGGAGAATTTTCAGCTGAATTTAATTCAATTCATTTGATCTAGTATAATTTATTTGATTTAATTACCCATTGTTACTTTATTTTAGCTAACTAGATACCAAAATATCCTTGAGATTTTTACTTTATTTTAGCTGACTAGATACCAAAACGTCCTTGTGGGTGTGGGTGTGGGTGTGGGTGTGGGTGTGGGTGTGGGGATGGTTGTGGGGGTGGTTGCAGGGGTGGGTGTGGTTGTGGATGTGGGTGTGGGTGTGGACTGTTGAGTGCGGACTGTTGAGTGTGTACTGTTGAGTGCGGACTGGTGACAGAGGACTGTTGAGTGACAAGAGCATCTTGTTTTCTTGTTCTCATGTGGTCACATGGCCATAAGATACCTTTAAGACACCTCTAGGACACCTCCAACCTTGTCTCCGGCTGAGACCGTTTTGGAGCCAATTTGAGCTAAGATAGCCTAAGATATCTCAAGAGAATCTTGACTAAAAGACAGCTATGACGCCCCTAAGTCGTCTCAGCCCAAGATATATCAAAGATCCTCTAAGATATCTTGTCTATAGCACACTTTTGTCTTAAGACGGTCTTAGCCTAAGATAATCTTGACTAAAAAACAGGGCCCAGGTATATAGACCTATTGTGAACTTCTTTTTTTTAATCATGTGACATGACACCTGATACTAAATAGTATTTTCTATTTCTGCTGAAATATCAGATATGACTGCAAGACTGGTCCTCGAATCGTTCCATGTCAGTTTATTTGGCAAGCTGAACATTTCATAGCTATGATTTGCCTATTTTGGACTATTATAAAAAGTTTATAGCTTCACTTTGGCTATATCTATGAACTTTCTATTTTCTCGTTTAAATGTATTTTCATACTCAATGTATAATTCATTATAACAAGTTTCATTCAGATTGTATAAATTCCTAGAATTGTATACTACAATCTCTTACCATAATTACTCAAACTGTATTGATTCAACATTTATCCTTTCATTGTATAAATTCCTTCAACTTATACCTTTCACTATATAATACCTCAACTTGTCTCTGTATTAAAATTTGAAATCTCCACACTCATGACTCCTTTCAAGTCATTGTGGAGAATATAATTATCTTTAATTGCGTTAGGAGTCGACTCAAGCGCAGGATCTGACCATTGTGCCACTGAGCGGTAAGTTCACATCATCCAGGCGAACAATGAGTCAGCCTCCCTTTGAGTCATCTCCTCAGCCAATATGAAAGGTTTTCATAAATAAATAAATCATGGTATAAAGAGGTAGATAGCTTGTTGACATGATGAGTCTTAATCCGATCAACTATTTGGTGACCTACCCGGCATTTATAGGCGGTGATTCTTGAATGTTCAACCCTATGACGACGTTCGGCTGTCAATGGCTAGAAATATAATACGCTAATGCTTAAGGACATTCTCCAGCTGATATCACGATTACCTAATTCAAAAATCGACAATACTCATAAAACTGTATATCAACAAAATACATCCTCCACTACTGTGACATGATGATGAAAGAAGCTTGCATAATCAAGTTTATCATTGCACATCTCATTTTATTTTTATTAGCCATTGTTTCGTTTATCCTAGATATATATGTATATATATATATCAACTCATTGAAACGTTGAGCCTATCATGAATTTCATTGATTTGCGTGTACATCATCCTTCCATCATCCCATAATCTACTAATTGTGATGAATGTATGTCGCAAGAACGGCTAAGCGGAGCCCAAAGTAATTCCCATATACATTTCTCCAGAAAGAAAGTATTTCCATTACAAGGTAATAGTGTGTAAAACTGTATTACAAGGCTGACATGTGATGCTGCAGCATTTAACATCATCGATCAACACGAGAGAACAGCCGGAGACAATATACAGGAAACAGATGGAAAATAACACAACAAGCTGGACCTTTTGTTAAACACAAAGTAAGTAATTGCAAGTTATTATGATACCAAAGATATCTCACATATCAATATCAAGTATTACACTGCTCTGGGCAATCGAGGATATAGATCTTTATCAAAGGCAGTCACCTTATCTGTAAAAATAGCAGTTTTGATTTCTCCCCCATTGAGTTAAGGGGGGCGTCCACCAACCACGACAAGCCTTGTCGTGGTTGGTGGACCCTAGTTCCCGACAAGAGTCTACGACAAGGAAACGACAGGCTGCGACTGGAAGCTTGGCGGGGGCCTGTCGGGGGGCTTCCGACAAGGTTACGACAATATCGAACATGTTCGATTTTTCTCACGATTGGACCTTTGTCGTGGAGTGTTGTGGTTTCCTCGATATCACTGTCGTAGTGTGTCGGTACCATGGAGGCCTTTTTTACGGCATCCAGCGAAGTCTACGACACGCCCCGACAAGGCTGTCGCAGAGCTGCCCTTCTCACGACAAGGCTGCGACAAGGCTGCGACAAGGCTGCGATTGGAACTTTCATGTCGGCACTTGTCATGGTTGGTGGACGCCCCCCGTTAAGGTTCCATCTATATGCTTCAATTGTCTTATAATGTGAGCCAGAATTTCTAAAACAATGAAAAACAAAAAGTCCCGATACAAGACGGAAAATGCTGCTCTTGGGTATCATTCGATCATTATACAAAATTGGGGATATACAGCAGAAAAACGAAGGAAAGGATGGTCCGAAAACAAGAGAGTCTTTAAAAAGTAACATATACCTGCCGAGACCAAAAAAGGATAAATTCAAGAAATCAAGTGTGTATCAAGGGATTTCTATTTGGAACTCACTTTCAATAGAACTGCAGGATAGGGCAACCAAGGACGGATTTAAAAAGGGTGTATTGAAAAAATTTGGAGAATAAGGATACTATACGGAAACTGGCTTACTATCTTCGTACGTCAAAAATACGCGGTGAAATTATTGATCACATACATCCCGATGCCGTAGGCAGAGGGATGTATGTGATCCATAATTTTACCAAGTATTTTGACGTACGAAGATAGTCAGCCCGTTTTCGTATTATTATATACCTAAAAATGGCGATATTTTATCTAGTCACGTGATCACATACCCCGTACGGCACACTGTGCCGTACGGATATAAATACGACATGGGTAGGAGAGGGCAGTATGTGTAGATTGTTTTTGCACAGGTATATAATAATTGAACTTAAGTCGCATTCACTGGTGGACTAAGAAGGTAAGGTCTAGTTTTAAGGGTAGAAACGATTGATACAGTTAAAACATAATGCACACTGGAAGGTAATTATATAGAACGTCCTGACCATGCTGTACAAGTCACAGAACGAGATGCTAATTTACCATTTGTATGGACCGAGGCGTTTACGCCAAGTTCCGTACAAACGGTAAATTAGCATCGAGTTCTGTGACTTTTACAAGCATGGTTGGACGTTATATATTTACTATATTCCCGAAATCTAAAAAAAAATCAATTTAATTTTTCTTAACAACCAAAGTTTTAATAAATGTGTATTTCTAGGTGGTCCGTTTTTTAGTGTACGGACCAGTGGTCCGTACAGTATTTTTACGTCATGGCCAAAACGGTGCGTATTTACAGTATATACAGCATGGGTATATAGTAATTCGTTATTTGTAATACCTATGAATCGCAAGTTTACGGTACACTGTATTCACAAATGGAGAAATTGTATCTTATCACACTTTCATTGTAAATACCATCACCATTGTAGTAGATAAGATGACCCTGTTATGTCGAATTTGCAAGGAAGAACGATGCATCGCATCGAAAGCAATAAAGACACTTTAAAAAAAAACAACAACAAAAACAAGTAAGGAGTTACACAACAATCTTGTCTCGCATCTCTCTTCAGTTTGAACCAATTAGTCGAGAACCGATTATTTGTCACACATGATTCTGGGGACTCATAAATTGTCTGGATAAAGTTAGTAAAGTGTGATCCAAAACCAAAAAGTTCCAGGGCTTCAATGATAGATGCTCGATCGCCGCTAAAAGTGTCTCAAGTATAGAACTGTCTCGGGTTCTATGAAACCTCTCTGTGCGTATATAGATGATTTCCCGTGCTTTTCATACGAATTTAGCGATGAAATTTTAATACGAGTAAGTGATATATATAGCCTATAATCGTACTGAATATGAAGAAAATCGGTCTGACCGTTCCACCGTTATTTGCGTTTGAATTTCGTCAAAACCAAACGTCTACTCTGGTTGCCAGTGTACTCTTGTGTCAAGGTCGCCGCATAATTGGTTACTCATGGGCTTTGCTCAGGGGTAGTCATTGCTCCCCCCGGTGTCCCCCTCTACCGCGCCTCACGGGCGCCCCTCCTGCCCCCTCGCGGCTTTCACTCATACTACGCAGTCACGTGGTACAGCCCGGTCCAGACCCCGGTCTCACTTCTCCTTCACCCGCCCTGCAGTACGCACGTACTACAGTACCATTTTCGTTCTTGGCCACGTGCTTCGCCTCATACTCCCCGAGTAAAGGCTAGCACCCCCATACACGCGATACGGTATAGTGAACGGAGAAATGGGTCCCACGACGAGGAGTACCCCGATGCCTAGCACATCGAAGCCGACGGAATCCACGGCGGAGTCGGAGGCCACTCTCCAGGAGACGGCCGAGTCCGCCAACGAGAACATCGAGTCGGTCTCGGACAGCGGGCGCACGGTAAAGACGGCTAGGATATCGAAGCTCGAGTCCAACATGGAGAAAATGGGTAGGACGATGGATAGCATGTTCCAGACGATGCAGGCCATGGCACGCCAACGGTCGCCGACGAGGGCTACACAGCCGACGGTACGAGAGGCACGCTCCACGGCCGAGGATCGGACAAGAGACTGGGCCCAGGACCAGACATCGAGGCTACCCGCACCCAGACAACTCAGGGAACGCTACCTGAGCGAGGACCTGCTCCAGCGAGAGATCGACCGCGAGGGCATTCGTCATGACCGCACGGCCGGTAGGTTCTCATCTGATTTGACCGTACATAAACTGATATCTAAGCCGTATATGTATGTGGAACGTGAGGGCCTGTATACCATGTCCCAAAAGCTCGAGGTTAGGGGAAGCCTGGCCCCCATGGAGTACGTGAGCGCGTTCTTACTGATGATGGAGGACGAGCGGGCGATACCCGAGGGCGACCGCCGAGACATGTACAGGCACCTCTCGCAGGTAACGGTCGACGCCCAGACACGGCCGTGGCCCGCGGTTAGGAGGTGGTCTAACTACATCTTCGATCAGGTTGAGGCCGGCCGTGTGTACTGGTCGGACCACGTGCGCATTCAAGACGAACGCGTACGCATAGCCATGACGGCCGCCACCAGCGCCCCTAACGGTCAAGACGGAGGAAGGGACGGAGCCCGAGAGCTCCCCTGCCGGGCGTACAACTCGGAGCGAGGTTGTCGCCTGCGGAACGGACATCAGGACGGGCAAATCAAATGGGTTCATGTTTGTTCGTTCTGCGATTCGGTGGGGCGGATGTGCACGCACTCTATACACGCGTGCAACAGGAAACTCGTGTACGGTGCGGGTTATGACAACGCTGCACCAACATCCGCACCCGCCCCACGGAGGACGCCGCACGCCGGACACACGGTCCGCCCCACCGAACTAGGAGTGCAGAAACAACACGCAACGGCTTCAAAAAACGGGCCGGACGCGCCCCGCGAGTGAGCGTGGCGCGAGACGCACCCCTCGGCCTCGGTACGAGTGCACTCGGCGAGGGGTACACGATCAAAGAGTGCAGGAGTGATGACGTCACCCCCCACGTGACAACAACACCGCGTGCCGCGCACGTGGGGGGAAGCACAGAGCGTGCGGCCCCGCCCACCGAGGAATACACTCCCGCCTGTGGTAGTGTTGGCGGGGAGGAGGAGCAATTGGCTCGGCAATTGCCCCGGGAGGACGGCCGCGAATCCACTCCCATCGACTTCGCTGCCGTGAGAAAATTCTGCGAGACCGGGATCCCGGTCCCCGGAGTCCGGACCGACCCCGAGGCGTTCGCCGGACATAGGAGGGATAACTGGCCGCAGTTCGCGGCCCACGGGCTGCCGGACCACGCCCACATCTACGATGTCGTGAGGCGCACGGGCCTACCCAACGCCCTCGGGGCCCGTATCGAGATCCCCACGGACCTCAACATCCCGGTCTGGATACGATACCTCGCCGGGATCCCCGGCAAGGAGGAGTTGACCGATTTCATCAGGTTCGGCTTCCCACTGGGTTACGCCGGGCCGGTCAGCGATACCTGCGGGGTACCCAACCACCCCAGTGCAACGGGGTACCCGGAGCAGGTCGATAAATTCATCAGGAAGGAGAAGGGGTACAGCAACCTCATGGGGCCGTTCGAGGCCCCCCCTTTCCTACCCTGGTGTCACGTGTCGCCTCTAATGACACGTGAGAAGAGAGGCACCACCGATCGCCGAGTGATAACCGATATGACATACCCCAAGGAGGACAGTGTCAACGGTTATATCGTGAAGAACTCGGTCTACGGCGAGGAACGGGAGCATGGCCTCCCGACCGTGGATGGGTTCGTCGGCCGCCTGGTGGCCTCGGGGCCCGGGAGTTTCATGTCCACCATCGATATCTCCCGGGCGTACAAGAACTTCCGGTGCGACCCCCTCGACTGGCCGTTGCTCTGTTTTGCGTGGGGGGAGGCATTCTACTGTGATACGGCGATGCCCTTTGGTGCCCGTGCCTCCTCCTACCACATGCAGTGTGTAGCAGATGCAATAGTTAAGATCCTCAGCCAGAAGGGGGTCGAGGCCGCCATGTACCTGGACGACCTCATCATCCTCTCGCCCGACGAGGAAAAGGCGGCCTCGGACTTCGCCATAGCCCGAGGGCTCTTTGAGGAACTGGGCCTCCCCGAGGCCCGAGAAAAGGCTCAGCCCCCCAGCCAGGTGGTCACGTGGCTCGGCATCGTGATCAACTCTATGGACATGTCGCTCTCCGTCCCCGAGGACAAGCTACACGAGGTCCGGGAGCACTTGAGGGCGGTCGCCCAGAAACGATCGCTGACCAAACGCCAGCTCCAATCCATACTGGGGCGCGTGTTACATGTAGCCAAGTGTATCCGGCCGGCACGCCCCTTTGTGAGTAAACTGCTCGAGGCCCTCCGGGGGATGGGCGGGTACTACATCAACATAAACTCCGAGATGCGGCAGGACCTCGAGTGGTTCCTGCGCTTTGCCGACGGTTGGAACGGCCACGCCCTCATCCCGCGAGGCCCCCCGACCAAGTGCCTGATCGTGGATGCGTGCCTGTCCGGCGTCGGGGGCACAGACGGTACGTACTCGTACTCCGGCCGGGTCTGTCCAGTGAACGACCCTGTTACCTGCATCGCGGAGCTCGAGGCCCTCAACACGGTATACGCGATGTGCACGTTCTTAACCGACCGTGACCGCGGCACCCGGGTGGAAGTCTACTGCGATAATATGGGCACCGTCCAGGCACTCCGGTCGGGACGCGCCCGGAACCCCGTCCTGGCCGAGTGTGCCCGTCAAGCCTGGATGGTGCAGGCCAGACTACAGGTAGACTTCGTGTACACACACGTCCCGGGTGCCCTCAATACCGTGGCCGACGCGCTCAGCCGGGCACACCTAACCTCGAGGGACTTTGAAACGGCCTCTAGGTACATAAAATTCCATTCCCTAGTCGAGGTCATGCCATGTACTCACGTATCGTTCAACCCTGTGTTACGTCTCACCTGCAGATCCGGCGCTACGATCGCTCCAGACGAGGGCATCTGCTCGGCAATGCGAGGCGCGTGTCCCCGGAACGGTCGCGAACCAGCGCAGCGCCGTCGCGACCTACCTCGCATTCTGCCGCCGGATGGGCGCCGACCCCCAGAAACCTACCGTCAGCTTTACCACGGCGTTCCTCGAATACGTCGCGGACCACGCCCCCCTCGCCGGCGACGGTCGCGAACCAGCTATCCCACGTGCGGTCGCACCTGCGGCTGACGGGGGGCGACGTCGCGCCGACGGAGGATTTCAGGGTGAGACGTGCACTCGAGGCCATGAGACGCAACAAAACATACCAACCGAACGTCAAGCCGGCGGTGCCGATGGACGTCCTCAGGGCTGCCCTCGAGGCCCTCGACGAATCACCTCTACACATCATTCTGCGGGCCGCTATCCTGGTGATATTTTACGCGGCGCTGCGACAAAGCGAGGTCGCCCCACCATCTGCGACCAAGTTCGATCCGACGCGACACCTGTCACGCCGAGACGTCGTGGTCACGCCCAGACAGGTCTCGATACGCGTCAAGGCGGCCAAGAACATGCAGATGGTGGGGGAGGAAAAGACCGTCACCCTGCAGGCGTCCTCCGACCCGTCCTCGTGTCCGGTGCGGGCGGTCAGGAAGATGATCGCGGCCGCCCCCACGGCCAGCCCCGAGGACCCGTTCTTACTCCTGGCAGACGGCCAGGTAATAACGACCAGAACTCTGAGCAAGGAGTGGAAAGCGCTGCTACTCACTGCTAATCAGCCTGCCGATTACACCCTCCACAGCCTCCGGAAGGCTGCCGCCACTCAGGCATACCAGGCGGGTATGCCAGAGCTATCCATCCAGCGCTATGGCGGCTGGAGGTCTAATTCTCACCGAGACTACATCAAGGACACTGATGCCAAGGCCGTTAACCTTGCTCTCATCCGGTCCCTTAACAAACTTTCATAATTTTCCCCCACCCCCCCTCACCTTTTACTGGCTTCTTGGCATTTTTATTATATTATACAATTACGTATGTATTGTCTATACAACTCTATTGTATATCTTACTTTAATATTTTTATAATTGACATACATCATACCGTCAATTATCATTTATCTACTTTTACTTACCTTCATATTCACATTACATTTTAATATGTCGTCCAGTAAGGTCGCCATAAATATTTTACTGCATTTTACTACATAAAATTAAATAAAATTTTATACTCCCAGCTACTGCTTCTCTACTTTCATCCGGGGTTAGGGTAATGGGTTACTCATGGGCTTTGCTCAGGGGTAGTCATTGCTCCCCCCGGTGTCCCCCTCTACCGCGCCTCACGGGCGCCCCTCCTGCCCCCTCGCGGCTTTCACTCATACTACGCAGTCACGTGGTACAGCCCGGTCCAGACCCCGGTCTCACTTCTCCTTCACCCGCCCTGCAGTACGCACGTACTACAGTACCATTTTCGTCCCACCCACCCACAACCTCTCTCTCTTCACCTACTCACGTAGGCCATTTTTATTATATTATACAATTACGTATGTATTGTCTATACAACTCTATTGTATATCTTACTTTAATATTTTTATAATTGACATACATCATACCGTCAATTATCATTTATCTACTTTTACTTACCTTCATATTCACATTACATTTTAATATGTCGTCCAGTAAGGTCGCCATAAATATTTTACTGCATTTTACTACATAAAATTAAATAAAATTTTATACTCCCAGCTACTGCTTCTCTACTTTCATCCGGGGTTAGGGTAATGAGCGGAGGCGTGCTCTGATGGTCGTGGGCATGGGAGATAGACACTGGACAGGCTGGCTCTATTTATCTGCTGTAAATGGCCTTCACACAATCCAAAGGTCGGCCACACTTTAGAACTAGGACCAGACTACATTCACGTTCACCCGCTGGAGAGGAAAACCCGGCAAGGTAAGAATATCTTTATAAGGATCTTGTACATCATATGTATGTCGCAAAATTCACAGCGTAACTAATTGTAAAGATCTGCAGTCGATAATTCTAACTTTGTGGTATTTTTGCGTTGAAAAAGCAGCATTATTAATTATATTATATATATCAAATCTATTCTGAATTCTTTCCTCCAATCCAAGATGGCCGACACTGGCCAGGCTAATTGGTCCTTCCTGCTGTAGCTATAATCCCCCCTTTGAACCCGGCTTTGGCCGGCGGTTGTTTGTTAACCCAACTTCCTGGAGATGCGGGCGCGCTCGTTGTTACAAAGGTGACGCTAACTGGCGCCTAACACGACCTGCCCGTATAAGCGTCCCCCACCTGGAGACAAAGGCGCTTCGATGGTATATAAACCCGGGGCCCAGAATAAAGAGCATTCAGTCTTACCTGGATTCTGTTACCTACAACATCTATGCGTTGACTCCAACCTTATTTAACGTATATGACCGCTAGGAGCAGAACCGCTAATGGGTATAGCCTAGAACTTTTACATTGGCGACCACGACGAGACGATTGGATTCGAAATCAGTTAGACTATGAAGTAACTCCTGACACCGGGAGATGCCTACGGGACCCGCCGTTGCTGCCGCCGCCGTCAGCGTTGATGGATTCAAGTTAGACAGAGAACCAGAGAATGACCACGTTGCCGCAACGCTAAAAGCAGGGAAGTGTATCTTATAGTAAACTTTTTTTTTTTTTTTTTTTGTTCAAAATCATTTATTGGCAAAAGGAGGTTTACATCTTTTTCGATGGTTGATACATCAATGGGTCAAGCCAATAAAGATAAACCAAAGATATCAGCTCAGTTATGGAGATATCCGACACTGGTTTTCAGCTGATATCCAATGAGATAGTTTCAACGTTAGTGCTCAATATGTACCATTATACTCTACGTTCGTAGTTTGACATAAAGTTATTCAAGCTCGGTTAAGATATATCTCATCCATCAAGATAGTATATGGTATTGTAAAATTGATACTGTGTGTTTTATATAGTATATGTTAGATGTATTATTCCTAATACATAGAACATACTGTACAAGTTCAGGTTATCTTGGAATAGACTCGTTCAATATCGTTTTTGTGAGTTTTTTGAATTCTGGATATGTCTCAGTTTGTCGAGTGATTACAGGTAATGAGTTCCAGTGGTATGATCCGGTATACTCAACACTTTTAGTGTATGCATGGGTATTAGGTTGCAATACTTTCAATACCGGGGCCCTAAATAGCCTTGTGTTGAGGTTTCTTACATCGAGATATCTTTTTTCTTTCGTTCTGAGATACATAAAATTGCTCAAGTGTGATTTACGGCGTTCACCAAGGTAAGGAAGTTTTGCTCTTTTATGTAGCTCATAGATACTAGTATAACAGTCCATTTGTAAAATAATACGGAGACACTGATTTTGGGCTCTTTGTATTTTTTCTAGCATATATTTCGGGGCATTATAATATAGTAAATCCCCATAATCGAAATAGGGTAATATGAAACATTTATAAATTCGAAGCGCCGAAGATTTATCTAAAAAAGGTCTAAGTTTGCCTAATTGGTAAATACGGTGTCCAACCCTGTTCAGCATCTCCTTAACATGTAAATCGTAGGTAAGTCCTGAGTCCAGGTGGTAGCCTAGATACTTATAGTGCTTAACATTTTGTAGTTCTAGACCCTTCATATAGAGAGTTACATGGCCGATCTGTTTGTATTTGTGGGAAGATCCAAATGTCATATACTTTGTCTTACCGATATTAACTGTAAGTCTATTTTGGTCACACCACAAATCAAATTTGTCAAGCGCATGTTGAAGTTTCTCTCTAATTTGATTATTCGTTGTGCCTTCAGCGAAAATAACTGTATCATCGGCATATAACTTTATACTAACCTCAGGTACACAAGAAATTAAATCATTGATAAAAAGTAGGAAGAGAGTCGGGCCTAAGTTTGACCCTTGTGGGACACCGCAGACCACCCCATCCTCACCTGATAATAAACCATTAGCTTTAGTTTGTTGAACTCTATTGCAAAGGTAATTTGTGAACAGTAATAAATTACTTTTGGTAATTCCATAAATATTTAATTTTTATTAAAAGTGCCGATGTTGCTTGTTGGATGTGTTCCCGGTCACCGGCCGCCCCCTCACATGCACTACCGAGGTCTACATGAGGATCGATACGGGCGATCACCCTCCCATCAATCAACGACCGTACAGACTTCCCCTCGCCAAGCGCGAGGTCGTCGACCGCGAGCTGGACAAGATGCTCGCGGAAGGCATAATCGAGCCCAGCTCCTCCCCCTGGGCCTCGCCCCTCACCCTCGTCCCTAAGAAAGACGGCTCGGTCCGGTTCTGTGTAGATTACCGAGGACTGAACGCAGTTACTCGTCGCGATGCATACCCCCTGCCTCGTATCCAGGACATTGTTGATAATCTAGGTGGTGCGAAAGTGTTCTCGACCCTAGATTTAAAGTCCGGATACTGGCAGGTACCGATGCATCCTGACAGCGTCGAGAAGACGGCCGTAGCGACGCATCGGGGCCTTTTTCAGTTTAAGCGGATGCAGTTTGGCTTGTGCAACGCGCCAGCTGCATTCCAGAGGCTTATGAATAAGGTTATCACCCCGCTGCGTAAGTTCGTTATGGTATATCTCGACGACCTCGTGATCTACAGCCGGACTGAGGAAGAACACCACCACCACATCGCGGCCGTCCTCGAGGCCCTTCGTTCATACGGCCTCGTGGTCAAGGAATCGAAGTGCCACTTCGGGGTCGACCGCGTGAAACTCCTTGGCTATGTGGTCAGCGCGGACGGCGTCTCCTCGGATCCCGACAAAGTGGAAGCCATACGCGACATGGTGCCACCAGAGGACGTAAAGGCGGTGCGACGGCTGCTAGGGTCGGCCAATTATTATCGGCAGCTCATACCCAGATATGCCGATATTGTCCGACCCCTCGTCGCACTGACAAAGAAATACGCCCTCTTTCATTGGGATTCCGAGTGCCAGACCGCGTGGCAGGAGTTGCGCGACGCCCTCGTGAACACGGTGACCCTCGCTTACCCGGACCCCGGTCGCCCGTACAAACTGTACACCGACGCCTCAGATTATTGCCTCGGCGCCATCTTGGTACAAGAAGATGACCAGGGTATCGAGCGACCCGTACACTTTCTCTCACGTCAGTTTACGGAGGTGCAACGCCGATACCCTGTCATCGAGAAGGAGGCCTACGCGATAGTCTTTGCGCTTACGCGCTTACGGGCGTATTTGTACGGTGCGACCTTCCAGATTCTGTGCGACCACAAGCCCCTCAAAAGCTTATTTTGGGCCGAAATGAAGAATACGCGAGTACAACGGTGGGCCGTACTCCTTGCGGAATACGCCGCACCCATCGTGTACTTCGCCGGCGCCAAAAATGTGTGGGCGGATATGCTCTCGCGCCTCCGGTCCGATTCACCGGCCGAGCTGCCGCTGGAGGTCGCACAGATCGCCTCGGTCCAGGAAGAGTGGGAGTTGCCGTAGGAAGCGTACGGGTTGACGGAGGCGGAGGTGAAAGTGCGACAAGCAGCGATGCCTGAGTTCCGGTACGGTCTCGAGGAACAGGAGGATTATCTGGTCAGTAATTGCCTCCTCTTTACCCTCAAACCGCCCTCGGGTCTCGCGGCTTACCCTCGCCTCGTCCCCCCGTCGGAAATTCGCGCCAACTTGGTCCAGACCGCCCATCTACAGGTCTGCCACCAAGGTATGAGGAAAACTTTGCGACGACTTCACGACCATTTTAAATGGCCAGGTATGAAGCGACAGGTATTTTCCGTTCTCGCACGATGCGCCCCCTGCGGAGCCAATCGCGTCTGTGCAGAACGCCCAACCCCAGCCCCTATGCCTGTCGCCGAAAACCCGGGAGAAGTCGTCGCAATGGATCTGACCGGCCCCCTCCCCATGAGTCGCAGCGGCGCTCGTTATCTATTATCAATCATAGACCACGCCACTGGCTATGTAGATTGTTTCCCCCTCAAAGATAAGTCCGCTGAATCGGTTTATACCTCCCTATCCCGGGAGTACATTCCCCGCTACGGCCCCCCCTCTGTCGTGTTAACGGACAACGGATTAGAGTTCAAAAACGCGACAGTGGAGGGCTACCTGCGACAGCTCGGGACCGAGGTGCGACACACCACCCCCTACCACCCGCAAGCCAACGGACGCGTAGAGCGTTTTCACCGCACGCTAAAGGATATGTTGCGTAAGGTAGTAAACGCCCGTGCTTGCGAGTGGGAGGACCACCTCGGGGATGTACTCCTCGCCCACCGGACGACCCCCAGTGACGTCACGGGCTTTTCCCCCTACTACCTCCTTTTTGGTCGTTGCCCTCCTCCCCCCTTTTCCCACCTCCGAGATCGCCCGCTAGGGGATTCGTCGGCCCGCCTCGCCCTCCGTGTGGACGAGCACTCGTGTGCTTTGAAGGAGGCCGCCCACAACGCGGAGGTAGCGAGGCAGGCTAACGTTAATCGCCTAAACAAACAGGCCAATGCCCTCCCCCTAGAACCCGGCACCAAAGTGTTCCTACGGGTCCACGAGCCCAGACCGCTGGACCCCCGCTGGGACCCCGGATACCTCGTGACGCGGGCATCCGGCAACGTGGTGCACGTGGTGGGCCCAACAAACAAACGGCGGACGGTTAATCGCAGTTATGTCAAGGCGGCCGATCCGGGCCTCAACTGGGAGGGCTTACGCCCACGCCTAACCCGAGCCCAGCGGACGCGCCCCCCGACTGCGATGGCTCCGTCCACACCACGGCTACGCGGCCGGCCGCCCCAGACGCGCGTTGCTTGGATGCCCAACCCCAGCGTGCCAGCTGTAAACGCTAATCCTCAAACCCCAATTATCCCACCAACCCGGCCCGCGTCCCCCATGCAGCTAATCCCCGGCAACGACGCATCCCGTCCCCCCTCTGCAACTCCCATGCAATCAACTCCCACAGATGTCCCGACCCGGCCTAACTCCTCCAACAACATGGCCATCGATCTGCCCCCACTCCCCCCTACGGGTCCAAACTCCCTTGCGCCCTCGGCCGCCCCCACTCCTTGAGCTAACACCCCCATCCCGGTAATCCACCCCATCTCTCCCGCACCACATGTCCCTAATCCCCCTGGTGTCAGCCGAGATCGTAAACGTGCGGCTGAACCCGAGACACCCCCTCCCCCCCCACTGGTGCGTGGTCCAGTCACTTCCCTCCCGCTCGCGGGCCGACCCACCCACGCGACGCGGGACGACCTTAAAAGACGGGCGGCGGCCCCGCTCAGTCACTTCACCCGTATCACGCGCTCATTCACCCGGTCGTTGGAAGCAGAGACTGCGAAACGCCAAACCCTCCAGCCACCGGACGAGGCCGAGATACAAGCGGAGAAGCGACTGTGCATTGCAGCCGTCGCCCAGCATTGTCGCCCCCGACACGTCTAAAAACCAGTGAGTAGATCCAACTGTGTGTTATCATCATGTGGATGCCCGTATTTCTGCTATGCTTATACACCCCCTTCCTCGACGCGGACCTGTTCTCGGACGATGGCGTGTTGGTCTACACGGACGGTCGTGCGCGTGCGGTCGCAGCCGCCTGGACTGTCGCCGTCATGATCAGACCACCGTCCCCTCCCTGTGTAGATGACCTCGTACACAACCTAACTGTCGCCATTGACGCTGTCGCGGACGTTATGGAGCCGAATCACGTCCCCTACTGGTGCCGGCATTTGTCGCGTTTGCTAACCCGCTTGTCCGAACTACCCAGGACAAGTCGGATAGAAACCGACGGCAGGCCGGAGGCCGGCCGATGGCGTCGGGGCCTGCTTAATATTGTGGGGTGGGCTGGAAAAGCTCTGTTCGGACTGGCGACTGACCGCGACGTCGCATCATTGCGAGGAGTCGCACGCGACACGCTGGTCCAGCAGCAGCAAATAGCCCACCACCTGGAGCAGATGGTATCAGTAGTAAACGCCACTCGTGGAGGCGTTCTACAGAATGCCGATAACATCGCCACAATAAATGAGCAGGCCGCCCACGCGATCCACCTCGCGGAAGCCGGAGGTACGATCGCGGTCGGGGCCGACGAAAAGGTGAACAAGGTCTGGATGGCCCGGCAGATCGAGCTGGGCCTACGGATCTTGGAGGAGACGGTGCGCCAACACGAGCTTCAACGAGTGCAATTCCATAATCAACGGATGGAGCTGGAGCGGGGCCAACTGACCGAGGACGTTCTCCCCCGAGAACACCTGCTCCAGGTCCTCCGCCGCCTCCGAGACGCCGGATACCACACCCTCCCGGCGATGTGGTACTACAACTACGTGGACATCGACCCCATCTGGGAGGAGGGACGGGAGTTGATCTACCGTGTTGTTGTTCCCGGGCTCACGAGCGAGGCCTACCTGGTGTACAAGCTGCAGTACTTCCCCGTGCAGCTGGACGCGTCCCACCTACGGACGGTCCAGGGTAGGCCCCGTTTGGCCGTGAGCTCGTCGTCCTCCACGTCCTTCGTCCCTGATGTCTGCGTAGGTCGGCAGCCACGAGTGTGCAGGCCTACGGTGGTGTATACTGAACGGTCCTGCGAGTCGGCACTCGTGCCCGGGACTAAGCCGACCTCGTGCCACATCGCCATCACCGCCCGGAACAACGCAACGACCGTAGTGTCGAGGCCCGAGGCCGGAGGCCGACAAGCTGTGGTAATAGCCTACCAGTCGACCTCCGTGCTACGCCTCTGCACCGGCCGCCCACCCGTGAACCTGCTCGTCAGCGGCCCCACCCTCGTCGACCTACCCCCAGGATGTTCGCTGGAATCGCGTGGGTGGCGCCTACACGGCATCGCGGCTGGGCACCATACCCTCAATTTCCACTTCCGGCGCCCCCTTCAGCTTTCCCCCCTTAACATCTCCTGGCCCCGCACCCTTCCTCCCACCTTCTCCGAACCACTCAAGCTCCTCCCCCGCGTAGTCCTGCCCGTAATGGAAGTAGGCCGCCTACAGGGCTTACGCTCCCCGACCTCTATTTTATCCTCGGTCCCCTTTGTGTCCACCTCCTCTGTGACCCTGCTAATAGTCCTTATCCTCCTGACGCTCTGTTGCGTGCGATACAAAAAGCTTTGTTGTATCCCCGTAACTCGCTGGTGTTGTAGGTTGATCTGCGTGCGGAGTCCGCCGAGGTCGGCTGAAGAGGACCGCCCACGCGAAGAGATCAGCCTACAGAGCCTACAGGCAGCACCAGCATCCCCCTTTTTGTCCCTCCCTGCCCCCACCATCGTGAGCGAAGATCCCCCGACGTAATCCTCCCCCCAATCCCTACCCGTAATCCCTATACGAACAGAAACCTCGACCGCCCCCATACCCCCCCTCCGCTTACGCCCAACCCTGGAGCGGTTAGCAGGTTCCTTCGCGGACTTACGCCCCCAAGATATATATCCCCGGCTTCCCCCCGTGTAACACTTTTTTTTATGTAGGAAACGTTGACGAAAAGGAATTGACCCACGATTGTGAGACTGGAATGATTAAGACCGATAGCATGGTGAAACCCGTGGGGTGCTTGCAGCCTCGCTGAGACCCACGAGTTTTTTTTTTATGTTGCTCGGCCATCGGTAAGGGCCTTGGTTATTCGAAGTGACCTTGGCCCTGTGTTTGGCGGTCAAAGGCTGGCCTTGTGGCCACTCGGCCAGCCCCCTCGCCCCAGACCCTTTGGCCGAAGGATGATTATGTGGAGAAACGACGATTTGAAGAGGCACGAGGAGCACGAGTGGTCGGCCGGCCTAGCTCAGCCTAATCGTCTGTGTGTATGTGTAATATTGTGTGTGTGCGATATCGTTTTGTGTTTTTATCGTTTATCGTAGGAACGATTTTTAAGGGCCTATGCGCCCAGGGAGGAGTCCATGATGGGGCCTGCCCTACTAGTCTGAAAACAATTTTTTTACATATATCAAACATGTTACTTACCGTGCTTTGCCGCGCTAATTTTTCTTCTTGGGTGGGCACGCCGAGAGTGGTTGAGTTATTTTTAGAGTAATTTGAGTATTGCCAAAATTTAGAGTGTTGGGGGAGTGAAGTACGTATGATGCCTACGTATCCCCTGGCACTGGGTGAAATTTTTGCAATTTTCTAGAAAGAACCACTCTCAGCTGCTTCACAACCCCCTATTTTTTAATAATAACCACGCTGCACGAGTCTTATATATTTAAGGTGGCCACGCTGCACGACTATATGTCTGGGTTGTTCCTATACATAAACGTGGCCACGCAGCAAGACATTATTTTCTTTTTCAATTTACAATGTATATCAATGACACCTATTTATTTATATTGACGAGCTCCTGCCTATATATAATATGCTATGCTTTATATTTTATAAGGAACCGACCATACTACAATCACAGCCCTGCGCTAAGTATTACTTAATTCTTAAATGATTCTCTTAATTAATGTCGGTTCCTTAGTCTATTGGCCAGAATTGTTTAATATTATTATGTAATTTCAAATATTATTTTATGTCCTTTTTGAATAGCCCAACGAGGCGACATGGTTAGTATCAAGGGGATCTGAGACAGGTAGAAATGTTAGTTACAAACCAAAAATTTAAGAAATTATAATCATCTAGTGCATACCAGCCGCGTGCGAATAGTAAGTATTACTCGGAAATTAACCATAAAATTTATTTAAATAACGAGAAATATCGTTTATATTGATTTCTAGACTCTAATTAGGCTACAAGTAGTGATACAGTGAGTTACTATCGGTTAGGTATGCAATAGCTGGAGATGGGCCGATGATTTAGGCCGCTGAAAATTTCTATAAATCGGGGTTAATCGGGAGGGCGCTACGATTTATTTATGTTTAGGCCACAGTGTTATCTCACCACTCCTCGGTAACTTGAGTAGACTTGGGGCGGGAAGACGGCAGCGGGTCCGTAAGTGAGGGACTCGGCGTCATGAACCGTAGTCATCCGAAGCTGGGTGCCAGCTGTAGTCGATATGTAGAGAATGGCGATGTCCAGGCCTCAACGTATTGCTCAGATCCACGCTGAAAACACCAATATTATGTTTTATCACCATGTACATATAGGTATATAATACGGCCACAAGCATATTTTCTACAATCTTTATCAAGATTACGGGAGCTCGCCCCCCTTTTTGGTGTCATTTACCGCCTTATCAATTTTATCGTAAGATTTACCGTCCTCAGCGGCGACCAAATTGTTATTTTATATCTTGAGCACCCCGCTGCTACTTATATGTCATGCCTTTCACGGCGATATTATCTTCTTTCTAGTACTATCAAAATGGCTGCCAGGATGTGAGCTGGTGAGGAGCCTGAGATGTGTAAAATTGTTGAATTACCGTTTTTATTGAGGAAAACGTGTAATCTACGTGTGAACTGAGTACGTGTGACTCACATCTATTCTTCTATACCCCTTTTATGACCTGATTGTGACATGACGGGCTCCGATCCTCCCGCGAAGTGCTTCGCGTGGGCGGCGGTCTCGGGCTGGCGCCTACGCTCGGACCGCCAGCTGTCGCACTTCGGTAGCCCGGGACGCGGAGTTCCGTCGCGGTCGACCTGTCATCAACGAACAATGTGTGTTCTGCACTTGACAGGCCAATCCTACGTGTATATACCTCTACAAGAGTAACAATCGTATCAATCGTGCTAAAGTGTGTTTTAGCGCGATTGACTCCACCCCTACGATTGGCGAGCGAGTCAACCAAGAGACACTGACGCCGAAGACCGCTCGCCATACACTGTGAGATCCCTGTGATCTACCCTTTTTACATTCATAACCAACATCCTGAAGCAACAGGATACAGACATTCGTATCCCAGCTTTATATCAAAATGGACTATGCATTTATATTTTATAAAGACATTCGCTGGCCATTTTCTACACTCGCGACTGGTTGTACAGCCGAGTACCTATAACCCGGACACGGTCGGAGCTCTGACGCCGAGCGGGCCGCAGTGACATTTTTCTCAAAATATAACCTGTATTTCTGTTATCATCTCTGTTACTCTTTACCCGTGTGATCTATATGTGTTAATGGTTAAACCTACCTTGTTTGAAGATCCGATGGCCACCATTGTTTGCGTAAGACCCGTTTGTTTAGCACGCCGAGATGTGGGCGCTGCCATTTTGGTTGTTTCTGGGTGGTGACCGGAAGTTGGGAATTGCTGCCTTTTCATTGGTCGAGAGATCGTGAGCGCGCGCTGGTGGCGCCTCCGCGTTCGCTCGACGAACTAACCGTTCCCGCGCTGGTCTCAGCAGCCGCACGACTGCTCTGAGACGGAGCAAGGCGGTTAGGCTGGATTTAGCGACTGCACATCTTTTTCTTTTCTTTTAAAGTTCTCCGTTGCTCTTCGAACTCAGAGTGAGGGACGTTTGTAAAGATCTGCAGTCGATAATTCTAACTTTGTGGTATTTTTGCGTTGAAAAAGCAGCATTATTAATTATATTATATATATTAAATCTATTCTGAATTCTTTCCTCCAATCCAAGATGGCCGACACTGGCCAGGCTAATTGGTCCTTCCTGCTGTAGCTATAATCCCCCCTTTGAACCCGGCTTTGGCCGGCGGTTGTTTGTTAACCCAACTTCCTGGAGATGCAGGCGCGCTCGTTGTTACAAAGGTGACGCTAACTGGCGCCTAACACGACCGCCCGTATAAGCGTCCCCCACCTGGAGACAAAGGCGCTTCGATGGTATATAAACCCGGGGCCCAGAATAAAGAGCATTCAGTCTTACCTGGATTCTGTTACCTACAACATCTATGCGTTGACTCCAACCTTATTTAACGTATATGACCGCTAGGAGCAGAACCGCTAATGGGTATAGCCTAGAACTTTTACATAATGTTTCCCTGGAAATAGAATGATGATCTCAAAGTTTTGTAAAACACACATATCTAGCTTCAAGAATGGCTGTAGCTGTTGAAGCAGAGATAAATATCAAAATATTGAGTCATGACCTACTTTGATGAGTCATGACCTACTTTGACGAGTCATGAATACTTTGATGAGTCATGACATATTTTGATGAGTCATGACATACTTTGATTAGTCATGACATACTTTGATGAGTCATGACATACTTTGATGAGTCCTGACATACTTTGATGAGTCATGACATACTTTAGTGAATCATGACATATTTTAGTGAATCATGACATACTTTGATGTATAGTGATGCATATCTACTATGAGTTATATCATATTTTAGAGTGTGTTAGTAGTAAATATGTATAATAGCCTGATTAAAAGTGTTATTTCCAAGTACTACTTACTTTTACTACTACTTGGATTTCCCTGCCTACTCCTGGGCCCTGTTTTTCAGTCACGACATAATCGGCCAACGATATGCTGAGGCATCTCTGCGATTGGAGGACAATTTGCAAGACACAAAATGGCGGCTGTGCTATAGACAGTGTCTCAGCGTGGCACGTTCGATCGCCGCGAAAAGTGTCGCTGTCTAAAGCCCCACATCCACCAAAGTTGGTTATGAATCCGTCCGGCCTATTATCAATCCGTCCGTCGCAAAATTCGACGGATTGGCTGAATGTTTGTCGACGGTTACCCTACGGACGGCTAAACCAGCTTCCACCAACCATCCGTCCGTCAAATTATTGAAGCCCGTCCGTCGTCAGCGACGGATTTGTAGCGGAAAGGAACCCCTGTCTCCCTGCCTGCCTACCTGCCTACCTGCCTCCCTCCCTGCCTCCCTGCCCGTCTGCTTGCCTCCCTGCCTCCCCCCTCCCTTCCTGCCTCCCTGCCTCCCTGCCACCAAACATCCGATCCACCGACCTACCGACCCACCCACCGACCCATCCCCCGACCTATCCACCCACACATCCTCAAACCAACCAACCAACAAACCGACCCACTGACCTACCGAACCACCAACTCACCAACCCACCATTGACGCTTTGACCGATTGACCAACCTACCGATCATCCTACCGACTGATTGTACCACCTATTGATTGACCCACTGACCTATTGACCAACCGACCGCTCGACCTACCCACTAATCGACCCACCTACAGATTGACCCTGCTACCAACTGATCAACCCACTGACCCAACCAATAAATGATGGATCGACCAACTGACTGATTGTGCCACCGACCAATCGCCTCACTGACCGATCGTCCCACTGACCGATCGTCCCATCGACAGATCGTCCCACCGACAGATCGTCCCACCGACAGATCGTCCCAGCGACAGATCGTCCCACCGACAGATCGTCCCACCGACAGATCGTCCCACCGACAGATCGTCCCACCGACAGATCGTCCCACCGACAGATCGTCCCACCGACAGATCGTCCCACCGACAGATCGTCCCACCGGCAGATCGTCCCACCGACAGATCGTCCCACCGACAGATCGTCCCACCGACAGATCGTCCCACCGACAGATCGTCCCACCGACAGATCGTCCCACCGACAGATCGTCCCACCGACAGATCGTCCCACCGACAGATCGTCCCACAGACAGATCGTCCTATTGACCGATCATCCCATTGACTGATTGACCCACCGACTGACCCACCAAACAATCAATCGACTCATTGACTGATTAACCAACCGACAGATTGTCCCACTGACCAATTGACCCACCGATCGATTGACCCACTGACTGATTTACCCACCAACCGATTGACCCACCGACTAATAGACCCACTGACTGATCAACTCATCTACTGACCAACCTTCCCAATGACAGATCGACCCACATACCGATCAACCCACTGACTGATTGACCAACCCACCAATCGACCCATTGACAGATTGACCCACCGACCTTCCCAATGACCAATCGATCGACTATTTGACTGATCTTCCCATAGACTGATTGTCCCACCGACTGATTGACCCACCAACTGATTGACCCACCGACAGATCAACCCACCAACCAATCAACCGATCGACCCACTGACCGTTCGACCCATCGACCAACCGACCAACCCATTTATCGACTTATTGACTGATTGACCAACCGACCGATTGTCCCACCGACTGATTGTACCCACTGACCTATTGACCCACAGACCAATTGGCCTACCCACAAATCAACCCACCAACACAATGACCCACCAACCAATCGACTGATCGATCCACTGACCGAACCAATAACTAATGGATGGACTGACTGACTGATCGACCAACTGACTCATTGTGCCACCAACAAATCATCCCACTTACCGATCGTCCCACCGACAGATCATCCCAACGACAGATCGTCCCATAGATTGATTTACCCACCGACTGACCCACCAAATGATCATTCGACTCATTGACTGATTGATCAAGCGACCGATCATCCCACTGACCAATTAACCCACTGCTTGATTCACCCACTGACTGACTTACCCATCAACCGATCGACCCACTGACCAATCAACCCACTGACCTATCCACTGAGCGACTGACCAACCTTCCCAATGACCGATTGACCCACTGACCGATCGACCCACTGACTAATTGACCCACCCACCAATTGACCCATTGATAGATTGACCCATCAACCTTCCCAATGACCAATCGATCGACTGATTGACTGATCCCGTTTAATCCCGGGCCCGGTTTGATCCCGGGATCAACCCGGTCCCAGTTTGATCCCGGGCCCGGTCCGATCCCAGGCCCGGTTCGACCCCAGGCCCGCTTCGATCTCGGGCCTGTTCGATCTCGGCCCGACCCGGCCGCACCCGACCCGGCCCGGCCCGGACCGGCCCGGTTTGAGCCCGGTTTGATCCCGGGCCCGGTTTGATCCCGGGCCCGGTTTGATCCCGGGCCCGGTTTGATCCCGGGCCCGGTTTGATCCCGGGCCCGGTCCGGCCCGGTTTGAGCGCTGGCCCGGCCGCACGCGGCCCGGCCCGGTTTAAGATCCGGCCCAGCCGCACCCGGCCCGGCCCGGCCTGGCCCGGCCCGGTTTGAGCCCCGGCCCGGCCCAGCCGCACCCGGCCCGGCCCGGTTTGAGCGCCGGCCCGGCCACACTGGACCCGGCCCGGTTTGAACCCAACTCTGTTTGGGCCCAGGCCCGACCGCACCCGGCCAGGCCCGGTTTGAGCCCCGGCCCGGCCCGGCCTGGCCCGGTTTGAGCCCCGGCCCAGCCGCACCAGGCCCGGTTTGAGCGCCGGCCCGGCCCGGTTTAATGCCCGGCCCGGTTTGACCCCCGGCCCGGCCTGGTTTGAGCCCCAAACTTTTGAGTCAACAAACGAACCATAACACAACGATGTGTTTTTTGCAACACAATGAAAAATGTTATGTTGTATTTTCGTTGTACTTTCGTTCTTTACCTAAATTCACATGTATTTTCGTTCCCGGTTTATGCAACGCCCCCCTAGTAGGCAGGGAGAGCTGACTCCATGTCTCCCTCTCTGCCTCTTAGAGGGAAGGAGGCAGCGTGCCTGCCTGCCTGCCTGCCTGCCTGCCTGCCTGCCTGCCTGCCTGCCTGCCTGCATGCCTACCTGACTGCCACCCTGCCTGCCTGCCTGCATGCCTACCTGACTGCCACCCTGCCTGCCTGCCTGCATGCCTGCATGCCTACCTGACTGCCACCCTGCCTGCCTGCCTCCCTGCATGCCTACCTGACTGCCACCCTGCCTGCCTGCCTGCCTGCCTGCATGCCTACCTGACTGCCACCCTGCCTGCCTGCCTGCATGCCTACCTGACTGCCACCCTGCCTGCCTGCCTGCATGCCTACCTGACTGCCACCCTGCCTGCCTGCCTGCATGCCTACCTGCCTCCCTGCCTGCCTGCCTGCATGCCTACCTGACTGCCACCCTGCCTGCCTGCCTGCCTGCATGCCAACCTGACTGCCACCCTCCCTGCCTGCCTGCATGCCTACCTGACTGCCACCCTGCCTGCCTGCCTGCATGCCTACCAGACCGGGCCCGTGACCAGACCGGGCCCGTGACCAGACCGGGCCCGTGACCAGACCGGGCCCGGGACCAGACCGGGCCCGGGACCAGACCGGGCCCGGGACCAGACCGGGCCCGGGACCAGACCGGGCCCGGAACCAAACCGGGCCCGGGACCAAACCCGGCCCGGGACCAAACCCGGCCCGGGACCAAACCGGACCCGGGACCTAACCGGGCCCGGGACCAAACCGGGCCCGGGACCAAACCGGGCCCGGGACCAAACCGGGCCCGGGACCAAACCGGGCCCGGGACCAAACTGGGCCCGGGATCAAACCGGTCCGGCCGCACCCGGGATCAAACCGGGATCAAACCGGGCCAGGATCAAACCGGGCCGGGATCAAACTGGGCCAAGGCCAAACCGAGCCCGGGATCAAACCGGGCCCTTGACCAAACCGGGCCCGTTTATGCAACGACCCCCAGGCAGGGAGGGCAGATAGCATTTTTGGACGGACGGAGTAGGTATCCATTGACGGGGAAAAATATCAAACATGGTTTGATATTGGATCCGTCCGTTGGAATTTAAAATTTGTGGGTATTCCGTTGGTATTTCACAGACTAAACAGGGACGGTGAACGGAAAAAATGACTTCCACCAAAATCCGTACAGCTAATTATATACAAAGGCTGACGGATTGCAGACTTTTTGGCTAGGTGGAAGAGAGAATGAAGGATCCGTACAAGTTTACCCGACGGAATAGTGAAACGTCGACGGAGAATTACTCTTCCACTGCTGACGGATACTGAAATCCGTCAACTTTAGTCAACTTTTTTTGACGGACGGATTTATCAACTTTGGTGGATGTAGGCCTTAAGACAAGTATAGAAATGTCTTAAAGGCCTCTTCCACAGGCGACTACTACAAATCCGTCCGTCCCAAGTCACTGTCCGTCCGTCTATAAAATTGAAATCCAGACGGTTGTCTTACTGACGGACGGACAAACATACTTCCACTAGTCACTATTCCGTCTGACGTTTTCAAAATCCGTCTAGGTAATCCGTCTAGTTTCCCGCACAAGGGCTAGGACACAGGCTATGACAAAATACAGTTTTCCTTAATTTTTTTTTTAAATGATGACAGTGACCAATGATTTTTTTTTAATTTGAAGAAGGTGGCATGGGTTTTACTGAGTGAAATTTTTTAGAATTCTTATATATTCTATAATCAAATATTTTAATACTGCCCCTCTACCATACTGCCCCTCCACCATACTGCCCCTCCACCATACTGCCCCTCCACCACACTGCCCCTCCACCATACTGCCCCTCTACCATACTGCCCCTCCACCATACTGCCCCTCCACCATACTGCCCCTCCACCATACTACCCCTCACCCATACTGACCCTCACCCATACTGACCCACACCCATACTGACCCTCAACCATACTGCCCTTCCACCATACTGCCCCTCTACAATACTGCCCCTTTACCATACTGTCCCTCCACCATACTGCCCTTTCACCATACTGCCCCTCCACCATACAACCCCTCACCCATACTGACCCTCACCCATACTGACCCACACCCATACTGACCCACACCCATACTGCCCCTCCAGTATACTGCCCCTACACATTACTTTATTATCCATCGTATACAAAGTCTCCATTGAAAATGTATGGGGACTCAGTAAACCACGACTCATTGTATAAAACCTGTCAGATACCGTAACTGTGGCATACGGATTCAAACCTGTGGTATACGGCCTCAAAACCATGGTATACGGGAAATATAGTCCCTTTTGCTATAGAGCAAAGAAATAGTTCCGAATGTTATACCCGTTAATATGGCAATTACTGGGTTTCATTTATTCGGAAAGATGGATAATAAATGCAACAAACGATGATTTTGTGGACAGGCAGCTCTGTAAACCACTCGAGGTTAACCTCGTAATACACGCGCTAGCGCTCTTGTATTACTACGCGTCAACCGCTCGTGGTTTACGGCTGCCTGTCCACAAAACCATCGATTATTGTCTATATATATCTACATATCTTTGAACAGATTCCATTCAGTCACACTGACTATGTCTCTATATATTACTGCCCCTCCACCATACTACCCCTCACCTATACTGCCCCTCACCCATACTGCCCCTCCCCCATACTACCCCTCCACAACACTGCCCCTTTACAATACTGCCCCTCCACCATACTGCCCCTCTACAATACTGCCCCTCTACCATACTGCCCCTCCACCATACTCACCCTCCAGTGTACTACCCCTCCACAATGCTGCCCCTCTACCATACTGTCCCTCCACCATACTGCCCCTCCACCATACTACCCCCCCCCCCCACCATACTGCCCCTCTACCATACTCACTCTCCAGCATACTACCCTTCCACAATAATGCCCCTCTACCATACTGTCCCTCCACCATACTGCCCCTCCACCATACTACCCCTCCTGCATACTGCCCCTCTGCAATACTGCCCCTTTACCATACTGTCACTCCACCATACTGCCCCTCCACCATACTGCCTCTCCACCATACTGCCCCTCCACCATACTGCCCCTCTACCATACTGCCCCTCTACCATACTGCCCCTCCACCATACTACCCCACACCTATACTGCCCCTCCAATATACTGCCCCTCCACATTACTATATACCTACATATCTTTGAACAGATTCCATTCAGTCACACTAACTATGTCTCTATATATTACTGCCCCTCCACCATACTACCCCTCACCTTTACTGCCCCTCACCCATACTGCCCCTTCCCTATACTACCCCTCTACAATACTGCCCCTTTACCATACTGTCCCTCCAGTATACTACCCCTCCACAATAATACGCCTCTACCATACTGCCCCTCTATTATATTACCCTCCAGCATACTACCACTCCACAATGCTGCCCCTCTACCATACTGTCCCTCCACCATACTCCCCCTCTAAAATACTCCCCCTCTACCATACTGCCCTTTAACCATACTAGCCCTCTCACAAAAAATGCTCCTGAATCATATTGCCCCTCTACCATACTGCCCCTCCACCATACTGCCCTGCCCCTTAACCATGCAACCCTTAAACCATAATGCCCCTCCACTATACCGCTCCTCACCATAGTACTACTCCACCACACTGCCCCTCAACCACACTGCCCATAAATCACATTGTCCCTCCCCATAGTACCCCTATGAGGGGCAGTACAGTTTAGGGCAAGTATGGTTCAGGGCAGTATGGTAGAGGGGCAGTATGGTCTACGGGCAGTATGGATTAAGGACAGCATGGTAGAGATGCAGTATGGATTAAGGGGAGTATGATTGAGAGGCAGTATGGTAGAGGAGGAGTATAGTGTAAGGGTAGTATGGCTGACAGGCAGTATGGTGGTTGAAGGAAAGTATGGGTTCGGGGCGGTATGGTTGAGGGGCAGTATGGTCTATGGGCAGTATGGATTAAGGACAGCAGGGTAGAGATGCAGTATGGATTAAGGGGAGTATGATTGAGAGGCAGTATGGTAGAGGAGGAGTATAGTGTAAGGGTAGTATGGATGACAGGCAGTATGGTGGTTGAAGGAAAGTGTTGGTGAGGGGCGGTATGGTTGAGGGGCAGTATGGTGGAGGTGCAGTATGGTGGAGGGGCAGTATGGTAGAGGTGCAGTATTGTAGAGGGGCAGTATGGTTGAGGGACAGTAGTATGGTGGAGGGTCAGTATGGTGGGGGGCAGTATGGTGGAGGGATAGTATAGTGGAGGGGCAGTATGGTTGAGGGATGGTATGGTGGAGGGGCAGTATGGTTGAGGGATAGTATGGTGGAAGGGCAGTATGGTGGAGGGACAGTATAGATGGCGGGGTAGTATGGTGTAGGGGTAGTATGGTGGAGGGGTAGCATGTTGGAGGGGCAGTATGTTGGAGGGGCAGTATGGTTGAGGGGCAGTATGGTGGAGGGACAGTATGGTTGAGGGACAGTATAGATGGCGAGGTAGTATGGAGGGGCAGTATGGCAGGCTGCTGGCAGTGTTAAATATTGTGACTTGTGTCGGAACGGTGTCGTAGACCTTGCCGGAAGCCTGCCTCCACTTGTGCGACATGCTACGATAGCGTTCCGACACGCCCTGACACGCCCCACCATGTCCCGCCATGTCGCAGCCGTTATGACACGCCCCAACATGTCCAACATGTTGGACATGTCGTAGCGTCAGGGCGTGTCGCAGCCCATGTTGGGGCGTGTCGGGGCGTGTCGTAGAAGTTGAGGTACACTTGCGCCTGGCTACGATTCAATGTTCGATTTTGTGTCGTAGCCATGTCGTAAGGTTTTCCGGGGCGTGTCGGAAGCAAAATCGTAGTAAGTGGGTGCGGCACTTTAATATACTTCCAACGAGGACAGTATGGTAGAGGGGCAGTATGGTAGAGGGGCAGTATGGTTGAGGGACAGTATGGTGGAGGGGCAGTATGTTGGAGGGGCAGTTTGTTGGAGGGCCAGTATGGTTGAGGGGCAGTATGGTGGAGGGGCAGTATGGTTGAGGGACAGTATAGATTGTGGGGTAGTATGATGGAGGGGCAGTATGGCAGGCTGCTGGCAGTGCTAAATATTGTGACTTGTGTTGGAACGGTGTCGTAGACCTTGTCGGAAGCCTGCCTCTACTTGTGGGACATGCTACGATAGCGTTCTGGCACACCCTGACACACCCCGACAAGCCCCGCCGTGTCGCAGCCATTATGACACGCCCCAACATGTCCAACATGTTGGACATGTCGTAGACGTTTTAGAAGGGCTGCGACAAGGCTCCTGTGTCAGGGCGTGTCGCAGCCCATGTTGGGGCGTGTCGGGCCGTGTCGTAGAAGTCGAGGTACACTTGCGCCTGGCTACGACACAATGTTGGATTTTGTGTCGTAGCCGTGTCGTAAGGTTTGTCGGGGCATGTCGGAAGCAAAATCGTAGTAAGTGAGTGCGGCACTTTAATATACTTCCAACGAGGACAGTATGGTGGAGGGGCAGTATGGTTGAGGGACAGTATGGTGGAGGGACAATATAGTTGAGGGACAGTATGGCGGAGGGGCAGTATGGTTGAGGGACAGTATAGATGGCGTGGTAGTATGGTGTAGAGGCAGTATGTTGGAGGGGCAGTATGTTGGAGGGGCAGTATGGTTGAGGGGCAGTATGGTGGAGGGGCAGTATGGTGGAGGGACAGTATGGTCTAGGGACAGTAGGGTGGAGGGGCAATATGGTTGAGGGGCAGTATGGTGGAGGGGCAGTATGGGGGAAGGAGAGTATAGTTGAGGGACAGTATAGATGGCGGGGTAGTATGATAGAGGGGCAGTATGGCAGGCTGCTGGGAGTGTTAAATATCGTGACTCGTGTCGGAACGGTGTCGGAATTTGGACGGAATTTGGACGGAATTTGGACGGGAATCCGTCAGACGGCAATATTTAATTTTTTGGATATCCCCGTCTGGACGGTTTTTATATATAAATACTTTGAAAATTGGTATGTTTTAGGTATTACAGACGGACGGATTGGGTTCAGAAGACTTCCACTAATCCGTCCGTCTGAATTGGTCTGAATCCGTCCAACTATTGGGACGGACGGACTAAATGTGGAGGCCATTTTAAAGATTTTATAGCAGTCCGTCAGACGGATTTACTCAAGCATGTCGCCTCCACTGAGCCGTCCGTCTCATTCCGTCTGAATTTCAGACGGAAAAACTGGACGGACGAAGTACTAGTCTCCTGTGGAAGAGGCCTTTAAGACAGTTTGTAACCACGTGACTCTAAGATTGTCGTGACTAAAGCACACCTGGGGGGAGTTTACCAATGTAGTCATAGGAGAGTTATGCCTGTAAGAGAGGTCCTAGGACAGTTTGCGTTTAACTAGTAAGACAATCTTAGCGAGGGACTGTCTTTGCCAAGGACATTAGCCAGATTGGCCAAAAGTGTTTAACACATTTGACCCACATCTTACAAACTGTCCTCCACATACCCAAAAGGGTCCTAGATGGGGGACACCTATGTAGGTGTATTAGATGATTCAAATTCACAGAGAACAACATTATTTATCAATTTAACTACAGGCAATATGTATATTATTACATACCTATAGCCGAAAGTCAGTGAAATACTACCCGCTCACGGGGGTGTAGTATAGCGCGACTCCGGCCCACTATGGTGCACTTCGTCGTACTGCAAGATTCTAACGTGCATGTAACTAACTCACCGCAACGCGGTAGGCGTGCGTATTCGACGTCATCGCGACCAAAAACAACATGGCGAAAGTCGTCCAATCGCGACTTTAAACTCGACATACACGCCCCCTGTAACAACTACAAGTTCCTAATGACCAATCGTCGAGGTAACTAACGTGCGGCTCTCACCTGACACCGTTTAAATTGCTTAAATATGCGAAATCCATCGATAATAACAACATGATCCACAACGGGGACGCACAGACACGCTTACGCTGGTTGTCGATGTCATAATTACGTTGGCTACCAGAGTTCCAGTATCACTGGCGGCATACAATTCAGAGACCGATCCACGTCGGCAGTTCCCCGGTTTTCACCCTCCCACCTCCCGGTGCTCAGTGAATGTCGAAGTTGCCGTATTCAAACGCCGACATCTTCAGTTTAAAGTGACCGATCTTCATCATATTTAGTATGATTATGGGTTATATATGTGCCGTACTCGAGTTAAAATTTCATTGCTTAATTCCCACGGGAGGTGAAGTTACAGCGTCATCTGTTGCTACACATTTACGCTGGTTGTCGACGTCATAATTACGTTGGCTACCAGAGATCCAGTATCACTGGCGCCACACAATTCATAGTCCGTTGCCGTGTTTTTCCGCTAGCGGGAAGAGAGTCGGCGTTTTATGATAGAATTAAGGTATGTAATAATAAGAAAACGACCTGACTGGCCAGAACTATGTTTTAGTTCTCGGTCACCGATCGCCGACATTCGCCCCGATGCCTGTGGCGTCGGGGCGAATGTCGGCGATCGGTGACCGAGAACTAAGGCTGTGCGCCGTCAGTCTCCAAAACGGCGGGTTCTTCTTTTTTTTTTTTCATTCCTTTATTTATACTGGTACTGTCCTAGGCTCTGGGGCCTGTCTTCCTTTCAGCCAGTCGATTTTACAGTTTGGTTTTTCTGCATCTTAGGGTCTATCATAGCAGCACTTGTGGCTGACAATTTTTGCTAACTGCAATTTCTATAATTGAGAGAGCTACCTAGTTATCGTTCCCAGGGTAGCTGAAACAGTGTGTTTTTTGTAGTTTCTTAAGTGTGTGTTGCTTGCAGTTGGCAATCTCATTTTGCCAGTGCAGTTAATTTTATTGTTTCGGTTTAGATAAAAGAGTCGGTTACTATGTTAGCCAGTCTCTCCCCCACTGGGGCATCAGTTTGAAGTAGTTATTTTTGGTCGGAGTTTAGATATATCTTTGGGGTTGCGATGAATATACTTTTTTAGACTTTTTAGGGAAACGTGAGCACTGTTTTGTGCTGGGAGGCTGTTCCAAACTTGTGCGCATTGGTATTGCACACTCAGTGTATAAAGTGTGCAATTTGGTTTAGTTAATTTTAGCAATGCTTTGTCATGTGCACGGGTTGGAAGTTCTCTCATGTCTACATATTTGGGTATGGCTAGCCTCTTCAGTGCTTCTCTCAGGAGATTACCCGTACATCTGTCATGGAGTGTTGGTACCTTGCAGATGTCATGCAATTGCTGTGTATTTGGTTTTGGGTGACGGGTTGTCGAGAGTCGAAGACACTTGTTTTGGCATATCTGTAGTTTATCAAGCAGTAGTTTCGGCCCTGCATTATATACTATGTCACCATAGTCACAGTATGGGCGTATCAGGTGTTTATATAGTTGCAGGGATGTATGGTCCGTTATTAACGGGCATATCTTATGAAGCAGGAAGATTTTATATGAGATGTTATGGATTAGTGTTGTCAGGTGTTTTCTAAAACTCAGCGTGTTGTCGAGTGTCATTCCAAGGTACTTATAGTCATTTACCTGTTCTATATTTGTGTTGTTAAAGTTGACAGTACTTGGTCTTATGTTTGTCAGTTTTGGTCTTGTTCCAAAATACATACTTTTCGTTTTTTTGACATTTATCGTGAGTTTATTTCTACTGCACCATTTACTATAAGTTGTAATATCCCTCTGTAGTTTATCATCTTCATTTTGGTCATTTTGATGACGCGTCATGAAAAGTACTGTGTCATCCGCGTACATTTGGATGTCACAGTATTTCAGGGAATGTACAGCATCATTGATATATAGGATGAAAAGTAGGGGGCCCAGGGTTGACCCCTGGGGTACCCCATACTTGATCGTTCTGATGGATGAAACTCGGTTATTACATTTTACTTGTTGCTTTCTGTTGATGAGATAACTATTGAACCAGGAAGTTGTGTCATTGTCAAATCGGTAATGTTTAAGTTTATTTATTAGAATTGTGTGGTCAATAGTATCGAACGCTTTTTTTAGGTCGATAAAGATGGCATGAGTGAAATTTTTGTTATTGATGTTCATTTATTAGGTGTCTGTGAATTTGGATAGTGCTGTTGTGGTAGAATGTGCTGCTCTAAAGCCATGTTGGGATGAGGATAATATATTATTTTCATTGAGAAATTTGGATACCTGTTTATGTATTATCTTTTCTATGATTTTACTAGAAAGGGGTATTATCGATATGGGCCTGTAATTATTAACATCAGAGTTTGATCCAGTTTTGGGGATGGGGGTTACAACAGATTTTTTCCAGGCATCTGGGAATTTCTTTGTGGTAAAGGATAGATTTATGATGTGGGTGAGGTGGTATGGAATCACTTTAAATGCATCTTTCAGTACGTTGGTGGATATGTTTTCAATACCTGAGGGTTTTGTCGCATCGATAGCGTTTATTATTTTTAGGACTTCTTCTTCATCAACTGTTTGAATATTAAATGTGTTGTCGGGTTTTTGGGCTTCCATATACCATGGTTCCTTGTAGTTTTCAGCTATTTTTTCGCCAATATCGGCGAAGAAATCATTGATGTAGTCAGGAGTTTGTTCTTCACTCACTTCACTGCCCTTTTCTTCATCTATAAGTCTGATTTTAGCGCTCTTGCCCATGTTTTTATTTGTTAGATTGCTTATATCTCGCCAGAAGGTTTTAGGATTTTTCTTATGTTGTTCGAGTTGGTTTTTGTAGAATTCACTTTTTGTTCTTTTGACTTGTTGTTTTGCATAGTTACGTAGGCGTCTTGCAATGTTCCAATCATCTGGGTCATTTGTGCGCTTAGCTCTTTTTAGGCAGTCATCTTTGTTTTTTAATAAATATAAGAGTTCTGGGGTTAACCATTCGGCCTTTTTCTTTTTAGCTTTGATTTTTTTGATTGGGCATAGTGGGGAGATGAGTGTTGTTATTGTAGATATTAGGTACTCCCATGCTAGATTCGCATCTTGCAGTTCCCATAGTTCGTCCCATTTGTGATTTATGAGTGCTTGTGTAAACAGTTGATTGTTATAATTTTTATAACTCCGTCCATCAAATTCTGTTGGTATGTTTGGTGGTGACTTTTTCCTCAGTACCACAAATATCATCAGGTGGTCGCTAAGATTAACATTTGTTGTCCCATACATAGAGACATGGTCTAGGTTGGTTACCACTAGGTCAATTAAGCTGTTCTTTGTTTCAGGATCATATCTGGTTGGTGTATCTATAAATTGCCTCATCCCTTGTATCCTTATAAAATATTGTAGTGCTTTTGTCTCAGGATCATTATTTTCCAGAAAATCTATGTTATAGTCGCCAGTTAGTATTAGTTGGGCATTGTCCGGTATCGCAGCATCATCAAGGCATGTACTCAGATGTTCAAGAATTTTTTTGGTGCTGCCATCTGGGGGTCTATATATGTTAGCTTTAAAGTATTTCTTTATACCAGGCTGGGATATGATAAGCCATTGCACTTCAACGTTTTCGTTATTAAGGTTCATATGTTTAACCGGGGTATCAGTGACCGTGAAGTCGTTGTGTACATAGGCTGCCACACCTCCACCTTTTTTAATTTCACCTTTTTCGTTAAAGGTCTCCCTATCAAGTCTTAACAGTGTGTAGTTCGAAATATTGACTAATGCGTCAGGTATTTTGGTGCTTAACCAAGTTTCAGACAGTAAAGAACATGCTATATTCTCTTCCGCTAGGTAATTTGAATATTGATCTTTGTGCGCATGCAGGCTTCATATATTGAGGTGTGTGATGCTCACGCCTTTGACCCCTGTTGATATATCTAACTTATCCGGCATTCCTTCAGTATTTCCAGATATCTTACCTCTGTGGTGAGGCCTGGCCCTCTACGTAACCGTCTCATATTGAAAAGGTGAATCTGGTTTTGCACTATGTAAGCCATGGGCTTAACATATGCGTTACTCCAGACGTTTCTTATGTAACGTAAGTTTTGCCTTACCGTTATCAGATGGTGTGCATAGTGCGTTTTGGGGTAGTGCGTTGGTATAGACATCATATTGATTATTTGGTCGTTCACGTGTTACTCGTTTGTAGTGTGGAGGTACGTGCGATATGAAAAGGAAACGAGTGGTTATACGTATGTACATGAATACATAAATTAATCAATCGATCAATCAATCAATTAAGAAGAATCAGATTTGTATTTACAATTGCTCCATTGAGCCAAGCTTCTGTAGGCTAAGTCTTTTCTGTCCAAATGTTCGGGTGCTCCACTGAGCCAAGAGTAGTGATTCACGTTATACAGATACTATATCATTTCATGCTCCACTGAGCCAGTCATTATAGTATTATACATATGTGAGTTTTGATTTACGTTACCTCTCTGCATTATATTGTTCATGGCAGGTGCTTATAGTCCATTTGTCTGGTAGGCAGGCTGCTTTTTACCCAACCAGGATTTACTTAAACATTAATATCCTCGTGCCCTAGGTAATTTGAATGGATCGTTTGGTTTATTTCCTTCGTGCCACTCCATTGAGTCTGCATGTCGGAAGTAAACCAACACTTATAGTAATTGTCGAACACTATATTATATCAGGTCTATAGAAACTCAGACTTTACAGTCTGTACTTTGAATACACGTATGTTACGCCAGTGCATTCACACAGGTGCTTTGTCTAAAGGAGAGTAAAGTCCCGCGTTATTTACTGTTAGTCTATGTGACCCAGTGCCACTGCACCTCGTTACACAGTACTCACAGGGATTTCAGATTATTATTATTCTATAGGGCCGCTTCGATCAGTAGTCGACAGTTTGTGGAAATCGATTTGGCGAACAGGAAACTCCACACATCCCTTGTTTTGGCATCCGGATGGAGCCCATCATAGAATTTCTTGTATTTGTCTATGCGTTTACCTTTATGTCGGTGGTGGATAGAGTCCTGGAGCCATGGGCCTACTAGGGCTGAGTCATCATTCATACTTGTGATTACCTGATTTACGTAAATTACGCCTTGATTAATCACTTCTTGCTGCCAAATGTACTCTCCATTGGTTCTGTTGTACATGTTGAGGTCGAGTCCGGTCAGCTGCGCAATTGCTAACCTGTGTCCAATGTTAGTCATGACATATTTAAACCACATATAGGAATTTGTTAGGCACTCGGTTAGATTTCCAACTTCCGTGAAGGTAGGTCATATTTGTTCATTAATAGGTGGTCTTCTGCTTTATGGTAGACTTCTTCGATACGTGAACCAGGAAACACCAGTACTGTTGGAGTAGCCTGTAGCATAGTTGTTCACAGTGTGTACTTATTTTTCTCTCCATACCTTTTCCACGGCTATCAGCAAGTATTAAACACTTAAACATATTGGACATGTGGGTACTTAGCTTTCAGTATTGTATTACTGCGGTCTTCAGTTTTGTTTCAGTTCGTCCCTTATTTCGTCTAGGATGGCCCCCAGTGTGTTCTGATACCCTGCCGGTAGCGGGTTTCCTTTGCGTGCGTCTGTGAGGGTCAGGCCCACCCCGTAGACCGGGTCGCGTGTTGCCTCATAGAAGTGTGTCGTGTTTGGATAGGCTATTAGCTGGACAGCCAGGGCTAGGTGTTGTGCGAACTTGAGTCTAACGATTGTCTTGAGTGTGTCACGTGACTTATGCGCCCAGTCTTGAGGTTTTGTGATTTTGCTATGCATAAATATTATAGATGCCAAATGATTGAGGCAATTAACTTATAGGTGTTCACTTCTTATAATTACAGGTGAGAGAAGCGCTGGCTGAAGCACGCGGTGATTTGGGAGAAGCCGAGCGCATTGCACGAGAAGACCAAGTCCCTCCAGATGACATAGGGGGAGTAAATGCTGCGCACATCATAGTACAGTGGAACCCCATTTCCGGAACACCCCACTTCAAAATCGTGGAGTAATGTTCATTTATACAATTATCTATACAGTTCTATATAATTACTACGCGTCAACCTCTTATGGTTCAAGGCCACCTGTCCACAAAAGCATCGATTATTGTCTATTAAAATAGTAGCTGTCTTTTGGATGTTGTACTAGATTGCATGAAGCTAATGAAATACTCACATTTTGTACTGGTTTACGCCGGTGACGGATGACACCATCGAGGTACTTAAACCGCTCCAGGACCCACTTCTCCCAGTACGTGAGGACTTGGGCACCCTGGCCGGACTTTGTTGAATGAAGTTTTGTGTTCCAATCTCGCAAGTCAATGTACCACACCTTGAGTTCTTGTACTGAAAAGAGAAAAGTGAAGGAGATATTAAAAAATATTGTCTATATTTCTTTCCAGGTGAGCAGGTTGGTGGGTACAAGTAGCTGCAGGGGGCTAGAATACCAATGGGATGTATGTATAAGGGTATAAAAATTGGATTAATTTTAAAAGATATCTTCCAATATTTTACAGAAAGTATTTTAAAGTTTTCTATATGGGTATATGAGACTATATAAAGATTGAAATATAATTGAAGAAAAATGCACACCCACCTTCAAGACCTATTTCTTCCGCTTTTTCTGCCCACAGTCTTTCCTTGAGAGGCCGGTTCTTGAAATCTTTGTTCTGAGGACACCACAGGCAGGGGTGAGCCTCCACCCATTCAATGATATCGGTCTGCCGCTGTTCATCTCCCAACCGTATGGTTTTCTGCCGATGCCCTTTTTTTTTCTTGTGTGTCTCTTCTTGAGGTGTACTTTGTGAGGCTGTGGAGGAGGAAGAGGATGTCCTCCGGCGCTGTAGGGGTGGAGGTTTTTCTGAGGAAGTAAGTGTGGCAGCAGCAGAAGCAGCTTCCTCATCTAGTTCATGTTGAAATTCACTATGTACTTCCACTTGTACTGTCTGTGTGTGAGGGGTAGCTGGGGGAGCTGGCCTGGACTGGGAGGGGCCAGGGGCTCTCCTCTTCGCCTTTGATCTAGGCATGGTGCACGTTGAGTGGTTGAAGTGTAGTAGTGTTCTCTTCGAAGTCCGAAAGTGGTCTGAACTCTGACCTGGGGTGCCTCTTTTTATATAGGAACTCCGCCCTCCGTTTTCTTCCGTTCCCTTCCGCAACTCTTCCGCAACCTTACGTTACTCTTCCGTAAATATCCGTTACTCTTCCGCAATTTTACGTTACTCCTCCGTTGCCGTCCGTTGCCGTCCGTTACTCTTCCGTACGACTTGCAGCTGCTTCCGTTTTACATCCGTAATTGTCCGTTAGTCTTCCGCAACTCTTCCGCAACTCTTCCGTGTTTGTACGTTACTTGACCGTTTCTCTTCCAGTGCGTTGCATCGGGGGCCTCCTTCAGTTCAACTTTTGCCTACGGAGGCCACCGGATCACGCTCGAGACGTCCGTTTTCTTCCGTAACTCTTCCGTTTCCCAGTGTGACTGAGCCATAAGGCTTCAGTTGACATCTGTTGCCATCCGCATGCATCTGTAACGTGTCCGTTGGCAAAAAAAAAACACGGCTGAGAAACGGAAGAGAAACGGAAGAGAAACGCAAGAAAAACGGAAGAAAACGGAAAGAAACGGAAAGAAACGGAAGATTAACGGAAGAGTTACGGAAAATGTGTTCTTCCGTAATCTTTCCGTTCAAAGTTTTCAACATGTTGAAAACTTTGACGGAGTTCTTCCGGACCCCTGCGGATGTGTACGGATGCCAATGGAGGGATACGGAGCTTTAACGAAGGAGTTGCGTAAGAAAGCGGACGTCTACGGATGGCCATTTTTTTCTTCCGTTTCTTTCCGGTAGGCTTCCGTAACCCCAGTGTGACTGAGCCATAACACATCCCTACCTGTATATAGTGAGAAAGCTCTCCGTAATGCTTCCGTAACACAACCGTAACACAACCGTAAAACAAAAAATACCTCCGGAACTCTTCCGTTCCTTTACCGTAATTCTGCCGTTTATATCCGTTTATATCCGCTGGTCTTCGCAAGTCTTACGTTTCTCTTCCGTTATACATCCGCAATGCTTCCGTAAACATCCGTAAGGCTTCCGTAGACATCCATAGACATCAGTAACGTGTCCGTTTGCAAAAAAAAACATGGATGACTTGCGGATGAGAAACGGAAGAGAAATGGAAAAAAACGAAAAAAACTGGAGAGAAAAAAAAACCGGAAAGAAACGAAAGAGTAACGGAAGAGTTACGGAAGATGTATCAATGTGCTTCCGTAATCCTTCCGTTCAAACATGTTGAAAACTTTTTCGGCGCTCTTCCGGACGTTTACGGATGTGTACGGATGCGAAAGGAGGGATACGGATGGATACGGAGGTTTAACGAAGGAGTTGCATAAGAAAGCGGACGTCTACAGATGGCCATTTTTTTCTTCTGTTACTTTCCGGTAGGCTTCCGTAACACCGGTGTGACTGAGCCATAACACATCCCTACCTGTATATAGTGAGAAAGCTCTATAGCCGACTCTCTATATATTTATTTATAGTAAATATGATATATTATAACTATTTTTTATATACAATATAATTCAAATGTGAATATAATAATGTTAACATATTAGGCTAATTTTATATTAACATAATATTGATATTACTGTTACGAATGACACAGCTAAATGATGTTGCATGGATTAGATACATAGATACACAACTGCTGATTACTCGGCACAATTACTCGTGGCTAATTGAGTTAACATACTATCACATATTACGGTATATGTAAAATTGTTTGTACTTACTCTCTCTTGTGCAGAAATACCCCCACCACTTGAGGTGCACTGAGAAGAACAGAAATCCGATTCCCTGTATGCTTGTGCTAATGCAATAACAGTATCTTTATCTAATCTAAAACGTTTTATAAACGTTTTTGGATTATACTCCTTGATAGGATTTTTGCGTCGTTGAAAAAACCTGGGAGTAGGGGGTATATGAAGGATATTGGCTGCCATTGTGGAAATAAACTGCTTATACTCATCATTATATATCATATCTTACCAGGGACAGAGGTACAAGCTCCCTGTACGACACCCCCTGTAGGTGTCGTTTAATTGTCCGTTTTTGGACGACGTAGGACCATGTGGAGGACAATCGTCCACTGGGGGATAAATTTGTTAAACGATATTTCATGCCTCACTATTGATCCTCTCCCTCGTTTGTCCTTCGGGAATTCTCCTAGCCCTTATTAAACGATTATTATTATTGACTGGCATACGGAGTTTTATATGCCACTAGTGGCATACAGAATTATCATCACGTAATATTCCAAAATCGAGGAGACAGGGTAGGATAAAATCAAAACCTGATTCGTTTTAATCTTGGCCACCACATGCCACTCCTGGAGTATGGCTCCGGACTTTACTCGGCTTCGCCTCATGAAGTCACTTTGCCAAACTCCAGTCGTGGCATATGGTGGCTAAGATTAAAACTCATCCAGTTTTACGATAATACCTCAAAAACTGAAAGATATCTACCGTACTTAAGCCATAGGAGCCATTTTGAATCCGATTTGGGCACACAACGCTCCTAGCGTAACGTGGATTACACCCCCATCTTCAAATACCTTGTAGTATATACAGTCGGCTCTCACCAGATGGCGATTTCATGCTTCAAAGCACTCTCCCAGCAGAACGTTCATGGTGCCTCCGCTTACTAATCTCTGCTCGAACCCAATGACTACGTTTGGAATTAAAAAAAGTGTTACTTTCAAAGTTATAAAAGTAAAAATGTAGTACAACGCTGAGTCTGCTATCACTCCCCACAGAACGAACTACTTTGTGGGGAGTAATAGCGGACAGAGCCTTAGAGGGGGCGTCCACCAACCACGACAGGGCTGCGACACGCGCCGACAAGAAAGTTCCAATCGGTGCCTTGTCGCAGTATTGTCGTGAGGAGGGGAGCTGTCGTGACCCCTTGTCGCAGCCTGTCGGGAAGTGCACGCTCCACCTAATTATATACTATCGTAGACCTCTGTGACAACCTCCCGACATGCCACGCCATGCCATGACACGGCTCCAAAATCGAACATGTTCGATTTTGTCGTAACCTTGTCGGATGGCCCCCGACAGGCTCCCGATAAGCTTCATGTCGCAGCCTGTCGTGGCCTTGTCGTAGCCTCTTGTCGGGAACTGTGGTCCACCAACCATGACAAGGCTACGACAAGGCTTCCAATCGTAGAGCTGTCGTGGACCTTGTCGGAAAGCCGTTGTCGCAGCCTTGTCGTGATTGTCGAATCGATGTTCCAATTTTTTCTGTCCGCCATTATCCATCCGCTAAGACCGTAAGCGTAACGTGCGTTACTACACGGCAGTGCGGAAAGTCATAGTTACAGTATACATAGCAACGTGTTGTATATACGTTAGTTACTACGGTAGGTATAAAGTAATACCCTAACCACAACACCACTGAGTTCGCTACTGCCTGTGGAAGCTTGAAGGGTGTATATATATGTGTGTGTATGTATGTAAAAGACATTAAGCACCAGTATACATAATTATATTTTTATATATAGTAAGTATATATATATATATATATATATATATATATATATATATATATATATATAATATATAAAATATAGATTATATATTTCGTATTGATTCCTTCTACATTGGCGTTTTTCTATATGTATATAAGATGTGGTTGAAGGGTGGAGCGTATGGTACAGTTCGCTTCATCCGTGGTGTGCCCAAATGGGTCTAGAAACGGCTGCTACGACTTAATTATTGACATTATTGTAATTATTTCGAGGTATATAATAATAAGAAAACCGTATACCTGTGTTTGAATTTTTATTTTACCTCACCCCTGTCCCTGGACCGATAAAAAAGGTCCGGGCACAGAGGTTCAGTAAAATAAAAATTCGGCCACAGGAATACAGTTTTCTAATAATACCCGCTGCTAGGGGTGTAGTATAAATACTGTTCGGGCCCGCCATGCAGCGGACCATAGTGAATGCCATATAGACTTATTAATGTAAAAATGTTCGTGCCCGCCGTAATCTACGTTCGTCTAACTAACAGAATTTCTCACGATCAGCGTGAGAGCACTGCAAATAGAATGGCGGTTATCTCCATTTCGTGACTTCGGCGATGTTTTATATACATCCCGTAACGAGTAGGAATGCGTACTGGCCAAGTATCGAGGTATACAACGTGTGGCGGTCACGTAACACAGTTCAAATAGCTTAGATATATATGCGTTCTCGGTCACTTTGTAACACGTTCTTGGTCATTTGATGAAAAAATACAGCCCTCCCGCCTACGGCGTCGGGCTCAGTATCCACGTTTTCTCATAATAATAAATAATATTATTACATACCTATGCACTAAGTCACTCACCATAAAATAGTGACCCTTCATTCTTGAGAGCGGAACATTCAAACCAAAATGAGGCTCCAGCTGGCAAAGGGCTTTGCCATTTCCGATCACCCTGGTATTATCCCTCGACCAGCGTAACTTAAGTTACTTTGAACAGTTGTTTGAACTGATTATTACTATATACCTACTGTAGTAACTAACGTAAATACCACACGTTGCTATATATACGGTAACTACGGTTTCCGCACTTCCGAGAAGTAACGGATGTTACGCCTAAGGTCTTAACGGATGGATAATGGCGGCCGGATGTAGGCGATACGTCGACTCGCGAGTTTGCGTCGCGATATACGGAGAAACACAACATATACACATATCTAACCATATAAATTCCTATAATAATACGAAAATACATAGAATAGTAACGAGTATACCGTAAATAAACGTTTCACTAACCTTATCGAGTTTGTTTATGTGGAGACTCGAAGATCGCAGACTTGACATCGAAACCGGAAGTGAGTCTGCAAAATGTAAACAATGCATTAGATATGTAAAGTAGTATACATAGCTGTATAGACCACAGAATCAACTGTTTAAAATCAGTCATGCGTGGTGCTCCGCAGATTGTTCTTTCCTTTGTTTATTGCCCAATCTATTGTCTTTTGGTCGAGGTTGTTTGTATTATGAGCATACTGTGCCAGGTCTGCGCCGGGTCACCTGAAGGGATTATCTCGGGTATTGTTCGCGTTCAGCGGAGCGTGGTGCTCCGCAGGGGCAAACACTGTGCTTCGCAGGGGTACACACGGCCGAGTACACAACCGCTGGTCAGTGTCAAGTGTTTGTCTAAACATTGAACGCTAATTACCAACGCGAGCGTGTATGCTGAGCGTGTATACTCAGCCGCACGTGTCTGGCTGCACCCCTGAGGACAAGTTGACACCTCTGAACCTGTACACACATACAATATGTCAGCAGATGCGCTGCGTTATTATGTGTATGGTGGCTCAGTCCAGAGGGTGACAACCAGCACAGAGTGCTCAAATATGAACTTGAATGGGATCATATATATACTAATAAGATATGACTATGAAATGGTGTTTACACATCATTTTCGTCAAGAATGCTTCAATAACACTTGCAAAAATTAACAAATGAAGGTCTTGATATTTTGCAATTATCTATTAAGATTTTATAACTAAAACTGCTTTTAAATTAATATTTCATCAAGAATTTGTTATAACTCCCATTGAAAATATTAGAGATCAGATACAGGTAGAGGTTGGAACTAAATTGATAATGCTAAGTGTATGGGAATACGTTCAGAACTGGAAGTATATTGAAACTCATTTAGTATATAGACAATAATCAGGCAATAATAGACAATGAGAGGTTGATGCATAGTAATACAGGTAGAGGTTGGAACTAAATTGATAATGCTAAGTCTATGGGAATACATTCAGAACTGGGGATATATTGAAACTCATGTAGTATATAGACAATAATCGATGGTTATGTGGATAGGCGACAGTAAACAATGAGAGGTTGACATGTAGTAATATAGGTAGAGGTTGGAAATAAATTGATAATGCTAAGTGAATGGGAATATGCTAAGAACTGGGGTTCTGATATTAGATTTACAATTCGTTACAGCTCACCTATTACTATTCAATATAACCTATTTCTAATTGGAATATCAGTCTGAAATTCGGTATATTTTTGTAAAGATAGGCAGGCTTTTCATTTCTGACATCAGATTTACATTTCGTTACAGCTCACCTATTACTATTCAGTATAACCTATTTCTAATTCGAATATCAGCCTGAAATTCAGTATATCTCTGTAAAGATAGGCCGGCTTTTCATTTCTGACATCAGATTTACATTTCGTTACAGCTCACCTATTATTTTTCAATATAACCTATTTCTAATTGGAATATCAGTCTGAAATTCAGTATGTCTATATAAAAAAAGAAGGGCTTTTCATTTCTGACATCAGATTTCCATTTCGTTACAGCTCACCTATTACTATTCAATATAACCTATTTCTAATTGGAATATCCGTCTGAAATTTGGTATATCTATGTAAAGATAGGCGGGTTTTTCATTTCTGACATCAGATTTCCCTTTCGTTACAGCTTACCTATTACTATTCGATATAACCTATTTCTAATTGGAATATCAGTCTGAAATTTGGTATATCTATGTAAAGAAAGGCTTTTCTTTTCTGACATCAGATTTACAATTCGTTACAGCGCACCTATTACTTTTCGGATTTACAATTCGTTACAGCTCACCTATTGCTATTTGTTATAACCTTTTTCTAATTGGAATATCAGTTTGAAATTTGGTGTATATAGGTAAAAAACGGCAGGCTTTTCATTTCTGACAGCGGATTTACAATTTGTTACAGCTCACCTATTACTATTTGTATATCAGTCTGAAATTTGGTATATCTATGTAAAGATAGGTGGGCTTTTCATTTCTGACATCAGATTTACAATTTGTTACAGCTCACCTATTACTATTCAGCATCACCTATTTCTAATTGGAATCTCAGTCTGAAATTCAGTATATCTATCTAAAGATAGGCGGGCTTTTCAATTCTGGCATCAGATTTACATTTCGTTACAGCTCACCTATTACTATTCAATATGACCTATTCTAATTGGAATATCAGTCTGAAATTCGGTATGTCTATGTAAATAAAGGCAGGCTTTCATTTCTGACATCAGATTTACAATTCGTTACAGCTCACCTGTTACTATTTGGTATATTCATTATAGCTCACCTATTACTATTCGTTATAACCTTTTCTAATTGGAATATCAGCCCGAAATTTGGTTTATACAGGTAGAAAAAGTCAGGCTATTCATTTCCGGCATCAGATTTACAATTTGTTACAGCTCACCTATTACTATTCAGTATAACCTATTTCTAATTGGAATATCAGCCTGAAATTGGTTTGTACAAGTAGAAAAAGGCAGGCTTTTCATTTCCGGCATCAGATTTACAATTTGTTACAGCTCACCTATTACTATTCAGTATAACCTATTTCTAATTGGAATATCTGTCTGAAATTTGGTATATCTATGTTAAGATAAGAGGGCTTTTCATTTCTGACATCAGATTTACGGTGAAAAACATAAACACACTCATTTATTATCACGGTTGTATTAAAAAGATATAACACCTCTAGATTTTCAAGGTACAAACACAGGTTTTATGGAAAGAAGTAAAGTTGTAGACCTCATGGTTGTGGATTCTATAGAGGATTCACACCTGTGAGGTCTGTGAATTTTTCCGGTACTCTCCACAATGGTGGGTAATTTCTACCAGTGTGTTAGTGATAATGGTAAAAAAAACCTCTTGATTGTATACTGGTACAAAACACCTCCCCGGAAAAAATGGCATGTTTCTCCGGCAGAGGGTAAAATTACCATACACCTCTATGAGCTGTACCAATATTGTCAGAATGTGTCACTGTTTACACATCAACTACTTGAAGCTTGGAGCTGTGTGCGTGGACTGTATATGCGGACCCTAGTTGTACATTAAGGAGAGTATTTAACTTCATGTAATGTATCCTTAAAAAGACTGAGTAACTACACCTCCTTAATTAAGATGGTATTAGAGGTGTATGCCTTAACACAGTAATGTCTACATTCAGGTAATGCGATCTTGACTATGTTGAGGATACTTACTTTTAGCAGGACGAACATCTGAGATAATGAGATGAATAATTGGATAGTTTAGAATCTTAATCATGAAATAAATAATCATATATTTAATGAGTAGTTTAACTCGAATCCTTAGAACTTTATATTTTTTGGAAATTTCAAATTCAAATTCACATTCAGGAAACGTACTAAATGCCAGGCCCGATGTCAATGTCCACATCAATGCCACGTTTTGAGGTCAGTGATAGAAATCAGTGACTGCCTGCTACAAATGATTGAGCTTGTATTACAGGTGGCTACCGCAAGCGGTAGGATACACATGTGGCTGCTGAAGGGCGATCTTATCAAGATGTCACCGAATAGTGTCACCCTCTCAGGTATCGCTACCGCCTCATTGACACTATCTCTAATGACACCCCTTTCCTCTTTGATCGGTATAAGAAAGATGTCATTAACCTTATTGACTCAGAATACTGGGAAGATCACTAGAGTAGAGTAGGTCATCTTCATTAACCGTCATGAGACCAGCCTTCATACTATACTTCAAAGTATGTTTCATACAGATAGAAGCCTCACTGAAATGTAGACCGGGCAGGAGGTGTGTCTGTTACCATCACATGGAGTGGTTTCGGATGCTAGCATCAAATTATACAGCATGGCCAATGTCTGTCACAGAAAATCCACCAGGTATCCTGTACTTGATCTCCATGGCAACAATATCTTGGCTATAGGTGATTTCCTTACGGATATATTCACCAGAATAGACCTCAGAAGGAACCCTATAGCTGATTTGTGTTCAAGTATACCGTGAAGCGTGATAGACTCTGACCAGTGTAGGAGAAAAGCAGCATCGGTCGATGAATCTGAAACACCTATGCAGGTAAACAGTAGTACAGATAGTAAAGATGTCATGGATGACATCTGCCAGTGAAGTCCTAGACGGTGTTGAAGTTGTGGTGGGTGAAAATATAGTTAAGGTTAGAAATAACGCCGGTGCGGATAAGGATAACACTGTTAAACCAAACACCGTAGAGGGTGAATCTAACGTGAAGGGCGTTGACAAAGCAGATAACAGATCCAGTCGGATGATGGTTGTCGTTGTCAGCACGACCGGTGCCGGAGGCATAGGCATGGTATTTACCATTTTCATAACTTTATTAGTTCATCTTGACCGGAAAGGATTAATACTTAACATCAATACATCTGGATCGTCAAGCAAAAGTGGATTTGCTATCTAGTCCAGCAACGTCGGTGATGCACCCAAACTTGATTATGGCATTGGAGCATCAACAATGCATGTGAAACGTGTAGTACCCCCGTCAGAACCCTGTGTGTCCCTCCATCTTGATGATACTGTACTCATGGTACAGCTACCAGAAAAGGTTGATACCGACACAGGAAATGAGGAGGGAGAGGCTCATCACATAACAGATAATGTGAGGGATAGTTATTATTATTATTATTATTTTGGTTATGGTACTCTGATTAAAAGTTTATTGTTATTAGCACTTAAAGATGATAATTCCATGTAAATGATCATCTATTAATTTTACATGTATATCAATATAGAATACTTTTATCATATCATAGCACATCTACTTTTTATTTATCATAACCTACCACATATAAAACGTTAGAGTTCTGTCTGATCCACTTGGAGTTCCTCTATATATATAGAGAGAGATATAGTGAACCAGACCTAGGCCTGGAGACTGAAGAGCCACGAGAGTGAGATTCTTGTACAGTATCTACCTGAATCCTGCTTTCTTTATTTGTTTTTCTCTACACAGATGTACTTCTATTCTTATGATTTGTTTTTAGCTGTACTGAAAACATAATTTTGAACTGTAGTTCTTCAATCTCCTTTCCTTGAGAGAATGCAATGAGATCTCACCATTTCGCTGGTGTCAATGCATAGAGTTCTGATCGCCGATGATCAGCTCAAGTCATAAGAAATGATAACCATGAGTTTATGTTGGTTTCCTGTTCACCCAATAGAGGGCCCAATGTAGGGGGAAGTGGGAAGGGGGTAGGTGGAAGCTAAATATGAAACGACGAAGTCGCTAGTCTTTGTATATCATGTATTCAATGTATTACAATTTATATATCAAATGATTACCATATATATATATTACTATAGATAATTATATGGTAATATTTCACATTTAAATATCATCTATGTATTACTATGTATGTATGTATGAACGTATTATTTATTTATTTTCTATTTATTTATTATGTATGTAATGTATGTGTGTATGTATATATATGATATGATATGATAGTTTCTCAATACAGTGCTGAATATGTGTTATCGAGGGGTGTGATACCATCAAAGCTGTACGGTCCTGGTCCTGTACCCCGTACCCGCAAGAAGAGCTTCCACCTCATCACCACCCGCCCTTCACAGATGCCACCACAGCTGATAGAACTTGCATCATTGCTCCCACCTTCGTCACTCCGCCCACCACTTGTACCAAGCGGGTCATCTACAATGGCCGAGAAAGCTAATAACGTTGGAGTGGCGTTGTTAAGTGTTGTGGTTTCAAAAGACATCGTAATTGATCACCCACAGGTATGGCACCTCCTGATAAACTGTCACACCTGGACAACTTCTATGAAAATAGTGATTCAGACCAGTGATATATTTGGCTATGTGAATAGTATTAGCTTTAGTCTGAGCTTTAGCTTTAGCTCTTTTGATATGGCAGTTCTCACAGAGCCATACAGACTGAATATTTCTGTATGTACATGTTAAATGATGATAATATAATGATAATAAAGTGTCAATACTTTAATTACCCATAGATTGTATAACACATTATTCATCATAGAAATAAAATACATTCAAGGGTAATAAAGAGGTAGATATTACACTCAAAAAGGTTAGCCAGGAGAGTCCAGTCTGCTGGGGTGGACAGCAATTAACAAAGAACTCTCACCCTGGTAAATGTGTAGGGCTGAGGTTTCCACCTTAATTCATTTCATAGATTCGATCACCTTCCTTGTGGTATAAATGAACCATGAGAAAGTCTGGTGAGAACCTGCAACTGTTAACTGGACGTTCAATCAAACCAACCAACCAGGAGAGCCTGTAAGAGACTTTGGAGGAGACTTGAATGAGGTCTCTTAATCACTCTCTTCCCATTGGTCAAATTCACATGTTTACTGGTTTCTTATACATTGCTAATGACTCTTTTCTCTGGTCAGCCCTGTGGTGACACATTTTTGGGTACTAATTTCATCATTTATGAATGTATGTAAATATAAGTAAATAGCACATTAATTCTCCATCTGCAACCTCCAGTTTTATCAAAATCATAATAGATATACTTCTGATAGTTCAAATGATTATATAGCTTTTATTTGTTATTTTAAATCACCAGCCATAAGTCTAAGTATGTGTCATCGAGGGGTGTGATACTGTCAAAGCTGTGCGGTCCTGGTTCTGTACCCCGTATCCACAAGAAGCAGCAAGCTAAACCCTACGACCTTCGACCTCATCACCAACCGCCCTTCACAGATGCCATCACAACTGATAGAACTCGCATCATTGCTCCCACCTTCATCACTCCCCCCACCACTTGTACCAAGCGGGTCATCTACAACGGCAAAAGACATCGTAATTGATCACCCACAGGTATGGCACCTCCTGATAAAGTGTCACACCTGGACCACTTCTATGAAAACAGCGATTCAGACCAGTGATATATTTGGCTATGTGAATAGTATTAGGTTTAGTTATGGCTTTAGTCTGAGCTTTAGCTTTAGCTCTTTTGATATGGCGGTTCTCACAGAGCCATACAGACTGATATTCAAACAGATGGTGCTGACAGTATGATTTATACCATAAGATAGTATAAATAGCATTTAACTTAGTTTTACCTTAGTATAGCTTAGCTTATCTTAGCTTAACTTAGTGAATACCATTGATTGGGTACAGATAGGTTGCGGTTTATATTACACTACGTCTCAGCCTACCATACCGCACTATACCGTACCACGTCTAAAAGACGGTATATGATCCCCTAATTGATGCAGTGATCGTTATCCCACAGTGTAGTTAAATCCTTATAGGTGGGTGAAACCCTCACATTTCAAACTCTGTGTGTGTGTGTGTGTACACCTGAAATGATAGTAGCTAGCTAGCTTTAGCTTTTAGCTTTTGGTGAAAAAACCTTGTATAGGTATACTTTGTAAGTTCAATCATATCATAACATATCATATCATATCGCCTCATCTTATGTTGTCATTCCATACCATACCATATTATTAATAACGGGCAGGATAACTCCCACAGCGGAAGTTATCCGGGTAAATCGCCAAGACCCCACTGCGCAAACTCGAAGTATCTTCTTCGCCGGCACTCGAAGAGAGCAGATTGGAAATTTTTTCTCTCCTCAAATTCGACATTTTTCTACCTATTTCAAGATGGTGAAGAAACTAATTGCTTGCTCAGCATGTGGCTTATCTCACCCACCGAGAGGTGGGCAGTTTTGTAAGTATATGTCGTTGGGAGAAAAAATCTGCAAATCAAAAGGCCTGGAGGCCACCCAGGAGCAGTGCCGGGCAGCCATCGATAAAACAATGGTGGAATTCGAGTCTAAGATTTACCTTGCGGACGAAACCAGTGGTGATGAGTCTGACGAAGTTGAGAATGCCCAGGCAGCCGCTCCGAAAACGTCTCAGGACTCCCATCAAAGTCTTTTGCAAGGTTTGGTGCAGGCGAGCGCGAGACAGCAGCAGCAGCTAGATCAGCTGATGAAGAAAATCGGGGCCATGACGGTATCTTCTCCTCCTCCAGGGCATGGTGCGGCGTCGTCGACGGTACCGGCACAAGGACCGGCGGCTCCTCATCGACGAGCGGAGGACTCGAAATAGGAGGAGATCCCTAGATGGTTCCAGACCATTCTCCAATCTTCTACTCCAGCGGCGGGGACTTCTCTCGGCAGTCTCCCGGTTGACACGGCGACTGATGCATCGGCTACCCTTCGTGGACCAACTCAGACCCATTGCTGTGGCTCGAAACGTAAGCGTTTTGTAAAATTTGACTTGGAGCCTTTTTTCCTGATTGACTCGGCGAAGGACCGTTCCGTGGAGGACGTGGTAAGCGCAAACCTGTGTCTGCTCGAGTCACTTGTGTCGAAGGGTGAGACCGACGCAATGAACTACGTTAAACAAATCAAAAATTCACTCTTCGTCTGCGTTGGTGAAATATGACTTAGCTGTGAGGGACAGAGCGGAGTGCCTGGGACTCAGCTCTATTTGTTATGGTGTACATGAGTACGTGCAGCGACACTTGGGCCCGGACACACTGCGGCCCTCAACAACACAGAAAGGAGCCGATCGTAAGCCGATTTCGTCAAAGTCTAACAGGCCCTGGGGTTATTGCTGGTTATATCATGAGGGCAGAGTTTGTCCAAAGGGTCCAGCTTGCCCTAACAAGCATGTTTGCACTTGCGGTGGATCACACAAGATCCCCGATTGCCCGAAATCTTCTAAATAGGTAAGTGCGGAGGCTCCTCATGTGCACGGCGGAAGTCAGATTTTGTCAACAGCAGTGCCGCAGCAAATGTTATTTCCCGACGTCTGTGTTTGCGATACTTTTGACTGTTTGAACAATGACATTGTCTCTGATGATTTATTTGACTTCTTTGTACCGAATTCGTCGTCTGATTGTGACAGTCTGAGTATTTCCGAATGTGTTCACGCAACTACGCCCCGGGAACAAGCTGAGTCTCCCTTCACTGCAGAGTTCAAAGATGGCGGCGAGGACTTCCGGTCGCCGTGTGTTGGTGACTTTGCGAATGACGTTTCGGACTCTAGTGATAATTCTGGACTTGTGTCGAGTTTTTTCACACCTGTGTGGTATGTTGACAACAATTTTGCGCCTGTACATAATTTTTGTGTAGGTGAAACTTGCAAAGAACACGATTTATCGGGGATGAACTGTCAGTTGAACCCTTGCAATGTGTATCGCGAGGCTTATTGTCACCGTGGTGGTGTCGATGTAAATGCAGACTACATTTTTCAAGCTGTGTCACAGGGTGTAAAAATTGTTGACGATAATTTTTCGAACACGTATACGTGTGCTAACTATTCGTCGATTTTGACAGGTGAGGCTAGATCTCAGATGGATCAGATTGTCGATGTGGAACTGAGTGCTGGTAAGCTGAGTATTGCGGAGTCTCCTCCTCAGTGTGTTCACGCCTTAGGGGCTGTTATTAAACCCACAGGGAAAATAAGGCCAATAACAGATTGCAGTAGGCCAGACGGTCATTCCATTAACAATTTCATGGAAGATACTTGTAAGAAATTTTCTTACGTGAGCATTGACGATGTTACGTCGGTATTGTGTGTCAACGATTACATGTCTGTTGTTGACATCAAATCTGCCTATAGGTCGATTAATATACATCCTGAAGACAGGGAAGTACAGGGCCTTCTATGGGATGTGAACGCTAGGGGCACATTCTTCACTGACAACTGTTTATGTTTTGGTGCGAAATGCGCACCATACGTTTTTACGCAATTCACGGAGTTCATCATTAGATGCATGGCCCGCAGGGGTTTTTCAAAAATTTTTGGTTACATCGACGACTTTATCGTGATAGGTTCGTCACTTGAGGAATGTGCTCTTGCGATCAACGTGTTGTTAGCCCTATTGGAATATATCGGGTTTGCAGTTGCCCACGAAAAGATGATTCATCCGTCAACATCTGTGATTTATCTGGGTATTGAGCTAGACTCTGTGAAAATGGAGTTAAGGCTTCCACAGAAGAAACTGTTGAAAATCAAAAAGTGTGTTTCAGACTTCTCAGAAAGGAAGTCATGCTAAAAAAGAGCTTGCAAAAGTTAGCGGGTTTATTGTCTCATGCCAGCACTGTCGTTAGAGGTGGCAGGACCTTCACTAGAAGGGTCATTAATCTCTGCAACTCTCTAAGTGGTTGGGACACTTCTTGCAAAATACCAGGGTGGTTGTTTGATGACCTTAATTGGTGGTCTAAATTTCTCAGTATTTTCAACGGTACCGCCAGGATGGTAGCTGACACTGTTGACTTAGAACCAGTCTGTACTGACTCATCCCTTACAGGTTTTGGTACTACCTGGGGAAATGATTGGGTTGCTGGGACATGGGTTTCTGATGCTACCACCAGGGGGCTCTTCCCCGAGGCTCATTTCTCCTTAGGACCCTCTGATTACGACACGTCTATGGACATAAATGTCCTAGAGCTGTGGCCAGTCTTGTGTGCTGCAATGCGTTGGGGTAGTTCCTGGAGGAACTACAAGGTGCGCTTAAAAAGCGATAACACCCAAGTGGTGTGTATGATAAACACGGGCAGGTCCCGTAGTGTACGTGCCATGTTCTGGCTACGTGAACTTTTTTGGTTAAGTTTTGTTTTTAATTTCCAGTTGACTTGTACACATGTTACTTCTGTTAAGAATGTGGTCCCTGATTTTTTATCAAGGATGTCTTCAACGAAAGTGCCTCCCCTGGGTAGTTACTTACTGTGTTCACATTTGTGTTGTTGCAGCGCTGCAGGAACTTCGGGACAAGGTGCGGTATTATCAGGACACATGGATGGCACCTAACACTGTGAGAACTCGTAAGTCGCAATGGCGCCATTATCTTCGTTTTTGTGAAATCTATGGGCTTACCCCCTTGCCTAGGTCGGTTGATGTAGTTTGTATTTATCTAGCCTATATGGCGGAAACCCTTTCTTATTCGTCAATACAGAACTACTTGTCGGCCTTATGGACCTTGCACAAAATTAACGGGTTTGATCATGTGACACCTTCGGACTTTAGGATAATTTCGACTTTGAAGGGCATCAGACGTCATTTAGGCGACACTCGTTCGCAGGCCCCAACTATGACAGTTGCTCATTTATCTGTGATTTTTTCCTCCTTAGATTTTTTGTTAAATGAGGATAATATTTTTTGGTTGTGCCTCATTTTAGGTTTTAGGGGTCTGTTGCGTAAATCGAATTTGTTCGATAAAGACTCCTGTATTTTAATCAAAGATGTGTCATTTTTTGACTGGGGAGTCTTGGTGTGTATTCGTCGTTCTAAGACGATCCAGGTTAAAGAAAGAGTATTGCAGATTCCTTTCGCTAGAACATCTAACCTCAAATTTTGTGTTGCTCACCATGGGGGTTCGTTTTTTATCTGGACCTACGAGTCCTGAATCTCCGCTTCTGTGTTATTTCTCAGGTTCATCTTTCAAGAATTGTACTTATTATTGGTTTTCCAAAAAATTGTTTACTGTGTGTCAACGATTGTCACTTCCAAGTTACACCTCACACTCATTGCGCCGTGGTGGTGCAACTGCCCTTCTAGGTGCAGGACTACCTATTTTTGATATAAAACTACGAGGTGATTGGTCTAGTAATTGTGTTTATGAATACTTATCAAAGATGCTTCAAGAGAGAGTTGTTACTGATTCTGAAATTTCTCAGACCCTATTTTTTTAGTTGTTTGGCGGTTTGGCGGTGTTTGTATCACTTGTATGTAGATCCAGTATATTTGTATACTTCGGATGTATAATAAATTATATATTTACTGCCACTCCTGCCTTGCCTGGGTCAATGATTTGAGCGGGATAACTCCCACAGCGGAAGTTATCCGGGTAAATCGCCAAGACCCCATCGGCAAACTCGAAGTATCTTCTTCGCCGGCACTCGAAGAGAGCAGATCGGAAATTTTTTCTTGTTACTGTTCCTTACGGTGTTTGTATCACTTGTATGTAGATCCAGTATATTTGTATACTTCGGATGTATAATAAATTATATATTTACCGCCACTCCTGCCTTGCCTGGGTCAATGATTTATGATATAACATAACATATCACGTTATATCATAGCATATGGATTGTTAAACTCTGATGTGGTAAAAAACAATGTAGTAATAGATCTTGTGTTTTCTGTATGTACATGTTAAATGATGATAATATAATTATAATAAAGTGTCAATACTTTAACTATGGATGTTCTGTTATATTCATCTACTGCTTTATGTGTATGCAGTAATACAATAAAGAATTGGTATCCAATATAGTTATATACTTATATCAGATGATGTATATTAATTACTAATAGTTAAATCACGGTAGTAGAATAAAAAATGTCTACTTGAAGCTGTCAGAGCCAGGAAGTTATTCAAATTGAGGTGAACTCATTTAACATGGTGTGTGATTTTCTAGATTATACTTCAACAGGATATGAAAAAAACATTAGCTAAAGGTACACCCATTGAGAACAAGTCTACTACTCTATACCTAGCATTAAGTGAGGAGGCAAGTATTTCAAAAGAGGTAAAACTATTAGAAACTATTAAAACTAACAGAATATGGAAAACGATACACTCTCATAAAGCATGGAGCGTGATGGGTATAGAAAAAAAATGAGATAATATATTTTTATCTAGCTGTAGCTATCTCTATCTTTTTTGTAAGACCCCAAATAGAGGTGTATGCCTTAACACAGTAATGTCTACATTCAGGTAATGCAATCTTGACTATGTTGAGGATAATTACTTTTAGCAAGGCGAACATCTGAGATAATGAGATGAATAATTGGATAGTTTAGAATCTTAATCATGAAATAAATAATTATATATCTAATGAGTAGTTTGACTCGAATCCATAGAACTCTATATTTTTGGAAATTTCAAATTCAAATTCAAATTCACATTCAGGAAACGTACTAAATGACAGTTCCGATGTCAATGTCAATGTCAATATCAATGCCACATTTCGAGATCAGTGATAGAAATCAGTGACTGCCTGCTACAAATGAATGAGCATGTATTACAGGTGGCTACCGCAAACTTTTGGATGCACATGTGCCTGCTGAAGGGCAATCTTATCAAGATGTCACCGGATAGTGTCACCCTCTCAGGTATCGCTACCTCCTCATTGACACTGTCTCTAGTGACACCCCTTTCCTCTTTGATCGGTATAAGAAAGATGTCATTAACCTCATTGACTCAGAGTACTGGGAACATCACTAGAGTAGAGTAGGTCATCTTCATTAACCGTCATGAGACCAGCCTTCATACTATACTTCAAAGTATGTTTCATACAGATCGAAGCCTCACTGAAATGTAGACCGGGCAGGAGGTGTGTCTGTTACACATCACATTGAGTGGTTTCAGATGTTAACATCAAATTATACAGCATGCCCGATGTCTGTCACAGAAAATCCACCAGGTACTTGATCTCCATGACAACAATATCTTGGCTATTGGTTTCCCTACTGACAAACTCTTTGATCAGTATAAGAAAGATGTCATTAACCTCATTGACTCAGAATACTGGGAACATCACTAGAGTAGAGTAGGTCATCTTCATTAACCGTCATGAGACCAGCCTTCATACTATACTTCAAAGTATGAAGCATGCCCGATGTCTGTCACAGAAAATCCACCAGGTACTTGATCTCCATGACAACAATATCTTGGCTATTGGTTTCCCTACTGACAAATTCACCAGAATAGACCTTAGAAGGAACCCTATAACTGATTTGTGTTCAAGTAAACTGTGAAGCATGATTGACCCAACCAGTGTAGGAGAACAGCAGCATCGGTCGATGAATCTGAAACACCTATGCAGGTAGACACTAGCACAGATAGTGAAGATGTCATGGATGACAATACATCTGCCAGTGAAGTCCTAGACGGTGTTGAAGTTGTGGTGGGTGAAAATACAGTTGAGGTTAGAAATAACGCTGTTAAACCAAACACCGGAGCAGCTGAATCTAATGGAAGGGCGTTGACAAAGCGGATAACAGATCTAGTCGGATGATGGTTGCCTTTGTCAGCACGACCTGTGCCGGAGGCATAGGCATGGTATTTACCATTTTCATAGTTTTCATCTTGACCGGAAAAGATTAATACTTAATATCAATACATTTGGATCGTCTAGCAAAAGCGGATTTGTTATCGAGTCCAGCAGCGTCGGTGATGCACCCAAACTTGATTATGGCATTGGAGCATCAACAATGCATGTGAAACGTGTAGTACCCCAGTCAGAACCCTGTGAGTCCCTCCATCTTGATGATACTGTACTCATGGTACAGCTACCGGAAAAGGTTGATACCGACACAGGAAATAAGGAGGGAGAGGCTCATCACATAACCAGCCTATGGAATAAGGTGAGGGATAGTTATTATTATTATTATTTTGGTTATGGTACTCTGATCAAAAGTTTATTGTTATTAGCACTTAAAGATCATAATTCCATGTAAGATGATTCATCTAGTCATTGTAGATGTATATTAATATATAATACTATTATCATATCATAGCACATCTACTTTTTATTATCATTACCTACCAGATATAAAACATTAGCATTCTGTCAGATCAATTTGGAGGTCCTCCTGCACATAGAAATATAGTTAACCAGACCTACGCCTGGCGACTTGAGAGCCACGAGAGTGAGATTCTTGTACTGTACCTAACTGAATCCTGCTATCTTTTTTGTTTTTCTCTACACTGATGTACTTCTATTCTTATGATTTGTTTTAGCTGTACTGAAAACATAATTTTGAACTGTAGTTTTCCAATCTCCTATCCTTGAGAGAATGTAATGAGATCTCACGCTTTCGCTGGTGTCAATGCATAGAGTTCTGAACGCCGATGAACAGGTCAAGAACCTGTGTCATACAAAATTATAACCATGAGTTTACGATGGTTTCCTGTTCACCCATTAGAGGGCCCAATGTAGGGGGAAGTGGGCAGCAGGCATGTGGTAGCTAAATATGAAACGACGAAGTCACTAGTCTCTGTATATCATGTATTACATGTATTACAATTTATATATCAAATGATTGCCATATATATATTATTATAGATAATTATATGGTAATATTTTACATTTAAATATCATCTATGTATTACTATGTATGTATGAATATATTTATTATCTATTTATTTATTATGTATGTAATGTATGTGTGTATGTATATATATATATGATATGATATGATATTTTCTCATACAGTGCTGAGTATGTGTCATCGATGGATGTGATACCATTAAAGCTGTGCGGTCCTGGTCCTGTACCCCGTTCCCACAAGAGGCAGCAGGCTAAACCCTATGGGTCATCTTCAATGGCCGAGAAACCACATAACGTCGGAGTGTGAGAGGTGTTGTTAAGTACTACTTCGGACTGCCTCAGTGCGGCGGCATACATTATCAGCAAGGCAGCTCTGATTAACACGTCGTTCCCCACAGTGGTAAATCCCATCAGAATCTCCCTGAAGAGCGGAGTTGGGACCACCTCCTTTGCGTTGTGTGTGATGGTCTTGTCTCTCTCGATGGCCTCTATGGCTCTCATCACTCTCGGGTGGGAGAATGCCTTCGACGGGGCCGCAGCTAGAGACAGAAATGTCCTGAGGTGACTGACCTTGTTCTTTATCGTGTTTGGGTTGAGGCCTTCCATGGCCCACGCCTCCACCATAGCGCATGCCTCCTGGTGAGATGCTCGGAGCGGATCGATCTTGCATCTAAAGCACATGTTGAGGTACGCTGTCACTGAAGATCGTCGGGCCGCGTTGGTGCCAGGGGCTCGTGCCCATTCCTGCCTGGATGCCGCCAACTCCATCAAGTATGCTAGCTCCGGAACTGCAAGGGATGTGGGGAGAGAGATTGTCAAACACAAATGTGACTGGTTCTATTTGACGAAGCGAACCGTCAGCAAACATGTTAGCAACTTGTGAGAAGTATTTATTTGAGATGTGAGCGCGGCTTAGTGCGTCAGCGGTCAAGTTGTCTACCCCTGGGACATGCTCGTATGTAATGGCAACATGAGAAACAGCCTGGACCATCCATGCGGCTCTTGCGACGTCGAGGAGTACAGGGTCGCGGCCTCTGCCTGACCGGAGGACCGAGACGGCTGCTCTGAACCAAGCGAAGTCTTTTCTCATGTCTGTACTTACGTTGAGGTACTTTCCTCGACATCCCCTTAAAGCGTCCAGTAGCCTTCCTACGAACAGCCTTGCTGGGGGGATGCACTTTGCTATGTGTAGCAAACCGCCGAGCACGCTCTGGAGATGTTTCTTGCTCATCGATTTTTTGTTGTAACAGGTTTCCACTTTACCTTTGATCTGTTCCATCTTGTCGTGTGGCACTGATATCGTCATACTGGCCGCGTCGATGTCCACGCCGAGCAATCTGACGCATTTGGCGGGGCTCTGGCCTTTCCCTGCCGCCTCGGGGAGACCCAAGTCCCTGAGGAGCCGTCGAGCGGTGGCGTAGTCTCGTACTGCTTTATCTTTGCTGGAAGATATAATCACGAGATCGTCGATGTACATTTTTGCCACCACGCCTTTGTCCTTCAACTTATATACAATCATGTCTGCTACTCTCTGGATGTGGTTGGACGAAGCCCTTGACCCAAATGGGACCGCTGTGTCGATGTAACACACGTCTTCCCAAGCGAGAACGAGAAGTGGCCAATCGAGGGGGTCACTTCTGAAGTTTTTATACGCCCTAGCTATATCCAGCGTAGAGAGGTAAGCCCTCTGACCACATGCTACCAGATCCTGTACTAGATCCTCCACGGTAGGTAAGCTATGGGACCCGACATTGCCCATCACCGTGTTCTTATAAATATAGCTGTTGATACTCTTTTCTTTTGGAAATGTCATATCTGCGATTATGCGTCTATCCTGAGAGTCCCTCTTGCAAGCGTGGGCGCCGCCATGTTGTTTATAGCTGTCGCTTGTTCCCTGCAGAGGGCGGGTATTTCCTGTGTGGTTGTACACTCTCCAAGCGTGTCGTCCGGTGTTGTAGTGCCCGTGCTGTGAGAGCTCGGGTGTTTCTGGCCGCTGTTTGACGTGTATGTCGCCCGGCGCTCCCCGTTTCATTAGACTTGCGGGGGCGCCGGACTGGCGTTTTTTGGCTGATGTGTAGAACTTTGATATGCGACCTTTCCAGCTGCACCTGCCTGCTGTCCTGTGTAGTGTTGCTGTTGGTCGTCGTTTCTCCTTCGACATACCGCTGCACTGTGGTTTAGATTCCTGTTGACAGCGGTGAGGCAGAATGAGCAGTAGTGAAGTCGGCTGTAACTGCCTTCTGTGTGGTGAGACCTGTGTTGACAACCGCGGTTGCTGTTGAATTGCCTACACAGATCTGCACTGTTGGCCGGGGGCCCGTTTGCTAGACCGTCGTTGGACTTGTTCCCCTGTTTTTGTTGACACGGGGCTATGGCCATCATCATTCTCGCATTCTGTATGCGTTGGTCATCGTTCCACGTAAAGGCCTTCTTCTCCACCTGGTCCCAGAAGTGGTTCGTCCATCTTCGTATCCCTTCCCACGGTCTCTCCATGGCATCGTGGGCAACATCGTGTAGATGGGATATCAAATCATGCAGATCGTCTCTCTGGTATGCCCGGCTGTCTTTCAGGAGGGCCAAATACGCAGTAACATATTCCACGGGCGCGACCGCCGCCCTCAGGTCAAGTTTGGCCTTAAGGGTATTGCAGCCATCTCTATGGATAAACATGTAGGGCTTCGGAAGAAGCTTATCATTAAAAATGTCATTAGCAAGTGCCACCCTACCGTCAGACTGTTGGATGTGCATGCGTTCGCGTGCCAGATGACTGTCGATGAAGTGTTGCCGGCTGGAGTCGAGCTGCATGTGAGAACTGCGTGCCTGGGGTTCCCCCTGGCCTCCTGGTGGGGTAGAGCTCCCGATCGGCTGCACTTTTTGAAGGCTTGCTTCGATGAGCAAATCAAGTTTTGAGTCCATCTTTGCCACTTTTTCGTTTACTGTGTTCAAGCCCTCTTCTAAGGTGTCTACCCTGTTCCTCACTGAGCTGGTGGAGCTGGCGGTCGTCGAGGCACATGATACTTCGGACTGGATGGATTCCTCCCGCGCCGGCAGCCTCAATGATATTTCTTTATCGACTCTGAAACTTCTTCTACCGTCCTTACTGGTGACAGGCAAGGAGACAGACAGGGGGGGTCGACCCCTCGGCCCCTTATCCGCCTTCGACCTTTGCCTCTCCGCCAGCAGAGCGGCCTTGATTGACGCCCTTGTATCCGGCATCTTGTAACACGGTTGATATTTTGTATTTCCAATCGCCTTTAATCCTTTAAGGGTAATATCCTCCGGGGGTCAGGGGTGACCCTACCTGAAGTGTATGTCCTTTGTCACTTTGTACTGTGCTATTTGTTGTCTTTGTAACACATATGGCGGAGTTCTATATAAAAATATATGAGAGTAGGTGTTGTATGGTTGCAATGGCGATGTGGAATGAAGAAGGCGGAAGTGCCGGTTGTGTATGTGGTGTGTGTGGCGCCGTATGTTGGCGGAGAGATGTATTAAATTACGGTGGTAAGTAGTAATTATGTGATTTGTCACCAGATGGACGCAGTGAGCTGGCATGTGACCACTAATGGCTCCTGCCTCACCAATTGAAACAAATAAGATGCACTTCAAAATTATGTTTAAGAAATAATTTTTAAATTATTAAAAAACAAAAAATCACTTGTGTATTTACAGTGTGAACCTCTCACTCAAGAAGATGAAGAGAAAATATGGCAGTCTGGTGCCTTCTCCATAGACGATCCTAGAGGCCTCAGAAACTCACTATGGTTTCTCACCACCAAATGCTTTGGCCTGAGAGGCCGTCAGGAGGCCTGGCAGTTGGCCTGGGGGGATGTAAAACTAAACGTGGATGAGGAGGGTATAGAAACATTAACTTTCTTTGAACGTACGACGAAAACTCGTCAGGGAGACAGCAATGGATCTAGGGCATTCCTTCCTAAAATGTGGAGAAACAACCGAATTCCGGAGAGATGTCCGATCCGGCGTTTAAAAGAATACAAATCACACAGACCTATAGATACCTTGCATGAGGAAGCACCATTTTACCTATCTGTAAATCATAAACGTGGACCTGGATCTAAATGCTGGTATAGCAGAATGCCTATGGGGCAGAACGAACTCGCAAAAATATTGAAGGAATTCGCTAAAATTGCCAGAATTGTTGGGAGGAAATTAACAAATCACAGTGTACGAAAGAGTACTTGTACTAACTTGATCCATGCGGGTGTTCCCCCAACACTGGTGGCCAAGCTTAGTGGCCACAAAAATGTCCAGTCGCTATCATCATATGCGACCGCATCGTTAAATCAGCAGAGAAACATGTATAGCATTCTAAACGAGGGTCAGCGAAGCTTCAACCTACCTGCAGTGAATTCTGGAAGAGAGGTGAGTGTAGTAGTCCATATCCAACGAAGATCCTCAACTTAATCCGTGAACACTGAGGCTAGAGCCTATTTTTTCTTTTTTTTTAAATACAAATATAAATAACACATCCAGCATGGTTCCATCGCTGATCATCAACTTAATCCATGCACACTGTGAGGCTACAGCCATTTTTTTCAATAATATATTTATAACACACAGATCCAGGTATTCTCCAACGCAGAACATCAACTTAATCCGTTTTTGGATATGTGATTTGTGAATTCCGGTTGATTGAAGACTCCGTTTCATCTTGTTATCTTTTATACAGGTGCCAGCCGTAGAAGTGGGGAGGAAACGACCAATTACAGCATCTCTGGGGGCCGCTCCTCGTGCTGCTCCTCGCTCCAGAATGTCCGTCGAAGTCTTGCGAAGAGCATTAGCGAAAAACGTGGAAGATCCCCCAGCAGCAAAGCGATATGTGGTAGAAGATCCTCAGCCGGAATATGAAAGTGTAAGTACAGAAAAAGAATAAATACGAGCTATAAAAAGAAACAATAAACATCATATTCAAAGTATTAAATGGATTTAATATTTATATTTGCAGGGAATGGGGCTGACGCAGGCTTTTCGCGAGGAGCTCGATAACGAGATGGAGATGTCTGAAGTACCTGCACCCGTTGTTGTATCTGAGATTAAGGAAGTTGAAATTCGTGACAAAAAAGAAGAGGCCTCCCAGTTAGTACGAGGGATTCTTGCTGGAGCGAATATTGCCTCTGGATGTAGTATAGTCATTAACATTAAGATGTAACTCCATGTTGTTTTGTTTAGCCACGATGAAGATTGAATGGCTGACATGGGTAGACTCCCGCCGCTGTACATATGTTGAAATCGAAAATGTCCAAAATAAATCTTCGAATTATTGTTAATTACTGTGTTGTCTTGACTAATAAAGTTGAAAATAGTGATCTACAGATCATAGAGAACTGAAATATAGTACAAATACGGGTGGATGGCTAATTAATCTTACCTTAGATTCGTATAAAATATGACGTAGATCCAGTGGTCTGTTCACTTTCCCGGTCGGCGGCGTAAGGAGGTCAGCGGGTTTCTTCTCGGGTCACCGCATAAATTAAAAGGTAAACAATCTCCAAACAGATGTTACGTAAGAGCGGTGAACGCTATATAGTGGTTGGAGATTGAGGACGCGCCTTGCTTATGAAAAGTTAACCTTAGTTTCGCATCCTATACGTAGAGTTTAAACTGACTAAACCTGCAGTGAAGAGTGACGTTCAGTTAAAAGCGTTCTCATTGGCTGAAAGTTTCGCTCTCGTCCAATCAGATCTTTCGATTCATTTCGACTGCAGACATGGTGATGTGCTTAGTTCCCGCCGGATATTTAAAGGTACAATAAAAACCGACGTTACGCCTTGACCGTTGCTTGCCCAAGTCGGATTTAAAATGACTCGTACGGCTAAAATACAGTAAAGATCTTTGTGTTTTTGAGGTATATAGTAATAAAGAAACAGGATGCCTGTGTCCGTAAGTTTCCGGATAACTCACTGGTTTCCCCGGAGGTTTAAACCTCGTTCTCCGAACTCGGTTTAAACCTCCAGCGAAACGAGTTCGTAATCCGGAAACTTACTCCACAGGAATCCTGTTTCTATATAATATGAGTAATAAAATGTAGTTTGATGTGTTTCTAACAAGATATCGATAAACTTTGTAGGATAGAAGTATGAATGCTTGAATCTACATATTTATTTACTTTTTAGTAAGTTTTTATTTTGACAGTTGTAGCAGCCTGTTATCCGTTTTTCGGCAGATTACTGGAGGAAATACCAAATAAAACAATCTTTGCAAAACGAATTAATATAAAGAAAACACCAAAAGTCTTCCCCTGCTCCTCAGCTATATGCCATTTTTTGTTTCATTCTGTAAGTTAAATATTTACTGAGATATTACCAGAGATGTACAGTGGGTTTAACATTGGTTTCAATGGCGTGAAAAATCGCAAAATCCTTCATGGCAAACTGCAGCGCTCGAGCAACTTTCGGGTAAACAAACTGCAAAGTGAGAAAACCGAGCGAATAGGCCACACGTAACCGTTATAACATTGCGTGATGTCAGCTCTGCTCCCAAGAATTTCGTGAGTTCTGAGGCGTCGTACAGAAACCAAGGAAACAGTTAACGTGCAAATTTACCAAATATCACTAGTATTGTGACATGTCTGTGACACCATACAGATATTGGGGTTGTCTAGATTCGTGACAACACAAGTAACTGCCCTTAGGAAAAGACAGACCCCAAACATAAGAATTAGACAAATCTACACATCATTACCCTATCCCCGGATGAAAGTAGAGAAGCAGTAGCCGGGAGTAAAGAATTTTATTGAATTCTATGGTAATAAAAATTATGTCGACCTTACTGGACGATCATATTAATATGTAATATGGATATGAATGGTAAGTAATATTACATAATAGTAATTGACATGTATAATAACGGTCAATTAATATAAGTATAAAATATGATATACAATACAGTAGTATGAAAAATACGTAGGTAATTGTATATGAAAATAAAATAGCCCTACGTGAGTACGAAGAAAGAAAGAAGGTTGAGGGTGGGTGGGACGAAAAAGGTGCTTGTAGTACGTGCGTACTGCAGAGCGGGTGGAGAAGAAGTGAGGCCGGGGTCTGGACCGGGCTGTACCATGTGACCTCGTGGTTTGTGTGAGAGCCGCGAGGGGGCAGGAGGGGCGCCCGTGAGGCGTGGTAGAGGGGGACACCGGGGAGGCAATGATTACCCCTGAGCAATGCCCATGGGTTTACCATTACCCTATCCCCAGATGAAAGTAGAGAAGCAGTAGCTGGGAGTAAAGAATTTTATTGAATTCTATGGTAATAAAAATTATGTCGACCTTACTGGACGATCATATTAATATGTAATATGGATATGAATGGTAAGTAATATTACATAATGGTAATTGACATGTATAATAACGGTCAATTAATATAAGTATAAAATATGATATACAATACAGTAGTATGAAAAATACGTAGGTAATTGTATATGAAAATAAAATAGCCAAGAGCCAATATAAGGAGGGGGGGTGGGAGAAAAAATATTAAGAATTGTTGAGGGACCTAATCAAAGCTTGGTTCACAGCGGAGGCATCAGTGTCTTTGATGTAGGTCCGATGGGCATTAGACTTCCAGCCCCCATACCGCTGGATGGCGAGTTCCGGCATACCGGCCTGGAATGCCTGCGTCGCGGCAGCCTTCCGTAGGCTGTGGAGTGTGTATGTAGGGGGCTGGTTTGCCACCTGGAGGAGTGATTTCCATTCCCTCGACAGGGTTCTGGTCGTGAGAATCTCTCCGTTCGCCAGGCTGAGGAATGGAGCCGTAGGGTCAGCCGTAGGTGCGGCCGCGAGCATGGTCCGGATGGCCCGGACCGGGCAGGAGGACGGTTCGGGGGAGGCTCGTATCACCACTGTCTTTTCCTCCCCCGCTCTCTGCATGTTTTTCGCCGACTTTACCCTTATCGATGCTTGACTGGGCGTGACGACCACGTCTCGGCGTGACAGGTGTCGCGCCGGGTCGTACTTTGCCGTAGATGGTGGAGCCACTTCACTTTGCCGCAGCGCGGCAAAGTAGATGATTAGAACCGCGGCCCTCAGAGCGATGTGCATCGGGGAGTCTGTGAGGGCCGTGAGGGCCGCCCTGAAGATGTCCATCGGGACCGGAGGCTTGACGTTGGGATGGTATTCCTTGTTTCGTCTCATGGCATCCAGTGCCCGCTTCACTCGGAAATCCTCGGTTGCCGCGACATTGCCACCCGTCAGCCGGAGGTGCGACCGCACGTGCGACAGCTGGTTCGCGACCGTCGCGGGGGAGGGGGCGTGGCCCGCGACGTACTCTAGGTACGCCGTGGTGAAGGACACTGTGGGTCTCTGGGGGTCCGCCCCCATCCTCCGGCAAAAGGCTAGGTAGGTCGCGACGGCACTCCGCTGGTTCGCGACCGTTCCGGGGGCACGCGCCTCGCACTGCCGCGCAGATGCCCTCGTCTGGAGTGATCGTAGCGCCGGATCTGCAGGCGAGACGGAGAACGGGGTAGAAAGAGGTGTGTGTACATGGGATCACTTCAACGAGAGAATGATAATTTATATAATTAATGGCCGTGACAAAGTCCCTCGAAGTAAGGTGGGCTCGGCTGAGGGCGTCTGCCACGGTGTTAAGCACCCCCGGCACGTGTGTGTACACGAACTCCACCTGGAGTCTGGCTTGTACTGCCAGGCCTGGCGGGCACACTCGGCGAGGACCGGGTTCCTGGCACGGCCCGACCTGAGTGCCTGGACGGTTCCCATGTTATCGCAATACACTTCCACACGAGTCCCTCGGTCGCGGTCTGTGAGGAAAGTGCACATTGCGTAGACCGTATTGAGGGCCTCCAGCTCGGCGATACAGTTCACGGGGTCTTCCACGGGGCAGACCCTACCGCAGTAGTAGTATCTCCCATCCGTGCCCCCCACCCCGCTGAGGCACGCGTCCATTATGATGCACTTGGTGGGAGGCCCTCAAGGTATCAGGGCATGGCCGTTCCATCCCTCGGCGAATCGCAGGAACCACTGGAGGTCCTGCCGCATCTCCGAGTTGACGTTGATGTAGTATCCGGCCATGTCCCGGAGGGCCTCGAGCAGTTTGCTGACGAACGGTCGGGCTGGGCGTATACACTTTGCCACGTGGAGGACCCGACCGAGGACCGACTGGAGTTGGCGTTTCGTCAGCGAGCGTTTGGTTGAGACGGCCCTCACGTGCTCCCGCACGTCGTGTAGTTTGTCCCGGGGGATACTGAGGGACATATCCACCAAGTTTATGACTATCCCTAGCCACGTCACAGCCCGGCTCTGGGGCTGTGCCTTTTCCCTGGCCTCGGGGAAGCCCAGCTCCCTGAAGAGCTCCCGCGCTGTCTCGAAGTCGGCGGCCGCCTTGTCGGCCATCGGGGAGAGGATTATAAGGTCGTCCAGGTACATCGCGGCATCGACCCCCTTCCGGTCGAGGATCTTGACGATGGCATCTGCTACGCACTGCATGTGGTAGGAGGAGGCCCGGGCACCGAACGGCATGGCCGTATCACAGTAGTACCCCTCCCCCCACGCGAAGCAGAGCAGAGGCCAGTCGAGGGGGTCGCACCGGAAGTTCTTATACGCCCGTGCGATGTCGATGGTGGACATATAACTCCCCGGCCCCGAGGCCACCAGGCGGCCGACGAAACCATCCACGGTCGGGAGGCCGTGTTCTCTCTCTTCACCGTAGACAGAGTTTTTCACGATATAGCCGTTAACGCTGGATTCCTTGGGGTACGTCATATCCGTGATCACGCGCCTATCAGACGTACCCCTCTTCTCGCGTGTCATTAACGGCGACACGTGGCACCAAGGCTGAAAGGGGGGGTCCTCGAACGGGCCCATGAGGTTCGAATGCCCCTTCTCCTTGTCAATGAACCTCGCTATCTGGTCCGGGTATCCCGAGGCACTGGGGTGGTTGGGCACTCCCCGCGTGTCGGTAACCGGTCCGGCGTACCCCAGGGGAAACCCGAACCTAATGAAATCAATGAGTTCCTCCTTCCCGGGGATACCCGAGAGGTATCGGATCCAGACTGGGATGTTGAGATCAGTGGGGATCTCGATACGGGCCCCGAGGGCGTTGGGCATTCCCGTACGCCGCACCCGGTCGTAGATGTCGGCGTGTCCCGGTGGCCCGGGGGCGGAGAAGTGGGGCCAGTGGGCCCGCCTATGTCCGGCGAACGTGCCGGGTCGGTCCGGACCCCGGGAGTGGGAATTCCGGTCTCGCAATTACAGCATCTCTGGGGGCCGCTCCTCGTGCCGCTCCTCGCTCCAGAATGTCCTTCGAAGTCTTGCGAAGAGCATTAGCGAAAAACGTGGAAGATCCCCCAGCAGCAAAGCGATATGTGGTAGAAGATCCTCAGCCGGAATATGAAAGTGTAAGTACAGAAAAAGAATAAATACGAGCTATAAAAAGAAACAATAAACATCATATTCAAAGTATTAAATGGATTTCATATTTATATTTGCAGGGAATGGGGCTGACGCAGGCTTTTCGCGAGGAGCTCGATAACGAGATGGAGATGTCTGAAGTACCTGCACCCGTTGTTGTATCTGAGATTAAGGAAGTTGAAATTTGTGACAAAAAAGAAGAGGCCTCCCAGTTAGTACGAGGGATTCTTGCTAGAGCGAATATTGCCTCTGGATGTAGTATAGTCATTAACATTAAGATGTAACTCCATGTTGTTTTGTTTAGCCACGATGAAGATTGAATGGCTGACATGGGTAGACTCCCGCCGCTGTACATATGTTGAAATCGAAAATGTCCAAAATAAATCTTCGAATTATTGTTAATTACTGTGTTGTCTTGACTAATAAAGTTGAAAATAGTGATCTACAGATCATAGAGAACTGAAATATAGTACAAATACGGGTGGATGGCTAATTAATCTTACCTTAGATTCGTATAAAATATGACGTAGATCCAGTGGTCCGTTCACTTTCCCAGTCGGCGGCGTAAGGAGGTCAGCGGGTTTCTTCTCGGGTCACCGCATAAATTAAAAGGTAAACGATCTCCAAACAGATGTTACGTAAGAGCGGTGAACGCTATATAGTGGTTGGAGATTGAGGACGCGCCTTGCTTATGAAAAGTTAACCCTAGTTTCGCATCCTATACGTAGAGTTTAAACTGACTAAACCTGCGGTGAAGAGTGACGTTCAGTTAAAAGCGTTCTCATTGGCTGAAAGTTTCGCTCTCGTCCAATCAGATCTTTCGATTCATTTCGACTGCGGACATGGTGATGTGCTTAGTTCCCGCCGGATATTTAAAGGTACAATAAAAACCGACGTTACGCCTTGACCGTTGCTTGCCCAAGTCGGATTTAAAATGACTCGTACGGCTAAAATACAGTAAAGATCTTTGTGTTTTTGAGGTATATAGTAATAAAGAAACAGGATGCCTGTGTCCGTAAGTTTCCGGATAACTCACTGGTTTCCCCGGAGGTTTAAACCTCGTTCTCCGAACTCGGTTTAAACCTCCAGCGAAACGAGTTCGTAATCCGGAAACTTACTCCACAGGAATCCTGTTTCTATATAATATGAGTAATAAAATGTAGTTTGATGTGTTTCTAACAAGATATCGATAAACTTTGTAGGATAGAAGTATGAATGCTTGAATCTACATATTTATTTACTTTTTAGTAAGTTTTTATTTTGACAGTTGTAGCAGCCTGTTATCCGTTTTTCGGCAGATTACTGGAGGAAATACCAAATAAAACAATCTTTGCAAAACGAATTAATATAAAGAAAACACCAAAAGTCTTCCCCTGCTCCTCAGCTACATGCCATTTTTTGTTTCATTCTGTAAGTTAAATATTTACTGAGATATTACCAGAGATGTACAGTGGGTTTAACATTGGTTTCAATGGCGTGAAAAATCGCAAAATCCTTCATGGCAAACTGCAGCGCTCGAGCAACTTTCGGGTAAACAAACTGCAAAGTGAGAAAACCGAGCGTATAGGCCACACGTAACCGTTATAACATTGCGTGATGTCGGCTCTGCTCCCAAGAATTTCGTGAGTTCTGAGGCATCGTACAGAAACCAAGGAAACAGTTAACGTGCAAATTTACCAAATATCACTAGTATTGTGACATGTCTGTGACACCATACAGATATTGGGGTTGTCTAGATTTGTGACAACACAAGTAACTGCCCTTAGGAAAAGACAGACCCCAAACATAAGAATTAGACAAATCTACACATCATTACCCTATCCCCGGATGAAAGTAGAGAAGCAGTAGCTGGGAGTAAAGAATTTTATTGAATTCTATGGTAATAAAAATTATGTCGACCTTACTGGACGATCATATTAATATGTAATATGGATATGAATGGTAAGTAATATTACATAATGGTAATTGACATGTATAATAACGGTCAATTAATATAAGTATAAAATATGATATACGTGAGTAGGAAGAAAGAAAGAAGGTTGAGGGTGGGTGGGACGAAAAAGGTGCTTGTAGTACGTGCGTACTGCAGAGCGGGTGGAGAAGAAGTGAGGCCGGGGTCTGGACCGGGCTGTACCATGTGACCTCGTGGTTTGTGTGAGAGCCGCGAGGGGGCAGGAGGGGCGCCCGTGAGGCGCGGTAGAGGGGGACACCGGGGAGGCAATGATTACCCCTGAGCAATGCCCATGGGTTTACCATTACCCTATCCCCGGATGAAAGTAGAGAAGCAGTAGCTGGGAGTAAAGAATTTTATTGAATTCTATGGTAATAAAAATTATGTCGACCTTACTGGACGATCATATTAATATGTAATATGGATATGAATGGTAAGTAATATTACATAATGGTAATTGACATGTATAATAACGGTCAATTAATATAAGTATAAAATATGATATACAATACAGTAGTATGAAAAATACGTAGGTAATTGTATATGAAAATAAAATAGCCAAGAGCCAATATAAGGAGGGGGGGGGTGGGAGAAAAAATATTAAGAATTGTTGAGGGACCTAATCAAAGCTTGGTTCACAGCGGAGGCATCAGTGTCTTTGATGTAGGTCCGATGGGCATTAGACTTCCAGCCCCCAAACCGCTGGATGGCGAGTTCCGGCATACCGGCCTGGAATGCCTGCGTCGCGGCAGCCTTCCGTAGGCTGTGGAGTGTGTATGTAGGGGGCTGGTTTGCCACCTGGAGGAGTGATTTCCATTCCCTCGACAGGGTTCTGGTCGTGAGAATCTCTCCGTTCGCCAGGCTGAGGAATGGAGCCATAGGGTCGGCCGTAGGTGTGGCCGCGAGCATGGTCCGGATGGCCCGGACCGGGCAGGAGGACGGTTCGGGGGAGGCTCGTATCACCACTGTCTTTTCCTCCCCCGCTCTCTGCATGTTTTTCGCCGACTTTACCCTTATCGATGCTTGACTGGGCGTGACGACCACGTCTCGGCGTGACAGGTGTCGCGCCGGGTCGTACTTTGCCGTAGATGGTGGAGCCACTTCACTTTGCCGCAGCGCGGCAAAGTAGATGATTAGAACCGCGGCCCTCAGAGCGATGTGCATCGGGGAGTCTGTGAGGGCCGTGAGGGCCGCCCTGAAGACGTCCATCGGGACCGGAGGCTTGACGTTGGGATGGTATTCCTTGTTTCGTCTCATGGCATCCAGTGCCCGCTTCACTCGGAAATCCTCGGTTGCCGCTACATCGCCACCCGTCAGCCGGAGGTGCGACCGCACGTGCGACAGCTGTTTCGCGACCGTCGCAGGGGAGGGGGCGTGGCCCGCGACGTACTCTAGGTACGCTGTGGTGAAGGACACTGTGGGTCTCTGGGGGTCCGCCCCCATCCTCCGGCAAAAGGCTAGGTAGGTCGCGACGGCACTCCGCTGGTTCGCGACCGTTCCGGGGGCACGCGCCTCGCACTGCCGCGCAGATGCCCTCGTCTTGAGTGATCGTAGCGCCGGATCTGCAGGCGAGACGGAGAACGGGGTAGAAAGAGGTGTGTGTACATGGGATCACTTCAACGAGAGAATGATAATTTATATAATTAACGGCCGTGACAAAGTCCCTCGAGGTCAGGTGGGCTCGGCTGAGGGCGTCTGCCACGGTGTTAAGCACCCCCGGCACGTGTGTGTACACAAACTCCACCTGGAGTCTGGCTTGTACTGCCAGGCCTGGCGGGCACACTCGGCGAGGACCGGGTTCCTGGCACGGCCCGACCTGAGTGCCTGGACGGTTCCCATGTTATCGCTTACACTTCCACACGAGTCCCTCGGTCGCGGTCCGTGAGGAAAGTGCACATTGCGTAGACCGTATTGAGGGCCTCCAGCTCGGCGATACAGTTCACGGGGTCTTCCACGGGGCAGACCCTACCGCAGTAGTAGTATCTCCCATCCGTGCCCCCTACCCCGCTGAGGCACGCGTCCACTATGATGCACTTGGTGGGAGGCCCTCGAGGTATCAGGGCATGGCCGTTCCATCCCTCGGCGAAACGCAGGAACCACTGGAGGTCCTGCCGCATCTCCGAGTTGACGTTGATGTAGTATCCGGCCATGCCCCGGAGGGCCTCGAGCAGTTTGCTGACGAACGGTCGGGCCGGGCGTATACACTTCGCCACGTGGAGGACCCGACCGAGGACCGACTGGAGTTGGCGTTTCGTCAGCGAGCGTTTGGTTGAGACGGCCCTCACGTGCTCCCGCACGTCGTGTAGTTTGTCCCGGGGGATACTGAGGGACATATCCACCGAGTTTATGACTATCCCTAGCCACGTCACAGCCCGGCTCTGGGGCTGTGCCTTTTCCCTGGCCTCGGGGAGGCCCAGCTCCCTGAAGAGCTCCCGCGCTGTCTCGAAGTCGGCGGCCGCCTTGTCGGCCATCGGGGAGAGGATTATAAGGTCGTCCAGGTACATCGCGGCATCGACCCCCTTCCGGTCGAGGATCTTGACGATGGCATCTGCTACGCACTGCATGTGGTAGGAGGAGGCCCGGGCACCGAACAGCATGGCCGTATCACAGTAGTACCCCTCCCCCCACGCGAAGCAGAGCAGAGGCCAGTCGAGGGGGTCGCACCGGAAGTTCTTATACGCCCGTGCGATGTCGATGGTGGACATATAACTCCCCGGCCCCGAGGCCACCAGGCGGCCGACGAAACCATCCACGGTCGGGAGGCCGTGTTCTCTCTCTTCACCGTAGACAGAGTTTTTCACGATATAGCCGTTAACGCTGGATTCCTTGGGGTACGTCATATCCGTGATCACGCGCCCATCAGACGTACCCCTCTTCTCGCGTGTCATTAACGGCGACACGTGGCACCAAGGCTGAAAGGGCGGGTCCTCGAACGGGCCCATGAGGTTCGAATGCCCCTTCTCCTTGTCAATGAACCTCGCTATCTGGTCCGGGTATCCCGAGGCACTGGGGTGGTTGGGCACTCCCCGCGTGTCGGTAACCGGTCCGGCGTACCCCAGGGGAAACCCGAACCTAATGAAATCAATGAGTTCCTCCTTCCCGGGGATACCCGAGAGGTATCGGATCCAGACTGGGATGTTGAGATCAGTGGGGATCTCGATACGGGCCCCGAGGGCGTTGGGCATTCCCGTACGCCGCACCCGGTCGTAGATGTCGGCGTGTCCCGGCGGCCCGGGGGCGGAGAAGTGGGGCCAGTGGGCCCGCCTATGTCCGGCGAACGTGCCGGGTCGGTCCGGACCCCGGGAGTGGGAATTCCGGTCTCGCAGAACTCCCTAACGGCATCGAAGTCGATTCATAGGTTATCGTTGCCGTCCTCCCGGGGCAATTGCCGAGCCAATTGCTCCACATCCCCGCCGTCGCCCCTATACACGGGAGTGTATTCCTTAGGGGGCGGGGTCGTCTGCTTGTGTGCGTCCCCCACGTGCTCGGCACGCGGTGTTGTGGTCACGTGGGGTGTTACGTCACGGGTCGTGCACTCCTTGACCGGGTCGCCCTCGCTGAGTGCACACATACCGCGCCACACTCACTCGCGGGGCGCGTCCGGTCCGTTTTTTGAAGCCGTTGGTTGTTGTTTCTGCACTCCTGAGAGGTCGGTGGTGCGCAGCGTGTGTCCGGCCTGCGGCATCCGGCGTGGGGCAGGTGCAGGTGTTGGTGCAGCACTCTCATACCCGCTTCCCATAACAGCTTCCTGTTGCACGCGTGTATGGAGTGCGTGCACATCCTGCCGACGGAATCACAAAAGGAGCACACGTGCATCCATTTGATTCCGCCATCTTGGTGACTGTTCCGCTGGCGGCAGCCCCTCTCCGAGTTGAATGCCCGGCATGGCAGCTCCCGTCCTCCGGCCTTGCCCATGTCTTGACCGTCGTGCACCGTCGTGGTCGCCGTCATCGCGAGACGGACACGCTCGTCCTGTATGCGCACATGGTCGGACCAGTAAATCCTCCCGGCCTCGACCTGGTCAAAAACGTACTGGGACCAACGCCTGACTCCGGCCCATGGCCGGGTCTGGGCATCGATAGATACCTGGGACAGGTGGCGATACATGTCCCTCCTGTCCTCCTCGGGGACGGCCCGGTGGTCCTCCATCATAACCAGAAACGCGCTTACATACTCCATGGGGCCGAGCGTCCCCCTGACCTCGAGCCTCTGATTCACGGTGAAGAGGCCCTCGCGTTCCACATACATATATGGTTTAGACAGCAATCTAACGGTATGAAGATCTGAACTAAACCTACCGGCCGTGCGGTCGTGTCGTAGTCCCTCACGGTCGAGTTCTTTCTGTAGCAGTTCGTCTGGGAGGTACCGGTCGCGAAGCTGACGGGGGGCCGGGAGACGGGATGCTTGATCGTTGGCCCAGTCCCTGGTCCGGTCCTCTGCGACGGTGGCCTCTCTAACGGTCGCCGGTTGACATGCCCTTGATGGTGATTTTGCCTGTTGAAGTCCTTTTATCGCCTCGAGTATCAGGGCGACATTCCCCTCCAGTGCCGTTATTCTCGACGTCTTGACCGTCGAGCCGTTTTCAGAAACGGAGTCCACGTGTTCGTTCGACGCCTGTGTCGATCCTCTGACCGTGGCCTCGGAGCATGCGGCTGCCTGCGGTTCCTGGGACGTGCTAGGCACGGGCGTGTTCCTGGTGTTTGGCATTTTTCACTCTCCTCTATCGTTCTATCGCACTTTATCGTAGTATGGTGTGCTGGCCTATACTCGTGGAGTATTGGGCTGCGAGCACGTGGCCAAGAAAACGAAAAAGGTGCTTGTAGTACGTGCGTACTGCAGAGCGGGTGGAGAAGAAGTGAGGCCGGGGTCTGGACCGGGCTGTACCACGTGACCTCGTGGTGTGTGTGAGAGCCGCGAGGGGGCAGGAGGGGCGCCCGTGAGGCGCGGTAGAGGGGGACACCGGGGAGGCAATGATTACCCCTGAGCAATGCCCATGGGTTTACCATGGACCTGTTTCACTAGTTTTGTGACACAAGACAGACATGAAAAGCGGCACCAATAGTGCAAGTAAGAACAAACAAAACGAAGTCTAATGTCTAGTTCTTATGAAACAGGACACACCATATAGACGCCATCTAGACATGTCAAGAAACTAGTGAAACAGGTCCCAGGTCTACATCTAGCTAGTCTGGGCTTCTATAATCTACAAGTGGTTATATCTTCATAAGTGTTCATTTTGTATATGTTGCAGCATAATGAACAGAGTCCTGCTTGTTGCGTTATTTTCCACCTGTCTCCTGAATGCCGCTTCAGGCTGTGACCTCGTGTTGATTGATGGTGTCACGTGCTGCAGCATCACATGTCAGCCAGGTAAGAGAGTTCTATAACTTCAGTTACATAGTAGATGTAGTCGTATCATTTATCATATATCTGCGCAGACCAGTCCTACACATGTTGACCTCTGCTTCCTATATCATATCATTAAGGAGGAACATGCACCAGCAAAGTTCTTGTTTTTTTGGTGTATTTTTTAGTTGAACTAATTTATCGCTCAGTCATATTGCGCAGAGAATACGGCCACTCAGATCGAAATCATGGTAATATTGTGTATTTATTATACACCTGCTCAGACCAGTCCTACACTTGTTGACCTCTGCTTCCTATATTCTAGATCATATCAATAAGAAGGGGTATACACCTGCAAAGCTGTTGTTTTTTTAGTTGAATTTATTCTAAATCACTTATTCTGATACAAGTTTCACGTTCAGGATGTCGAAAATCACTGATTATGTTATGAAGGGAATGAGAAATGACACCAAGGTGTGCTTCAAGGAGTATTTGCTTTCGAAATTCACGGTTTATTCAAGGTCTATAGTAAGAGAAGGGAATAAATCGATTATATGAATAAAAAAGGTCCACTGGATATTCTTGTGCTTCCCCAGGTATGGAGCCTGTGCCATGTAACCATGGTGACCCCGGGTCCACTTCCTGTAGGGTTTGTCATACAGAAACATTCAGTGACGGGAGAACGAGGCTTGGTGAGAAATGCAGAAAAATGTGAGCACTTTTCTCAAAATTGTGGCTCCTTACATGTGACTATCCCTCATAGTTTACATGTGACTATCCCTCATAGTTTACATGTGACTATCCCTCATAGTTTACATGTGACTATCCCTCGTAGTTTACATGTGACTATCCCTCGTAGTTTACATGTGACTATACCTCATAGTTTACATGTGACTATCCCTCGTAGTTTACATGTGACTACCCCTCGTAGTTTACATGTGACTATCCCTCGTAGTTTACATGTGACTATCCCTCATACTTTACATGTGACTATTCCTCATTGTTTACATGTGACTTTCCCTCGTAGTTTACACGTGACTATCTCTTATAGTTTATATGTGACTTTCTGGAATTTAGACTTTTATAGTTAAGACGTATTGTTTTGAAAATCCTATGGTTTGAGAATCGATGTGATAACAAGTTCTGCTTTTTTCTCCTTGTACTGCTAATGCATCAATGTCAACACCTCTTGAGAAATTTGGAATTTAAATTTGGATTCGAAGATTAACACTAAAACCTAAGATAGAAAACTTTAAATCATAGGCTGTATTTTTCAGAATAAACGTGTTGGATCATTTCCATGGTATGTAATAAGAAAACCGTGTGCCTATGATCAGACCTTTAACTTAATATTCCCTTCACAAGAACACAGTTTTCTTAAATTACATGTTTATAGTAGTTTGTAATTGAATTCAATAAGTTATCTCTGATTTCAGGACACCTTGCAATGAGGACCACATGCTAGTGAAGACCCAAGGATCAGCTTTATCTGACACTATATGTGGATGTCAGGAGGGTTACTTATTCAGTGACTACCAACAAAAGTGTGACCCCAATCCAAGTGCAAATCACATCTCAAATGGTATTGAACTTCACTTTTATGACCCACTTAATACGGGGATGCACCCCTCTTATAATATCTCACACTTTCTAAGTGGTATTCTGTACTCTCACTACGCTCTATATGAGAAGAATTCTTAATGAACTAGGCTTAGAGCCTTGAGAATCCACTGGCACACAGTATTCCCGCTAGATGGCATCATTGAGATTATGGTTTCCTTACGCCTGAGGGTAAGGAGGTATATTGGTGTATGAACTACTCACCAGAGGGCTCCACGACTAGGTCCCTCGTTCTCATACCTGTACAGGTGAGCTCTGTCACTTCCGCCTGATACAACGACTTACACAGATGCCTCCATTATACACCTTCGTTGTAATTTTCTTTTCGTCATCGTACAGCTCACAAAAATAAATGTAAATCACAAAAGTAAATATGAATCCAACGGCACACAGTATTCCCGCTAGGTGGCATCATTACGGGAATCTTTGGGTTGCATTGATGTACGTCTTTAGCACGGGAGGCAAAGCCAGTGGATTCTCAAGGTTCTAAGCATAGTTCGTTAAGAATTCTTCTCCCATAGAGCATCGTGAGAGTATACAGAATATCACTTAGAGAGTGTTAGATCTTATGAGAATGGTGGTTAAAATCCACTTTGATCACCCACTCAATACAGAATCTCAATACTAAGCCTATGTAGCCTACAGATCGCTACTGAGTAGATTCTGGAAAGCCGTATTCTCCTAGGAGAATACGGCTTTTCTATGCATGGCACTTGCATAGACGATTTTTTCCTAATAATTAGTTGAAAGGTGAATAAGAAATACAACATTACCATGATTTGGATCTGTGTGGCTGTATTCTCCTTGTAGTTGACACATACACAATACTATGCGTCAACTACGTGGAGAATACGACCACACAGATCCAAATAATGAGAATATTGTGTATGTATACTAGATCTTTCTATAGATAGGTATCTTGAGTATAACATTGTGTCACACAGGACACAACTCAACAGGTTCTTTGGATAAATGGTTTAGTACTTCTCATTGTGTATACAGTTTACTGATGATAATGTTACATGACACTCATTTCGTCACTTGAGTGGCCCGGGAGCAACTGACTGGTGCACGCTCCACGCCACCCTCTTCGACTACGTGGCTCAGACCATGTCATATATTCCACAGTTCACTCACTCTCCGAGCAGGGGCATAACAAAAAACACAGTCATAGTTTCATACACACTTAATATGTATCACAAATGAGATAGAATTGAGCTTTACCAATCTAAGTACAATAGAGATCATAGTTTAAGTACTGCAAGACAATTATGTTCACAATATAACTTACACAATAGTAAGATATGTATGTATGCATGAATTCATAGCTTCCATGTATCCCTGTTAGGTTTTATAGTTTCATACATGTATGATACTTTCCACATTGTGACCGACTGAGGAGGTTTAATGGGCTCACGAGGAGAACGGAGTGGCGCCCTCTGACGATTTCGAGACGCATTCCGGGCCTCCCGGATGCAGCGCCATCTAGAGGCTCGCGGCCGTTGTGACAGCATCCTCGTGACGTCACGCCGCACGCCATCAAAGACGCCTTTGAACATTTTTGTTTGATCCTGCTATTACGCCGACAAAGTTGCTTTTTCGCGCATCTGCGACGCCTAAAGATGCCCCCGAAGAAAACTCCCGCGGGCAAGACCCAGAAAATTGTTAAAAAGACTTCGGCAGGGGAAAACAAGAACGTAAAAATGGACAAGAAAATCGAGGATTTGAGTCGCGAAATGCGGACTGTGAAATCTGCAATGATGGCATTCACTCAGGCGGCAGCCTCCAGGAATCAGGCGGCAGCCTCGCCGTCCAGGCCTACAACCGATTCCGCGATGGCGGTTCCACAACTTTCTCCATCGACCCCTACGGGCACACAGATGAGGGGATTCGAGTTACATCGCCCGAATACTACTGTGAGCGCAGCACCAACGGCCGTTAATGATGGTTTCGCGGCATCCATGTTGGCGCATCCCTGGATTCCCAGGGACGCTCCTGCTCTCGGCGTTCAGTACCAAGACCAATCCATCGACGACCAAGTGCGCCTATTACTGCAATCTACGGCTCATGTCCTACGGCCAAATAGAGGTAAATTTGTTATTCCCTGCCACTATGTATTGCTCCCCAGCCGTAAGGACCACATGAGTCTGGGCACCGTAAATTTGCAGGAACACATTTGGGGCATCCTCCGCATCGTGGACGATGCGGCGGTGCCCCCTACCGTCAAACCATATGTACTTTTACACCTCAGGGAGGTCGTGGAAGATTGTTTGGATTACGATTTCGCAGCCGTTCGCCGGTGGAGCGAGGAAATCTTCATACGAGTGGCAGAAGGTCGTTTCGCTAGGGGATGGGAGGATACCGAGCAAATCCAGCACCTACGCACGGCGATTTCTCGTTCCGAGAGTTCCCGCGTTTGCCGCGCGGTGGAGGCACCGGCGGCAAAGAAGAAGAACAAGGCGCTCGGTTTCTCCTCAGCCCACCCCCCCTGCAAGTTGTACAATAGTGAAGGGGGTTGTGCCGTCACCCCCCCGCATTCCACGAGTGGGGGAACTGTTGTTCACTGTTGCTCCTACTGTTCTGACAACTTTGGAGCCCATCACGCCCACAGTTTCGTTGATTGCCGGATAAGGGCTCGCCATGAGGCCACCGCCGGCGGTCACGCTGCTGGTACGCCCTTTCGCGGGCAGGCAGGAGGACGACCTGCCGCCGCCAACAATTCTGCTTAACTCGCTCCGGCGGGGGGAGCGTCTTCCGGGGGGTGGGGCGGACAACCCTCCCCCGGCAAGCCCCGTTGACGACCTTTAACTTAATATTCCCTTCACAAGAACACAGTTTTCTTAAATTACATGTTTATAGTAGTTTGTAATTGAATTCAATAAGTTATCTCTGATTTCAGGACACCTTGCAATGAGGACCACATGCTAGTGAAGACCCAAGGATCAGCTTTATCTGACACTATATGTGGATGTCAGGAGGGTTACTTATTCAGTGACTACCAACAAAAGTGTGACCCCAATCCAAGTGCAAATCACATCTCAAATGGTATTGAACTTCACTTTTATGACCCACTTAATACGGGGATGCACCCCTCTTATAATATCTCACACTTTCTAAGTGGTATTCTGTACTCTCACTACGCTCTATATGAGAAGAATTCTTAATGAACTAGGCTTAGAGCCTTGAGAATCCACTGGCACACAGTATTCCCGCTAGATGGCATCATTGAGATTATGGTTTCCTTACGCCTGAGGGTAAGGAGGTATATTGGTGTATGAACTACTCACCAGAGGGCTCCACGACTAGGTCCCTCGTTCTCATACCTGTACAGGTGAGCTCTGTCACTTCCGCCTGATACAACGACTTACACAGATGCCTCCATTATACACCTTCGTTGTAATTTTCTTTTCGTCATCGTACAGCTCACAAAAATAAATGTAAATCACAAAAGTAAATATGAATCCAACGGCACACAGTATTCCCGCTAGGTGGCATCATTACGGGAATCTTTGGGTTGCATTGATGTACGTCTTTAGCACGGGAGGCAAAGCCAGTGGATTCTCAAGGTTCTAAGCATAGTTCGTTAAGAATTCTTCTCCCATAGAGCATCGTGAGAGTATACAGAATATCACTTAGAGAGTGTTAGATCTTATGAGAATGGTGGTTAAAATCCACTTTGATCACCCACTCAATACAGAATCTCAATACTAAGCCTATGTAGCCTACAGATCGCTACTGAGTAGATTCTGGAAAGCCGTATTCTCCTAGGAGAATACGGCTTTTCTATGCATGGCACTTGCATAGACGATTTTTTCCTAATAATTAGTTGAAAGGTGAATAAGAAATACAACATTACCATGATTTGGATCTGTGTGGCTGTATTCTCCTTGTAGTTGACACATACACAATACTATGCGTCAACTACGTGGAGAATACGACCACACAGATCCAAATAATGAGAATATTGTGTATGTATACTAGATCTTTCTATAGATAGGTATCTTGAGTATAACATTGTGTCACACAGGACACAACTCAACAGGTTCTTTGGATAAATGGTTTAGTACTTCTCATTGTGTATACAGTTTACTGATGATAATGTTACATGACACTCATTTCGTCACTTGAGTGGCCCGGGAGCAACTGACTGGTGCACGCTCCACGCCACCCTCTTCGACTACGTGGCTCAGACCATGTCATATATTCCACAGTTCACTCACTCTCCGAGCAGGGGCATAACAAAAAACACAGTCATAGTTTCATACACACTTAATATGTATCACAAATGAGATAGAATTGAGCTTTACCAATCTAAGTACAATAGAGATCATAGTTTAAGTACTGCAAGACAATTATGTTCACAATATAACTTACACAATAGTAAGATATGTATGTATGCATGAATTCATAGCTTCCATGTATCCCTGTTAGGTTTTATAGTTTCATACATGTATGATACTTTCCACATTGTGACCGACTGAGGAGGTTTAATGGGCTCACGAGGAGAACGGAGTGGCGCCCTCTGACGATTTCGAGACGCATTCCGGGCCTCCCGGATGCAGCGCCATCTAGAGGCTCGCGGCCGTTGTGACAGCATCCTCGTGACGTCACGCCGCACGCCATCAAAGACGCCTTTGAACATTTTTGTTTGATCCTGCTATTACGCCGACAAAGTTGCTTTTTCGCGCATCTGCGACGCCTAAAGATGCCCCCGAAGAAAACTCCCGCGGGCAAGACCCAGAAAATTGTTAAAAAGACTTCGGCAGGGGAAAACAAGAACGTAAAAATGGACAAGAAAATCGAGGATTTGAGTCGCGAAATGCGGACTGTGAAATCTGCAATGATGGCATTCACTCAGGCGGCAGCCTCCAGGAATCAGGCGGCAGCCTCGCCGTCCAGGCCTACAACCGATTCCGCGATGGCGGTTCCACAACTTTCTCCATCGACCCCTATGGGCACACAGATGAGGGGATTCGAGTTACATCGCCCGAATACTACTGTGAGCGCAGCACCAACGGCCGTTAATGATGGTTTCGCGGCATCCATGTTGGCGCATCCCTGGATTCCCAGGGACGCTCCTGCTCTCGGCGTTCAGTACCAAGACCAATCCATCGACGACCAAGTGCGCCTATTACTGCAATCTACGGCTCATGTCCTACGGCCAAATAGAGGTAAATTTGTTATTCCCTGCCACTATGTATTGCTCCCCAGCCGTAAGGACCACATGAGTCTGGGCACCGTAAATTTGCAGGAACACATTTGGGGCATCCTCCGCATCGTGGACGATGCGGCGGTGCCCCCTACCGTCAAACCACATGTACTTTTACACCTCAGGGAGGTCGTGGAAGATTGTTTGGATTACGATTTCGCAGCCGTTCGCCGGTGGAGCGAGGAAATCTTCATACGAGTGGCAGAAGGTCGTTTCGCTAGGGGATGGGAGGATACCGAGCAAATCCAGCACCTACGCACGGCGATTTCTCGTTCCGAGAGTTCCCGCGTTTGCCGCGCGGTGGAGGCACCGGCGGCAAAGAAGAAGAACAAGGCGCTCGGTTTCTCCTCAGCCCACCCCCCCTGCAAGTTGTACAATAGTGAAGGGGGTTGTGCCGTCACCCCCCCGCATTCCACGAGTGGGGGAACTGTTGTTCACTGTTGCTCCTACTGTTCTGACAACTTTGGAGCCCATCACGCCCACAGTTTCGTTGATTGCCGGATAAGGGCTCGCCATGAGGCCACCGCCGGCGGTCACGCTGCTGGTACGCCCTTTCGCGGGCAGGCAGGAGGACGACCTGCCGCCGCCAACAATTCTGCTTAACTCGCTCCGGCGGGGGGAGCGTCTTCCGGGGGGTGGGGCGGACAACCCTCCCCCGGCAAGCCCCGTTGACGACCTTTAACTTAATATTCCCTTCACAAGAACACAGTTTTCTTAAATTACATGTTTATAGTAGTTTGTAATTGAATTCAATAAGTTATCTCTGATTTCAGGACACCTTGCAATGAGGACCACATGCTAGTGAAGACCCAAGGATCAGCTTTATCTGACACTATATGTGGATGTCAGGAGGGTTACTTATTCAGTGACTACCAACAAAAGTGTGACCCCAATCCAAGTGCAAATCACATCTCAAATGGTATTGAACTTCACTTTTATGACCCACTTAATACGGGGATGCACCCCTCTTATAATATCTCACACTTTCTAAGTGGTATTCTGTACTCTCACTACGCTCTATATGAGAAGAATTCTTAATGAACTAGGCTTAGAGCCTTGAGAATCCACTGGCACACAGTATTCCCGCTAGATGGCATCATTGAGATTATGGTTTCCTTACGCCTGAGGGTAAGGAGGTATATTGGTGTATGAACTACTCACCAGAGGGCTCCACGACTAGGTCCCTCGTTCTCATACCTGTACAGGTGAGCTCTGTCACTTCCGCCTGATACAACGACTTACACAGATGCCTCCATTATACACCTTCGTTGTAATTTTCTTTTCGTCATCGTACAGCTCACAAAAATAAATGTAAATCACAAAAGTAAATATGAATCCAACGGCACACAGTATTCCCGCTAGGTGGCATCATTACGGGAATCTTTGGGTTGCATTGATGTACGTCTTTAGCACGGGAGGCAAAGCCAGTGGATTCTCAAGGTTCTAAGCATAGTTCGTTAAGAATTCTTCTCCCATAGAGCATCGTGAGAGTATACAGAATATCACTTAGAGAGTGTTAGATCTTATGAGAATGGTGGTTAAAATCCACTTTGATCACCCACTCAATACAGAATCTCAATACTAAGCCTATGTAGCCTACAGATCGCTACTGAGTAGATTCTGGAAAGCCGTATTCTCCTAGGAGAATACGGCTTTTCTATGCATGGCACTTGCATAGACGATTTTTTCCTAATAATTAGTTGAAAGGTGAATAAGAAATACAACATTACCATGATTTGGATCTGTGTGGCTGTATTCTCCTTGTAGTTGACACATACACAATACTATGCGTCAACTACGTGGAGAATACGACCACACAGATCCAAATAATGAGAATATTGTGTATGTATACTAGATCTTTCTATAGATAGGTATCTTGAGTATAACATTGTGTCACACAGGACACAACTCAACAGGTTCTTTGGATAAATGGTTTAGTACTTCTCATTGTGTATACAGTTTACTGATGATAATGTTACATGACACTCATTTCGTCACTTGAGTGGCCCGGGAGCAACTGACTGGTGCACGCTCCACGCCACCCTCTTCGACTACGTGGCTCAGACCATGTCATATATTCCACAGTTCACTCACTCTCCGAGCAGGGGCATAACAAAAAACACAGTCATAGTTTCATACACACTTAATATGTATCACAAATGAGATAGAATTGAGCTTTACCAATCTAAGTACAATAGAGATCATAGTTTAAGTACTGCAAGACAATTATGTTCACAATATAACTTACACAATAGTAAGATATGTATGTATGCATGAATTCATAGCTTCCATGTATCCCTGTTAGGTTTTATAGTTTCATACATGTATGATACTTTCCACATTGTGACCGACTGAGGAGGTTTAATGGGCTCACGAGGAGAACGGAGTGGCGCCCTCTGACGATTTCGAGACGCATTCCGGGCCTCCCGGATGCAGCGCCATCTAGAGGCTCGCGGCCGTTGTGACAGCATCCTCGTGACGTCACGCCGCACGCCATCAAAGACGCCTTTGAACATTTTTGTTTGATCCTGCTATTACGCCGACAAAGTTGCTTTTTCGCGCATCTGCGACGCCTAAAGATGCCCCCGAAGAAAACTCCCGCGGGCAAGACCCAGAAAATTGTTAAAAAGACTTCGGCAGGGGAAAACAAGAACGTAAAAATGGACAAGAAAATCGAGGATTTGAGTCGCGAAATGCGGACTGTGAAATCTGCAATGATGGCATTCACTCAGGCGGCAGCCTCCAGGAATCAGGCGGCAGCCTCGCCGTCCAGGCCTACAACCGATTCCGCGATGGCGGTTCCACAACTTTCTCCATCGACCCCTACGGGCACACAGATGAGGGGATTCGAGTTACATCGCCCGAATACTACTGTGAGCGCAGCACCAACGGCCGTTAATGATGGTTTCGCGGCATCCATGTTGGCGCATCCCTGGATTCCCAGGGACGCTCCTGCTCTCGGCGTTCAGTACCAAGACCAATCCATCGACGACCAAGTGCGCCTATTACTGCAATCTACGGCTCATGTCCTACGGCCAAATAGAGGTAAATTTGTTATTCCCTGCCACTATGTATTGCTCCCCAGCCGTAAGGACCACATGAGTCTGGGCACCGTAAATTTGCAGGAACACATTTGGGGCATCCTCCGCATCGTGGACGATGCGGCGGTGCCCCCTACCGTCAAACCACATGTACTTTTACACCTCAGGGAGGTCGTGGAAGATTGTTTGGATTACGATTTCGCAGCCGTTCGCCGGTGGAGCGAGGAAATCTTCATACGAGTGGCAGAAGGTCGTTTCGCTAGGGGATGGGAGGATACCGAGCAAATCCAGCACCTACGCACGGCGATTTCTCGTTCCGAGAGTTCCCGCGTTTGCCGCGCGGTGGAGGCACCGGCGGCAAAGAAGAAGAACAAGGCGCTCGGTTTCTCCTCAGCCCACCCCCCCTGCAAGTTGTACAATAGTGAAGGGGGTTGTGCCGTCACCCCCCCGCATTCCACGAGTGGGGGAACTGTTGTTCACTGTTGCTCCTACTGTTCTGACAACTTTGGAGCCCATCACGCCCACAGTTTCGTTGATTGCCGGATAAGGGCTCGCCATGAGGCCACCGCCGGCGGTCACGCTGCTGGTACGCCCTTTCGCGGGCAGGCAGGAGGACGACCTGCCGCCGCCAACAATTCTGCTTAACTCGCTCCGGCGGGGGGAGCGTCTTCCGGGGGGTGGGGCGGACAACCCTCCCCCGGCAAGCCCCGTTGACGACCTTTAACTTAATATTCCCTTCACAAGAACACAGTTTTCTTAAATTACATGTTTATAGTAGTTTGTAATTGAATTCAATAAGTTATCTCTGATTTCAGGACACCTTGCAATGAGGACCACATGCTAGTGAAGACCCAAGGATCAGCTTTATCTGACACTATATGTGGATGTCAGGAGGGTTACTTATTCAGTGACTACCAACAAAAGTGTGACCCCAATCCAAGTGCAAATCACATCTCAAATGGTATTGAACTTCACTTTTATGACCCACTTAATACGGGGATGCACCCCTCTTATAATATCTCACACTTTCTAAGTGGTATTCTGTACTCTCACTACGCTCTATATGAGAAGAATTCTTAATGAACTAGGCTTAGAGCCTTGAGAATCCACTGGCACACAGTATTCCCGCTAGATGGCATCATTGAGATTATGGTTTCCTTACGCCTGAGGGTAAGGAGGTATATTGGTGTATGAACTATTCACCAGAGGGCTCCACGACTAGGTCCCTCGTTCTCATACCTGTACAGGTGAGCTCTGTCACTTCCGCCTGATACAACGACTTACACAGATGCCTCCATTATACACCTTCGTTGTAATTTTCTTTTCGTCATCGTACAGCTCACAAAAATAAATGTAAATCACAAAAGTAAATATGAATCCAACGGCACACAGTATTCCCGCTAGGTGGCATCATTACGGGAATCTTTGGGTTGCATTGATGTACGTCTTTAGCACGGGAGGCAAAGCCAGTGGATTCTCAAGGTTCTAAGCATAGTTCGTTAAGAATTCTTCTCCCATAGAGCATCGTGAGAGTATACAGAATATCACTTAGAGAGTGTTAGATCTTATGAGAATGGTGGTTAAAATCCACTTTGATCACCCACTCAATACAGAATCTCAATACTAAGCCTATGTAGCCTACAGATCGCTACTGAGTAGATTCTGGAAAGCCGTATTCTCCTAGGAGAATACGGCTTTTCTATGCATGGCACTTGCATAGACGATTTTTTCCTAATAATTAGTTGAAAGGTGAATAAGAAATACAACATTACCATGATTTGGATCTGTGTGGCTGTATTCTCCTTGTAGTTGACACATACACAATACTATGCGTCAACTACGTGGAGAATACGACCACACAGATCCAAATAATGAGAATATTGTGTATGTATACTAGATCTTTCTATAGATAGGTATCTTGAGTATAACATTGTGTCACACAGGACACAACTCAACAGGTTCTTTGGATAAATGGTTTAGTACTTCTCATTGTGTATACAGTTTACTGATGATAATGTTACATGACACTCATTTCGTCACTTGAGTGGCCCGGGAGCAACTGACTGGTGCACGCTCCACGCCACCCTCTTCGACTACGTGGCTCAGACCATGTCATATATTCCACAGTTCACTCACTCTCCGAGCAGGGGCATAACAAAAAACACAGTCATAGTTTCATACACACTTAATATGTATCACAAATGAGATAGAATTGAGCTTTACCAATCTAAGTACAATAGAGATCATAGTTTAAGTACTGCAAGACAATTATGTTCACAATATAACTTACACAATAGTAAGATATGTATGTATGCATGAATTCATAGCTTCCATGTATCCCTGTTAGGTTTTATAGTTTCATACATGTATGATACTTTCCACATTGTGACCGACTGAGGAGGTTTAATGGGCTCACGAGGAGAACGGAGTGGCGCCCTCTGACGATTTCGAGACGCATTCCGGGCCTCCCGGATGCAGCGCCATCTAGAGGCTCGCGGCCGTTGTGACAGCATCCTCGTGACGTCACGCCGCACGCCATCAAAGACGCCTTTGAACATTTTTGTTTGATCCTGCTATTACGCCGACAAAGTTGCTTTTTCGCACATCTGCGACGCCTAAAGATGCCCCCGAAGAAAACTCCCGCGGGCAAGACCCAGAAAATCGTTAAAAAGACTTCGGCAGGGGAAAACAAGAACGTAAAAATGGACAAGAAAATCGAGGATTTGAGTCGCGAAATGCGGACTATGAAATCTGCAATGATGGCATTCACTCAGGCGGCAGCCTCCAGGAATCAGGCGGCAGCCTCGCCGTCCAGGCCTACGACCGATTCCGCGATGGCGGTTCCACAACTTTCTCCATCGACCCCTACGGGCACACAGATGAGGGGATTCGAGTTACATCGCCCGAATACTACTGTGAGCGCAGCACCAACGGCCGTTAATGATGGTTTCGCGGCATCCATGTTGGCGCATCCCTGGATTCCCAGGGACGCTCCTGCTCTCGGCGTTCAGTACCAAGACCAATCCATCGACGACCAAGTGCGCCTATTACTGCAATCTACGGCTCATGTCCTACGGCCAAATAGAGGTAAATTTGTTATTCCCTGCCACTATGTATTGCTCCCCAGCCGTAAGGACCACATGAGTCTGGGCACCGTAAATTTGCAGGAACACATTTGGGGCATCCTCCGCATCGTGGACGATGCGGCGGTGCCCCCTACCGTCAAACCACATGTACTTTTACACCTCAGGGAGGTTGTGGAAGATTGTTTGGATTACGATTTCGCAGCCGTTCGCCGGTGGAGCGAGGAAATCTTCATACGAGTGGCAGAAGGTCGTTTCGCTAGGGGATGGGAGGATACCGAGCAAATCCAGCACCTATGCACGGCGATTTCTCGTTCCGAGAGTTCCCGCGTTTGCCGCGCGGTGGAGGCACCGGCGGCAAAGAAGAAGAACAAGGCGCTCGGTTTCTCCTCAGCCCACCCCCCTGCAAGTTGTACAATAGTGAAGGGGGTTGTGCCGTCACCCCCCCGCATTCCACGAGTGGGGGAACTGTTGTTCACTGTTGCTCCTACTGTTCTGACAACTTTGGAGCCCATCATGCCCACAGTTTCGTTGATTGCCGGATAAGGGCTCGCCATGAGGCCACCGCCGGCGGTCACGCTGCTGGTACGCCCTTTCGCGGGCAGGCAGGAGGACGACCTGCCGCCGCCAACAATTCTGCTTAACTCGCTCCGGCGGGGGGAGCGTCTTCCGGGGGGTGGGGCGGACAACCCTCCCCCGGCAAGCCCCGTTGACGCACCTGCCGCCGAAATGTGGCGCCCCCCCCCCCCTCGGACGAGTTCCGCGAGCGCTTCCCCGTGGAGGCGGCGCTCTACGACGCTGTACGTGCCTGCGGCGACTACAATTACCGAGCTGCTCGCCGCGAGGTTCCGTCTGGTCTACGGGTCGACCGTTGGGCCGCACTCCTCACCAACTTCCACGACGTCGAGCTGAGCGATTTTCTTCGCTACGGCTGGCCGATTAGTTTCAATCAGTCACGTTGGCCCATCTCCACTTTCAGCAACCATGCCTCCGGGAGGGCCCAGGGCGCCGCACTTGCCGCATTCGCTGAAAAGGAACTACGTCTCGGGGGTCTGACGGGCCCCCTCACTCATCTACCGTTCGGCCAATGGTCACAGGTCTCCCCACTCCTCACTCGTCCTAAAAAGGGGGGGGAGGGCGTGCGAGTCATACTGGATTTGTCGTTCCCACCTGGCCAGGCGGTCAACGACGCCATCGCACCCGGTCTCTACCTGGGGTCTCCCGCCACCTACACACTCCCCGGGGTGGGAGACTTGATCGAGGAAATTCTCGCGGCTGGCCCTACGGCCCACGTCTGGTCTGCAGACCTTTCCAGGGCGTATCGTCAACTCCGGATAGACCCCGTCGACGCCCCCCTACTGTGCTTCCGTGTAGGGGGGTCTTTCTACGTGTGCCGCGAGTGGGAGGGCAGATCCCACGCATCTCGCCATCAACTCCAGTCACTCCTGGGGCGCCTCGTCCACGTCGGCCACTGCATCCGCTACGCCCATCGCTTTATGACACGCCTCTTCTCGGCCCTACGGGCGTCGCAGGGCGCCGCAGTTATCACCGTCGGCCGCGAGATGCACGCAGACATCGCGTGGTTCCGCGCTTACGCGACGTCCTCGAACGGGCGTCACTACTTTGGGCCGCCCGACGCCTCTGCCGACCTCCACATCGACGTCTCCGCGGCAGGCGTCACGGCTTCCCTGGAGGGCTCGGCCGTCAGGTGGGGGTGGGCCCTCAGCGACGCGGACATCCCCTCGGACGACGCTTCTCGCCACGCTTACGCCCTGGTCGTGGCGCTTCACCTCCTCGCCCCTCACGCCCCCCCGGGCGTCGCCATCCGGGTCACGCTGCTGGTACGCCCTTTCGCGGGCAGGCAGGAGGACGACCTGCCGCCGCCAACAATTCTGCTTAACTCGCTCCGGCGGGGGGAGCGTCTTCCGGGGGGTGGGGCGGACAACCCTCCCCCGGCAAGCCCCGTTGACGCACCTGCCGCCGAAATGTGGCGCCCCCCCCCCCTCGGACGAGTTCCGCGAGCGCTTCCCCGTGGAGGCGGCGCTCTACGACGCTGTACGTGCCTGCGGCGACTACAATTACCGAGCTGCTCGCCGCGAGGTTCCGTCTGGTCTACGGGTCGACCGTTGGGCCGCACTCCTCACCAACTTCCACGACGTCGAGCTGAGCGATTTTCTTCGCTACGGCTGGCCGATTAGTTTCAATCAGTCACGTTGGCCCATCTCCACTTTCAGCAACCATGCCTCCGGGAGGGCCCAGGGCGCCGCACTTGCCGCATTCGCTGAAAAGGAACTACGTCTCGGGGGTCTGACGGGCCCCCTCACTCATCTACCGTTCGGCCAATGGTCACAGGTCTCCCCACTCCTCACTCGTCCTAAAAAGGGGGGGGAGGGCGTGCGAGTCATACTGGATTTGTCGTTCCCACCTGGCCAGGCGGTCAACGACGCCATCGCACCCGGTCTCTACCTGGGGTCTCCCGCCACCTACACACTCCCCGGGGTGGGAGACTTGATCGAGGAAATTCTCGCGGCTGGCCCTACGGCCCACGTCTGGTCTGCAGACCTTTCCAGGGCGTATCGTCAACTCCGGATAGACCCCGTCGACGCCCCCCTACTGTGCTTCCGTGTAGGGGGGTCTTTCTACGTGTGCCGCGAGTGGGAGGGCAGATCCCACGCATCTCGCCATCAACTCCAGTCACTCCTGGGGCGCCTCGTCCACGTCGGCCACTGCGTCCGCTACGCCCATCGCTTTATGACACGCCTCTTCTCGGCCCTACGGGCGTCGCAGGGCGCCGCAGTTATCACCGTCGGCCGCGAGATGCACGCAGACATCGCGTGGTTCCGCGCTTACGCGACGTCCTCGAACGGGCGTCACTACTTTGGGCCGCCCGACGCCTCTGCCGACCTCCACATCGACGTCTCCGCGGCAGGCGTCACGGCTTCCCTGGAGGGCTCGGCCGTCAGGTGGGGGTGGGCCCTCAGCGACGCGGACATCCCCTCGGACGACGCTTCTCGCCACGCTTACGCCCTGGTCGTGGCGCTTCACCTCCTCGCCCCTCACGCCCCCCCGGGCGTCGCCATCCGGGTTCACGCCTCCCATCCGGGCGTACTCGCCCCCCTCGCTTCGGGGCTCATCAGGAACAGCCAGATCGCCGCATGCGCGCGGCAAGTCTGGCTCGACGCCGCCCTCAGGGACACCGACGTGCTTCCGGGGGGGGTGGGGAGGCCGCCCCCCCCGACGCACGTCCCGACCCGCGCCGAGGTCCCCGCACACGCAGAGCTCTTCAATATTGGTTTGTAAATTGCAGGCACACCACACGATCTCCACGCCCGGATGCGGGCCTCCCACGACGCCGCGCTTGCCCCCTCCACTCACAGGAACAAGGAGGTACACGCGCGGAGGTACATCCGCTTCGCCGCCGGGCACACGGCGGTCTTCCTCCGGCCTACGGTCCTGGAGGCATGCCTCTACATCCAGCACCTGGCGGATACGTTCTCGTCACCCGCGGCCGTGAGGAACGCCATCTCCGGCGCCCGCGCTTTGCTCTCGGACCACGGAGGAGACGCCAGCGCTTTCAGCTCACGGCAGGCCGCGGCAGTGTTGCGCGGTACGGCTCTGCAATCGGCGCACATCCTGCGCCACGCCCCCCCTATCACCATGGATATGTTGTCGTCGATCGCCAACCAGGCGGCATCGCTCACAACCGGGGTTCTCGTCAAAGCCGTGGCGCTCGTCGCTTTTTTCTCCCTCCTCCGCGCCTCGAATCTCTTCGCGCCACCTCCGGGGAGGCGCCAATCGTCTCACGTGCTTCTGCGCGCCGACGCGGTCATCCAGGACGGACGCTTAGTGCTCACCGTGCGATCTGCTAAGACCATAGGACCCGGCCGTTCGCCGGCCGTGATCTCCCTGGAACCGTCTGACGACAGGGCATTATGCCCAGTGAGGGCATGGAGATCTTATATAGCGGCCGCGCCCGCGCGGCCGTTAGACCCCATGTTTTTCCTACGACCGGCGGAGCCGTTTTCGGCCTCTCAGTTCACCGCGGTCGTTCGTTGCCTTTTGCAACGAGCCGGTTTCCCCCATGCGGACGAGGTGACTCCTCACTCGTTCCGGAGGGGGGGGGCCCAATTTTTTCATGCCCATGGCATGCCGGCCGCAGACTTACAGCGTCTCGGCACTTGGTCATCTTCGGCAGCCATGGCACCTTATCTTGTATAATATTCTCAGACTTTCAGCTTGGTATCTTTTTCTGACATTATACCGTTTATACCAGTTTGACTCCCTCGATCACCCTGGTATTGTATTTTATACTTCATGATACCGTATGTCATACTTCCAGTTTGTCGGTAATAAATTTTACCAAAATGCCTTCGACGAGTTGTTGGTCATTGTGACCGACTGAGGAGGTTTAATGGGCTCACGAGGAGAACGGAGTGGCGCCCTCTGACGATTTCGAGACGCATTCCGGGCCTCCCGGATGCAGCGCCATCTAGAGGCTCGCGGCCGTTGTGACAGCATCCTCGTGACGTCACGCCGCACGCCATCAAAGACGCCTTTGAACATTTTCCTCCCACCCACCCCACAGTTTTCTGCTTGGACTTTGGAGTATCTTTTTCTGACATTATACCGTTTATACCAGTTTGACTCCCTCGATCACCCTGGTATTGTATTTTATACTTCATGATACCGTATGTCATACTTCCAGTTTGTCGGTAATAAATTTTACCAAAATGCCTTCGACGAGTTGTTGGTCATTATTATATTTGAATCACACTACTCCAAAAGCCATTTCTCATAATCAGACAAGGCTGTATGTTTTGCTATACTTTACCTAAAGCCATTTATTTTTTGTTGACATTGTAGCAGAGGACTTGATTATTACAGCTATGACACATATAGGTAAGAATTGTGTATTGAGATTAAAGCTACTTCACTTAAGCTAAAATGATAAATGATGCGAGATCAAATCTCCTTCATTAAAGTATCAACTTGATTTACTCATAGAATTATCATCTCTGGCCCATGTATCTTTATGACTAATGGTATAAGTTATGCAATAGTATATTATCATTGTGAATTAATTGGAAATTATTGGTTAATTCTGAGGCAACTTACAAAGATCCCTTGCGAGGCAAGCACCGCTGCGCTCGTTATATAACGCGCTCCGCACCACAGGCGTCACCACATTCACTCTCGCAGTGGCCACGCAGGAAGACTTTCCCGCCCACCGACCCTATATATTTATGTCTAAAATAATAAAAAAGATCCTTTTACCTGCAATCTGTTGTTGTCTTATAATTATCATCATGATGCATTACAATTTACATACCCTTATAGATGGATATTCATAATCATTCCTTAAAGTCACCGAAGACGTACTGTATGCTATGCTATGCTATACCTACTGCAATGTATTTGTAATTAACATTCCAGCAATGGACAACAGAACTACTACAACTATTACACTTACGGGTAAGCATACTTTTAGTTTTAGTTTTGAACTATGTTTAACTGTAAACATTGTAAATGATAAGATTTTTACGTAGAAAATCGTAGAAAATCTTTCTAACATTGATACCGAAACTGGTTAGAATCATAATTTCACCTGAATCAGAAAATAACCTTGTTACCTTTTTAATCATATTATGCTGAATTATCAGCAAAACATAAAAGTACATAAAAAAACTTGTGTGGGTCATGATTCTATTTGCAAATATCTCGGTGGAGTTGTAATACTACACAATCATTTTCCGCCACATTTAATGGTTCTTTAAAGAAAGCACTTTTGCATTCTTTTCACATTGGCAGTAGATCGGGGTGTCAAAATCTTGATTCACTGGCCTCAATAGATGCCAGACTAGTAATGGCCTACGGTAGTCCTGAGCGCTTAATATGGGACAAAAACTAGTTTTTTTGTATAGCTTAATGTTAGCATTAAGATCATATATTTCCACAACCACACACCAGAGGGCAATACTTGTGGCCACACGATTCTAACGCTAGGTGGCGCCTGGTGTTAGTCCGCCACCTCTCCCAGTTAATTCCAGCCCAATGGCGGAGTGTTGAGCTGAGAAATTTAGTTTTTTCGATTGTTATGTGAATAAAGTTCCGTGGTTTAGACTCAGTCGCCACGAGTAATTGGAGCAGGCTAATGTTTGTTTGTAATTTGTATAAGTAATATCTAATTGAAAAGGGCAATTCACTGTTGTGTCGTGAATAATGGGCCAATATTTATAAACAAAACATCATTAGAAAGCTAAGACTCTGGCCTATGTTGGTTATATATCTGATATACCTGTGTTATGGCTAAGATTCCCTGTCGTTAATTAAACATTGTAATTTGTTAGGTAAAAAACACTAAAACATGTTACCTTCCTGTCTTAACAGTGATTTAATGGAAAATCTATCACGATGACCTATAGAAATGAAACATCCTATCTTTTAAGCGCATTCAAGACAATTAAAATGATGCCTATATTGCCAGGCGGTGATAGATATATCCAGAGGTACAGTAGCATTAGAATAGATGACAAAAGTCCAAAACGCCACTAAAACGAGATTTTCTTACATTATTGCATTTTTGGCATATTGCATAGCTGGAAACTGCATATAATTACCTCTAAGTAACCTTTAATCAGTAAGATAACCTACTAGCTGTTTTCTGTGGGGATTTATCTACAAAGCACTCTTTACTTGAAGTACCTAAGCTAATTATTGATTGAGATCGGACTGAAGGAAAATCAAGTCTTACTTGCTAACTTATAATGTCACTGACTCTAGCAGAAATAGGACATCAGGGCCAAAGTTCTTTGATAGAATAACAGGTGTCACCACAATTTTAGATGCCTATGACTGACCTTTGTAATAAATTCAATGATCGGGCTGGCATCCAAACATTTCTGTACGTCTTGATAGATCTTTTCGCCAGGACTGTAATGTAGGTGATGAAAACACTTCTTGGGATTTCACCCTAGAATTCAAATTGTACATGAAGCAAAACACTCTTGCTTTGAAACAGTAATTTATAACTCATGATACATGTACTGAAAATATGACGGTCAAGATTGGGATTTAGAAAATAGTATTTTCTTTCAACAGATGATACAAGAACAACTCCCAACAGAACCCAAGTCCTCAAGCAATCAGCTTCTGTCTGTGGACGATCTAAACCACTAAGGTTTTCAATCACCACTATCCTAGTCACCCTCAGATTTATCCTAGTTGGGTAATTAATTAGACGTTCCCCGAGACAGTCGACTCCACCTCAGAAGTTTTTTATCCGCTGCCTATCCCTGTCTGCTATGGGTAGAAGGTTGGTAAACTGTAGTGAACGTGGTCATTCACATAGGCCAAGAGGGCCTTCACGTTGTAAATTTGTGCTTCAGGCTCAGGAGAGGTGTGTAGGTGTTTCTTTTCCTGCTTGGGAATGGAAAACTTAAAAGTCCATAAATCCAAAGACAAGAAAGATGATTCCAAAGGGAAACTGAAACAGAAACAAGGAAAAAAATTGGGGGTATGCTGGTCATACAATGACAAAAAGGGTTGTAGCCTCTCATGGTGCCGCTATAAACATGAGTGCGCTGAATGCACCCGGTGCACTCATGTCCCAAAGGGGTTGAAAAGAAATAGGCTCAACATGTTTGGGTCAGAGTGCTCTCCCCTGGTCATTGACTCAAGGAGGATAGGCAGGTGGGTTATCTTGATGTAGCATCGGTGCCCGCATCGGAGGGACACTTTCCAGCGCAGAGGAAGGCAAATTCCAGCGACAGGCGCCTTTTTTTAGCACGACCGCTCCAAGCGATCAATTGCCTCCAGGGGCAATTGCTCAAGATTCCCAGAACACCGCCTTTCTACCACTTACGAGGGCATCAGATGCGGTTTTCACATCGGGAGGATCCACACGATCAAAGATGGCGTCCGTACCTTATTCCTGGACTACAGGAGCGTCTACCCATGCTGGAGGACAAGCGTCTATCTCTCCGAAACCTATCCTTCCAGTCTACGCAAGTTCTTCTCCGGGTTGGTCAGCTGCGACAGGCGTTCCTACGGATCACACACATCACTCATGCTCCGGAAAAACAGAATGCCGCCGTAAGTGTTGTATTTATAATTTGGAGAACCACATGCCATGCGATGTTACAAAACCAAATATTGCAATGTGATATCAGCCAGCATGTCCATGCTCAGATCAATGTTAGGCCAGGGCATAGATGCCACCGGGTATGCCGACCATATTGCATTTTTGTCTGACCAATGTGCTTACATCACCAGCCAAGCGTTAGTGGACTATGACTTAGCATGCAGAGAGAAATATATATATATATATATATATATATATATATATATATATATATATATATATATATATTATATCGTATATGTGACAAATATACCCACGGTATATTCATATATAAAAGGCACCTGTCGCCACCTACCGTCTAATTAATTAATTAGCCATACCGCCTGCGCGCGGGGCACTACAATAGGCACACGGGTCAGTGCCTCATAAATTTGTTTCTATTCACTTTCATTTATATATATATACATATATATATATATATATATATATATATATATATATATATATATATATATATATATATGAAAAAGGCTGCTATAAAAGCCGAAGCATTGTGAAAACCGCTTTTCTGAATAAAGCCATCACGAAAACCGACTACGGTCTGTTGTGGAGTTGTGCTTGTTTAAAAATTCTACATATATTATCAAGAGACGTCACGAGTTTGAGGCTGAGTTTATTTATGCCACACATTTTATTGGCTCCATAATTTCACAAGTCGAAGACGAGTGACATTACGGAGTCAACAAAAGGAGTGGCATAAATAAGCTCAAACTCAAACGAGTGGCGTCTAGATTTTATCCTACCCTGTTTCCACATTTTTTCAGTATCAGAAAGTACTGGCATAAACAAAACTTTATGTCACTACCCGTGACATGAATAAATCCCATGTTAAGCCTTTGGCGTTTTTTATTAGGCGTAGGATAAAAATATATATCAAGCTAGATAACTGAGTTAACTAGGTCATATTTCAATTGAAGCAGTCAATATTTTAATCTGGTGTAGATCTATGACGTAGACCTCTTTTCTTACCTGTCGATGTCAAGTAGAACTTCAAAATGGCGGCAAGGTAAGTTTATCGAGGACACTGAGCCTTTCTTTGCTTTTTATTTTATAAGAGCCTGCTCCTACCATAATTAGTTTATGAGTGAAGAAATGGCAAAATCGTAGTCTAACGGGAGATCCCAAAAATTCCAATTGTAGACTTTGGTGTCTATTTTAGATCGCCGGAATGTCTTTGGAGGTACAAAAAAGTAGTCCATTGTCAATATTCAATCATTGTATCAATGTAGATCTCAGGCAGTCATTCCGGAAATATTGAATGAATATGAATAGTTTTTAGACATCCCCACACCCATCCCCACACCCACCCCACAACCACACCCACAGCCATGCTCACACCCACACCCACACCCACATCCACAACCACACCTACCCCTGCACCCGGCCCCACACCCACACCCACAACCACACCCTCACCCACAACCACACCCACACCCACAACCACACCCACACCCACAACCACAACCACAACCACACCAACAACCACACCCACACCCACAACCACGAACAGAGCCACAGCCACAGCCACAAACACAAACACAACCACACCCACACCCACAACTACATCGACAACCACATCTACAGCCAAACGACAGCCACAACCACAACCACAACCACATCTACACCCACAAACACAACCACATCTACAGCCAAAACCACACCCACAACCACACCCACAACCACACCCACAACCACACCCACAACCACACCACCACCACACCACAACAAAATTCCTTTCTCCTTTTCTAGGTGAAAATGATGTGCCAGCACCGGGTTTGAACACCCTACCTCCAGCACAATAGCGGGATGCCTTACCTATGTCTCCACAGAGTTGGGTGATGCAATATACTCATGAGACCCCAATATAACTTGATATGACTGCACTAGTGCTGGCGCTGGTATCCGGCAAGAGTAGAATTATAGAACCTCAGATAGTTCTATATTTGTCTCAAGATCTACCGTGGCGTACCAAGACCTTGTCTATAGGACAGCGGCCATCTTTTGTCTTGAAAAAATGTCTTAGATTATCTAGGATATCTTCGCAGATCTCAGCCCAAGACTGTCTTGACTAAAAAACAGGGCCCTGGGAGGTGTTGCATGGACCTGTTGGGTTGAAACGATCACTGATGGTCTAAGACCTATTTGGATATAGCTTTGCCATACATGCGCAGGTAAGATAATTCAACTATGCAACGGAAACGGTCACTATTTATGATCGTCACTACTATAAAACACCTCCCAGGTCTCCCAAAGAGTAAGGACTAGGAATGGGATTTTGTGAATTCATAATCGAGATGATGAACTTAAATGATCTAAGATACGCCCCTGTGAGTGAACTAATGTAGCTCTGTAAGTTAACAGCTGTTTTACCTGCTGCCGATAAGATAACACTGACACAATGGATTAATGTTAGTAAGTCGGAATACAAGGAATATGCAAGTAATTTAAGGGTGAAAAGAAGAAACGTAGATCTGAGAAAAGATATACATAGGTCACTGTAGTTAGAATACCTAAAAAAAAGACGGAGCAATGGTATGACCACATCATTACCAATTGTTGTTTGGAATAGTTTACTCTGGGTTTTTTTTAATTTTGAAAAGATTAAGGATTGTACAAGGACCAGAAACAGGAACGAATGATATAAACAAAAGAAAAAGAAAAACTGATTGCAAAAAAAAAAAGGATTTTGTGAATGAAAAGGACTAAACGTGTACAGAAGGAATGTTACAAACGCCTCCCATACTCTTCCAGCATATCATACCGCTACTCCCTGAATAATATAGAGGGCTGACCCATGAATTAAAGGCAACTTAAAGATTGGGGTCACCGAGCTAGTTTTTGATTTATAGATCAATATTATAATAGTTTCATATTGGAGTATATAGAAATTCTAAAAAATATTTTTACAAAGAAAAACCAATGTCATTTCCTTCAAACTTTCACAGAATATATATATGTGATAAATACAAAGACAGATGTATTTCTATATAAATACTGGGGCGCCACCTACCGCCATTACATGTACTACTGTCTTAACCTTGCGTTCACACAGGTGCGAGTCAGTTCTCACCTGGAATTTATATATATATATATATATATATATATATATATATATATATATATATATATATATATATATATATATATATATGTATATATATATATATAATATTCCTGGGGACCGTTTAATAATCTAGGATCCTACATGAAGACCCTCTTCTGTACCTCGTACAGGGGTTATCGTTTAATAATATTTAAGTCTGTTCGCTAAGACAGAATTAACCGTCCATAAGGTCGTTCATAAGTGTTGAATAAACTTTATAAAGTTGATCCACATAGTCCATGAGTCTCTAGGAGGAAAGGGTCTCCATGTACGATCCTAGATTATTAAACAGGCATTGCCCTTTTGGTGTTACATGCTATTGTCAAGGCTAGAGTGATGGAGAAACTGTCCTAGTTATAGATGTAGAGCATTTGCTGCTCAGTGGCGTCAGAATAGGGGGGGCAGGGGCTCTTTAGCTTGCAATAATGGCTAAGCCCTGACTTTTCACCATAGAAATATGTCAGAGTCTGACCTTTTACTATGCAATGATGGATAAGTCCTGACTTTTCACCGTTGTAAAATATCAAAGTCTGACTCTTTAGCGTGCATTTAGGGCTAAACCCTGACTTTTCACTGTGGTAAAATATCAAAGTCTGACTAATCCCTGACTTTTCACCATGGGAAAGTGTCTAAGTCTGACTCTTTAGCATGCAATGATGGCTAAGCCCTTACTTTTCACAGTGGAAAAATGTCAAAGTCTGACTTTTAGTGTGCAATGATGGCTAAGACATGACTTTTCACCATGGTAAAATATCAAAGTCTGACTTTTTAGCATGCAATGATGGCTAAGCCCTGACTTTTCACTGTGGAAAAGTGTCAAAGTCTGACTCTTTAGCTTGCAATGATGGCTAAGCCCTGACTTTTCACCATAGAAATATGTCAGAGTCTGACCTTTTACTGTGCAATGGTGGCTAAGCCCTGACTTTTCACAGTGGAAAAATGTCAAAGTCTGACTTTTAGTGTGCAATGATGGCTGAGACATGACTTTTCACCATGGTAAAATATCAAAGTCTGACTTTTTAGCATGCAATAATGGCTAAGCCCTGACTTTTCACCATAGAAATATGTCAGAGTCTGACCTTTTACTGTGCGATGGTGGCTAAGCCCTGACTTTTCACCGTGGTAAAATATCAAAGTCTGATTCTTTAGCATGCAATTAGGGCTAAGCCCTGATTTTTTCCCGTGGTAAGATATCAAAGTGTGACTCTTTAGCATGCAATAATGGCTATGGTTGGTTGGTTTGTTGGTTTGATTTGACATCCAGTTAACCATTGCAGGTTCTCACCAGACTTTCTTGAGGTTCTTTTACACCACTAGGGTGGTGATCAAATCTATGAATTGAATTTTGGTGGAAACCTCACCCCTACACATTTACAGAGGTGAGAGTTCTTTAACTTCCCACACCACATAGACATGGTATGAGAAGGATTGGCCTTTGATATAGCAGTATAGTTATCTACCACTGCTGGGGGTGAAGGAGAAAAGTGGCTGCAGTGGTATACGAATCAACAAAGTCTGACAACCTTGATATTCGAAGTCCAGTGCTCTTTACCACTGAGCTAACTCCCTACCCCGGTCCCTTTTGTTATGCTTGCATGCAAGCATAACCGGTCTGCACCATGAGGAGACGAGGCGACAGCAATTAACAATAATGGCTAAGCCCTGACTTTTCGCTGTGGGAAAGTGTCAAAGTCTGACTTGACCTAACTGTAACGACCTGACTTTTCTCAGATTTTTCGATGATTTACGGTAAATCCAATGGGACAGGTCAATCTCAAAGTCACACCCGGTACCAAGAAAAAAGTCAGCAATTTTTCAGTTCGCCCCCCCCACTTTCAAAATGTTCTTACGCCCCTGACTGCTTGATATATATTATAGTGATGGAATACCCCCTGGCATTTCTTTGTGCAGATGCTATTGTTATTCAATAGAATAACATAACCTATATTTGAATAAAGGAGTATTTGACCTATAGACTGAAGAGTGCTAATACATAATACAAAAAAAGAAAAAAAGGAGCAAGCTCCATACTTCGTAATAAAGGTACTATATCAGAGAGGATGCCATATATCAAATAATGGTTGAGATATCAATGTTCTTATACTGGTACTATCTTATGAACAATATCTCAACATATTTATAGAATACTCAATGTCAATACATTTTAGCATCTGAAAAACAACACTTAGACCTGATAATTATATTCTAAAGTGGGATTCACACGATGGGACAAATGGACCTGAGACACCTTTGCACCAGTCGGCTGCTATTTCCAGCTGGGAACAAAGTTTCACAGATTGGGGTTTTCTACAGTCTCAGGGTAACATGGTGGATTCAATTCACATGGGAAGACTTAACAGGTACATAGTGTCACCCCTACACCAGTATACAGGGTACACAGGGTATTCAAATTGAGTGACATCATATATTGAGCATTCATGGACACGAAGAATGGGTTAGGTACGTATTTGTTATTGTCCCCGGCACATGATTGTAGTTATCTTGTACAGTATGTGTCACAATTTGTGTAAATATTGTTACCTTGTTATCTAGGTCGACTATCAAGATGCAGACTGAGATACGATCACACACGAACTGTGCAAGTGCAAATGCGGCCTGTTTACAAGTTAAAGATAAGGGCCTTGTCACACCCGATCCATCCGTTGCAAGCACAATATAAGTAGTATAGAAGGGTTCTTTTAGCGCGTATGATACAAGGAAGAAAGAGGTGTTGACCTACTTGCAGAACGGAAGTACTGTGACGTCACAGAAATGGAGCGTTCTGATTGGTGGAGAGACCGGAACCAGAATTTATCTAGGTCATGTCATGCATACATTGACCTACTTTTGCTTGGAATACATTAAATTTTTAATACATTAACCTAATTGCACAACTTTTACATTATCTAGGTGTTGACTCACTTCAAGTTTTTTTGTTAAGCGTGAGTTCGCGCCCCGGTGAAGTTACCCATTTAAGATGTATCAATAAAAGAGGACCAAAAGTAAATTTTGGTTTACATTCTTTATTGCAGATATCCTGTGATTACATATATACATGCTTTGGTTAAATGAGGGTAAATGTTTGAGAGTTTGATACGGTTAATCCTTGATTAAATGAGAGTAAATGTTCATGAGTTTCACACGGTTTAATTCAGTTCATTGTTCCTCACTTTTTACGATTTTTTTGAGAAATTCTTTCCTCGGTCAACATTCTGTATCCTTCCACCAGTCCTGAATCAATGGAATTCATTCTGGCAAGGGACTCATTGTAGAGTTGGTTGTTGGAGTTATGTAGTAATCCGAGTGTTGATGGTAATATTGGTGCCGCCGATGACGGTGGTGATGGTGGTGGCGGTGATGAGTTGATAGATACGGGTGATGCTTGCACTTCACGCTCCGGTGACACCTCGGGAGTAGTGTACAGGGTAGGTGGAACCACACCCCATTCGTCGCAAAAACACGGTTGCGTACCTTTAGGTGGTTGACAGGAACAGGTGCGTAGGTGTTTTAGCACGTTGGATACAGTGTTTCGGAGTACACATTTACACCAGTCACATTTGAAGAAAGTGCGCTCATCCTTCAGTTGCGGGTCGACAGTCGAAGTGAACCCGAGGCAGTGTCTGCATGTTATACGTGACATGATGATGGCAGGGTGTTGTAGCAGCAGCAGCAGCAAGTGACGGTCGTTTGTGTGGGTCCAGCTCTATTTATTCAGTTTATGATAGGTGACGTATACTGAACGTCTTAATCGTTAAGACAACGTTTTGAAGCGTCGATCCAACGTATAGAGCTGTGTGGTATGTACAGAAAACAGATGTACTGTTTTTTTTTATCTCGGTCCACACAAATCGGCGGTTAGAGGGCAACGTTGTTATTACTACATGAGAAGCCGCAAGTGAGAGGTTTTTTTTTTGTCTCGAGTCGATTGACTCGGTGGGACAGACTGTAGGCGAGGGAATGAATCTCGTCTAAGGTGGTTAATATACCGTTGACACTCTCCATTGTGTACTGATGTAGTTGCATGAATTCGTTGTGAGGTGTGGATCGTTTTTTGAATGGTTTTCTGTGAAAGTTAGATTTTTTGTAAGGCGATTCATTTTCCTCATCAGTGTCTACAGTGTCTATGTTTCCTTCAGCTTCATCTTCTCCGTTGTCATCCATCGTTACATCGGATGCGTCATTTTCTACGATGTCTGGATGTTGTTTAGAATCCTGTCTGTGAAGTTGGGATTGGGTCCCATCATGTTCTTCACTGCTTGTGTTGGAGATTGGGTTCGACATGATTCAATGATGAAGTGAATACAGTGATAGCCACAGGTGGATGTGTAAAGTGACTGCAGTTGTTGGTTGTTGTAATGCGCGCGACCTTTTGAAGCCTTGCGTAAGAAGCGTGCGTGATATATATTAGTGGGAGGAAGACCATACCCATCGAAGTAGTAAATAGCGCCTTCGTTGTTTATGTAAAATGCCACCCAATGTTCACCCGGCATGTAATGGGGTTGAGTGTTAGTTATGAAGCATGACATACGTTTCGGTCGTCTAGGAATTTTATTACACGGGAAGGTTCCTAAGAAATACCGTCTGGTGTGAGGATGTCGTCTCAAAATTTGATTGATCTGAGAGGTCAACATAGTGTTCAGGTCATGTGGTAGTCGGTGATTGGGAGTCGGTCTGCAGTGAGCTGGATAAGGTTGTCGTAGAATGAGCACATCACCACAGAGATGGTGTGTGTCGTTGGAGCGTCAAACTTTAGCGCAATGTTCAACTTTCCTTGGCGTAGTAAGTTAATGCGAGCATCTTCCGGAGCTCTGTCTGGGGTGAGATCGAAGGCTAGCAGTGTGTACCCGCCCAGGAACTCATCCATGGAAATGTCGCAGCCTTGTTTAACACTTCGCAACCCTGTGTTCTTGAAGAGTTGATGGTACGCCTTGATTACTTTTTTCTCGGTGAAGTCTGTTTTTACTTCGAACTTTTGATCGTCGAATTTGATTTCAGCTTCAGTGAGGCCGAAGTGCTGGAAGTTGAAGGGGTTCTGAGAGATGTTACCAGAAGAGGCCGACTCCTTCACCAACCCTAAGACGACGAGGACTGGAATCTGTGTGGTGTCGGTCTGGGTCCAACTGTAGTCTTGTGAACCTGCAGCAAGAGTATGCTTCGTGACTCGACTCCTGTTGATGGGGTAGTTGAATGGTCCGAATTTTGGATTCATCACTGTTTTATTGTGAACCTCAGCCACCTCATCTCGCACTTGCACCTGTCGCAAGCTCATTTCTGCTTTGGTGATTTTGATGAGGTACCCCGCATCGGCTGCACTCATCATGTAGAAAGCCGGTGAGGCCCGCTCGAAGACGAACTTGACTTCACAATGCGAGGGTAGAAGTTTGCATTGACCCACGAGGTCTACCATGGGACGCATGATACACGATTGTGTTGCCGGAGTCATAGCCATGGTTTTTCTGATTCGCCAGCCTTGGTTTCCAACCGCACGATCGTCCATATGGTCGTGAGTATCTTTCTCCCATTTGAGGCATCCTTTGAGGATTGTTTTTTTCATGAGCTTATCATTTTCCAAGAGAGTCAGTAGATACGACTTGTATGGGTATTCCTCACTGTTGCCAGTTACTTTTTCTCCATTGATCAAGAGTTGTACACTGGAGAAAAGCGAGTGGGCAATGTTGTTGACTGGGGCCGCGTCACTGTCAGCCGCCAGTGCTGTTCCATCATTTTTGACCACTTTGTATTCTAGGTACAACAAGGCGTCGCTCAGGTCAGTGTAGAGCGATGTGGGCTCAAAGGTGAAGTCAAAAGAAGTGGTGTTATCTGTGATAGCGTTGTTTGGATTTTTCACCACTGTTTGACTTTTAAGTACGTCTTTTTGCGTCACAGGTAGAGCATGTAAATCCAACTCACCTATGACACAGGTGTTTGCGTGTGGGTGAATGAGACTCATGATGACTTAGAAGAGGGTGTCTTTCTTACGTGTTCCTGTACCCTTCTTCTTCTTCTTAGGAGCTCTCCTTCCTTTGCTGGTTGACCGTCGTTTGACAGGTGGAGGTTGCGTATCGTCGTTTATGAACCCTCCTAGTGAAGACATAGTTTGATTCATAAGCTCTTTTCCAGCTCTTTTACCGTGTCTTATGACGCTCGCTTTTAAGTTTCTTCCCGATGCAAAGTCTTTGACTATAGACATTCCATGCCTGAAGGCTTTTTTCCCTAGCGTCTTACCAGCTATTTTGAGTAAGGGTACCGCCCCTCTTATGAGACCACCTATGAACCCACTTAGACCATGTCCTTTTTGATGTTTCGACCCGGAGTAAGCCGGTTGCAGCCCTTGACCAAACTGGGAACGTGTGTAGTACTCATTGTATTCACCAGGTGGCACCACATAAGGCGTGGAGTAGTAGTGGTGGTTGTAAGGAATCATTTTCCCTCATCAACGTGACAGTATTGGTCTGAAGGCTAGCACCACGTACACCTCTCCGTGCTCGAATGGTATGGGTTGACCTGCAGCATCTCTTAAATACACGGTTATTTCTCTAAAGGTGGCCATCGTCAAACTTGAAGATGGTGGCTGTGGGATTCTTGCTCTCATTACGTAACGCGAGGAGAGTGTGGGGAGAATCCCGGGCTATGAGTCTATTCATGTAGTTTATTAATTTTTTTCCATTTCTAAAGAATCCACCAGGCGTGGAAATGATGTTGTAGGTTCTACCACCCAAAAAATGTCGTTTAACTGTTCGATCTAAGGTTTGCATGTGATTCAGTTCTTTCCCCATCAGTGGGATGTGGTTCACACGGATGAATTCGGAACTTCTGAGCACTCTACGACGCCCACGTCGATTATTTTTTCCAGGTCTCCGCTCCCGTTCCACTCTCTTTTTTTTCCCTTCCCGGGGAGGGGGGGCGGGGGGGCGCGCGTGGGGGGGGATTTCTTTTTCTTTGCCGTCATCCCCTCCACCGTCTGTAGAAGAGGGGGCGGAGGGGGCGGTGGGTTCCCCTCCTTCCGCTTCGCCTCCTCCTACAGAGGAGGAGGGTGTTTCGACTGTAGGCGTAGATTGGGATTCATCATCGTTCTCGTCATCATCCACTACTTCAAAGATTTTGATCTTTCTGTGTGTGTTCGCTTCATCATCCGACTCTTCTACGTTGTGGAAGGATGTGTCAGGTTTACCCCCTCTCGGATGTGGAATGTTTCCGTTTCCAGTTACTCTCCGCCTATTCAAGGCTTTTTGAAGACGTTTCAACGTTTGATGTGAATTTGAAGACGGATTCCGACCTTTGACAGTGTACAGTGTGGAGGGGTGAAGATTATGCCAGGTGGTGGGAAACGATATCTCACATAACGCCACTTCATATTCTTCCGCTATCAGACTCACCGCATCTGATAGAAGGGTTCTGTATGTGGTGAGAGTGTTGTTTGCAAAAATGTCCATAGACGCATTGCTAGGAAGGGTCATGAAGAAAGTCATATTGCTTGTATGTTTTTGGCAGGTTCCCAACTGTTGAATTTGTCACCGTATCCACGCCACTTTACGAGAGCTTCTTTTTGACGTCCTTTTCCTCTGTATTTGAGAACTTTCTCTACAACGTACCTCTTCCTTGGAGGGACAGTGACCTTTTGCAGTTCCTGGGGGTAGAATCGACCTTTTATCTCCTCCTTCAACTCGTCTTCAACGACACGACCTCGCCTGTCTTGTTTAGACAAGTTGAAAATTTCTTCTCCCCAGTTGGGTTCATACCCTCTGTTGAATGTTTTTTTGGTGTTTAAGAGTCGAACTTTATCTCCTACTTTTAGTTTGGGTAAAGGTTTTTCACCCTTTTCATTCAACGGGTATCTATCGTATAACCTGTAGAAGAGACTCTCCATGTTGTCTCGATTGACATGGGCAGGGGGTATACCTAAAGTCTTATGAAAAGTGTGATTATAGGAGTGGACCAAGTCCTGCAAAACATCCACGTAACGATAGGTGTTATTGTGAGTGAAGTAGCGCCAAAGTTTACCTTGCAGTGTTCCATTGAACCTTTCTACTAACGCGCATTTGATGTCATCATTTTCACTCACAAAAAATCTTATTTTTTCTTCCTTGAGATGGTCTTGGAACTTGTGACCTTTAAACTCGGTGCCTTTATCAGTTTGCACGTATATAGGTGAGCGAAGTAGAGTCATTTTTTTGAATGCGTTTACTACATTTTCACCACCTTTACTCAGAACTGGTTGGGCAAAGGCGAATCTGGAGAATACATCGATACCAGTGAGAATGTATTTGTTTCCGTTGTTTTCCTTTTTGAATGCTTGGGTGTCTATTAAGTCGAGTTGCCATTGTCTGTCGATCCCCCATGTTTGAGTTTTTCGTCGTTTGAATCGCCTTTTATAATTCTTGTGTCTGGTATAGGCATCTACATCAGTGAGGGCGTCTTCTATGTGCTTAAGACGAGTCTTTTTAAAATGGTGGTCTTTGACTTTAGAAGGACTGGTGAAACTTGCGGGCTGTCTTGGGTTGGTAAAAGCACTCAAAACTTTTTTTGTAAGTTCACCTTGAATTCGTTTAGATTTTTTATTCTTTTTTCTTAGAGCCTGGTTGACCATTGTACCTTTTGAATTCCACTACCTTTCTGCTGAGTGGTCTTACCTCTCGACGACGACGGTAATGATGCACGTTGAGCGAAGGTTGATTTACTTCTGACATGGTGCATTTGGGGGTTGACTCTTTTAAGCCCTTGCATGAAACTGTAATATCCCACGGGGGTTTTTTTCGTGGTTTTCCCTCGAGCAGCTTCCGTCAGGAGACTCAGTATGTTACTTCCTTTGAGAGGTTTTCCAGCTATAACCACTTCTCCTTCCCTGTTCCAGTTGATGTACCCCGCTCCTTTTTCTGTTATGAGGTTATACAGTTTTTTCACTTTTTGTTTGTATGATTTCGGAACGGTTCTCTCTATGTTGGCATGAAAAGAATCCAGAGTGTACGAGCGACCAAATGGTGGGTTTTTTTTGAGTGGCCTCGTGTTTTGGTGAAGTAGGCGGTGTACTTGTGATAGTGTCATCACTTTCATCATCATCATCATCATCAGTGTCTCCATCATCCATCTCTGTGACGTCGTCTCGGTCCCCCTCCACCACATGAGCATCATCATCATCATTGTCATCATCCGTGTCCGTCATATCGTCCGAGGACGGAATCGCCGACATTTCCACTTCGCTTCCTCTAATAGATGGAAGACCGGATATGACTGGAGAGTCGTAAGGATAAACTCTTGAGCGCGCTTTTTTAGAAGCTATCATAGACCGTGTCATTAAATCGTTGAATTTTCCCATGCGATTTCGCCTCGTGAAATTTGAATTGCTCAAAATGTTGTTGAGTTTTTTTTTAATTGATCTCACTGCTTTTATAAGCGGAGCTGTATCGGAAAGATTTTCCTTGACAAGTTGTGTTTCGTAATAAGTCTTAGCCGGATCATAGGTTGGTGGTGGTGGTGGGAGAGCATTGTCCTGGGGTGCTTTGTTGCTATCTCTCATCATTTCTTGTGACACCAGGAACATCTTCTTGTAGTTACTGCCTTTTTTCATCATTATCGTCGTATAGCGCTTGATATGATGGAGGTCAACGCTGGAATGGCCACAGCCAATAGCGTTCCAAGAAACCCACCTTTTTGTTCGAATATTTTTCGCTTCTTTGGTAGAGTAGATTTCTTCCTGGTGATCGCTTTTAGCTCCTTCTTATAAGACGACAGGCGGTTCACTGCTTCACCACTGGGTAGTCGTATGTTTTTATTCATCACGTTAATACATATTTGGCTCATTAACCGCACAACTTCATTGTTCATTCCCCTCATTAACTGGTTACACTCGTTTTCAGAGCACTTAGAAAGATGTTTTAAGAGGGGAAGATGCTTCTTTAAAAGTTGTAACTTTTTTTGCTGCGGCACCATCGTGTTGAGATTCCCTCAGGCTTCACTCAAAAAAAAACAACAACAAAAAAAACAACAAACCAATGGAGAGTGGTGGGTTAGCTATTCCGGAATGAAAACAGCTGTGTTTTCAGGCGACGTAATGCTATCCCTCACACGGAAACGGTCCGGTGTTGACTGCTTGAAGTCTATCACTATATATGAATGAGGTTCCACAGTTTCCTTGGTATATACCTTTGTCAAGAAACTCGGGTTTGAAGGAAACACTTGTCTAGACATGGTGTTGACTTGACTCATATCTCTTGGGTTTTTAAACAGCACCATATAGTGAGCGTTAATACTAATGGTTCTATAGTCTTTATGAGGTAGAAACAGATTTTGTGTGATGAATATCACGCTTATATTCCTATGGTGTGAACCCTTTATAAATAAGTCTTTTATAAGTGGGAGATCGTCGGAGTCTGTTAGGTCGTCTATAATGAGAAGTGTTTTTTGATTTGGATCTCTTTTTTTGTGTAGTAACTCCTCTTCGCTGAGTAAACCTTGATTAAAGCGGACTTTACCCTTGAAACGTTCAAACGACGGTTGCCATTGACTGTAGCAATAGATGATGTCATCTACTTTCGGCGATAATAGAGTGTTAACTTTCTCTAGAATTTTAAAAACTAGCTCACTCTTTGCACACGACAAAGGACCACTTAGAATCAGCGTGAAAGGCGTCTTGAGAATGTTGACATCGCTGTCCACGCGCTCCATTTGACTATCTTAAACTGACGACGCGTGTTGTAAAACATGCTGTTTTATAACCGTTTTGTTTTGGTGGTTTTTTTTTTCAAAACCATCGTTCTAAGAGTGGTCGCGGTTGAAACCTGATAAATGAGGTGATTAAGTAAAGATTATCTCATATACGATGACACTACTGGTGATATTAAAGTTTTTATTTTATTTTTTCTATTTTTCCCTCCTCAGAAACGTGCGAGTGAAGGGAGTGGGGGCTTGAACATGATATCAAACTGGTGAGTGGGGGGTTTTCCCGACAAGCGGGAAAACCTGATTCGGACATTTTTATTTCACAACAGGGGAATATAAAGGGGAAATCATCACATTGGAGATATTAGTAATAAGGATAATATAGTGTAGGAGTGGTAACTATTTCTTTAAAAAGTCGAAAAAAATCATGAGAGTTTTACTTAAAGATTCAAAAAAGAGCCGGCGGGGGGGAGGGTTTAATAGAGTGTTTAAATTATTTCATGCGAAATCGTTCACCGGAAAAGACGTGACTACAGTGTAGTGTTTCTTTTCCGATTCCCATCTGATAATTGTTCTATTTATAAAACAACACCCCTTTTGGGAATGACCGATCTCGTGATCAAAGAATTTTTCCACTATAACGGAATCATCTTTGGTAGGTGAAATTTTGATACTACTCGGGTGGGTGAGTGTAGCTATAATGAGCGGGAGAACCATGACTCTTTCACCGATGTAATATCCAAGTGATGATTGATGAAATTTAGGATCGCTACAAGCCATGTAATACCCCATTCCTTCCTTACTTGAGATGTAGGAAGGGATGACGTGTCTATTTTCTATGTGCCTCATTGCGCACCTACTAATCAAAATACCGTTAACATTCTGGTCTCCTAGTCCCACTGATGCCACACTTCTCAATGATTTAACGCTAGAAGAAGCGTTGTCCTTGAAAGTTATCGCGTCCAGAAATGAAGGAACAAATGCTGCACAATTTATAGAGGGGAGGGCGACCCCCGCCGTAAGACTAAAATGGCTCTTTGTGAAACTTCTTACACGCCTCTTGATCTTAATCGACCTACCTCCTACACCATGTAGATTGAACTCCTTATCCTCTAATGTGTACAGAGATGATTTCGACTCATTCTCCTGTTGGTCCGAATGTGAGGATACGCTCATTTCAGACATTTTCACAACAAAAAGTGCAATGCTCGGGTATAGTAAACGTTTTGATGTGTGGGTAATGTCTGAGGAGCAGGGGAAGAATGAATTCAAAATTAGAGACTGACTTACTATACCTTAAGAAACCAACCGAAACGACGGTGGTAAACAAATAAATTTCCCGAATAGGCGTGGAAAACATGTAGATCGACTCGAGTAAAACCACCTCTCATTGGATAAAATTCGAAAAATAGCTCGTTAAAAGGGTGGTGGTGGTGGTAGTGAGGGTGGTGGTGGTGGTGGTGGTGGTGGTGGTGGTGGTGACATGAGTATCGAGTAGCTCCACTGAGATCAGCAGCTCCACTGAGATCAGCGCAACGAGCGTCCCTTAACCGTCTTATAGATACTTTTTTTAAAGGAAAGTCGTTATTCATGATAATTACGTAGCGGGGTGGAAAACGTTATACTACAAACCCCACAGTGAAGTAACGGTTTTGTTTACAGTAAAAAAAGTTAAACTATGGTGCAACGTGAGTTGCTAACGTATGTTGAACGTCTTCATTGTTATTTCCATATGAACGAGTTGAATACGTTGAATAACGTTGTGGTAACGTATGGTTTGATTACAGTAAAAAGTTATACTATGGCGCAACGTAAGTTGGCAGCGTATGTTGAACGTCCCCCTGTTATTGAACAACGTTGTGGTAACGCGCACATTTCACCGGGTTATTCCCATATGAACGTCTTGAATACGTTGAATAACGTTGAGGTAACGTATACATTTCACTGAGTATATAAACTCGACTGAATGAGCTGCTCTCTCAATTCGCCACCTCTACTCATAGGACGCCCAACAACCTTGTTACCTTCTCCACTCCGACGACATCGTTAACTTCCCTACAGAGGATGGGTAGATCTCGACTCTCCAAAGCATCGGCAGCTTCAAAGAAACTTCCACCTCTAAAAATCAACTTGAATCAAAAGGGTGTCATCGACGAAGAAGGAGCCGTGCTCCCACTCCACTTATCCCCAGATAGTGGACCACTTCAAACTTCACCTGTGAAACCCCGCTCACCTGGCGCAGCTTCCCGCGAAGGTGGAAGTGTAACTTTGAGTGAGGCAGCGTTAATTGATCAAACTCTGAAGACGGTTGGTGACAACGACTCTCAATTCTGGGATCCTACCGTTGAAAAACCGGACTCGACAACGAGTTGGGAAACATATTTCAACAACACGAATAAGACGTTAGAAGAACGTTTGGCAGACGCAAGACGAGGAAAGCCGTTCTTGCTTGAGGCCGTAGAAGCAAGCTTGGCCAGTGACGATCGAAAATCGTGCCTCGACGAATCTACAGAGGGGGAGGAGGAGGGTGAGAACGAGACTACAGGTAGTGTTGCACCACCTAACTCTCCCTTCACCCCACCAATAGAAGAAGTCTTGTCACAGAGTGGACAAAACACAACATTCAACCTATCTTCAGGCGCTGACACACAACACGACCTGGCCGTGGTTTCATCTGAAACCACAACCAACAAAGGTGACAGGCGGGGGCTCTCTCTCTCTCTTGAAGTCCAGGTGGACGAGGATGATTTCCAACCTGTCGCCGAACCCAAACCTCCGAAGAAGAAGCGTCGACTCTCAACACTCCCTCCGCGTCCGCTAGAAAACGGTGCCGCAAACTTTCTCAATAGTGGTGGTGTCAACACCTCCACTACTAAACCTAGTTGCGACCTGCTGAACACGGCAATCAAATCATCCATCGGTGAGTTACCACCCACCAAAACACCTCAAAAGAAAAAGAGAGCTCATAAGACTAAACCCACAGCAAAAATCACACCTAACGAGTTCTTCAAACCAGCTAAAAAAAAAAACAGTGAAATCAGCAGTGTGTGCGAGCCTGAAGAATGGGTAGTCAAACACCCAAATAAGGTGTTGTATGTCAAAGGTGAATTCAATACCGCTGTAACCATTTTCAGTGAAACACAGGAAAAAGGGTTTATGTTCAAGAGGTACCTCGGTAAACCTTATGAAAAGCAGATCGTCATCTCCAGTGTGGCCATAGACAACCTGAGTCTCGCCCTGCCTATGATACTCCACAATCATGAAGTCATGCAAACCGACAGCGACGCGGGAGTGGTGAACATCACATCCTTTTGTCAACGCTTGGGGGGTGAAAAACAAGACCTGGAAATCGCCTTGCTCTTGTACCAAGGCACAGTGAAGATTCACATCGGTACTGGGTCGTACATCAACGAAATGGTCATGGAAGTCGCCCTGGGTATGCGTAAAACCCACGGGCCTAGCCATGGTGGAATGGTGCTCCCACTCAACTTCCTGCTCGACTTCGAAAAACGCATAGCTTCTGTGTGCTCTGAGGCGTTCAAAAATAAGACACCCACCAAGTGAGCCAGTACCACCAGCTGCTGAGTGTAAAAGGTCGAACTCGTATAGTTAGTTAGTTAGTTGTTTAGTACATTCACCTATTTACTCGAGAAGGACTCATAACCCTCAACTAGATTTTAAAATGGTGATACTAGCCATATAGTAAGGATAGTAGGTCTCATATAGTGGTATAAAAGTTAGTTACTTTATACAACTTTTTTTTACCCTGTGTACTCAAGAAGAAGGACTCGTACCGCTCAACTACAGGGACTAGAGCTAAGACTTGTGTAATAGTCGGACTCATATACGTGTGTAACTCTACATAATCTTCTCTACAAGAACTTGCAACATAACGTGAGTACTCTCATTTTACTCATTTATATAGTCACCTTTTTTTTTATATAACCACAATTTATTCTGTACATTAACCGGTGTTGAAAGGGGGCTTGTATAAATTTATAATGCCGTGGCGAAAAAACACTGTTCCTTGCCCTTATTGCAATCACTTTAGACCACCTAAGTACATAGCACCTAGTACTGGAGTATTGTGTAGTTCGCCTTTGTGTAAACGTGAAAAGTTCACTGATGAAACTATTATCCCACCCGCTATAACTGAGGATGGAAAATATTATGAAGCGTATAAATGGAATTTTAGAGCCATTGCCACTGGATTAGCTGTTTTAGGTGGAATCCAGTCTATATACAACAAAAGGTTAATGCTAACATCTGGTGAGATAGATGAAGTCATAGATACTCTTAGAGTAATTCACGCCAACCAAATAGCTACTTATAAAGTTGCCGTTTCTTTTGGAAGGATATTATCATGTATAGAAGATGGCGAAGAAAGTGTTATGTATTTTCACGCTTCTGCAAACAACGCATCCATATTTTGTGATTCAGACCACCCATCACCTTACATGCAGATAAAAAACGATAGTGACTTTGAAGAATGTCTTTCTCTTGTGCAAGTTATGGCGCTAGAAGACACAAAAAGAGTAAACACCAAGTGGACCGTTGTAGCGAACGTGAATGTGAACATAACATTAATCCGACCCGAGGAACCGCTTCTCATAGCACGCATGGTACACACACCCTTTTTCATGAGAAAAAGAGGGATGCTTCACTTTCACAGACATCCTAGAACAAAAGCGACATATAACGATAACCTATGTTTGTTCAGATGTGTATCCCACCATTTATATGGAACACCAACGCGCGCGTTAGAACTAATGAAAGCGGTGTACCCAGGGGAAAATGAAGATTCCTTCAAGGGTGTCCCCCTTCAAGATATCAATGGAATAGGAAGGGAATTTAATGTCAACATTCACATGTATAGACTATTACCACTAAAAAAAAATCAAAAACAAGGCCGAAATAACATTAGAGTGGTGAAAATAACACACGTTCAAACAGAATCTATAGTAAACATCAACCTCTACAAAGGACACGCCAGTCTCATAATAGACACAAATCAGTATGGGCAAATATTGAGATGTGAAAAATGTAACCACCTCTTCCTTACTCATTCAGGACTTAAAAGACACATGTCTATTAAAAGGGACTGCACTAAAGTCGCTTTCATTTATCAAGGTGGCGTTTACCAAAATCCAAAATCCGTCTTCACTCAACTGTTAGAAGTGGGTATCCGAGTTCCGAAAGAGTTGCAAATTTACCCCTATAGAATAGTGTTTGATTTTGAAAGTTACTTCAGTAGACCAAGCCCGGGTGAGACATCTTTAGGTCATAACACCATCGTCGATGCACACCATATTCCACTGTCAGCGAGTGTTGCGACTAACTTCCCAGGTTTAGAAAACCCTGTTTGCTTTGTGCGTGAAAGCAATGAAAAAAAAGACCTTCTTATAGACAATGTGCTCACCCACATAAACATCCTTGCCAAAAACATAGGCGACTCTGTCTTGGAACTATACACAGATGTTCTGACCGAGTTAGACGGTCTGACTAAAAAAGCCACGGAATGTGAAAAAAAAGCTCGTAAATCGTGTGGTTACAAAGATAAGTGTAGAAAACCACATCCACTCCAAACACTTCGTCAACGACTCCTAACCCATTTACGCCGGGTCCCAGTCATTGGATTCAACTCTGGTCGATATGATATAAATCTCATTAAAGATGGGTTTCACGCTTTTTTTTCTGGTGAAGAAAAAAAAGAGATTCGGACTATAAAAAGAAACAACCAGTACATAGCGATATACACAAGCACACTGTCTTCCTGGACATGTTCAACTATCTCGCACCAGGGTACTCTTATGCTAACTATCTTAAAGCTTTCTTAAAAAACGAGTATAAAGGTTTTTTTCCCTACGAGTGGATGGATAGTGTACGAAAACTGAAAAACACAAAACTACCACCACGTTCAGCTTTCTATAGTAGTCTCACCAAATCTTGTATTAGTAAGGAAGACTATCTTTCATGCAAGAAAGTGTGGAAAGAGGAAAATATGAAAACGATGAAAGACTACCTCATTTACTATAACAACAAAGATGTTCTACCTTTTGTCAAAGCCATAAAAGAACACTCCAAATTTTTCATAGAACGAAACATAGACATGTTTAAAGATGGGTTGACACTACCAGGTCTAACAATGAAATTCCTTTTTGATAATGAGTGTGAGAGCACGCCCTTTGTACTTTTTGGCAAGAAAGATAAAGACATACACAAACTGGTGAGAAAAAACCTGACCGGTGGCCCATCCATTATATTTCACCGACATCACAAATCTGGTTGTAGTAAAATACGAGGGAAACTATATGGTGAAGAAAGTAAAACATGTCAACATATAATAGGTGTCGATGCAAACAGTCTATATCTGAAATGTATGGGAGAAAACCACTGTACAGGGTACTATGTCATACGTGAGGCCGGAGATGATTTCACACCTAAACTCTCACAAAACACAAGCTTTTCAGCTGGTGAGTGGCTGAAATTCCAAGAACACCGAGACAAAATTAAAATTCTTCATAGTTTCAACCATGGAGAGGTAAAAGTGGGGCAAATGGGAATTCCCGTAGATGGTTTGATTCCAGAAACAAAAACCATTTATCAGTTCCACGGGTGCTACTGGCACGGTCATCCGTGTCGATTAAACAAACACAACCTCGCCTCAGTCCGTGCACGTGAAATAGCTAAAGAGAGAGCTGAAAGAACGGTGAGAGTTACCACTTACCTGAAAACACTCGGATATACAGTGATAGAAAAGTATGAGTGTGATTGGTTAAAAGAAAAAAAATCACCACATTGTCAAGCGTGTGTAAATAAATGGCGTGTAAAAAGACCTACGCTGAAAAGTAAAACAACGCCGGAAGAGCTTCTGGATGGTATTAAAAACGGTAGTATATTTGGAATGGCTCAAGTGGATATTCACACCCCTGAAAAATTAAAAGAAACATTTTCAGAAATGACACCCATATTCAAAAATGTGAAAGTATCTATGGAAGATGTGGGGGATCACATGCGTGAATATCTAGTGGAAACTCATTCTCTCACTCAACCACAAAGACAACTCATTGGAAGTTACCATGGAGAGGGTATACTTCTGGGAACACCTCTTCTACAATGGTATCTAAACAAAGGTCTTATTGTCACATCTCCACCTCGTTATAGAGTATGTACCGGAAAAACCCTTCGAACACTTCATGAATGAAGTTACAAAAGCTCGACGCAACGGTGATAAAAACTCAGATGGTAAAATCCTATCTGATCTGTACAAACTACTAGGAAACAGTTCCTATGGTAAAACCATATGTAACAAACAAAACTTTACCAACACGAGATATGTGTCGCTCAAGAAAGCTTGAGAGTTGGCTTCCCATTGGACGTTACAAAACATGTCTGAAATCAATGAGAATACATTGGAAATCACGTGCTACCCCAAAACAGTTAGATATGATCTCCCCATCCAGATAGGGTTCATGGTGTATCAGTATGCCAAGCTCAAAATGCTCGCATTTTACTACGACTTCCTCTTGCGTTTCATAGACACTAAAGACTTTGAAATGTGCGAAATGGATACAGACAGTTTATATTTCGCTCTGAGTAGTGACAAACTAGAGGATGTAATCAAACCAGAACTTAGACGAACCTACTTCACAGAACGACATCTATGGTTACCATCAGAGTCGTGTGATATTCCCTTTCACAGAGAGCAATACATTCTGTGTAAAACAAATAGAGCCCCCTGGTTTCCTCATCCTTGTTGCCAAGAAAGATTACTACACGATAAGCGCACTCCAGGTCTATTCAAAGTGGAATGGGAAGGAGATGAAATGACTTCTCTCAACTCTAAATGCTATATAGGAAAGGGTGAAACTCAAAAGCTTAGTTGTAAAGGTGTCATACAAAAACAAAACAACTTATCTGTGGGGGACTTTAAGAAAGTACTAGCTAATAGACATGCATATATGGCTACTAACACAGGTTTCAAAGTGGTTAATCATAAAATGGTGACTTATAAACAGAGAAAGAGAGGTTTGAACTATCGTTACATTAAACGAAAAGTGTGTGAGGATGGTGTTACAACTCTTCCATTGCAGATATAAAGAAACTTTCCACATCGCTTTTTTACATGCAAATGAATTTTTTTTACAATTTTTCACAAAAAAGTGACAAAAATTTCACGCGAATGAATTATTTTTTACAATTTTTCACAAAAAAGTGAAAAAAATTTCACAGAAAATGTTCATCGAAACTTATATCTATGTAAAACCGTATATCTGTAATAAAAACCTTAATAAGATGTCCTTGTTGTGTCTTTTGTGCAAGTCTACTATAAAAATCATCTTTAATTCATACGACGTTACACAACTATGGTAATGTATTCTAAATTTAATGTATTCCAAGCAAAACTAGGTCAATGTGTGTATGAGTCATCAAAAGAAAAAGTAGGTCAATGTATGCATGACATGACCTAGATAAATTCTGGTTCCGGTCTCTCCACCAATCAGAACGCTCCATTTCTGTGACGTCACAGTACTTCCGTTCTGCAAGTAGGTCAACACCTCTTTCTTCCTTGTATCATACGCGCTAAAAGAACCCTTCTATACTACTAATATAGTTCCTAAGTATATTAAGTGGCGTTTTGCCATCATCATCAATATATGATTTCTAACAGTAGTAACATTCCGGAAACTCTGGAAATGACAGAAATACAATCGTATTCATTGAAAGATCTGTTGAAAACCCAAAAACATGCTGTCTAAATATAAAATTGAAGTCCAGCTTGTTTGGGGCAGAATTCAACCCTAATGACAATTTTCCATATATCCCAATTTCTGAACACTTGGGGGAGTATTTTGTGTTCTGCTTGTAGAATATAGTAAAATATTCGACACTCCTTCCTCTCATTGGAACTACTTTATTGATGGGAAGACCCGTAGCGTGTTGCGCGGATTTGTTTTGCCAACAAGACTCATATACTTTGTTCCTTTTTCCTGAACTGGATCCCGCATCACTACATTTTATAATTCACCGTTGTGAGGTCTCTGGTGACCTTCCAACATCCGGGTCATTTCCAGATTTCTACCTTGACTGCTAGACATTTTTTTCGCTGTTACAACTCCTTTTTCTCTGTGGACATTTGTTTAGTCAAAACCGGTCCCTTGGGATCCATTCCATTGTCATTTGAGTAGATATAGCATTTTGTCCAGTTTATCAAAACCTAATAGGTAAAATAGGTAAAATAACCCAATTAACATTTGCTTGATTTACATAGGAAATGTACTGAAAAATATGGTTTTCTTCAATTCTTTCAAAAACAAGGACGGTGACCTACGGTTTTTAAAACCTAAATAAGTAGGCGCCCCCTGTGGTTCTCGAGTATAACCACATCACCGGGGATGATGTCAGTATAAACATACAGCAAATCTGTATGGACATATCCGGCGCATACCGATATGTTTTATGCTCCGCAAAACATGCTGCATGCGGAAACAGAGTGCATATGAAAAAGTTGTGAATAGCTTAAGTGAACCAAATTAAGCAGACGACCAGTTTGATAAAGGTGGATGATAAATACATTATAGACTGGTTTCATACAAATAATAGAGGCGGTTGTATGCTCCTCAAGGGTGACTCTGTGCAATATCCTCGCATACACTCGGATATTACTATGTATAAACTCCTCGGAGCATACATCTGCTTGTATCTAAAACCAGTCAATATTGTCTGTGAGGTGTATTGATTCCACTCTGAAGCAGATGTGATAGCTATATACTTTAT